>OX453036.1:22642126-23861968 GCA_949699805.1 Tromatobia lineatoria
GTTGTTTTTTGCAAAGGGAAACCTGAAAATCGGTCGCAACAGTGTACAACTGCCAAACAAAAACGAAATTCGGTTGTTTTCTAGAAGTCGATGCATCTAAACGACTGTAGAGTCAACTATTCATACAATTTATCTCCGTTCGATTTTCGGTAAATGGCGGTTTTCACAGTCGTGACTAAATTTAGTTTTTGTTTGTTTTTTTTTATCCACCGGGTGGTTTGACGGTAAATCAACTAAATACCACCATTCGATAAGCAGCCAACGACAGTTTGAGAATCGTAACTTGAAGTTTCAAGTATTGGATACGAGAGGCGTGCACATCGGCCGTAAAGGATACTTCAAAAGCACACGGTCGAATATTATTAAAGGTACTGAATAAAAGTTATTAACGAAGAAATGCACTCAATGCGTACCTTTCCGCCGACGAAGAATCCACCGTTTTTCTTCACTTGGGCTTCAGCATTTTCGAGAAACACTGGTAATTTCTTGAAAGCGACTTCCTTCAGCTTCTCCTTCACAGCCGCGTTTTCCTCCCAATGCCAGCTGGACAAAGCTATAAACAAGTGTTGTTTTCTTTAGTTAATTTCTATGTTCAATAAAATGGTTCATGTACACGGAGAAAAAGAATTGGTTGGATAAGCTTCAACAGATAAAATGGATTCGACCAATGAACATATTGGTTGCGAAATCATAAGACGCTTGGTTGGAGCGAGAAATCTGTTGGTTGGGCCAACAAATCAAATAGTTGGCCACCAACGAATAATGTGATTCATTCAACTAAGTTTGTCATGGGAACCAAAAAATTAGCCAATTGAGTCGCTCGGAGCGTATTTAGCAATGTCAGTTTGCTAGGCCAACCAATTATTTCTTACTATATTTACACTTCTAAAAGGGTATCATGCACGTTTCTCAATAATGTTTTATAATATTTCTGAAAATGGTTCATTACCTATCCTCACGTCGGTAATGTTGTCAGCTGCAGCATCGATTTCCATAGCTTCAAGGTCGTCCTTGCCGTAGAGGTTAAACTTTTTAGCGAGATAGCGCATGATTGCCATCGATTGTCCGTACTTCTTTCCATCGACCTCCAACACGGGCATTTGGCCCATGGGCATATCTACAAAAAGCGTACATCGAAAAAAGGCTCATGAGAATGTGGATTTCCACAGATTAAATTAAAGTAAAAATTTTAGTTTATTCCCTTGAACTCTTCATGCTTGTTAAAGTAGAAATGTTTTGATCTTATGCTTGACTTTCCTGGTTACAATTGTTATTAGAATTTAAGTCATTAAAATTTAATTCATTTAACTCATTATGCATTGCGGTCATAATGCTGAACATAAACGCAGCAATCATCGGGAAGCGTTAAATTCCAATCGTGTTTTGATTTGTCTTGTTTTTTTCAATTCCTACTATATTGCGTCCATCGCCTTAACCCTTAAAGTATTAAGCCTGTCTCTCGTTTAAAAAAAAATTTCTAAGAAGTTTTTTTTAAATGTGGATTGAGATGTTGAAAAAATTGTACTCATGAAAATTTAAAAAATTACTTTCCGAATGTTCAAGTATGGATGCAGTCTTTTTAAAGGATAAAAAATGAGAGATATATCTGAATATAATTCTGCGGGTTTCCAGTATTTCCAAGCTTCGTATATTGAAATGATAACAGATTGTTTGTAAATTCTATATTTGTCTGATTACCGCACATGGCTGGGTTAACAGTACAAAAATTAATACCGCTTCTCAATACAAGACAAACTTCGATCATGAACATAGTTTTATACATTTTTATGCATACACCCCTATGAAGTATCGTAATTTATTGTTTTTTTTATCCCATCTATTATTAATAGGAGACAAAAAAATTTCCTTGAACATACATCCCATCAATATCTATTTTCCCTCAAAGCTGTGTTCAAGTCGTTCTCTTTTATTCTCAAGGTAAATGGAGCAATGTTCGGACACTTAACATTTTTAGGATCATCGGACATACGCAAAAAATCGTATTCCCTCTCTTTCTCTTGCTGACCAAGTGCGTCCGGCCAACGGGACATGCCCAACCATTAGAACGTTTACCTAACTCATTGAAGGTCGTCGATTATCTTGCAGCTTCAAGAAATTCCCGAGGATAAAGTTAACTATTCCCTGCTGAGCAAGTAGTTACTTCATTCATGATCAATTGTTATCCGATAATTATTTTCCCCTTCGCGTTGTACTTTGCAATTCAGTATTGCCTTTCAACCTCGTGCTACATGACACATCAGCTCAGAATGCTGATTGTCGTATAATAGAGGGAAATGTTGCATTTTTCCTATCAGCGTCGATAGTTTTCTTCAAGTACATTAGCTACCCAACGTAAGGAGCGCAAGGATTGAAAATGCAACAGACTCTCGTCTCTGGAGATTACATCAAAATTCTAGATACTCACTCGGCTTGTGTTTCGGCCATTCCTCGAAGCTGAGACGATTGTCCTCGAATTTAGCACCACCGTAGCTCAGCAGGAATCTGATCGGTTCGGCCAAGCCGGTGATGTTGAAGTACGTGAGCTTGTAGGACGACATTGTTGTAACGAGTTACTGTAATAGAAACACACGGTTTTCAGTTGCACAACCAATATATAATATGCAAACGGTGCAGTGATAACTCGGCGAAGGAAACGATAGACTGCCAGGAATCAGTCGCGATGCGAATTATATACGATTGGAGGAACGAACAGGGAAAAGATATACGTTGGTCATCCGTTTATGTAGAAAACATCGGTGACGATAAGCAGCAGTGATTTAACACTCTTTTACATTGAGTTTAGACGGGAGCGTGACTTGCGGTTTCCCATACACTCGCGTGAGGCTATGTATCATTTCCAACACAATGATGTTGCAGAATATAATCATACACACGATATGTCGCAATTCTGGCATCACAACAATAACTCAGATCACTTTTTTTATGAACATTCGTGTGATTATGTGGGATCATTAGAGCATAAACTGATATATTTATTTTTAAATAATTAATAGATAAGGACATATAAAAGTATTGATTGGTATACTTGAAACATTTTGGAAACTCGTTTCGTAATATAAAAAGAGTTGAATATTGTTTTTTATCGAAATATTGATTTTATAAGAGCGGCTTATCTAGCTATGTTTATTTTGACTGTATAACGAATAGCCGCTTTATCAGACGAACTTTGGCTTATTAAGGGACTGTGAAGTCATTACAACCGGTGTTATTAGATATCGTTATCAATACCATTATCTAATTATTGACTCATCAAGCTGTTGAAACATATGACTTAACATCTTCAAAATCCTATTACGTTACGTTACTATGTTATTTAATATCAGGATTATTAATGTCAGTAGAAACTCTGAGGAAATTTTTAAACGAACATTTTTAAAAATACGTGGATCCTTCGGTGCTTACATAACAAGATTGAAAATGACAGTCTTTTGGGTAGATTTAATATAATTATGTGCATTAATGTCTTGTACAAAACTCCGGTTATTTTATTCAATAAAAATATTCAGCAGCTTTATAAATATTCTTAAGCTTTATTCTTTATGATTTTTCAAAGAAATTATAGCTAAATAGATGTATTATAATAGAACATACCGTAAATTCGTAGAGTTGGATATTCAAGGATATGTCTTTATAAAAGTAACAAGCGTCGTAGCTGTAGCGTGAACGTACCACTGGACAGTCGTTAGAAAACTGCGACCAGATACCGTGAGCGGATTCAACAACTTGTTACTGGGCCGGTAATATACGCCGTTATATCATCGAGTTATCTCGCAATAATCCCCTCTCCATTTATGCTCCAGCGCAGGATACACATCCACATTTACGTTGCTACGTGTCACACATTACGCTACAATTCTTCCATCGCTTGCCGTGAATGATTTGTTGACTAAATTGTGAACACGCTATGATAACTGTATGCACAGGTGACGAGCACATCGAATCGCCTACAATGTTTGCTCGAAAAATATGACATCTCAATTGATTTTTTAATTTTCAGTCGATGCTACATTTTGTGCTTGTATTTCGACTGTACGTGACTTTCAGGAGGACTTGTCGACGTCTTCATTAATATTAATGGAGATATACTGCATTATTATAAATACATATCTGCAAAACAAAAATCGAGATATGGAATAATTAATGATTCTTATGAATTCGTCCGATGATATGAGGATTAACACGAAAGAGTTCTTATTGTAAACGGTTACAAGTCTATTAATATTAGCAATCAAGATGTAAAAACGAGATATTAAATAATCGATGAGACTCGAGTCATCATTGAGTGTTATGAGTATCTATGAATAAAAGCATAAGTACTCATTTCGCAGACTATTTCACTATTTAATATTAGCAGGCGAGATATAAAAAAACACATATTGAAAAATAAATGAGGCTAGATAAATGGTATCGTGAGTATTAAAAGTCGAATACTATGTTTAACAAAACTATTAAATCAGTGTTCTGGTTTAGCGGACTATAGAGGTGATTAAAACACGCGATGAAGCTTCGTTATTTTCCTCTCTACTATAAAAGAAATTACATAAAAGCCCCTTTTTAGCACTTTCAATCAGGCCTTAAGGAGTTCTTATGGACGATGCACTTCAAATTATTCTCATAATGTTCAAAATTTTCTGGGAAATATGAATTTCTTCGCCAATCATACTGCGGAAAATTCCAATGTCGAAGTTGTTCATGCCATGCATGTCAATCGCTTAACAATGATTAAAAAGCGTGAATGATGAGATGAAAAAAAAAGACAGAAAACCGAATCGAAACGAGAATTTGCGTCCCAAACTGGTATTTAAATCGCGAGTCGATTGTTTATTTTATTTTTGAAATATCCTTACAGGGATTATCTGTTTTAGTGTGCGTCTCTCTCAGACTCGCGCATTGAAAACAATCGATACTTTCCCCTCTAAGACCTACTCACTAGGCGACCACAGGAACACCTCGAAAATCTGTCGATGATATCGATCAGTTCATTTTCACAGGCTGCTGTGGTACGATTATTTATAACATAAAAGTTGACGGCTGCTAATCCGTCACCGTGAGCCATAACTTATAAAACGGGATCAGTTTTATCTCAACACTTAACTTACGAACATGAAACAGATCAGCAAATGGACAAACCTTACAAAATAAATATGAAAGATTATCATATCGTACTCAGCTTCAGCGGTGCTTGATGTGTTCACAGGCGATTTAAAAGTGTGCTGACATAACGAATAAAGTTTCTTGTTACCATTCTGCTCAGCGATGATTATTAATATATCTAGTGTCAAAAATGAGCATAGGTATACTGCCTGTTAACATAAGATACCTTATCAGTATTGTTATCAACCAAATTACAATTCTTGCCAAGTACGGGTTTGATTTTTAATGCAAAGTCACATAATAACAATCTTTATCTCGTATATTTTCTTTCGCAAGTGTTACAAATTTGCAAAAATCTCTCCATTGATAAAGCCAGTTTATCTTTGCGGATGAAAGCAAAAATATACTGCACAACACAGTGCAGTGCAGCTGTAATATACAAGATAGCATCACATGCCAAGTTGTAAAAATGGAACATGTATATTATTATTTGCACTTATCAAGGTCTTTCATACTTTCCACGCGAAACAAATCTATCCTCAACCGCAAACGACAAGAAGTTGTTTTATTTCTACAGATGGCGTAGCAACAGCGATCTTTTGCAATCAAAGCGAAGGATCGATTACCCCGTGATCCTAGTTGCAAATTAATACTACAGAGCGATAACTTACAGCTTCGTGGAGTCTCGCATGATACATCGTGACTTATTAATGAGTAACTGACAATGAACGGAATATGTCATAGAGTTCATTAGCTGAAATGTTTATTTATCTTATAATGCGCAAAAAAGTGTGTTCCTCGTATATATTCATGTATATGAGTAAAAAATCTGTCAGTTTCATACATGAAGGATAATTGTTGTAAAATTATATATTTTCTATAATCCAGGTGACGATGGAAAACATTTAAACTTGGGAAGCTATATCTCGATTTATTAACGAGGGATCGATTATGATTGGAATTAAAAATGCAATCATCATTAGCTGAAATATTTATTTATCTTGTAACATGGAAAAGACAATACGTTTCTCGTATAACTAAGGTAAAACCTGTTAGTTCCACTCGGGAGGAATAATTGTTATTAAAATGTTGAATATAAAAAAGGTGGTGCTTAAAAAACATTTTAGGCGTCAGACTTTGGACGCTTCTCGACCCAAGCCTTGATCTTCGGGAGCTCGAGGACAGTCTTGGTCAGGGCCTTTAGGTTCTCGTATTTCTCGGTTATGTCGAACTTGGCCATGAAGTTAAGATAGTCGAGAAGAGCGACGAAAAGGAGATCGGCCCAGGTGAGCTTTCCACCTACTAGGTAGCCACCGTTGCGCTTTACTTGGGCGTCCAGACGCTCCATGTAGTACGGAATGGTCTCATTCACGAGAGGAGCGTATTTGGGCTCCTTCACTGCTTCATTCGTCTCGTAGGAATAGGCAGCAATTTCTGTGCACGGAGAAAAAAGATCGGTTGTAACGTCTACGTTCACCATTCGCTGTACCCGAGGTTTACAAAATAAGTTGCGTCAACTGATCAATTTATTGCCGCTACACCACATCGAATAGTGACCTTAACTATTCACGGGTAGTTTACGCAAAATCGTTAGCACAGAGAATAGTATTCAATATGTATAGCTATAACCTGAAGAACGATGTTTTCAATGCTTGAATCGTATCTTTTAGGGCACAATTTGCGGTGCCTAGTGTTTGCTGCATACAATTTGTTGCAAACTTGACTATTTTATTACTACAAGCAGTATCAAAACATGTAATTCAATATTTAAAGCCCATATCCTGCTTTCGAGCAGGATACTTAAATGGTCGTGTCAACCAATCGAGTAGATAAGATTGCAATATAGTTGGTTACCGCAATTAATGGGTTATTTGAGAATAAACGCTAAGATGAATAGCCCAGTTTCTGACATCTTGAGAGCAACGGCTCCGGTTATCTATTATTTGCAAAAGCGTCGTATCATGGAATTGGAAAACAATGCTTTAACGTGTAGATTGATGCATTCTGAATGAGATTCACTCGTTTATGAAGTTTAGTCATTGGAAAATAATAATATAATTATTGGTTTGAATATAGTCTTCTACTAACAGCGTTACTGACAATGTTGAGTTATCCATGTTGCATTTTCAGACACCCGCGCGAACCCACTTTCTGACATGTATGAACCCACTTTCTTTCTTCAATATTTGATGAAAAGGATCGTGCTCCTGATATATTCGCCAATAAAAAATGATCTTTGAGTGGCCCGTAACTTTTTTAATCTCCGATGGAAACCTCAATTATTACCGAAATAAATGTACCGTCGATGTCATAAAGTGCGGCAGTGTCAGAATTGCTTTTTACTTTAGTGCAACCACTTCTTTTTGATCTCATTTCCAAGCTGGGTCAAAGGGGAATTGAGATAATTATTTGGTCGAGTCAACTTGTATTTTGTTTGTGGCAATTAAGTATTTTTCTCCGAGTGATAAGAGTTTCCAAACGAGTTGAAGACATTTTTACGTTAGTCAGCATCAATTACGAAAACATGCCGGGATGACATTGCAGAAAAAAAAGCATTACTCACTGGCACGGAGATCATGAATGGTGTCGACGGTAGCGTCGATCTCAAGGTTCTCCCAGTCATCCTTACCAACCAAACCGTACTGCTTGGCCAAGTAGCGTGCAATGGCTGTTGACTGGTGTATCTTCTTACCATCAACTTCCAGAACTGGCACTTGACCGAAGGGCATGTCTGCGAAAAACCATTAACAATGTTTTTTTCCGATCGTTAACAGGCTAACGATTATCGATAATAGCGACGCGCCCTTGTCCCAGTGAATTCATAGAGCCATTAATTACAGTGCTTCTCGTAAAGTGATTAATGAAATTGAGTACCTGTTCATTAAATTTGCATAGAACAGTAAGGTCTAAAAGAATTTCCGGATGAATCTGGTGTTTAGAAACAAATACGTGTTGCGGAAATAGAAGTAATCGGAGTAGCCAATTATGTATCAACAGAGATTTAAAAAAATCGTGGTTTAAAATTTTAACTCCGATCATAGTTCCATTCGGAAAATTCCTTCACTTTTATATGTTAATTAGATACAATTGGGGGAACAAAGCATCTGCATCTGTAGATACGGCATAGATAGTGGCTGTTTGTTAAAGATAAATGGTATGAGAGAATTTTTTTCTTTTACTTATGTTATACGTTCTTGTAATAATAGCATAAAGTAGCATAACCGGGTTCTACTGTTAAGATATTATTAAGTTTCGAAAATAAAATTCGATATTTAGTGGTTTTATGAAAAGAGGTGATATAAAAATATTTTTTAACTAATGAAGTCGTCTATCACTGATTCTATATCGGTTACTTTTTTATAATCGAATGATAGGAAAATTACCGTGTGAAAATCGAACTGTGATAAATTTTTTTATGCATAAACAAAAGCTGAAAAAATGTTGAATTTAGACCGATTTCTAACATTACGAATTCTAGATAGTCTTGCAAAGCTCATAATATGGTAAAAATGCAATATTTTTACGCGCATTTCTTATCTTATCTCAAAACCAATCGTGACTCCGAATTTTTTTTTAGTGACACAAATAACACAATCAGTTCGAACAACAAAAAACATGCGTGATTGCTTCGAAACTACGCAGCTACAAAAAAATCAATGTACGATAAGTACGATAAGTGAAAATCACGGGTACTTCAAAATTTAGCTTCGTCAGTGAACAACAAGAAATCATAAAATTTTTGATAAGAATTAATGCGGATTCTCTCTTCTGATTCAATTTTCAGTTATCTATGTATGCAATCGTCGGTATTTTCGCGCGGAGATTTCTCAAAATATGGAGAATATTTTTACCAGTTAGAATTTGTAGGAAAAAAAGGAAAGCTTTGTATATGGAGCATCGAATATTAAATGACTAAGGAATTAACAAACCATAGGTAAGATAATATTTTTCTTTTAAAGAGTTAAAAAGGAGGATTTACAACATCATCGATTGTTCATTCATCGTTTCGTTGAATGCAGCGATTGTTAGACGGGAAGACAATGCCGATTGTGAGCGATTGGCTTTAGGTCGGCAATTCACTCGGACACTCGCAGCTGTGTCAAAGCTGTTTTTAAAACTCGTTTCACGCTCAAAGCTGCAATCAAGTGCTTCGATGCATCGAGAACTTACTCGGCTTCAGATTCGGCCAGTTTTCCCGATCGAAACGATCATCCTCGTATTCCACGCCAGCGTGAGCGAAGATGAAACGGATCGGCTCTGCCAAAGCCTTCACAGGGAAGTACGTGAGCTTATAGTTGGGCATTTTCCTGCAAAATACGGAAAATAACGTCTCTGATCATCCAATTTTTAATTGGTTGCGGCGAATCGACCATCACGGTTCTATTTATCACAATAGGAATCCATTAAGAATATTGCAGGCGCTTTCATCGACGTTCCGTCGGTGTGAATATTTCGGTTTCGTTTCCAAGGTTAAAAATATTAAAAAAAAAGATTTGAAAAGCCCTTTTCGATGTTTACCACACTTTTTTGGAAATGTTTCTTTTTATTTTAAGTTCAGACAATTTTCCTAAAAATACACAAATTTTAACTTTCATTGTCCAAAATTGGATCACCAAAAACAAAAAGAAACCAGAAATTCATAATAAAATAAACAAAGTATAAATGTATGGCAAATATTGTTGATTCGTTAGGATAGAATTTAAATCCTTCAATTGCAAGCAAAAAGCTCTGAGAATTTTAATCATTTGAATTTCAAAAAATGATGAATTATACGTTTTTAATTTTATGTTACTATGCTGTCACAAATTTAAATCTGGAGGAGAACAAACGTGGAATAAGCATCAAAAACGTCTTTTTAAATGTTTCTTTACTTGCAAAAAATGAACGTGCTGAATTCACCGAAATCCCGTGAAATGCAAACCCCGTGATTTTGTGGTCTAGCGAAAATTACTGATTTTCATAATCTAAAAAAATTACCTCTGTAAAAGTGCCTTTTAAAAATTCATCACCATTTTAACCACAGAGTTAACCATTTTTAATGCTAAACTGCACTAAATGCTAAACATTAATCTATGCTATAAACATTAATATATGCTAAACATAAATCTATGCTAAACTTATGCATAAACTAGTATTTATATGTTAGACTTTTTTGCATCGCCGCAAAAATTTAATGCGAATTTGTCTAACGCGCGTTCTTGTCACTATATAACTACAAACAAATTTACTAAAAACTAGTCTTTCATCAATTTACAAGCGGTGAAGCTTCGTGCGCTAGATCTGTACCTACGATTGCGTTCATAAATGGTCGCCGGCTTGCGAGCCGGCACATCGCTTTAACGAAAACACGCCGAGGAATATGGTTGCGCAATAACCGACAACATACATGCAATATATCGCATAAAACGATTCTATGAATCATCATTTGTCATCTAGACATATATGAGGATGCATTAGATAGGTTGATCGACCTATTGCATGACTTACCCAGTAAAATACAAACGCACAGAATACCGCCATGTTTTTTTAATGATAAGGCTGGTCATCATTGTTATCAATTTGTTTCGTGTAATCTATATAAGTTTTTTAAGTGCTCGACAATCTCCGCCGGACACTACGAATTAAAAAATACGAAAAATATTTGCTTATTGCACTCGTAAAAATTCAATACAAGTTTTTCAAAATCAATCATAAATCACAATCACCTTGTATGACTGTAATATATAATCGTGACAAGTGATGACGCTCATATCGCTAAATTTCTTTTTCCAACGAACAAAAATAGGCGGTCATTGCTTTAATGCTAATGAACAAAGTGCGGATCGAGACCCACGATAAATTTGGCGAGCTATTTATAAGCTAACTAAAATATGTCCACAAAGTACGCGTCAAGGACTAACCGGCGTCTGTGGGAACGACAGTGATCTACATTCCATACGGTAAAACGTAGTCAACGACACCGGATATATTATTTAACGATCTACCAATCACCAATAATTGGCACAAAAAAGACGCGTACTTATAGTGCGAGAGACTAAAAACAATTCGCATATAATATCGAGCTAATTGATGGACATACTTACAATTCGCGATTTGATGTATGTGGGCAATAAACGTCGAAGTTGATGCGGGGACTGTCCGAGCTGCTATGAGCTGATATGGCCTTTGCCTGAAACCTCTAACGCCACACTCTACTCACAAGAAAGGGCCGAGGAGTCGATAAGAATGCCGGGACAAAAGCCGGTTTTTGCACTGAAATGCGCGCCACCAAACGAAAAACGTACGTGACTTCAATAATCGAGTCATGGGAATAAACTCGTATCGGTAAAGCAAAAAGCTTGTGCGACCGATCATGAAGAAAGCATTGAGCTTTTGTAATGTCTGTCGGTAAGCCAGAATAAAATAACGCATAATCTTCAGAACGTTGTGTTTGGATATCTTCATTATCATCATGACTCAGGATGACGCTATGAGATGTAAGGTGATGTAAAACGTGTATGAGTGCGAGAAGATCAGAACTAGACTTGCGATCTTAAATTTCTTCGCGACGATTGATTTAAAAAACCAAATACGAGAACTTGGCCCTGCAGAATTATTGAAGGGAGAGCAACGTCGTCGACTTTCATCAAAATTATGAACCACAACAGAGTGTTTCGGACTACAGTTTTTATTCAGAGTAGCTGTGCGGCAGCCGGTAATAAAAACTGTAAATCTCTGCTTTGGGAGTTCTGGGACTTTGCCTTTGAAAGGAATAAATGAACATAGTATCATATACATAGTATTTCGATTGGACACTAAAGTATATGCATCCGACAAAGGAAAATAGCATTACAGTTTTTGTTACTGACTGAACGCGGGCAGGTATGGGCGCAAGAATGTTTCACATCACCTTAACAAAGCAGTAACGCCCGTAGATGGCGTTTGCATGTAATTGTCGCAATAGAAGCAAGATGTGGCGCGATGGGCAGCGTTCTCAAAGCCATTTTTTTTTTTGCATTTTCCTCAATAAAAAAAATAGAGGCAAGTTTAAATCCCATTACACATTTAGTGCATTTATCTTCAAAGATCTCCAATTATGTTAATATTTGAAGTCTTTAACGAATAATTGCGTTATTTTTTGTCTTAACACTGCCTGATAAATTTTTTACAACATTTTGATAGACATTTTGAACACTGGCGCCGACTATGGACAATAGTTACTTATGAGGCTGACCACGAGGTTTCGGGTGCTCACGTCAAAAAATATTCTTTGGTTCTGTGCTTCTATATCCGTCCATATTCTTAGCCCACGTGTTTCTGACGGCATTGCCGGGATTGTTTTGTTATTCGACGTATGCTTAACAGAAGGATTTTTTAACACGATTGATCGTTGTGTACAATTGTGCTCAAAACGGATTTGTGAAGATTGTTATTAAGGTTGATAATTCTGTAAATTATTGAGACTCTTGTCGTATTTGTAAACGTAAATCAAGTACTATTGTGAAAAGAGGTTGGATTTACTTGCACAACAGAAACAATCGTTGACTTTTGAAATTTTGTGGGACCTATACACTTAAAAAATGGTTAGTAATTCAAATCGTTCTCATTATGCTTATACTCCATTTTTTTCTATTAATATTGTCGCTTTTGTTATTAGTCTGCAGTATTAAAGAGAGAATTGGCAAAGGTGAAGAAAATGATTCATCCTAATAGCAGAAAATCTATTGCCATTGCAAAGAAAACCAAAAAGTAAGTCTATATTTTAGTACAGTAAATTATAAGCAGTCTTAACAAGCCTTAGTGCGGTGATTTGCACATACATAGTAGTTTCTTGCAATACCTAATGGAATACATACAATTTTATGGAATAAATAACAATTTTTCTGAAATAAAGTTTTCACCTTTGTGTCCGACCATAAGTCGTTTGTGTTTGCTCTAAGATTGCTCAGAGGACAGTACGCAGTACGTCCTGAGTTAAACCGGCGATGTTCAGGGATGATATTCCTCCATATCCTAACTTTCTTTCTAGCCGGGTCGCAAGCCTGCGTCTGCGAAGACCTAGTTATACCGACCATTAAAACATTTGGCTCGGACATGAAGGACCCATTTTTTAACTTCCAGGAATTAAAAAAATAGCTGGTTCAGATACACAATTAGTTTATATAATAAACAGGATGCTTAGGGGTCTTTACAATGAAAAATACTTTTCTGACTGACCGACGTATGCCTTCTTGAGGTTCCTACGCTTTTACCCCTCTCGCCTTTTTCCCCATTATTTCATAGATTCCCGCCTTTCCCAGTTCCTTCATTGAGACCTTCGTAGAGTGTTATTCACAGCCACTCATCCTAATGCACTACTGTATCGCATTTGCACGAGGACACAGGGAAACTGCGGAAAACCTGGCCAATACAGACAGCTTTATTTTTACTAAGTTTCTACTGTATGGGGATACATAAAAAACTCAGAAAAACTGCCTCCCACTCAGCAGTTGGCACGCAAATCAGTGCTAAGCGATCACCCATCCAAGTTATGGCCGCAAATAATGCTGCTTAACTCTGGGGACTGCCGAAGCCACACACTGACCGTGCGTCCACTGCTGTCGGTTCTTCAAGGTGGTAATTATTCATATTTCGAAAAATTCAACAGAATATGCAACCGAATGAAGGCAAAGCGAGCAGGCACTATGAAACGGATGGTGTTGTTGGATAAACTTGAGTGGATACAAGACAATATGGTTCCTGATGTATGTCCTTATACTCCTGAGTTAACTGCAGAACTACTTGAAAAGTATGTACGAAAGATGGTTTTTCTAACGTTTAATATACTTGAGTAGTTACTTCCACTTATGTACAATTTACAAATTGTTTAGATACATTGCACGACACGATGAAGAACTTTCTGGGATAGCAAAGAACCACAAATACGATATGGTGAGAATGTCTCAGGAGCGAGAGAGGGAGGAATATGAAAATAGTGGAATAGGTAATAGTAACAATCATAATTAATTGTAAATTGTACATCGATTTATCAAGGCTCAAACGGGAAAACAGAACCGATTTTATTTTTGAAGCATGTGAATTGAATAATTTATTTTTCATTAACAAGATTACTTAGGGAATTTATTGCTTTCTCCAATTTTAATTTCGTTACCTGAAGAAGTTATGAATTAGTTTCAGAAAATTTAATTTTTTATTGTACGAAATAAGATTGCTGTTTTTGTATAAACTGATGAAATTATTATCATGAAATCTTCTTTCTTACGACTCAAATTTGATCTGGGAAAAAAGTGAATGATGGATATATTTTCGTGAAAACATTCGATGTAAGAATTAAAAATGTCTAATTGAACGTGAAAGTGGTACAAAAATGTCATATTTTAAGATAGTGACATTGATTTTTAATCAGATTACGCTGATTGCCTTGCTGTTACATATCATCTGATGGGTGTAAACTTTTCATTGCAGAGATTCCAAACATATTGGTAGCGGCGCAATGTAAGAAGCTGAGAGAGTGGAACGGCGATGAGCGTTACCTTCCCAACTTTGTATACCGACGGTTCGGTAAAAAACACTTGCAGGAAGCGCTACAACGAAACGCGAAGGTACAAAAAAAGGCAGCAAACCCGAGCGAGGAGATGCCGGTTCTACCGGAATCAGCAGTTACGGCTGAAATGGATACAGAATAATAAAGAATAATTTATTACATGTTTCAAACTTTCTTTTACATTTCTTCTCCATCTTGTAATCAATGAAACCCCTTCAGTCCTAGTTCGAATTCCCTTGAAGGGGGAGATCCTGTTTTAAAAAACCAAAAAAAAACTTATTCCAAGGATTTTTTTTTTGGTGGGAGAAAAATAATTTAGTCCACCAAACTTTGAGGTACATTTTATTATGTATTGTATTGAATGTTAAAAAAAAATAATTAAACTTCATAGTTTAATCATTTTTTCATTCTATTTTCCATACGAATTTATGCCGCAAAGTTCGAAAATTTTTACGTCGATTCATTCAATTCAGGAAGTCGAAATTAGAAGTGTGAAACCGAAACTGGGTATGAAACTGAATCTACAGCTCGCGACTTTCGCGGCAGACAAACGACTTTTTATATTTTTATCTATCAATGCTCCACGAGTTCAGTAATAGTATAGCGGCATGTTCGAAACGGTCGAAGCCACGAAAAGTGGGTTGATCTTTGGTAATTCGTAATTTATTATCAACGAACGGGTGGTTTCATGCGCCGCAGGGCGAACCGCGTTCTCTTGACCCGGATTCACGAATCTCTTCCTCCTCTTCCGTCTCCCCGTCGTTCTCCTCGTGGACCGCGTTCCTCAATCACCTAAACTACAAGAGGCCTTTTTAGTGAAAACTCAACCGGCACGTATATCCGCGCGCTCAACGAGCAACTCTCAATCATTCATAATTCGTACTTTCCAGAAGCTTGCAGTTGTAAGACTAGCATACTCTAATGCCTAGTTATCTGGTCTTTCATTACTGACGGTAATAAAAAGTATGAAGAACATCAGGGTCATATGCAAATTTATCGCTCCATCCGGTTCTTTGCTATAAATCACTTTGAGTGCAAGTGTTAATAAACTCTTTCAACACTGTGACTTAGTCTTGATCAATACTTTTGATAACACTGGAATAAATAATAGGAAATTCAGGATATTTTGCAAATAATTTGATTTAGCGAATTTCAAATAGTATAACATTGCGTTAAGGGATAGGTGATTCATAACATGTTTATCAAAAGTTTTTATGACTGTTTTTTCTGTGAAACGAGACGAAAATGGACGAACATTTCGGAGGTAGTTCGAATAGTTGACTTTTACACATTTCTTTTTCTAAGTAATAATTTGCTATTTTTTCAAAGCCTTGAAAATAAAATTAAAAAAAATCTAAAGGGCGCCGATTACAGCATTTTTATTCGACCAAGTACAACTGAAAAGGAAACTACCATGTAAATTTTTCCCATTATTATTTTTTAGTAAAACATCTCTTAAGCTTATGAAAAAAAGGGCTTCCCACAAAAGATTTAGTTCTGTATTAGCATTCCAATAAAACATCAAAAATAATTATCACGATATTGTAACTCTGTTTTTTTTTTTTTTTTTTTTTTTTTTTTTTTTTTTTTTAACTGAAAAACGATAGATATTTTTTTTTAAATTCTGAAACAGATGTTTTCTTTTTTGCTGACTGTCCATGTCCACGTGGTTTCATGACTATCGATATCGCAAAAAAAAATCACCAGAATGGCGTATATCGAGGTTCTCGAATAAAAAAATAACCCTTCACCATACGAAGTCGACGTTATTTAAGTGTTATTACATTTTTTTGAAATTTTTTTCAAAAACTCCATTGAAAAGCTAACACAATACTTTAACTTTTACGTGCAGAAACTTCCTTGTCAGTAACTTCAAGTTTCCAAGATATGCTTACTGGAAAAAAACCGCGATTTTTCAAATATTAGATTAAAAAATCTTCAAAAAATCACATGGAGTGCTTTTAAATGGTACATTGACACGACGAATTATGGGACAGATCTGAGGTGATCGAAAAAGAAGAGGCTGACGGAGAATGCTTCGTATAGCATATGCTGTCCCAAAAATGCTTATTAGGGAACTGGGTGTCTACAAATTCGTGTAAATGTCTATCATAAATATTAAATACAGGTTTAACGATTGGATATTCGCCGGATATGTACGATCGGAGAAGGAGGATAACATTCATCGGATAATACAGATGAGATGATGACGAGGCTCTCGACTCTCTGACTGCGAGGAATTTCTCTAGACGTCGTACGGGTGAAGGAGGGGATCACGTAGCGAGTAGTGAAAGTTAGCGAGGCTGCGGTGCGCGCGCGCGCGCGCTCTCGAGACTCGCTAAAACCTCGAGACTGCATCGTGCGGAGTATCGTCCAGTGGTAAGAGCACAGTAGCAACGCCAGCGGTGCTTGTCCCTGTTTACGAAGGGCGAACGCTTCGAGTCTCTAACGATTTTCACCTCGAGAACGCGTCGACGCGGAATTCCGAGAATTCACGCATTGGCTCGACACTGAAAAATGATGAAATAATAAGTTTTCCCTCGGGAATAAAATGTCTATTCATTCTACAAGCAGTTGAGGAGCGTGAGCAGGCGAGTCACGAGCGTCGCCAATTTAACAGATCGTTTCGCGAAGAAAAATAAGAGACTCAGGAGGAATGTAGAAGAAGGGAGTCACGAGCGAGAACTACGAACCCTGCTAGAAGTGAATTACTCCTCCTGAACACATATACATGTACGCTATATCTTCCTGCAGGAGCCGCTCGATCCTCTATAACCTTGCGGTTAATAACTCTGCGCAATATGTACGGGATGTTCGCCCCATCTCAGCTGCTCTCTGAGAGGTATCTCATTTTCTACGCCTGCTGCTAGCTAATGTTGCGCAGGGCACAAACAATTATCTCCGGAATTACAATATGCGCATCCGGGTCCGCTGTATACGTCTAGGGGAATTCCGATTAAGAGGTCACACGTGCCGCAACCGAAAGTTCGAAAAAAAAATATTGCGCTATTTGAAATTTCACAATATTTTCGTGACTTAATGAAGGTCAGAAATTCGCGAGGTTTGCTACGGAAAAGGTCACAAGCATCGATATAAACAACCGGGCCAGTTATATTTTAGATCAGTTCGGGATATAAAATGTCGGGATATCGAGACACTTATAAAATTTGACGGTCACAGCTGAACTTCGCCATATTATATAGAAGCGATTGTTTGAGATTAATGTCACCAACGTTACGATTTTTTTAAAAGAAAATCACGAATAACAAAGTTTTGTCAATGATAGGATGTTGGTACATTTCAATTTCGATTTCAGAGTTACTAAAGTTTCTCTGTGCTTAGGATAAGCTACACTGAGAAAAAGGTTTAGTAACATTGACCTTGCCCGTGCGGTCGTGTGAAATTTGGTTGAATGAAACGAAGTATATTTGAATCAACCACTTGTTTTAATAAAACTGTTTTGTTTGAGTTTACAGCATATACCAATCGCAACCAGCAGAATATTGGTTTGATATAACTTACAACTTAATTGATTTAAAAACGGTTTTCTTCGATCTAAACGGTATGCACTCATGAATGAGAAGACAACAAGATTTATTTAACCGCACATTTGGTTTCGTTAAAAAAAAATCGCTGGTTGATATACTGAGATTGGCGAAGTATCCCACATGATTATTGGATGTTCATATCAGCATATAAACGCGCCAAGTTCTGTGAACTAATTCTTTTTTTTTTCATGATGAGAGTTCTTAAGTGTGTTACCAATTTTTATTTAATTTTTGTAGCTGACATTTCTTATTTTAACTGCAAAACTTTGTTTTCAATTCTAATTTTTTTTCGTTTTTGACTGCAAGATTTTTTATTAGTTTTTGAAAAAATAGTGTCGATATTACAATATGATACAACTGATATATATATATAAATGTTGAAGAGCATGTACTTAACATGCTGTAGATATTATCGGTTTATTTCAGGCAATTAAAACCACACTGCGAAAAAATCAAATAAATATTTTTTATTTATCTAGAGTTATGATCCGCGATATTGTAATGAAAAAAACGTGATATGTATTTTGGACTAATCAATATATCAAGAAAACGTAATATCTATTTCGAACATATCAAGATGAGCTTGATACGCAAAGTGTAAAAACACTTATAATACTGAAAATGTAAAGATAATTAAGCATTATATAAATTATGATATTGTTTGAGTTCCATGACATAATCCGCAGTTGTCCAAGAGACCGTGTCTCTTAAAAAATGGTACTATTTGATTGTTGAATAAACTATGTATTAAGCTTAAAACATAATTATTTCGCTTGAGATAAATGAAATTTTGAAAAAAAAAAATTCTTAAAAGTCTTGTGACATTTAAATAAACCTTTTCATATTAAGATGGATTGTACATGCGATTATTCCAATCGCATTTATGGAATACACGGTCTTATTGAAGAGTATAATGCGGAACTTTTTAATACGCAGTTGTTCCTTAATCAGTATTATTAAATTAATTTAAATAATTCCAATTAAAAAAATGTTATTAAAAAAAACTATATTTTGTTGCGTAATTCTGAAACAGTATAAAATAAATGAAAACCATTATCGTACCCGCATGAATTACTTTACTCTCGAAAAGAATGATTAGTTTTTAGCGTTCTCCACACAAAGATAGTCCTATCAATTATCCTACAATCGAAAAACCTCCTACACTCGTTCGTGGCACTTCTAAGAAGATATAACAATACAGATTACTTATCGGTGAAAGGTCAATAGCATTCGAGTATATAAACCAGAACAATCTGCATGCGGTCTACAAGTAGAAGAACGAACCGACGATGATTAAGCCTTTCGCATTAGTGGCTCTACTAGCTGCGGTTGTATCCGGTAAATATACAAGTATCACTAAAGATTCACCTGTTTGTTTAAATTTCTTATACTCATCATTACATACTGGTTAATTATCTCATTCAATGATAGTTTTAGACGCCCTAAGAATTCCATTCCAACTTAATATTTACTTTATCAATAAAAATTTAATGAAAAACAGTCGACGCCAATTGTAATCACACGAGATCAGAAAAAGTTTCTCGCACGAGTATCGTATACAATTTTATGCCACTAGTGCGAGAAGTGCCTGTTTCACGCACGCAAGCGAAGCGAAGTGTGCGTGAAGTAGGCACTTTTCGCACTAGTGGCATAAAATTGTATACGATACTCGTGCGAGAAACTTTTTCTGATCTCGTGTGATTACAACACTCGCCTTCAGCTCGTGCTGCAAACTCACACTCGTCGCGGAAAAGTTTCATCGCACTAGTATCGTAATGTACTATTTTATTATTGTTTTGTCTTCTAGCTGGCACTCTGCCTCAGGGAATCTTCAACAGATCACAATTTGCCGCTCGTTTGCCCGGTAGGATCATCAACGGTATAGAAACAACAATCGAAAAGAATCCGCATCAAGTCAGTATACGATATGGAAAAGGTCACTGGTGCGGTGGCAGCATCATCTCCAAACACTGGGTATTGACGGCAGCTCATTGTCTCGACGGAAGTCTTGACCGCTATTCCGTTCTTGCCGGTACAGCTGATCGGTTCAACGTCAATTTTACTGGCTCGATTCATAAGGCCGATAGAATCGTCAACCACCCTGACTTCGGACGCGACAAGTACGGAGGGCTCTTTAATGACGTCGCCCTTCTACACGTTTTGGAACCCTTCGAATTCGGCGAGACCCGTCAACCGATCGAACTATTTAACAAGAATGAGGAAGCCGTCGCTGGAACAGTTTCAGTAATTACTGGCTGGGGAAGTACGGAACTGAGCTTCACCTCAATTCTCAACCTTGTAGAAATACCTATAATCTCTAAGGCCGACTGCGCCATCCGGTACTCACATCGTGGCGGTATTCGCGAGGGACAGATCTGCGCAGGTTATGCCAAAGGCGGCAAGGACTCTTGTAAGGGTGATTCCGGTGGCCCCCTCACCATAGACGGACGTCTCGCTGGTATCGTGTCCTGGGGGGTGTTCTGTGCCCTACCTGCATTCCCAGGAGTATATACCGAAGTCGCTTACTTCCGTGATTGGATTCGGAGCGTTGCCAGTGTTTAATTGTCCTCGAAAACGCGAGATGCCTTCACTTATATCGAATGGAAAAATGCAATAATGCGCTTTGATGTTCCCTCATGAAGGGGACCTTCTATGTTTAATATTTTATTGAATAAATTTTATTTGTAATCGATGTTGGCGTTGGTGTTACTTTGACTCGACATTTTGACTCGTTACTTTTGCTAGAATCGGAAGCCAGAAGGTGAATACTCGCTCTAAAAAAAGGGCGATTTCCTTCTGGGATTTCCTTCAATCAATGGGATCATCCCAAATCGCCGTAATGCATGGTTTGGTTACCCGGGAAGTAATTTATGGTAGTACGAAATATGTCACACTCCTGTGAGTACGCTGCGGGAATATTAATCAGTTATAAGCTGAAGAAATTGATTCTTGATGGGTTGCTTCCACAGAGATAGTGTTATCGATTTGCGTTCGATCGATAAAGCCCTATCATACACTTGACATTTCGCTAATTCGCAGGAAACTTTTTCTAATCTTGCTACAGATCTCCTAAATGATACTTACTTTCGATTTTTGTAAGCGTTTAATAATACACTATCAGATCATTAGTTTGTGGCTGATTAATATCATGATATTCGGACACGTAAGACCTTATCAGCTTTATACGATGACAAAACAAAACTGACGATGTTTAAGTTTATCATACCGTCGGCTCTGCTTGAGGTCGCATCCGGTAAATCGTGAATGTTTAATTTTTTTTGCGACATTCGGACCTCTGTGTTTTATTGGTAAATTAGTTTCTCAAGAACTCATCTATAATTGGGTATTTACCCGTGATGAATAAATTTATAAATAAAGGAATACATTTTTAAGTCATTGGTCTTCGATATATAGAAAATATAACACTGATCTGTTCGAAGTTTCAATAAATATAGTTTCATATTTGCGAAAATACAGAAGCTTCACTGATCATTCCAAAGTCCATTTAAATAAGACTACGTACCGCGCAATGTAATACCAATGAATTTTTAGATCTACTACCCAAGTGATATTATTGTAACCCGCATTGCAATCTTTTTATGTTGTAACGCCCGAGCTAAATGATTTTCTTTTTGGCACGGATTTTCGTTTCCCGTGCAGAAATTTACTCAGGGCTACATATTGGGCCCGTATAATTTTCCTTAACTAACTGCGGGCTTAGCTTGGAAATCAAACAGCAGCCTGTATTCGACCGTCACGCTTTGAACTCTTGAGCCTTTATAGGACAAGATGTGTCCCAGTACAGGAATCCATGACTATTTCCCGAAACCTGGAAAACAAATTTCCTGACTTTTCCCTGTAGTTCCCTGACTAATTTCTCTGATTTTCGGACTATGCCTTAATATGTATTATTTTTTTGCTTATTTTTATACATGGAGAAAACGGTTTTGCTATGCCAGCAAATCTTTTGTTAAAATAGTGATAACATCGCGTTGATCCACAGAATGTTCCCGTATGATACGAGGTCATAATTTCTCAAGTTTGTACACCTACTTTTAACAACAATACATTATCAGTCTCTGTGTCTGCGTTCTTGCCTGCTGTAAAGTTATACGACGGGGAAAACACCGTCACTGTAATTGGGCAGTGCCCGTTTATAATACATTAAATGAAAATTATAATTAAATTAAGTGTTCGCAACTATCTCTTATTTTTCTCGAACTCATACGAAATGAATAGTAGGCGCAAGGACTACTTTAATGGTTGATTGGCGAAATTAACGTTCCTGGAGTGGAGGGCGAACCGTTAGCAGTACATAAAATCGAAGCGTATCGGAGATTGCGCGATTCTTACGACTGGTACACAAAACTATATATAGTGTAGCGGTAGGACCGTAATAGCAGATGCTCCGTAGCACGGTAAACGCGATATTAGCCGAAGCGTAGTGGAGCGCACCCGATGATGCATAGCGAGAGCTAACGGTGGAGAAGCCTTCGTAACTCGGCACAATTGCGATTCGATTTTCTCTCTCCTTCCAGTGGTACCATGGCCAAAGCGTAGTGTTGAGGCTTCTCTCACGGCTCGGAAACCATAAGCATCGCTATCTTTCCACCAGCAAAAGCATCGCCGGGCAGCAACAGTTTGCGGCAGCGCTGTTCTTGACACCACCTGTATCACTATGGGCCACTATATAGTTCCATGCGATTCACCGTTCTTGACACCACCTGTACCACTATGGGCCACTATATAGTTCCATGCGATTCACCGTCTGCCCTCTACTCGCTGCTGGCCGATGCTTACAACTATAACACACTATAAACAGAAAATTGAGTCGCTGTAATACGAGCACCGTGTGTGAGCCTGTGTATGTCTAGCTTGGAAATATTAACTTTATCGACACGCGTCACGAGTCATATCCGTTGGCATGTACATGAGATCCTCGTTGTGATTAAACCTGTGGCTCGTGCTTTACTTGGTCGCAGCTTTGTAACTATAAAGAAAATCGAAGCATCTGGCTAAATGGACTTGCTATTTTTGAGTGGAGCTTATTGGTCATCGATAATATGTAAAATTATTATACATTCTCTATGTTTATCCAAATATTTCGGAATAAAATTATTTAAACTATGGCAAAGTACATTGAAAAAAGTGTAACCAGTTATATGCAGTAATGGCTTTCGTCTAAGGTCGTAATAATAATCCTGATGCTGATGTTACATACCCTATATTTAGGGATATGCTTTGCAATAAAAAATTGTAACAAAATTGAAGTTTGATAAGTAACTAAGAAATAGGTTCGAGAGCAGAGTACATAGGCAAAGTGAAATTAGTCGTACCTGCTTTCGTTTCATTTTTAAACTGCGTTGAATTAATCTAATTTGACAACGATTACTGTAAGGAGTTGAACATTTTCGTAGAAGCGAATGTCTTTGATGTTTGCATGAAATTTTATTGAATAGCTGTAAACGTAATTCATCAGAGGTGTGAACAAATGCGTTATACTGAAATGAACTGAAGCAGGTGTCAAGTGCAACGAAAATTGGTTTTGTAATATTTAACAAAAAGAAGAGACTAATGTTTTTATAATATTATATAACAATTGCTTAGTTGAGTTCTCGGTGCCATTCTGTGACTTGCGATTATCAATGAATAATAAAGAGCCACTAAAAAGCACCTTCATTTTTTGTATAGAAATTTTTATATCACTGTTGCGAATTTAGATTATCGAGAAAATGTATTCTTAAAAGACTCGTTGCGTGGCTGAAACTCGATATTATACACACTCTGTACTACGTATATATGCTATCATGGTTTACTGCATCGTGCCGGAAGCGAACGACCTCGAAAATACGAGGTCATGAATCCCGAGAACCTCGAATCTCTTCACTGACAAAAACACGAGATAAATTCCTGAGATAGTCGTGATGATGAGACATGACGAAGGTTAATAATCCCAGCTAGACTTCCGGACTTATGCATAATGCTTCCCCATTATTTTTTATTTTTTACAAAAATACCTCGATGAGGACGAACGACCTACAATTTCCAATTCCTTCGAGCGGAAGCTTTATAAAAATTGGAAAATAATGAGGAAATAATTCACCGTTTTACTTTGCATTCTTATTATGCATAAATACGAAATTGGCGCTTATCAACATTTTAGTCGTCAATAACTGATAAAGATGCTTTTTGATGATCTTCAGAAAATTAGGACCACTAAATAAATCTGGATTTACGTGAACATTTTGTAAAAAGGTCGAACGATTCCCGGATTAATTATTCCGAGCAGCGATTTACACACATAGACTTGCTAAATCATGTTTCTCGACGTCCTGGATCATTCTGATTACCCTGACATGAAAAAAAAACCTTGAGAACGAAGCTTCCTCTACGAGGGAGCAAAAGGAAAAGGATATCTACTCACTTTTATAAACTAATGTGAATAAAATCATAGACGGCGATGTTTCGCGTGTTGAAGTGCTCTTATGTATTATTCCGAACAGAATGCATCCGTGGTATTTAAACTCACACCCAACACTCGTCTCAGTAACTCACCACTTATGCGAAGGAGCGCGTTAAAGAATGGGAAAACCGGAAGAAGGAAAACTAGCATTTATACGGTTACGCGCTCGCGCGAGCATTCGCTTCTCTTTTTGCGTTGTAAAATTCATGAATTTACTTCCTTTCTTCGCTCTAGAGATATTACTTTCGTTGACTCGGCTGTCGTACTTGCTGCGTATACTATTCATTGCATGTATAAAGTTATATGCGATACTTACTATAATAGTATTTCCTCGTTGTATTTGGTAATCCCGGTGTGTCTACATCGAGGAAATTTCCAATCGTATATTTTCTCCCATATTACCATTACTATTATCTGTGACTACTGCCGTCGAGCAACGCTATTTGATATGGAATTCGTGTCGAAATAAGAAACTGACCCACACACGATTTTGGGCGGGACGTTTCACGAATGGTATTTCTGTTGCTAACAGGTATTAACATCCTGTACAGTAGGAGACATCATTAATAGTGACATTCTTTTAGAGCTGATAAAAAAAACATGTTATTATTCGAGCTATTGTTTTATTACAATGGATATAAATATTATCAAGTCGGCGGAATATCAAATATATCTATCTCGCAGGCTTAATTATTTTTACAGTATGATAACTTGTAATGTCAATTAATAAAAAATAAAAAAATTTTAATGACATTCAAAAAATAGATTCTTTATCAAATTTCGCAAAAAAAATTGTAATTCCCTAATTATCGAAGAATATTCCCGTGCAATTGTATATTTTTTTAAATTCTTAGCGATTATTAAAAAAATCGGGATATTTAAAAACAACGGCAGGTTAGAGATGACAGTCAGAGGAATATTTTTTAATAACAGCTGGTTTCAAAAGAAGCAACTACACATGCACACACAATATATTTGCGCGCTAAAATCAATTATGTAACCATGTGTATTTTTTTCTGGGGTCGAGGAATTTTTTTTCACGACTGCTTCGTGAAATTTTAATTGGGATATTTTCTTGCGGGCGAATTTTGTTCCTATTTATTTTTGTTGTGGATATTTAATAAAATCCAAACAAAATATTATTTCGCGCGAGAGATTTTTTTACGGCATATTCCGTCGCTGGCCATTCTATCGTATTACCAATAAATCATATGCTACACCAGAATAAGTGTGATTTTAACCTCGCGTGATTGAACCCTCGATGCGCTTGGGCAAAAAACTCTTGGCAAAAAATCACACACTTCCGTCCCTTATATAAGAATATAACGGCTTCCGGTAAACCACCGTTTTTCCATTATTTACCTTTCCCCCTCGCTTTTTCATCCTTATAATCACCAAAAGTTCGAACTCAACGCTTTGTCATCATAAATACGTAATGATATCGAACTATTGTCACTGTAAACCCTCGAAAACAGTGACATTCATGTTGTACGATCATTTCGAGACGAGGCAATTTGTCAGGTATGAAGATTCATCGGTAAGTCGGCAAAAGTCATCAAAGGACTCGTTCGACCCAATGTTCCCACAAGAACGTCGACGTGTTCCTTAAAGATGGCGAGGCTCGCCCGACGGCTCGAGTCCAGCTCACAACACACTCCGCAAAAGCAGCGGGAATGGCCGGCTTCTCGTACACTGGAAAATATCCGGGTGTAGAATACACATACACGTTATACGGCGGAGTTCCCGTGTCGTGTCGTCCGGAGACCCACGAGTCAACTCTCTTCTCGTCTCGCGGGCCACACGTCGGGCGAATGTAGGTCCTTGGGTCGCCACCTATAATATAATACCCAGAGCTCCTCTAACCGAGGCCTCGGGCTCGCTCAGTATATATACGTACATATACATCCGTCCCGACATCTACCGCGGCAGCTTCCCCTCCTTTCTCCGCTTTTCTCCCTCTTTCCCAACACATTTCAAGAACAGCACCTGTTGCGCACCAAAGGACACGCAGAAAAAGTATTGCTCTCTTTACAAGACGCGCGTACGTTCGTTCGAATAGAGAACAAAAAATTAAAGGGTCATTCTTAGCCCATATAATTGGTGATGACCCGTCGTTACTTGCGGCTTAAGGTCCGGCTGGGCAAAGGGTCCTTTATTTAAATGGCAGTTGAACTGCCCTTTGCTACTCTTGGAATGTAGAGTGCATGTAAATACTTTTTTTTAGTATTTGCATAGTACATACACACTCGAATGTGTGTCAAAAATGGTTAAAAAATTTATATTATAAAGTGAAAATTTTATATTATAAAGTAAAAGTTTTCTATTATAAAGTAAAAATTTTATATTATAAAGTAAAAATTCTATATTATAAAATAAAAGTTTTATATTGTTAAGTAAACGTTTCTGACCCTGATGCATAGTCGGCTTCTTCATTATTAAAAAAACAGCCTATAGCAAATTCGTAAATGGTCGTGTTAGAAACTGCAATAGTCGTTAGGTCCTCGTTTAACCTATGGTTTTATGTGGGCAGAGTGAGTGCGTTGCCTCCAAGTGTCATAAACTGGGCGTTTACCTTATTCCCACTCGGTAGAATCGTAGATTTTGTACGTTAAATAAACGTCACCAAAAAAATGCTGTTGCACAAACTTACAATTCGTAGTTATGGTTTTATAGTTGCCCGGTAAATCACGATTTCCCCACTAATAAACAAGGTCGTTCAAGATTGTCAAAATCCAAATGATCACAAAGCGGTCATTACCCCATTTTCAACTACATTGACCTAATTACCAAAAATCAATACCTTCCCGCTAACGCTATTCAGATAGTACCGATCGATTTGAAATAGTTCGGCATCGAATTGCGCCAAGAGTCCCGTCAAGTATTTCGCCTCGGAGAAACATGATAAACCCACACACAGAGCTCGCTAACCCACAAACGTCAAGCCCAACCGTCTTATTAGCATGAATACATTATACACGAACAATTAATTCCCATTCTAATGACCGAGTAGAATACATAAATCGTAAAAGTGTATCCTTCGTGTACTTATGTCCAGAGAGCGACGGCCTATGCATCAGAATGTGCCGAGCAGAGAACAGTAGCCGCGTGTAGGAGACATTGCAACGAATCTCAGTGTGAAGCAATAGAAATGCATTCTCATAAAATCCACGTGCGCACACATTGACCCAAACTATGTCTATATTACGCCTATCACCGCTGCTACAGAATGTGAACTTAATTGATAGGGTATTCGTCTAATTCTCGATCATTTTGCCTCTCGCATTCACTTCTTCATTAAACTATACACGCGTATACGTAACAAATACAAACCTAACGTCTTATCGCGATTTGAACGTGATTCCTCACTCGAGCATCTCATTCTCACACGTGGAAAACCATTCCGCCGCGATCACTTATCTATACACGTATGTATTTAATCGTGTGCATGTGTGCACGTGTGCGAAACGCGACTAACGGGTGGTCAAGCGGTACCAGTTGAAGTATACGGTATAAGCCGGCAGCACAAACACATACGCGCCTTGAGACGAAGCAACGAGGTTCGGAATTACACGTACCACATATATATATATATAGGGCATTTCATCCCGGTTCGACCTCAGACTGACGCTCGACCTCCTCGATTTGGCTCGTAATTTTTTGTAGGACTGGTTAGATTCTCAAATGCATCGAATTTTTGTATGGGATATTTTTTAAAATATTTATTCAGAGTTATATGTCGGATGATCTGATTTGAATGCTGTGCCATGAGGACGCCTTCGTAGGTCGCCTTGCAAAGCCCAACGGGGAACGACGACGAAGACGTCGACGGCGACGACGACGACAAGTGTTGGCCCGTATCTGCGAAGATCAAGTAATATCGACCGTCGAAACATTTGCCCCGGACACGAACGACCCATATTCAAACTTCTAAGGTTAATGAAAAAAATTTGGAAATTATCAAAAGCAACAACTTATCCACCTTGGCTATAACCTAGAAAATTTTAATATCCCACAAAGTATTTTTCCGAATTTTCTTCATTTTTAAATTATGGCATTCAATATGTCATAAAAATAAAAAACAAAAATTTGCACAAAAAATCTAATTTAAAAAAATGTTCCATTTGGGGATCTAACCAATCCCACAAAAAAACGGGCCAAACTGGGGAGATCGTCGATCAGACTCAGTTCGAGTCGGAATGGAATGTCCCATATGCGTATAAACCCATACCTACTTCACACGTATGGGACTCTCATTGCTGACACTAGAGAACATTCGTTCCTCTTCGTCTTACCGTCCCTAACTCTCTATGTCCACCTTTATCTTCACGTGACTTATTCCATCTTTCTTCAGCTACGATCGCGCGCTCGCGACTCTTTGCTTTTCTGCTCTGCTCTAGGCCGCCGATGGTAGCGGTGCTGTTGTGCCATGAGGACGCCTTCGTAGGTCGCCTTGCAAAGCCCAACGGGCAACGACGACGAAGACGAAGACGTCGACGACGACAAGTGTTGGCCCGTATCTGCGAAGATCAAGTAATACCGACCGTCGAAACATTTGTCCCGGACACGAACGCCCCATATTCAAACTTCTAAGGTTAATGGAAAAGATTTGGAAATTATTAAAAGCAACAACTTATCAACCTTGGCTATAACCCAGAAAATTTTAATATCCCACAAAGTATGTTTCCAAATTTTCTACATTTTTAAATTATGGCATTCAATATGTCATAAAAATAAAAAACAAAAATTTTCATACATAAAATATAATTAAAAAATGTCTTCCATTTGAGGGTCTAACCAATCCCACAAAAAAACGGGCCAAATTGGGGAGATCGCCGGTCAGACCCAGTTCGAGTCGGAATGGAATGTCCCATATGCGTATAAACCCATACCTACTTCACACGTATGGGACTCTCATTGCTGACACTAGAGAACATTCGTACCTCTTCGTCTCACCGTCTTTAGCTCTCTATGTCCACCTTTATCTTCACGTGACTTATTCCATCTTTCTTCAGCTACGATCGCGCGCTCGCGACTCTTTGCTTTTCTGCTCTGCTCTAGGCCGCTGGATGGTAGCGGTGCTGTTGTGCCATGAGGACGCCTTCGTAGGTCGCCTTGCAAAGCCCAACGGGCAACGACGACGAAGACGAAGACGTCGACGACGTCGACGACGACGACGACAACTACGAGTGTTGGCCCGTGGTGGTGAGCGCGCAGCGCAACACCGGCACGGCC
Source organism: Tromatobia lineatoria (assembly GCA_949699805.1). Taxonomy (NCBI): domain Eukaryota; kingdom Metazoa; phylum Arthropoda; class Insecta; order Hymenoptera; family Ichneumonidae; genus Tromatobia; species Tromatobia lineatoria. The sequence continues at coordinate 22,672,008 of OX453036.1, forward strand.
AAGAGACTAGTAGACTCTGAAGAGAGGGGCCCTCGCCTCTCACGATACACCTTTCTCCGGTTCCCAACACTCCTCCGACTCGGCGCGACTCTGACTTCTCAGTCCTCACCGGGACAGAGGCGAAGTTACGCACCCGGAGAAAGGTCGTGCACCAACAAACACGAATAGTTAAAGACATCGTCCACGCCCCTGGTTCTACGCGCGAGAGAACCATCGTGAATTAAAGAAAGAAACAAAAAAAAAATCAAAATAATCGCGTATTTAAAAGACGTATCGATTTTATCTACATGTATTTTTATTAATTATTAATTATTGTATGAAAAAGTAAAAATTCAAGGAGTTGAGAAAAATCGACGGTAACTGTGAGACGAACTTTTGGGGGCACGTGCGCGTTTTTAACACAGTGCGCGTCCATGTAGGGACGGCTTAGTGACAAGACCCAAGATATAATACACGTTAACGTGAGTGTGCGCGGCGCAAGGAGGTTTAGGAGAGAAGAGAAAAATAAAGTGCAAGCAACGACTTCGAGGGATTCTAGAGGAGACTAAAGTACATCGCGAGAGAGAGATTGGAGGGATGGGTGGCAATATGTGGCCACCGGGCATGACCAGGCTACTGGTCGTCGCCGTTTTTCTTCTAGCTTCGCCCTTATTTGTCAGCAGTCAAGGTCAGTCACTGCTTTCACTATTTTTTCCGCGAAAATATTATTATCGGTGTGGCGAATAATTTTTTAGGCCGCGGAATTCGTTTCTTTTGATGGTTTAATTTTCTTTTTGCTGAACACATGTTGTTGGGACTGTCGACATGTAATGAGACATGAGATTGTAGAGTCGTAGGAACTTTCTGTCATTCGACCGAAACGCGTGTTTTCGGGCCGTGTGCCTAATTGAATTTCCTGCTGACGCTAACGCGGAACTCTTGTTGTTGCTAAGTTTAAGCGCGCGCGCGAGTCACTATCTCGTTTACTTATACACTTGTTCGTCGCTTTGGTGAGCAACTTTCGATTCGTTAATAGCGACAGCTGTTCGTCTTGTTGAACGAGTGCGAGCGAAACTCTCGTCTCCGCAACTGGAAAGACCGATAACTCGCGCAGACCAGTCATTAGGGAGCCACCCATAAACACTTAACCCAGCTGGACGACTCACTTCGCCAAAGCTATGTGTATCAACCAGTTATTTGATATCCTTGCGGTTGTCGCACTCACTGCTGCACTTTATTGGGCATCACCTAAACTGCGGATGACACTGCATTGTTAATTAAGAAATGAGTCAAAGAATTAAAATTTGGAAATTTTATCAATTATGAGAAATGCACATATTTTATTGTATTTCATTTATAATCGAATATCTTCCTCATTCAGAAAAATATCTTTCCCATTTAAAAAAATATTTTTCCCATTCAGAAAAATATCTTTCTCATTTAGAAAAATATTTTTTCCATTCAGAAAAATATTTTTCTCTTCCAAAAAAAAAAAAAGAAAATAATGTATCAGTAGTTTTAATAAATAAACCCGAATTAGGATCGCGTATCAAAATTTCCAAGTTATAATTAGAACAATTCTTGCTTGGAAACATAGAAAATAAGGTTTATGACTGCAGTGGTAATAATGGATAAGATTTTCTCCGCTCAGCTAGTCAGAAAACGAGTTTATGTCGCTGGATACTAGGGTAGGAGTTTCTATGACAATAATAATAACAAATAAAAATTACTGTTGTTAGAATAGAACAGTAACTCGATAAAAACAAATTACTCAAGAGATGGAAACGTTCCGTTTGGTTATTGCGCACAGTTTCTTGGATAAGATAGAGAATTTTTGTTCGATGGAGGCTTTCGCTGAAAGAGAAAGAGTATGCGTAAGCAGCAGATAGTACATACATGCACATTCGTCGAAGGTGCGCGTTACGATCCAGGGACGAAGTATATATTTTATCTTATAATTCCTGGCGTTGGTGGTTGGCCTTGCTAACGTATGGAGAGTCTTCGAGAGCAGACTCTTTACATTCACTCGGCGGTGAAACCAGAGAAACAAGAGGAATGATTCTACGCCATCGGATTGGCGACGATCTGACAGTAGCGGCTTACGTCTTACTGTAGTTTTATAAGCGAACGATGTCGCCGGTGCGGCTTTGCGAAGCGTTCAAATCTCCCGGCACGCTGATAGATTCAACACCTGAGCAACGGTATCTTCACCGAACGTAGAGTATTAAGGCGTCTACTTTAATTAGAATTTTCAAAAAATCGATTTTTTTAAAGGCCTATTTCGAAAGTATACATATTTAAAAGTACTTAAATTTTATAAAGATCCGAGCAGTCTAAGTGTACTTTTGAGCGACGTTTACTTAGCTACCTGAGCGCGCTAATATACGCACCGCAAACTTTAAACGCGTTTTTTTTTAAATGACGATTTTGGACGGCTTGTTGATAAAATCTCCGAAACTATTCAACCGACCCTTGACAAAATTTTACCACATGTTTTTCATGACTATAACTATTGCGCATATCATTGGAATTTTGAAATTTTGAGTGTAACTATTTTTTTTTTGCAATAAACGTTGAAAAAAAGTGCTATTTCGTAGTTTTTGGAAAAATGGCCACCATTTTGGAATTGTTTTTTAAATAAAAAATTGTATGTTATGCGCTGTAGCCGTTTACCTACTGAATCTAAAACCTTTTTTTTTAAATACGTTTTTAAAAAACGTATTTTTTTTATTTCTGTGTCGATTTCTAACAAAATAGACAAAGTTCTTGCAATAGTGGGAAAATTCTTGAAGAAACGTTCCACATCGAACATTTCCTTTCTAATAACAAAAGGCTCAGCGCCAACAGTATGAATGAGTCTGTTAAATTTTCGAGCGTGTAACGCAGTGCGATACTTCATCACGTAGCCTCCAACTCAATTACACGTCGCCGGTTAATAGCCGGGTAGTAATGCCGCGGCGAAGTCCCGCACGATCTAACGATATTGCACGAGCTACTTAAATATCCATGGAACATTAAAGTCTGGTTTCGCGAAGCGGTATATAAAGTTTTTCAGCGGTAGTGAAGCGGAGAAATCTGGTGCAGCGAGGCGAGCCATAAGTACATTGTCTCGGATGGTGATGAGCCCGCTATGCCTTTCCTTTCTTTGTAATAAACCGATCTCGTGCGGTATTTCAGTATAGGTAACGATCCTGCACCAAACGATTCTTCTTGTACAGCTCATCGAGTCTGCCTTAGTATATGTTGACAATTACAGTAAAATTTAAGTTTTCAGCCTCGAGAAGGTTAATTTAGCCATAAAACTTTTTTCATATAATTCTAATTACGTAAAATTAACAAATTCATCATGAGGTTCAAAATCATGCCCTCAATGACTTTTACAAAGAGCAACCATCGAAAAAAAAGATCACCCATGAAAAAAAATGCAAAAAACGTGTACCATAATATTTAAAAATTTTGTTATGCTTCAATTTTATTTTTATATGGACATGGACTATATCGTTAGATGTGTTGATATGTTTTTTATATATGTCACATTTCACTATCAATTTTAGTACGCGAAAGAGGTGTACATTGGAATGATATTTAATTTTTATGTTAATTATAGTAACATTTCCTACACTGTAAAAAAAATCTGCTTAAAATTAAGTGTATTTTTATTGGAAGTTTTTATTCATAAACTAGTATATGAAATTTAGTATACAGGTGTAATGTAAAATTTACGTATGATATATCATATTCAATAATTTACTTCAATTTTACAGTAAAAGTATTTGAATTTTAATAATTTTCTTTAATTCAACTGGGAAAGTACATGGATTTCATACCACAACTGTTTATTAAATTTCGATGACGAGGTTACGCATAAAAACTTTCAATCTTTTCTAACAGTGTAACTAATAAATCCATTTCTCATATTTTATTCTATAAGTGTCGGCGACGAACGGTTCTTCTTTTTTCCGAGTGTATATCGAGCTGTGTAAATTTCGCACTCGAAGCGATGTTGCAAGAAAAATATTCACATCTAGTTTGAAAAACGAGGGGAAATGTTATGGTATCAATGATTAGCTTATACGTTTTTCCTCTCGGGCGAGTGACTCGAGGCGTGAGCATGGATTCGTTTTGTTCACTCGTCCGGCGCCCGCAGAATTGAAACTATCTAACTACACCCATAAGGCCCGGTACACCGCAATAATAGCGCTATAATAGCGAATGTGTTTACTCTGAGAAGGCAAGAATGATCGCCTAAGGCCCTGTGCGCGCGCGTTAGTTTCCCTCTCCTTCCGTCCTTGTTATATTGCAACAGGTTGTTTTCGCGTTAGAGCGGCGTTGGCTCCGCGTTATATTGCCCATTTATAAATCGTTCGGTCTCCATCATATTGTTGTATAATGCCTCCGACAAATTTTCGCCCAGGTTACGATCTATTGCTCTATTCACTTCCTTCAACGTTCGACAAATTGCTAAAAGGTATACGTGTAGCAGGTATTTCCGGTACTAAAGTTCATATTGAAATAAATATCTCCATACTTAAAAAACTTTGCTTCTAAACTCTCTATCTGAATTATTAGCGTATTCGTTCCCTTATTTTAACCTGCTGATGACTAGCACCTGCATAAATAAATAAATAAATAAATAAATAAATAGATGAAGAAATAAATAAGTTCTAATGTTATGCATTAGCGTAATATTATAATTGTAGCTGGTACCTATTAAACAGCGGCCATTAGTTGGTCATCGATGCAAATATCTTTGTAATTAAATGAGCTATGACTAATCGAAATTGCCAAAGAAAATTCAATAGTTAATGTAAGGATGAATTAGTCGCAAACTTTGATGTCGAATATTTTTCACGTGATAGTTGCTAAAACGATAACGAGTTTGTCAGTGATCTAAAAAATTGTATCCATGCAAAACCTAAACTATGAGAATGCACATCATCGTACTATTGTCATTATCATGACTTTTTTCAGTATGCAACAATGTTTACTCCCTATAGATTAATGGTCGTTCGGCGTGTTTTTTTTCTTTGATATTAAGGTGAAAAGTGTTGTTCTCACCGGATACGATCAATCGCCTTTTTCCCCGGGCATAAATTATACAGAAGCGACGATCGGCGGATACGATAGCTATACACGTGCGTAAATGTCACTCGCGAGACGTTCACTTTTATTTTAAGCGGGATATGCCGTGCCAAGCTAATGGTATTTAACAGCAGCAGCAGCAAAAGTCGCCGGTTCGCCACCTCGGGTGGCGTGCATAGTCCACGTGCCTCTCGTCGCGACTCTCGAACTTCATCAAGGTCTTTGTCGTTGCGAGCTGCATGCGCCGTTGCTGCGTACTATAACTATGACTATTTCTCTATCGATGCACAAATGTGGCCGAAGCGCGGCGGCAAAATTGCAGATTCCTCCGCGATAAGGATAAGACAGGGGAAATTTTACGCGTTCACGGAATATCGCACATCTTATTGACGCGCGCGGCTCTAACCGACGATCCGTTTCTCCTCGAGGGAAAGTCGAATTAGCGCCGCAAATACCGGCCCGTCCAGTGTCGCGGCAAAAATTCGATGAACTCCGTCGTGGAAGGTGCAAGTATCAGTCACGTTGATACATACGATGTATATTGTGTGTATGCAGACGGACAAATTGTATACTCGAGCGCGCGAAAGCTTCGGCTCAGAGCGTATAAGGCGATAAATATGAGTTTGCAGGTGGCCCGTTGATCACCTGTTAGGGTATTACGGGATGAGCGCTCGCTGACTGGTGCGACGGTTGAAAGCAACTTTGCAACCTCAACGACATCATGATGATTACGCTTTTCAGTGTAACGCTGCTACGGAATTAGCACGCTCTACGGTATTGACGTAACATTAGATGATGTCTTTATATAGAAAGGTTGTGTCGTACACTATGCGGAATTCAATTTCGAGTTGCACGGTTAAAGACACTTTGATATAACGGAATTAATTGCTGTAAGGCGTTCAGAATTATTTCTTACGTTATTTACTTTTTTATTGTACTTAATTCAAGTGAGAACTATTTTCTCAATTAATAAGATAATTTAACTAGATACATATTGATTTAACGTATACTAAAATCATTAATACTACATTTTGTTTAATTGATTTCAATTTGATTGTAAGCGTACATAAGTTCTACATAGCAATTACAAGTTACGTATAAGAAGTTTCACGTATAAACTTTCATTTTGGCAGAACGAATTTGCATATTTTTTAAAACTGTGCCGTTGATTTATTGGAAAATCAAATGCATGGAAATTCCATGGCAGGTGCAAGATTAGAGGATTTATGGGCGTAAATAAGTATCGCAGTGATTTGGCACGTGCTGCACTTCCTGATGGTTTTATGCCGATCAGGAAGATTGTATGGCTCGGCATAATAGCCGAGCGTATAATATATTTAACGCGTTTTATCCCGCGATTTACAACTAGGGATAGGAACAACCATGTCCGATTTTGCTGGAGATCTGTTTCATGGCGACGCGTACGCCCCGCTTAACTCTCGATTACGGCAAGCTAGCCGCAAATTAAACGCCGTCGTACTCCCAAGGAATTCCTTCCTTATTCGGCCCTGCGTCCTACTCGGTGCATTCTGGTTACACAAACGCGCACTGACGGCCGCACAATTCCTGTTTTTCTTTATAATACTTCTGGAGAAAGTATGGAAAAAAAAAACGTTATCGGAAAATGTTAAAAGTCGCACCCTGGCGGCCATTTTGATTTCGGGATGTTTAGAAAATATACGTTTTTTTTTTCATTTATTTTCGGTTATCGTCCAATATTCGGTCCATTCGTATGCACTGATATTACCGTCGTGTACAATTTGAAGCATGCGCGTAGCGTATTAACTGAGAATAATGGTAACTACGAAAAGGCTCGTTCTTACCGACCCATGAGCGAGTCCTCTTCAGTATTCTTTATTATATTCCTCTGATAAAACTCTATTCTCAACAAAGAGAGTTAATTAAAGGTAGCCTGATTGTGTAACCATGTGGTAAATATTTTTGAGGTTAATCTGAATGATGATTAGGTATTCGACTTCATTGTCAAATTTTAATAAAAGTCAATGTCACATTTTGAATAACATTATGGCAACGAATCTGGCCAGCTTATCTGTATCAAAATCTATTCCCGCATCCCCTTAATGGTTATATCGCGATGTTTCTTAAATCGGTGATAAATCGTTATTCCAATAGCTGTGTAATGTTGCCGGTGAGGAACGATTTCTAGCGATGTCGACTTGGGCTACTCTATTCATGACAGTAACAGACATGAAAAAGCAAATACATAAATAAAAAAAACAGCGCAAATGGCAGCATGACAAAAAAGCTATGCCACAGCGCTGCGGGCATTCCGCTTACGGCCGATGGACTCGAGTTCGGTACGGATCGGGTACTAGTGGTATCAGCGTACAAGTATCTATAACGAGAGTCGCCAGTACGATGAAGGAGCGGAGTTGCTGAGCTCGCTCGAACGAAAGTCTCGGCAGGGCTCGTTGTAAATGCCTCGAAGGCAATCGAAGTGAAACCGCGGGCACCGCGCTCGCCAATGGAGTATCACGTCCTCAACGCTGTGGCCGTTTCTCTGAATAATCATGATCGGCGGTGATGTCGAGACGCGCGTGCCATACTCCACGTTTCGTTGAAAGAAACGCCGCGATGTGTCGAGAGACGAGATTATCGTCCGTCCGATGATGGAAAGTGCGTGCGCTGCACATGCGCATCCGGCCAGTACAAGCGATAATTTTCGTACGATTCCCATTGCCACGAACCGCGGTTGATGTGCACTTTGTCGTTCCTACTGCGGTTTTTCATACCTCGCCGATTAACGACAGTACTACAAATGTACTGTACATTTGTACTTATATACGGGACCAAGTTATCGTTGGCGGTTAGCCTTATTTAAGGTCTTAATAGCTATGTAAAGCAGAATGTTACACTCGGAGATATAAAATGTTATCAAGAAATAAGAATGTTAGTTTAGCAAACATAAACATGGATTTCAAAACGTATGTTATCACTTTTTATTAAATAGTCGCAAAATGACAATTTCGAAAAACGAGATAAATTAATAACGCTGACGAAGTACTGGGATATTAATTTATTTAAACGGTGACAATGTCATTGATTAACATAGAACAAATCGTTAAGGGATGTTGTAATGGACAGATCCAGAAAATTTAAATTTCATTCCCGCCGATTGGTTAATTCGAAATTGGAACGCAAATTGAATGGCAGTATTGGTTAATTCGTTCCACCGACTATGTGTAACGAAGCGACCTAACAATTCATGTAACGGAGAGCGTGAAGAACGTGTCGGGATTTTCAAGTCTCCGACAAAAGAGTCGGCGCAGTTGCAGGGCTAGCAACAGCGTGACGGTCGATCGGGTCGATCCGAGAATACGCCGAGGCATATTCGTTTCCCGAACGATTCAGCGGGCAATACTTACGTACCTCCCACCTACATATATACCTATAACTCGGCAAATCGCCGACCTACTTCGCGTAATGTTATGCAACTGTGCTGAAAAAAAAAAAAAAAAAAAAAAAAAGCAAAATAAGATCGATGCTGCTAACGGATTCGCTCGTCCGGGTTATACAGAGGAGTGATTACGTGACTTTACTCAAAGATGAAGATCGTGGTGACTTCTGACGCGCTGCGCATCGGTCACCGATCGATCGACGCAGAATGCGATGTACGCGCTCGAACTCGTTGTCCTTATACGCCAGACTATATGAGCAGCAAACAGCGACATTGTTGTGTGTGGTCTACTCTCGTGACGCATACGGTCAACCACTAATTTTCTTCTTTCTCGTTTTTTGCTCATTTCAGCGAATTCATGGTAATTGTCTCAAATAAATTTCAATGAAATTTTAATGTTTTATCCCCGAACTCTTCCGATTTCTCACCGTGTTTTATGTCATTGTAACTGTGAAAAATAATAACAAATTTCTAATTATTCTTTGGGAATTTTTTTTGTATCTATATTTTATTTGCCATTTGAAAAATTTCGGTATGAGATAAGATGATAGACAAGAAAAGAATTCAGTCCATCGAGAAAGTAAGCAAAATGGAAATTAATGTAATAGCTAAACAACGAAGTTTTGATCAACTTTTTAAATTTTTACGGGTAAATACATATTTTCATGATGGAATTCCGTTTATTGTAAAAAAATGTTCAAAAGTTCGAGGCGGAAATTTGAAAATACGTGTGTACTATAGTTTTTTTCCTCCAATGTACGAAATATGCCGCTGACAGTTGGAGAATTACATTTTTATGATGAGTCTTCAGTCACATATTAATTGGTGTTTAATTCTTTAAATCATTTGACATATGCTTTCACTCATTTGACATCCATTGCTTTCGGCATTCACTTTAAGCAACCATGAGCCCACATCGGCGGTAATTTCGGTCTCGTTGGGAAATTTCTCTTTTAATAATATTGTATATTGTCTCGAGATATCGCTTTTGAACAATGAAAAAGCGAGCCTCACTTCCGGTCGTGTTGCGACACATATCAAAGGCTCAAACGCCTGTAATCATTTTTCGTCCTTATAGAGCGCGTCAATTCGTGTATGTGTTTTTATGGCTGTGTGTAAGTATGTGTACTCATGTGTAAGTCTCAAAGCAGCCAATTTCTAGTGCAAGAAAAATAGTGTGGTAAACCACATTATGAGGTAGACCGCATATATAAGCGTTATTCTATCCAAAGCTTAAAACCACTTCCTTTACGTCTAGACCATTATTATATTTCTGCCGTAAGCATTGTTCCTCGAAGCCTGCTTAATAATCATTTTAACGAATAATGATAAAATTTTGTGCATAATAATGGTGATAACAAACGGTGAACGGTTTGCACAAAGAACAATTTCACAAGTTACCAAGAGACACCGTAAAAAAATTACACAAGACGCGGAAAAGGTTTTGTTTATTTTATTACCGAATATTGACGAATTTAATTCATAAAGTGAATATAGTACACGACGATAAATCTTTTATCACGATTTTATCATGAGTGACAGAACGAAATGGATTCCTAGTTTCTTAAATACTTCTTGTGTCAAGAAAGCATTTTACTGATATATCGTTACTTCGGGCTTAAAAACGAAGGACTATATTTTAATTGGATGTATTTGTGAATTAATATAATTCAGACAAGGCTTTTGAATTTATGTAATGTATACTAAATTTCGAAACTGACTGTATTAAAAACAAATTGCAAAATTGTATAAATTAATATTGAACTTTTACTGACCGAATTAAAAAAAAAACTTCGAATCGTGACAAATTTTGGGTCAAGTTGCAGTATTTAACGAAACAGAAACTCAATTAAGACACCGCCGAATACAGAGGATTTTCCAACACTACCTGAATCCAGAATTAGATCTGTCAAATTCTGCTCCAGCTACGAAAGTATTTCATTTTTTTAAATTTCTCAGCATTGCTTACAATATCTTTAATCTGGTACAACGAAGACCTTGAGATTCGAGGCCGTTCAAACGCCGTAAGCATTTGTTTTTCGTTAAACTGTTCCCAGCACGTGTCGCAATAGCATTTAACTAGATTTACTCGTCGACAACAAAACGAAGACCACACACATACTCGCTTTTTTTTCTGCGACGTCCTCCACTGCTTATCACTTATTTTCCATTTTTTAACCTCAAATTATTGTAATGGAAAAAAACTAAAATGGTCGCAAAATTGTCACCGTGCGAATCACGCTTAAGGATGGATACGTACAGTCCCGCCAAAAATGAGATTCAGAGACAATTTCGATCACTTCCCGATGAGATAAAAATCGGAAAAAAATAATACATAGAAAACGTGCTAAAAAGATTGATTTCTCATAATAATAATCTCAAAATGTTGTTAACAAATTGGTGAAAAAAAAATCGTTCAACAAACAATCAGTAAACCTAACTTTTTTTCTAATGAAAATGATATGTTAATTTATTTGAATGCATACGAATTTTTTCAGATTTTCTTCAATACTTTGATTTTGATTTTTTTTATTTTGAAAAATGTGCAGAATATAAAAAATTTTGGATATGCGTTTTGCAAAAAAATCTTGAGTGTAGTAGATGTTTTTATGCCGAACACATATCCAAAATGCGTTATGTCACATTACATTTTGGTATTATTATTATGCGAAATCAATCTTTTCAGCACGTTTTATATGCATTATTTTTTTCCGATTTTTATCCCATCGGAAAGTGATCGAAATTGTCTCTGAAGCTCACTTTTGGCGGGACTGTACGTATCATACACCCTTAAGACAATTTTTTGCTGTGAATGAAGCCTAAGAAACGGGTCATAGAAATTTCGCAATGGGCAAATGCGCAACAGAACGTTGATGCAGGGCTCAAGGTCCTTTGTGGCCTGACGTTGCGCTATACCGAAACATGGTGGGTCATGGATTTCCCCGTTATAGTGCGTACGACGTCAGGGCCTATGTCTAGAGGTCATTTGGTAGGTACTATTTACATAACCGCGGAAGGTACCGCACGAGAGACTCAACAAACTCGATGGGCCAAAGCTTCTGAACGATCGTGTGAGAGCGCCTCGAGTTCTACCGATTCCAATAACCAGCGAGCCATTCTCGAGACTCGAACGCGCGCAGCCGCCAAAGACGACCTACTGGCCCGGCGCGACCGAGATTCCGCCGTTCGAATTTCTCGGTGAGTCCCGCACTGCTGATCGCTTCGTGGGCCCGACTCAATATGTTAACTCGACGGTTCATCACTTGAGCGTTGCATACGATTTACAGGAAACTATGTGTTGTACTTAAGGCATCCTAAGCGGCTTTTGATTGCCAACAGGTATTTCGTTTTGGATCAGAATCTAATGACTCTTACAATCTCGCAGTAGATCTACTTTTAATTTGGTGGAGATTTCTTTTTGAATTACATGCTGATTAAATGTTTTTTCAAATCGATTGATTTAACATCCTTCGAATTCGATTAATTATGTTCTTTAATTTAATTTGATTAATTTTTTAAAAATTATTTTGTTGATTCGATTAATTTTTTTAATTTAGTATATAATACAAGTGCTTTGTAACTTTTTTGACGACCCAATTCTTCAAATTCGCAATTCGGAAATTTTTTAATTTCTATCTTTTCGTTCTTTATTTGTTTAAATTTTGTATCGCGTTGTTCTACTATTACGTTTTAGAAACATGTCCAAAATTTGAAAAAATGAAAGGTTGAGTATAGAGTTATGAATGCCGAATTATGGTACAGTTGTAATATGTTTAAATATTATTACCGGAGTTAAGTCCGAGTAGAATTGTTTAAAGTAATAGTAGCATTAGTATTGTCTACTGCGTTAAGTCGTATACGTAAAGCTAATGATACCCACGCATGTTGTTCCTCAACAAGGCGAACTCTACGAGATAATACACCGGTACTTCTCTTTTTCCCAACGTAAATAAAATTCCTCTGAGACAACTAGTGATCGTGTATGTGTTAAAGTGTCCGACGGAACCGTGTAAACGGAGACGTACGTATTGGGTGCTTAAAGAGTCTCACGATGAGAAAAGTAGCTGTGAGTATCGTAGACTGTCATTTCAAGGCGTTTGCCCTTCACAATTCGCCTCACGGACTCGAGAGAATTGTCGAGGTTCGGGAATTCTTGACACATTTCTTATATTTTGAACACACTGGGAACTGCGCAACACGGAAAAAACCGCTATTCCGAATGCATCGGAGGACATAACTAAAGAAGCGCCGAGAAAAAAGATATATGCTTAAATCTTTAGATAAATCACAGTAGCTATATAAAACGTCACACGTCATTGCAAACCTATCGAGTATTTACATAATTGTTACGAAAAAAAATTGACAATAATGTTAACCTGGAAAATTGTCCACTTACACGTCACGAATTTATATGGAAACATTATATAATATTATGAACTGTTGCATAAACGAATAATGATTTACATTTCATGGGTCGGAATGCGTTTATTAGGGGGAAATTTCTTTCTCCATCAGGAGAAACATAACAGCGTTTTTTTTCAAGTGTAGTTGACCGCTTATGTTACGATGCTTGTCTCAAGAGCTTTTGTAAATTCCTTTCCCAACAAATTAATCGATCGGAACGAAAAACTATTAAATCATAATTTTCCTATGAATACATTATCTAGCGTTTTTGAAAATACTGTTATTCTTAATTTTTATTGTTAAAGAAAGTCTTGTTGTGTGATTAATTACGCTTATTATTGATTTTCTAACCAATTTAAACTCTTTCGTCGCTAAAAACGAATTTTCAACTCATTGTACTCCTAGACCAATATTTGATACCTAAACTCGTATAAGAACGAGAATGCGCGTTTATTGAAAAATTTTAAAAATTCTAAATCCCATACAATTTCAAAGGTTCTATCAATTTTTACAAAATTCGGTACCAATTATCAGTCTATCATAATCCATTCGTGGACCAAATGTGAGCTCCTCTCCTGTCCACTCCTGTCCAATATCCGGAAAAATGCGAAATTGAGAGCGTAATAAGTGGTTTTCGAAAAAATTCTAAATGCCAAAATTCAAAATTTCTCACCCATTCGACAGATCCGTTCCAAATTTAAACTTAGTCTTTGTTCACCTACAGTTTACTTGCCTACATTCCGGACATACACACATACACATACAGATTTTTCATACAAATAATTTTTTCGACATTTTAGAATATTTTTAGCATTCTATTATCAAATCTGGACGTTTTTTTTTTCTTTTTAAACAAAGCTCTCTTTACGGGAAATAAAAAAATGGAAAAATGTCTCAAGCTAAAGTATGTACTTACACTGAGAGAAATAGATACTACACGATAGTAAAAATATACTATCGAATAGCATATTGGATGCTTCGTATAGGGATCACTCTCTGAAGTGCAACAGTTAGTATAATTATAGTAATGGTTAATATCTGATTGTACCAAGTACATTCCGTATAATAAACCCTCACAATACACACAATACACCGTACTGTCCAAATACTACCCGATAGTATATAATATTTAGTATATCGAATATCAAAAATCTTAGCATCTATTTCTCTCAGTGTAGAGCGCCTTCGAAGCACGATTTGTTCGGACGGTCGTTACCGACAGCGCGACGAGTGTAAACCGCTAGCTTACACTCTTTCCTATTGAGACATGTAAGAGGCAGGCAATATTCCTTCCGCAATCCGTAAAGCGGCATCATGTTGATTTCCGTATTGGAATCTCTCGCGTGATGGATCGCGTCTCATGATGACAAAAGGTAAACGCGAACCCTTAGCACGCGTTGCGATCGTATCCGTAGCTGCGGAGTGACCATTCAAGTGCGAATGCTCACTCGAAGATGACAAGAATCGGCAAGTATGTGTTCATGTAATGATACCGTTGGAGAAAAGTCGCCAGGAAGGATGCGTTCACCACAGCACCAGATGTCCTTGGCTAGGACGTCTTCAACGTCGATTTACCGTTGCGTAAATATTACACGTATATACTACAATTTATCATTCCTTTTCAATCATCAGATTTCTCAGTCTCGTCTTCCTGGACTGATGTAATCGATCTATTATTTCCAAGTGATTGTCAGTTAAATTATATATCGCCGCTAATGTAACGCGTATTTGCGTTATGGTGACTAATATGTCGTTACCATTGTTATTGAATCATCGGCTTTGGATGTTTAACAAAAAAAATAATGAATTTTTTGTGCGGCGAGTATTTGCACCGTTTGTTCATCATCAAAATGTGAAACAAAGATTTTTATGACAAATTACATTTTTTTTAATCACTACAAGCTATTTTTTTGATCACATTGTATATATAAGTACAGCAAAACTACAATCAAACTAAAGTAAAAAAATGCTTTTGTGCTAGATCGCTTTTTTTATTCTCGTTCAAGGATTCATGTTGGATAATTCAATTATTTTATTGCGAAATTCTATATAATGAAGAACCAAATTCTCGTGTTATTTTTTTTAATTCGAGGTTACGAATGCCGTATTTATGTTTCATCTGTGTACAGCCAAGTCAATGGATCTGATAGGTTCATTTGAATCAAATACAGGATCTATTTTGATAGAATAAAATTCGATTCACATGAAAGAAAATTTGATCTGGATGAAAAAAAATCCTATCATAAGCCGGTATTAAGAAATGTATTTACGTGTTCAATTACAAGGTATATATTCATTTGAAATCGACCTTATAGGATTTACTTAGCTTCTGGGAAAAAATTTAATTTACACAAAAGAAGAAACGTTCAATGCTACAAAGATGATGAAGAGTTGAAGTAAGAGGGAGGACAGCTAGTAAAGTGTTCATCCGTCTATTCTTGTTTCGGGTTACGCCTCCACATTAGCCAGCACATGAAGCACTGGGCTTGTTTCGGGTCGGTAGTCGCGTGAGCAACATTTCAACCTCGACAAGCGTGTCCTGCTTCATGAAGTTACGCCTCGCACGCACGCTCAGCGTTCGTCATCAACCACGTTATTTTATAGACCTCGAAAGAGCGGCCAAAAAAAAAAACGTCGGATCTCGAGGAAGTGTTCATACTCTTCAGAGGAAGAAAGTTGTTAGGATAATTATCGCAGTACGCGGAGAGTCTGAATTTGCCTCAAAAACGACAACGTCAGCGGTCAAGAAAAAGGGAACAAAGGGAAAGACACTGAAATTTCCTATACAAAGTATTAGGGTCACTTCGACCGGTTTCCACACATGGATTGACATTAGCTCTGGCATTAGCCATTTGCCTACGAGAAATAAATAATATGGGTATATCGACTCAGAGCATTTTGTGTGTATGAGTAAACGACATTCCAACCTCGACAAGCGTATCCTGCTTCAAAAAATTACACTTCACATGCACGCTTAGCGTTCGATAATATCCACGTTATTTTATAGTCTTCGCAAAAGTAGCAAAAAGAAGAATATATATGTGTATATCGAATCTCGAAGGAGTTTTTTTACAGGAAGTGTGATAATCCTCCGAGGAAGAAAGGCATTATTACTGACTTTGCCCGTTGAGAACACTAGCGCCACTTTTGTCGAAACTTAAGATAGCAAAAGCATCGGCCGTATACATATAATAGATATAGATATACGGCCCATGATTTTACTGTCTATAGTTTCGAGAAAAGTTGCGCTGGCGAACGTGCAGAAAGAAAAAAACGACACAGAGAAAGAAATAGAACTTTTCGATACGAAGGTATTAGGGTCACTTCGACCAGTTTCCACATGGATTAACGTTAACACTTGCAGTTAGCCATTTGCCTATGTATCTTACGCATGCGCCAATAATAGTTTCCGGAAAGAAACAAAAATCGAGAAACATAACCTCAATAATCAAATGAAAGAAATGGTAACGTCTCGTAAAGCATAGAGAAAGATATAATGTGTGTATATCGACTGACAGTATTTTGTGTGTATGTGTGGACAACATTTTAACCTCGACAAGCGTATCCTGCTTCAAAAAGTACACTTGACACGCAGGTTAGGTTTTGTTAACATCCATGTTATCTTATTGACTTCCGAAGACCAGCAAAAATATGTATATATATATTGTAACGGAATCGATAATTGTCATGTTCTTCTTTATCGATTTGCACATAAACATAGGCATTGATTCGCTCGCGCCGCATTAGACAATTGGCGGTGACGCTTGGCAACGATCGTCGCTTGATAGACAGTTTAAAACGAAACATTATAGAGAACGAACGTGTAATTATTACCAATAAACTTCCGCCTCACTTGTTCGTGTACAGTGTCGTTATCAGTTTATTCGGCCGCTACAATATATATATCGGATATCGAAGATGTGTTTTACAGGGAGTGTGATAATCCTCAGAGGAAGGAAGTTATCAGTATAATTATCGTAGAAACCGAAGAGTCTAAATTTGCCTCAAGGGCGACATCTTCAACGATCACAAAAAAAAGGGGACAAAGAAAAAGAACTAGAACTTCCCGATACAAAGTATTAGGGTCACTTCGACCAGTTTCTACTTGGATTAACGTTAGCACTAACATCAGCCATTTGCTTACGTATCATAATCGTGTCCCTGTCATAGTTGACAGAAAGAAAGAAAAATCTCGAGAAACGTAACCTCAAAAAACGAACAAAAGAAATGGTAACGTATCGTAATGCACACAGAAAGAAATAATGTGTGTATATGGACTCACAGCATTTTGTGTGTGTGTGCGCGTCGGTTTGATGGAGAGAAGGCGTAAAAGTATGTAATCTAGCAAGAATGCGGAATGAAACGGGCCGAACCTCGAGGCTGTCCGAAGCTGAGAGCTAGGCGGCGCTTCGAGTGGTTCCGTTCGAGTTCCTGACTGCTCTGAAGTTTGTCTTGTGTTCGTGCTCGAGTTCGATCCTTTCCTCCTATGTAAGTACGTATCAGTTGCACTGTTATTCGTTCTTGTGCGTGTGTTTATACATCAACCTGTCGCGTTTGCTTACAACGCAGTGCACATAGCATAGAGGGATTGATTACACGTGTATACATATATCGTCGCATCCTGTTAAATCACTCCTCATCGGCATAAGTTCTGCGGCATTAAGCTTGTGACATATGCTGCTCATCCGTGACCCTTAACCGTACATCATTTTTTACTAACATTTCTTAGTAATCGTACATCGAATTTTTAGTATCTTCTGCTGGTACTGATTTTTTAGCGAACTATCATTTGGGTAAATTTTAGAGGGATTGAAAGTACAATCGATTTGAAGGAAAGAAAAATGAACCAAAGTCATAAGAATTGAATTATTTTGTAACTGCGCACATGAAGTTGAAAGTTTTATTGAAAATACTAATGAATAAAAATATTTCTATGAGGGAAAATTTTTTTGTAAGTGTCTACCGAACCACAAATAAAGAGTTGTGTTCTGCGTTACTATACACGAATTTGCATAGTATTGCAAATAAGAATGACAACGAGTATCAAGAGCATATTGATTGAACTTTCATGATTTTTTATTTACACTGCGGTATCGTTAATGACGACAATTCAAATTCACAGTACAATGCAAAAAAAGTAGTCCAATTTAACTAATAAATTAATAAGTGAATATAAAGACCTAAAAGTATGAACAAAATTATGTCTCATACTTGTGGAGGTTATCAGACAAATTTTTTTCAACACTAGTCTCTTGTTTTATTTATTCACTAATTCATTATACAAATTCAAATCTTTTTTGTTTGTATTGTGCCGTAGACTTTTTTTAATTGAGATTCCGCGAATCAGTAAATTCCGATTATTTTAAGCCCATTTTTAGGACACAGCAAGGAAAGCTTTAATTTCATCTCGATAATGCACTGCACGAGAAGATATATCTATGTTCTCTCCTGTTGCCAGTGAAGTTCGAACATAGTGTAGTCGGATTATCTACGCGATATCATCTACCTGGCGATATTACCGCAGAAAAGGGGAGTTTGCTGTGCGGCCTGTAATCTCGTCATTCCCAAGTACCACGTTCTGGCGCGTGCTGACTCGCACGCTCAGCTAACTGTATTTGCCGGAGTCTGCTCGCCGTCGCACTGCTTATTCACGCACCTCGCAATCCCAATTAAAACCGAGTGGATGTAAATAAGAGAAAATTTTTTTTCCAAGTACGAGCGAAGAGAGAAACCCGGAGATGTTTGTCCCTGAATTTTATTACTCATCAAACGACGGCTGACGTAACTGTACTATTGGGTACAGCTTCCAAATAGGGAAAAACGAAGATGCTGTTAACCGCCTCTGCAAAAAAAAATTCTAAGATTATTTTTATTAATGACGCTGGCAATTTTTTTTCCGCTATAAATTTCCGTATCTCCTGTTTAAAACCTGCGATTTTAAACATCTCGTAATTCGAGGTTCAGAATTGATATTATTCAATATCCATTTCACGCGAATTGATATAATATATTAATCGAAATTTTCGTCTCAAAAAAATCAGTAGCTATCGCAAAAGTCGAAAAAGTTTTATTCATTCCTTGATAAGCTGGTATTACCACTTTCCGGTTAGACTGTTAATTTATGTTGTTGATTCGAGTCAATCATGTTCCATACGTTAATTTTCCTTCTTACGTGAAGTTTTACCGGTTTTTACGATTTCGAATTATCATGCGTGTGACTCGTAATCAGCATGAAATTTTTACCCACAAACGGTACTAAAACCCAGTAAAAGCGAATGCGCGTTTCGATTGTTGAAAAATGATTCGATAGACATCATTTCACAAAAGGTCCGTAAGAATGTTAAAATCTTCATAATACCCAGGAATTTGGGTTTTATTTATATTGACAAAAAAACTATAAATCCTTTCTCAAAATTCTCAAACGTGTCTTTATTATGATGTTTCTAAATCTATAAACAATCTATTCGATTATTTCATCCTCAATGTGCCTCGATTCGCAGACACATAAAAATTTGCATACCTATAATGGAAGATATTTCAGAGGTGACGAACGAAATAAAAAAAAGCATACAATTGTATGCGGAACCGCTTGGCTATACCACTGGCATTTTAGACATCTTGTATATATGCCCACGTGCGCGTCGAGAGGTTAACGCCTACCTTATTTCTTCCTGCCCTCTTCGCGCATCGCCTCGTGTGGTAAGTCAACGAGCCTCGCTATATGGCGTAGAATATAAGTGTATATTATACGTATATATGTTTATATATACGTATGTCTATATGCATTACGTTCCGGCGAACGGAAAACGTTCGACGTACACGCTATATCGCAGTACGGACGCCGTAACCGCTGGGATGCAACCTATTATGTGTCTACTGGCCAGTACGCAGTTGCTTGGGCGGCAGAGAATGCAGCCCGCGCTCGAGTGGGCGAGAAAAGTTGCACTTTTACCTACCTGACTTCTAACTATCCTTGGGCACGCTTCTTCGGCGTTCACCACCTGCAATTTCGTTACTTTACAACAAGTCAATATCACTTACACCGCACGTTAGTCTATACCATTACTGATGTCTTTTCATTCTGCTAAATTGACAGGAACGTCAATTAAATTGTCAGTTACTGAAAAATACTGTCAGTAGCGGTGGATTAGTGTCCTTGAATTCTAAAGGTTAACGGAAGAATGTCAGATTAAAATCAGTGACATTGATCAATGAATATCTCACTTCTTTTGCTGCTGCTACTGTTTAGAAGATTTCCACTGCTAATACGTTGAACTAAGAACTTTTGTAAGTTGGTGAGGGAATTTAGTTATTTTGGGTATTACGATAATATTTTTTGGCTCGTACAAAAGTCCTTTTGTAGTAAACACAGCGTTTTTGGATGTTAAAAACTTCTTTTTTTTAAAACGTTTTCTAGAAAAAGAAGAAGAATCGAAAAATGTAATGGAAATTTTTTATTCCTCATGCTGAGGTATATATTTAGAGGTATGTATATTAATGTATGTAAAATAGGTTTTTACATACACTTTTTTCCACTTGTTAATGTGTCGATGAATAATTACTATGGGAAATATTTTGTGGGGTGAAAATTGCGATGGGAAACAGGAAATTCTAAGAATCAAATTCTCAGAGTCAAACGAACTATGGCTTATTTCTAGTAATTATTACAAGATGTTTTCAAATGACGGCTACGGTCGGATCCGCAATCGGATCTCTCGGAAACGCAGATAGTTCTTGCGGTCGAACTTCGCGGTCGAACGACTCTGAGCGGATAACCGAAGTGAGCAAACTGAAGCAAAAGAAGAAAATCAAGTTGAACAGTTGAGATTCGAGGCGCTGCAAAGCTCCAGGTTATGGCATGCCCGTGATGACTACAGTTAACATCGCCTTCGCTATTCAATTCAATTACTTCCCTTTCCTAGCCGTGAAATTCGCCTTCAATGAATATAAATATCTCACGATGAAGTAAATTGTCAAAATTATTTTAGTGAAGTTAAAAGGTCTAATTTAGTGATCTTGTCGAAATTTTTTTAGTGATAATTAAAATTGACTTACTAAAAACGACAAGATTTCCCAACCAAAATCAAACTATTTTGTGTTTGAACGATAAACTATCACAACATTGCAATAACGCGATTATGTCACAAATCCTATTCATGGTTTGATTTTGGATATGAACATCGAGTCAATAGTACAAAATATTTAATTTCAAACCAATAGTACAAAATATTAAATTTCAAACCAATAGTACAAAATATTAAATTTCAAACCAATAGTACAAAATATTAAATTTCAAACCAATAGTACAAAATATTAAATTTCAAACCAATAGTACAAAACAATGGATGTCAAATCAATAGTTGAAACCAGGAGATTCAAATGAATGGAACTAAATAAAATACATCAAATCAATAGTTGAAACCAGGAGATTCAAATGAATAGAACTAAATAAAATACATCAAATCAATGACACTATAAATATTGATACAGAAAAAATGTAAGCTGTCTCTGCTTTTGCAAAAATAATCCAAAAAACCAATCAGACATTGTAGCATCAAATGGTCGAGTTATGGGCCAGAGAAGAATCAAGAAAATTGAGCAAAGCGACATTGACTCGTAGCTGTCTGTTGTTGATTCTCGGTTACGAGCTACGACGGAAACGGGTCGGCGTGTCGTGTACGAGAGCGGCGGCGGTGGCGGGAGTTTAATCTAACTGTAAACACCGGGAGGATTCATCGACGATGCTCGGTCGGTGGGTCGACTCACGGCCTCTCCTCCACCTCTTCTCCTTTACCTTCTCCGAGGCTTTTGCACCTCCTTTGCCTTCCTCACCTCCTTCGCTCGCATAGACGACCACAGTAGTCTCGCACGTTCAATGTCGCGCCGTTCCTTACTCTATTTTATTCGCCGTCACGTACATTTCCCCCCCGCAAACTTTGCTGATGTATATCCACTACGTGCAAATACGTAATGTAACAGTAACACACTGAACCGTTCAGGAATCCGACCGAGTCCCGGTGCTTCAACTAGTATCGCGATATGCCACTGTGCTACCGATTTTCTTGTATACATTGCGGTAATTATAATTTCGCTGCACAACAACACTGATTATTTAGAGATCGGCTATAGGCATTCGATATATAATAGGATATATGGTTCAAAGTGTGAAATGTCATGTAAGACAAGCTGCAAATACTTTCCTATTTATATCTGGTTGATAATACACTAATTAACGTACTTGATAATCATGTATGTATGAATTTGTACATGCGTAACGAAGTAATCGCAATCGGTACGATAATTCGTTATTCCTTTTGTCTTATACATTAGATCCAACATCGAGTTATGGTGCTCACTTGATGTCGTTCTATTATTAAAATCAAAGCCTAACAAGCTTGTGATTGTTGCCGCCGAAGAATACATTTTTCTCCACCCAGAAAAATTCTTATACCGAGTTTAAGGCTGATTTGAGTTCACTGTATTTTAGTAGTGAATCTAATAGTGAGAAGATTTACGAAATTATTGGCAACAAGTTTTTTTCCACTTTTATCAATTAGGATATTCGGTGAAATATGGATATCTTCATGACTGTCCACAAAAGGTCTTTTATAGTGTATACAAAGTGACTTTCACTTGGAATTCTAACAAAACAGTGAACAAACTGTATTTGTGAGTTTTAGAATTCGGTTACTAAGTTTTTGGCTGAATTCAATTGACTGACTAGAAATTAATTTGTCATTTATTCTGAATGTAAAAATAAAAAAAAAAAGATCTAACCCAACTCGTTACCATAACGATTTTTTGCCTGATTGAATTAAGCGACTCGTTGCATAATAATTTTTAATACGATGACCAAAATATTCCATGTGTGATTAATGTTGAGCGGCTGCAAACTTTCTCGAGTATCGACAAGATTTTCGGCCAAGCTCTATTTAGCTTCTAGTAATACCATTCACCAACTTTCGAACCGACAACGAGGAGCGAGAGGGATTTTTTTTTCGAAAGGCTATATGCAGTCCGACAGTTCTCACTCGGGTCTCGGAGTGTGACTACCGCTGACACAGACATATTATGCACCAGGTCGACGACCACTTTTCGCACGAGAAACGTGCTCGAGCAAAACCGGATATTGATAACGCACCAGGCTTCGTGTATACAGGCGAACTGACTATAATCCCCGAGGTCATATTCGTCTTACATTTGGCAGGGAAAACTTGGCACATTGTTATCCACGTGCTAACAATCATACCGTTAACCCTTTGAAGGCTAAGTTCGCATTATAGTCGTGATTTCAAATGCCAAATTTACCATTACTAATTTTCCGCATTAAAAATTCATAGTGTTACCATTATTCATTTGTCGCACATGAAATGCGAAAGGTCCATTTCATTATTTGTCCCACAAAAAATGAATAATCTTAACAATATCCATTCGGTTTATAAAAAATACGCAATGTTCGTGATTCTTGATACCAAATTTACCATAACGGATTCTTATGGCGTTCAAGACTTAATAAAAAGTCTATAATATTCAAGTTATCAAAATATTGACATTATTATGTCAAATACCCCACATAAATTAATTATATTTCAGTATAATTAATTTAACACTGTAATCTAAAAAAATAAAAGACTTTATGAGCAATGGCTCAATTTGTCTATGCAAAAATCCCATTTTTTCCTAACCTTCAATAAAAAAAATACATTAAGTCAGACATACATAATTTTTACACCGAACTAATAATCAATACCTGATTCGTATATACAAATGACAAATGACCTCTACTACTTTTCTACCTTCTTTGCTGCCAATTAATTGCAGAATATCATCGCATTTATCTCCAGACTCTTGCCTTGATTATAAATTACTTCCCATTCTGCCAATTATTTGGTGACAATAAGTTATTTCCCAATTCCTTATAAATAAAAGAACGTTTCTGCGATACAAAATAACCGGTAAACAGCGAATAACCGATTCTAAATTGAGGGAAAGCTCATCTAAAATTATTACGCAAATAATAAACACCAGATTTGACCGTTCGAATGACAAATGACCTTTGCTAGTGTACTATATGCCTTGTTGCCAATTTGCACGTGGTATAAACACACTCGACACGGGTTAACGGCTTAAGCCTTCCGTCTGTTAGTTTTAAACGGGCACGGTGCGTTGACACTCGCGCCGTTATGTAAACCCTCTCAAAATCTCTCTTTCTCGCCGTCTGCTACTCCACGCTACATACATACTCAGATCCTGCGGCATATGTAGCTATATAGATAAAGATATAAGCAGTACGCACAAACGAGGCTGCTCTTGCGCAAGAATTCTCGCAAGCGCACCCGACGAGTCGTTGATCGAAGCGCCGTGTTAAAGGAGTTGTATATAGTAACAGGCGTGTGATCGCACACCTTTTCCTAGCAGCGAGTTCGTTATTTCCTCTGAAAGTCTTTACGAGTGCGAGAGAGAGAGAGAGAGTAATATGACAATATTTTCGCATTGCTCACCCATTCGCTACCATAAGTTCCTTACGTCTAGACAATGTGTCCTGGAGTTTATGGGCCCACGCATCCAAATTAGTATAATTAAATTCCCCGGAACGTCTCTTCCTTTTTTTTCATCTTTTTTTTTCAGCCAGTTTCGCACGAAAACTTTTTCCAAGAATAAGCGAAATTGCAGAAACTTATTATGAAGTCTCTGCAGGATTATTTCACAATCGTCGACTTGTTAATTAAAATAAAATAAAAGATTCTCGACTTTTAAGTATCCGGCTGAGCTATAAAGATATGCGAACTTCGCACTCTTCGATCACACATTCTTCACGAGTTTGGAATTAACACTTTGGAATTTCCATTTTTAAAACGTGGGTTAAGAGTTGAATGATACTATTTCTGTGTAATGGTTTTGAAACGGGTTTTTTGATATTCATGGAACTTAACTGCTCGAGAAGCTAATTATTAGTGTATGAAATTTAATGAGTTATATATTTTGTTTAATTCTAAAGACTAAAGAAATATTTGTGACTAACAGAAATATCTGTATCCGTTTACGCCAATTTTCACACGGAAAGTACTTGTAAAACATCAAAAGTTGACAGTTCACTTTTACCGGATGTGAACATTATATGGAATATCTGCAATACGTAACTGCAGAATAATTCTGATCGGTAATAACTTTATTATAGAGAACAGTGATCACTTAAGTTTAACTAGTCGACCAAGATCAACTGATTGTAAAAATCGCGTTATTTATCATCCATTATAATTAATATTAATTTCGATTCGTTTTCGTTAATTAATGTTTCCCATGATTAAATTGGTAATGACGTTTTTTTCCGGCAGCTATTCAAAAGTTGGTACATGATTTTGTTATCTTTATACTGTAAACCTCATTTCTTAAGGTCATAAGGTCGTAGATTCGTTAACTGTATTTGTGATATTCCACAGTTAATGTAACAGGTTTTGGCTATGCAAAATTTGGTTATCCATTTTAATTAA
This sequence comes from Tromatobia lineatoria, assembly GCA_949699805.1. Lineage (NCBI taxonomy): Eukaryota > Metazoa > Arthropoda > Insecta > Hymenoptera > Ichneumonidae > Tromatobia > Tromatobia lineatoria. The sequence continues at coordinate 22,697,382 of OX453036.1, forward strand.
GAACTTAGGTCTCAAAATTAAAAAAAATATTATGCAGTCTCATAAAATTGGGGTAAAAACAGAAAATTAAAATGAACTTTCTAAAATGACGTACAAATAAATAATAAAAAAATCTTTTAAGGTTACGTCAAGATGAAGAATAACAATGACTTCCTAACATGACGATTCAGGAATCATTTTTTATTTTGCACATTTCGCACCGCCAGAATTTATCCCGCTAGCCGCGAAATACTTCATGTAATCTATGATTCTGCTTAAGCTCTTCAAGCATTGCGAAGAGAACGTTAGGAAATTTCCTTGCAGATTTGCTTAATCGATTGAGATTTTTCCGCAGCAGAAATATATGCCTTTTCCGTTAGGTCATCATCATTCACTCGTTCTGCTCTAACGAAGAGATTTTTTGAGATGCACATAATTCTTATCTGCATAATTGGAGCACCTCTCTCTGTCCAAGCTAAGTTAACAGGATTCTAACGGTCTCCGGTTGGCCGAGTCCTTAAAGAAGGAGAAGAGCTATTAGCGCGAGCGTGCCCATAGAAATACCACCGGAGACGAGTTCTCTGGTTCTGACTTCTTCGCTTTTATGCTGACATATACTATGTATCCAACAGAGTAATTGATCTCAGTCAGAAAATTCAATTCCAATAGTAAAGAAGGTTGTACCCAGAAAATCGGTCTGATGGATTTATTTTTAAATCAAATATGGTATTTAGTTTAAATGAATAACATGTTATTAGAAGGAAATGAATTTTCTTTTTAATTTATACGATTAATTTATATGCAATCAATTGCATTCAATTGAAGTAGAATTCCATAAAAATGGCCATTGAATAATTTTTTTCCTCCAAATCCTAATATGATAAAATCGTAAATAAATCGTATTTATGTTTAATACGTTTCATTTGAACGGAATAAAATTTTATGAATTTGCAGCAAGTTCTGTATTTGATTTAAACTAACCCATCAAACCGATACCTCTGGATGCATGATTGAATTCCTTATAGTTACAGTAAGTTAAGGTGAAAGCCTCTGCGAAAGATCATGTAGAAGCTGCTGCGCTTTTTTTTTTTGAATATCGAATGAACGCAGTGACGCATTCATAGAGTCGCTTGAAAAGGTGGGCGCGAAGGTTGTTCTCTCCATACATGAAAGGTATGTCCACAGGCGGATCATGGTTGTCTCAGTCATCTCGACGGTGTCATCATTCGACTCTGGAAGAATCTATAGGGTGTAAAAAGATGAACGTCAACTACTGATGATTCATTGACAAGTCGACGTTACATATTCAGCGAATGATTTTGACTTTACTAAGCAATGAACAACGAAAAATGCACTCATCTATTACGATCGGTGACACAGAGATTAAACAAAATATTCATGCTGCAAGATGAATAATTGAATAGTTCAAAAATTGGTTGCTTATTGAAATTTATGTTGTATGGTTTATTCATAAGGAATAATTGTGGCATTAGCAACAACATCAAAAAAGGATTTTCGTAAATTGGATTTTTGTTGTTGTTGGTTGTATGATATTCATTTATTGAAGACAGCAGGAAAAATCCATTTGATAATTAAATATCCGTGGCAACTATTAAGGAAACTGAGTAGGTAAAAACCTATGAAAATAAAATTGATTTGCATCTGAAATATAAAATATTAAAGATTTCATGAAAAATTACACTTGGAATCCACAAACATAAGTTTTCACAAAAGCGATGTTTTTTGTTACGCAGCTCAAATATATGAATTTTTTAAATTTATTATTCTTTTCATTCCACAAATTTTTTTTTCATTAACAAAAACTGCTCTCATCAATACATTGCATTGTTTGCACATTTCAAGTCGTATATAAAATGAATTCACTAATAATAATACGTAGCAGTTGCAACCATTTTCTCATAATTGTCATGTCACTCACTTACCTCAAGTAACATTAGCCAAATTGTATCACAACCTATTTAAATTACTTGAAACCGTACAAATTCAATAAACCTAAATGTACGTAGACAATAAACGTTAAATTCCATGCAAATAATCATCACCAATTCGAACTTAAATTAGGCTATGAATCCATTCAGTTATTACTCTCAACTACCAAACACCAAATGCTTAAAGCGAACGAACGAAGCCATCAAACGGCAGCTAAAGAATTCATTATTTACAGCACAATAAACCGAGCGTCACAATAATGAGGATAAAAAACATCTTTTATAACGTTAGGAATTATGTAAAATTCGCGGTGTAATGTCTGCGATCTCTGTGTCGGTATCTCACCAGGTTTTACCCTTTTTCCTCGATTGCACTGCAACTGCACTTGAGTCACATGTAGCAATTGTGCGACGGTGACGGTAACTCGCTCGAAGGAAGAAGACACCGCTTGAGGACTTATATGCTCGAGCGTTCGTTTCCCATCATCAGAGCACGAGGAGTAGTTCGTAAGGACGGCGGGGGAATTTAGGAGAAGCTGCACAAATATAGAGAGAAAGATTTCGCAAAGTCGTTCGCGGGGCGCCGAGCGAAGAAAGGTATAACTATACGGCAACAAAGAGGAGAGACAAAGCTGCAGTAACAGAGAGATATTCATCTAGGCATTCAGCGGCATTCCGCCGTTGCACAAGGATGAAAGTACTCCCGGTTCGTGGACGAGTGAGTAAATAATAACGGTTACGTGGCACGGAGACGCTCCTCCTCGAAAGAAGGCAGATAAGTCACTCCTCTCGTCTCTATGAAAACTCGTAACGAGTCTACTGTGCATTGCTCTAACTTCATATGTGCTACAATCGAGTCCCCGCAATCCCCACGATTATTAGTATATGTATTATGCTCCTTGGAAGTCCTCCCACGCCATACTATATTACAACCAGTCTCTCTATTGATAATCATACAGCGACGCTTATTATTATTTACACTGTTCATTTCAGGAGACCATTGCTCTTAACGCGAATTTAAAATGTAGGGCAAAACGGTGAATAATCAGTGCGGATTTATATATTATCGTACGAAATTGTCGGTACCACGGATTAGCCAGTGCATGATCATAATTATTAACAATACATAGAGTGATTTTTGTTTGGTTATGAAGGTAATGTGGAAATAATTTTTTGATTTTCTTATCCGAAATATCAATACATTTTGTTTGGATTATTAATTAATTTTTGTAGAATGAAAATGTAAAAATATTTTGATATTTTACTGTCAGGGAAAATGTAAAAATATTTTTATTTTTACATTCAGGGTAAATGTAAAAATATTTTGAAATTTTACTTTCAGTGAAAATGTAAAAATATCTTCAAATTTTACTTTCAGTGAAAATGTAAAAATATTTTGATATTTTACTTTCAGTGAAAATATAAAAATATTTTTGATTTTTCTTTCAGTGAAAATATAAAAAATATATTCGTCATAAATTTGTTGATGAAGTGTTTTGAAAAAAAGTGGTTTTTTCATTATTATCAATACAGAAGGTGGTGATAATTATACCTTCTTGAATTGGATATATGAAGATTGACTTTAGAAGTGTTTTCATGATTAATCGTTAAATTTTTTGTTTCGTGCTTATCTTTAAAGTGTTGTAACACTGATCAGTAATTTGATTTTGATGGCAAAAAAAAGTATAGGCTCTTCCTTCTATTTTGAATAAACGTGTCATCATTGCGATAAATAATAAACCGACAATTAATAATGATACTTAAAATTTAATTGAACGGATAAAGAAATTCAAACTACATGTAATTACCTCCAATTTAAATTCAATTATCCGTTCAATTAAATTTTCGTATTTCTCTCGTATCTCTCAATATAATAACGATAATAATACTATGTTCCTGAGAAATGGAAGAAAATGATTTTTCGCGTGAACATTCAAGTTGAAATTTGGATTCTAGTTTTCTTGGTGTACATTGTATATATTTAAAAAATTGTTTGACACGTCGTATAGCGTTTTCAGCTTGGACAGTTTTATGCAAAGTGGTATGACAGCACAATTTGTAGGAATAAAAATTTGTAAATGCTGTTTCTGCATACAAAACGATCCATTATAATATTTAAGTGCAGAGCAATCGATTCGAATAACGCAAAACCAGCCAACACAGTCAACTGGGTATTACGATTAGTTTCCGATCGCGAATAGGATAAAAACCCTGAAACTTGGCCTACTGCCTGTTCTGTCTGTATCGACGACCGGCAATAGAGAGACCGGGAATTTTTTTTTACATGTCAGCAAGTAGCGGCGAATTAACATTGTCAATCGGAGCGTAACGAGTGACATTTCGAGGAACCGGTATATCCCAAGCCAATCATAGTTAAAAAGTGACGGGACTCAGCCCAAAAAATTTTATCGATCCGGCCAACTTAAGTGGGTACACGAAAAACCCGTTAATTATCAATTAGACGTCCTTCCTGCTTCGCAGATTCTGCTGAATTCATCTAGTAACGCTGGGCAACCAGTTATATTTAAGGCAGTACTTTCACAGTACCAATCAAATGACAATCCACCGTCAAATCATAGAAAGTGTTAAACTATCGCATAATCAATCTACTTCACAGTCATCATTTCGCAATAATTATCTGCAACTCTTATAAAATATCGTTCGAACTTTGTACCAATGATTAAAAAAAGATCACGCTTAAAAAAAATTTCAGTCATGTACTTCATGTATGGAAAAATAAGTGAATAACTGTTCTTAACCGTCAATTCTTTGATTTTACAATTTTTAGTGATTTTATTGGCAACATTTTTTATTTTTTCAGAAGTTTGAACATCTTTTTAATTACTATTATTGAATAATGGTAGACATAACATTGTATCATATTTGTAAGTCATGAAGTATAATGGGAATTCACAATTGTAATTACGAATGGTACTGATAATGATCAGTAAATCACATAGAAATTATTAACTCTACGTACACATTGGTCGGATTCATCTGCGAATGTTATAACCGCGTTACAACGTGTGCAAGATTATATATAGATCAACTGTAATGCCAATTAGAATTTATTACAGTCGGTGGCAACACGCGACGATAGGAGATTCCTTTTTGCGATCAATCTCAAAGTCTCTGTACTTTATTCACTCGTGCGAATTCAGTTCATTATCTATTTTCATTGTTGAAGAGTCCGAATTAGCACATGAGAGAAGATGTAGTAGAGCGGTAGACACGCAAGCCCATGCATTACCAACCGGTATTGTACGAAGCGTGTAAAAGACCCACAAATGTATACCTATTCCGTTTTAAATCCTCGTACACGCAATCATGATTAGCCACGATTACGTTATACGTATACGATTGTGCCAAACTCAGAATTACGCGTCAATGATTAAAATATTCTAAAATAGGCCCACGTTAATAGTACATTACGATACTAGTGCGATGAAACTTTTTCGCTACGAGTGTGCGCTTGCAGCACGAGCTGAAGGCGAGTGTTGTAATTTTCGATGTTTTGCGTTTTCCGATGGACTCTGTAATTGAGCGACATATTTCTGAAAAATCATCATTTTGACATGTGCCTAGATGTTTTCTAGGTACATTTACAACTACGATAATGGTAGTTTTACGATAAATCCAACAGGTAACGAGAAATCTATTTTGCATCATTATTTTGCGAGAAAAACCATATCAAATCATTATCAAACGGTTAAAACAATCTCCCATTATCGAAATAACAAAAAATTTGAAAATTTAATACGTTTTTAAAATGAAAAATAAATCTTATAATTGAAATTCATTTCGCAAGTCATCCAATCGGAAATGTCCTCGCCCTGAATAAAATGATATTTGAATCGAAAACACAAAAAATTCTGGTTTTCTGCGAGGCGAATGAAAGTATATAATTATTATTATTATTATCGAATAAAATAAATTAATAATAAAAAGCCCAAAAGAATTGTGATTCTTTTATTATAATTATAATCATTATGATTATTACTATTATTATTATTACGCCAACCTTAAAAGCGATTTTATAATGTCAGTCAGAATTTCTTCTAACCGTTGATATCTCGTTGCAACTAATCTCACGATTGCAAATTAAGAGGCGTGCATTATAATCGCAGACAGTTATATCTGATTAGATCATGACAGAGCAAAACACAATTCGTAATGCACTCGCAGAAATTGGCATTGCAAACCACGTTCGTATGTGAGTGATGAATCGAACCGTGACAACGCATGTCACTACACGATTACGTTACATTATGTATTCACATAGCGTGAAAATATGCGGAATATTTTTATGCTGGTGGCAAATTATGAATCAGGTGAATACTATGTATACATTCACTCTTTTGTCATACAAATAGGTGTCATTTTTTCTCATATTCAAATGCATTCACATCTAAGATCAGCAAAAACGACTGGAATGTTGGGTAGAAAATTGTTCCGCGTTAATTTTTTTTACTAATACATCCGGTTAATTGAACAGGTGTCTAAACACTGGTAAACAAAATCCACACTTATTTGGTTATTGTTTTGGTTTTTATCGATTTTTACGTTCATTCCGATTAGTAACATTCGATTATTCGCCCGGATATGTTTTTTTATCATTTTTACGTTTATCCGGACTAATAATCGAACATTATTCTGTTATTTAATTAAAAACTAACTATTACGTTTATTTAACGGAAAAAAGTGAAAATAAAAAACCTGATAATATCATTAAAAAAATAATTAAAACCTTTAATGTTTCACAAAAAAATGTTCTAAAAAAATAAATAAACTCCGTCGGTAGCCGGACGAATAACGCGCAGTATTTCGTCCGGTAAAGGGACGAGCATCCACAGTCAAAGGTTCATCTCTGTAAAACGAATTCGACTCTGTCGACCTTGACGTTACCTTGCTCGATCACAACATTAAGTAGTAATTTTCAATCTAACTGAAAAGATCACTTCCAATACATCGACGATGACTGGTCTCAAGCTACTAAAATCTCGAGATAAGCTTTGAGAGACTCGTTACGCTTAAGAATTTAATCGTGACGATGCATCAAACCAAATGACGCCGCAGCGGGACTTAAAAAGGTGGCGACGTCGCTGCGTCAAGGCGCAACTAATCATGTTACCATCTGAAGTGGTTTAATGCATTTACAATAGTCCTTGTCGACCGGTAGTATTGGTCTCAAATAATAATAATAACAACAATAATAAGAGTATTAATGAGACCTGAAGACTGGAGGTCATAAAAGCCTTTCAATAACACGGAAGACGATAATGAATAAAAGAAAAAGAAGATGCTCCTTGAAGATTTCCGTCCAGTCTCAAATAATGAAAATAATAATAATAATAACATCGGCAGACCAATAGTCATGAATGCGTTTGGAAAAAAAAACGGAAGATGAAAGTGAATAAATAAAACAGAAGATGCTCCTTGAAGATTTCTGTCAAGGTTTGCCCTGAGGCTTCATGTCAAATGCTTTCATACTATCATGTATTTACACGCCACATTTGATAAACGATCTTGTCCCATTTCCAGGAATTCGCAATTTCATTATTCGAATTCCACTGTAACATTGAAAGAGACAAAAAATATATAAATGCTGAAGAAAATCTTCGGTGAAGTGAAAATAGAAGTTGTAGAATAGAGAGACGCCGAAACAATTATACTTATTAGAGGATGTCTAATGAGCGAAATAGTCAAAAGACCCGGCAAATCCCGTTAATCGGGCATCAATTGAAATAATTTTGTTCCACGACGAAAGTCGACGATTAACGACGAAGGTCGTCACACACAAACACCGTTGACTTGCTCCAGCGAACCCAATGCTAAAAGCAACGTTGCTTGTCCGCTTCATCCGCCTTATAATGCTTAATGTCCGAGAGATGACGCTGGTTTATTCTCTCGTTGCGCGCGGAAAGATGCTTCGGTAGAAAGTGCACCTGAGAAACGCAGTGAGACCCGGTAAGATTGACGTAACTACAACTTTGCTTTGCTTTCCCCTGTGGTAGCATCCCATACACACATATTCAACTTCTCAAAGTTCCTTCGGCTACGATTCTCACCCATCGACTGCGTCTTGAATAAATCATTATGTTTTTTTTATCTATGAATAAGTGACGTTGTCCAGTTTGATGCGCTTTCAATTGCGGGTAGTTTGCATTTTCCAGGGTTATATAAAAACACTCGTTACGGCTCAATTTATTTTATTTTACTATTATTTATTCTATATTATTATTACTATCTTTCATATCGTGTTTTATATATTTTACCCTTTCAGCAATATTAGATTTTAGTAGCAGTAGCAGTTTATTTCCATTGTATGGCTTCAATCGCCTTATAAATCCCGACCGATTATTATTAAGTTAATTAAAGTTATAAGTTTTTTAAAGAAAGATACGTGTTAGCTCACTTATCCAACGAAAACTCAGGATATAAATTTAGAAATTGAAGATTGAACTGGAATTGTACAACCTTAAAGACTATTATTACCAAGATCAGATCCTATTCTGCAGTTTATTTCCTGAGGACTTTGTCCAAATTTGGTATATGCCAATTTTTGCTGCTTTATGAAACTGAGTTTCATTGACAATAGAGCACTATCAAAAACTGATCTGCTTTTAGGAGTTAGGAAGATGAGTCCAATTACTAAGTGCCCAAGGTAACTTCAAAGAGAATGAAATCCAGCAAAGGCCGATTCTTCGGGCAGTGATATTTGGATCATGCGCAGAGTGTAAAACCCATAAATGTCATTGCGATGCAATCAATTGACCCAACCGGTTAGTCAGGTTACAAAAAAATCATTCAGCTTATCGTAGAGAGAGGGATGATTATTAAAAATTTATATCTCGATGAAAGACAGTATAGCCTGTAAAATAAAAAATAAAAAATGTGACTCGTTCCCTTCACAGCAATATAAAAAAACCGGTATCTTCGAAGATACTTTTTTTGAATAATTTTTTTTTCTCTTCTCAATAAAAAGCAACAAAATCTCATAATAACTATTCACTTTGGAAGTTAAAAATAGTAATAATATGAAATTATTGCCATTTTCGAAAAAAAAAACAAAAAAAGCGTTCTTTTCGTTTCAAGCGAGAAGAAAAAAAACCTCTTATAATAACGATTCGCTTTCGTAGTTATCATAATTACTATTCACTTTAGAACTTAAAAACAGTAATAATATAAAATTATTGCCATTTTTGGAGGAAGAACAAAAAAAGTTTTTTTCGTTTCAAGTGAGAAGAAAAAAAAACCTCTTATAATAACGATTCGTTTTCGCAGTTATCTTATCGAGATAACTGCGAAATGGCATTTCTCAGGATGAAACCAGTTTTAAATTGAAATTGTAAAAATTCCGAATGGAATCGTAAAAAAATGGCAGAAATGTACGGTTCTTGAGCTGCAGGGCTGATAAATATAGCTCTCGGCAATGGAGAATCTTCCGCTGCCCACGGCCTCCCGCGCTTCTGGAAAGTGCAAGTGCACGGTCCCGATTGCTGGACGCCTCTTGCTGCCGCTGACACTACTACCAGTATAGTATACACAGTGTGCGCCAGTGCAGCGGCCGCGCGTGTACGTAAACGTGCAATCCCTGACATTTCTCTCGCTGCCTATCGACGACCGTAATCGCTTTGCGTACTCCACTGACTCACACTGTATATACATACGTATATACACATCTCGCATCGCACGTTTTCCCCAGTATTCTACATCGATTCCTCTCGACTCTTTCAAAAGACTGATGAATAGTCGTTCCACCGACCTATATAGTACTACTACTACTATTTCACTATATTTACGTGTGTGATGGGAACGAACGCCAGATACAAAACATCCATTAGAATTTGTTGATATTTTTCCAACGCAAATAAACATTGTTACGATTATTAGGAGTTTGAAATAGAAATAAAACAATTTGAAAAATATCAATATGGAACATTGCATTGTTCATGTTATTTTGTTACTGCAATCTTCGTGTTGAGAATTTTTGCGAACAGATATTTATTTTGAGAAGAATCACTTGTGTTGAGATTATTGGTAGCGAATTTAGTATGCAAACAAAATCATATTGAGTTATTATCGAGATATAGTTTAGTGACGAAACTTACATAGTTTCGATTGTATGGAATTAGGAATTAGTTAGGAAAAGTCCTTTATCGCATCGGCTTTTGCAAGACTTGAAATATCAAACCCAAATTTAGTATGTTAGCAAAAAAAAATCAGGCTTGTTCATCTATTTTTTTAAAACAAGGTAGCTTTGTAAAAAAGCAATAAATAATGAGGAAGCAACGTGCAAGGTTTTGATAGCGTATTGGTGAAGTTTATTCTTTCAATTAAATTAATATATATTTAATTTTACCAAATAAAAATTATAATAACTTTTGTTATTAAGTGAAGATAATAAGATGAAATGATTATGATAGTATCAATTGTTATTTTGAGCACATTTTTTATTTTTTGGATCGTAAATAAATAAAAAATGAGACTTTGCAATTCAACGTACAAGATACATGTATGCAATCTTGAAAATTTCAGAGTACGCAAGGCGAACGTCGCGAATTTCAAACGAGGATGATCCGAGTCATATTGCGCGATGGTCTCGCATGATTTCGTAGGCGATACGATATTCACCCGGCGAGTTTGTCGAGAGCGCGTCGTTCGGACGCCTCGCGACTTCATGAAATCGCCTTCTCGGCTCACGAAACAACTTCGAAGTTAGATATTTTACAAGCGTTCCCGAGCTCCCCGATTATTATACCAGACGCGTGTTTTGCCGAGGACACGAGTGCGTTGACTCGCGATGAATTTTTACTTTTTCTCCTCCGCAGTCCAAGCTATTAAAAAAAAATCACTTTTACTCTCTGGAGGTCAAAGCAGTTCAGTCGTAAAATCTTCAGGGAAGAAATACATGAAAATAAAAAGCGGTACAGAAAAAGTTAAATCGCATCCATACCTGTCTTTAGCACAATCAAGCTATGAACAAAAAAACCTTATTCTCTAAAGCTGAAAATAAAAAGTGAGTCTTAAAAAAAATATCATGTGATCGCCCAGGCTATAAAAAAAATTATTTTGACCGCCTAAAGATTTGAAAAACAACTCTTCTCAATTCTCAAATATTCTCTTTACAAAAAAAGAAATCAGTCGAATAACTTAAACACAAATTGATTTAACTAGTCCCGAGTAATCAGCAGAATTTTAGTGTTGAATGATTAAGATTAATTACAACCGGTGAATCATAAAATTTCTCCGAGTACCCCGAAGGATTCGGGATTTTTCTTTTGCTTTTGTTTCATTTGTTTCCTTTATTTTTATTATTATTTTTTCTTTTTCTGATTTTTTTTGTTTTTGTTTTTAATTGTTTTCTTTTTTTCTGATCCCCCGAGTTCTTTAGGTTCTTTAAGATATCTTTCTGAAAAATCATCATTTTGACATTGCCTAAATATTTTCGATGCACTTTTTTCCGCTGATTACAAAAATAACGATAGTTACACTACTTAAAAAAATTACTCTCTAAAGCTGTAAATAAAAAGTGAGTCTCAAAAAAATATCCTGTGATCGCTCAGGCTATAAAAAAAATTATTTTGACCACCTAAAGATAAAAAAAACTACTCTTCTCAATTCTCAAATATTCTCTTTACAAAAAAAGAAAACAGTCGAATAACTTAAACACAAATTGATTTAACTAGTCCCGAGTAATCAGCAGAATTTTAGTGTGAAACGATTAAGATTAATTACAACCGGCGAACCGTAAAATTTCTCCGCGTATCCCGAAATATTCCGGATGGTTGTGCTTTCTAAAAGTGAAATCACGTAGTTTCATTCACGGGGCTGTTCTTCGAGGAAGGACGCCTCTTCGTGACTCGGTGGAATCTTCGGAGACAACGAGAAACAGCTAGAGAAATATGTTTCTGCTGCGGATGTCCCCGCGCTAGTTGCCTCAAGGTTTTTAATTCGAAGCTACATTTTGATGTCGTGTATAGTCAGAGAAGAGTGTTAACTTCAGTCGGCGCGCTTGTTCTATGCGCTTGCTCGTGACGTATTAAATTAAGTATAAGGTACATCGTATGCCATGCAGACGGCGGCGACTCACGCCAACTCGTGGCGCTTGTATACTTGAACATCAGAACGGGCCGAGGACTTTCTTCTTACTATTCTTTTTTACTTCTCATATAATTTACACTCCTTTACGTTCTTACATGTGAACCGTTTATACTGCAATTTCAGAACCGTACGAACTGAATTGAAGTTTTAGTATTTTAACAAAAACGATTTCGTCCTCAAACAACCACACAAACTGTTTTTAATTTCATGGAATCGTTTTAGTTAATTCCTACTATGACAAAAATAAAAAATTCAATAATTTCTAATGATAATTCCCATAACATTTGATAATTCTAATTATGAATTTTTTTAAAAAATGATTGTACAACATTGAGAACAATTTTTCAAGGACTTTTTTGGACAAAAAAATATTTGTGGAACGTAGAAAAAATTCAATTTAGCTTTTAATGTGAAAATATGAAAGATCTGCAATAAGAAAACTTTTATCTGTGAAGGTGAGAATAAAAGTGACGCTTGATTGTTTTGGAAAAAATCTTCTACTGAAAAGGAAGTAAGTTAGTCCTGATGTGTTGTACCTTGACTCAATTTCCAAAGCGTCTTAGTAATTCTAGCCGAGTGTAACTTACTATGACTTACTAGGCTTCAACAGCTGACACGATGTGATGAAAGCGAAATAACAAAAAAAAATCTAAATTCTTTGCTGTGAAACGAGTGTACACACAGACGCTGCGCTCCAATTGGCTACTGGATCGGCCGAAACATTCATATCCTTTATGAAATGACTTGCAGCTATGCAAGTTGTGTTTATTTCTAGCAATTAGCTAGAAATATGTGGTGAGAACAGAACGGCGAGACTCGATTACTTTCTGAAATACAAAATTACGATAAAATTATTCTTATGGTTTGTCGTGTCGTTTCATAATATTACTTCGTTCGCAAAAAAATTTTTTTAAATCTTAAGGTGTCTCATGTTTCGGCTGAGCGGATGTGACAAGAGCAGACCAATTGTTTTCCGTGCAAAACGGATTATTGATGCGAGAGAGCGCGATAATCCAAGAATGCATGAGTTAGAGAGAGACAAGCACAGAAACAAATACTTTTTCTAATGATATCGCAAATATTGAATAGGCAATCGACTTGCGATTAAAATCCCAGTTTGGCACGCGAATTCGCTTTTCGACCCATTTTTTGGCTTTGTTTTGATATTTCATCATCCACTTTTTTAAGCATTGCGTATACCGCACGATCAACTTTGACCTTGAAGTAGTAGCGTATTTATTATTCGTCCGCATCATTACAACAACAAGTTTGACATTGAAGATTTCTGAAGTACGGCATCAAATTCTTATTTGTCAAGAAATTCGGAACATTATTGATAAACATTCTATCAAAAATTCAGAACGGTAGCATTTCATTAGAAATGTTATCAAAAAATAAAGCAGCCCGGCTTCCATTTACTCTTCAATGCACTGCATTCCACCATTAATTTTTTTTTTAATTCCGTGCAATATTACAAAGCATATTTATTCGTCATTACTATAATTCTTTTCAAAACAATAATTAAAGCAGCAAGTGATGCGAAATAAAAAGTCTTGCTGTAATTTTATGATAGAGAACAAAAGTATAGATATTTTTCGACCCTATTACCAATTATTGACAGATGTTTCAATTCAAGATAAACGAGATTATAAAATGATTTGCACCAGCTACAAAAATGATAATTCACGTAATATTCTAGAGAACGTAATTCATGTAAGTTTCGCATCGATAAATATAATAGGAATCGATGAATCGTGAGGAAAGAGGTGGGTGAGATTCTTCTCGTACAATATTGTCAGAGTCGCCGGATGCGAATCGAGGGCACGAGTTCCTCAGGATCGAGCAGTTTCACTCGATCGCGCGTTATTGCCGCGTTTGTATCCATACGAGTGTGTACACATTCTAGCGTATAGTAGAAACAGCGCGGGGGCTAATATACTCAGCAGCTGCACCCACGTAGACGAGTCGGCGAGCACCACCGCGATAGAGACTCGTTCTAATATGCCGCGCGTACACGCTTTACTTAGGAATGTATGAGAAAGCCGAGCACTGAGTTGATGAACGTGTTTGGCTTATTCGCCAATAGTTATTATGGGTACATAGTGCTACGAGAAAGTGTCGCGATTATCTATCTCCGCAGCGCTGCATTTGGATGTGCCTCGCGTAGTTCTAAACGACTCAAATTTTATTCACATGCTAATCAATGTATCATGCGTGGATCGATGGCTTTAAATTTCTACGTACCAAACTGGGCACATTTATAATTCTTCCAGGAAACTTTCCGTTTCTCTCACCGACAGATTTCTAAGTTTAAAATAAAATAGACAAAAAAACTGAGGTGTGCTAAAAAGTGAATAGAAAATGTTCCCTTAAAGAATTTCATTCACCAAAGTTAATAAAAAGGTCGTGTAAATTTTGTATTCTTGAGATGTCAAAGATTCTTTACATTTTGGATTAAAATATTTGTTAGTTTTTTTTTACAATTCTTTTTGGCAATGTGAAAAAGTCTGCACGATTTTATTCTTACTTAAGATTTGATATACAGTTAATTTTTTTAATTCTAAATTTGTTGTTTGGTAGATTCGAAGGTATTGTTGTGATGCTGATAATATTGAGTGACAAGTAATAATTGTTAGGCCATGCAACTATTTTTGAAAAAAAAAATTCACATTAACTTTTTCGATTAATATGGTAATCACCTTCAATTAGTTGCACCACTAAAACTAATGATAGGTAGTTACGGTTACAACAGAAAAGTTAATGGAACATTTCACTTGATAGTTGCATGGGTCTATAATATTCTTTCCGCGTAGGGAAATAATGGCAGACACATAAATGTGGTACTAAAGTTACATAAAGGTACATAATAATTTTTTTATTATCAGATAAATATGATTCTTAAATTGAGATAAATTGTTTTCAAATGTTAGAGTTTTTCCTATACAAATATTGGAAAATTCATTTGTTAATTCTTTTAGAAAATAAGAATTCCGTCTACAGTGCGAATAAAAATGTTCTGTATTAAATATCCCAGAATTTTATGTCTATAGTATAAAGTGTCTTTTTAAGAATAGCTGTTTTATCACAGAAATTCAAAAGGCTAAAAAAAGAAAAATGACGGTCAAAGATTTGAAAAATTGTTTGCGTGTAATGGATGCAAGATATCTTATTTTCCATTCGACAGATTCGTGCAGTTATAATATTCAAGAAATAGCGAATTATCATTAAAGTGAAGTATTAACATATAAATGTAGATAATAGTTCTGTTATTGTCAGGTAAATGCGGTTCTCACTGCATGCACAACAATTGCTGCTGTTAGAGTGAGAATCCTCGAGGTGAGACAAACTCGATTTCCCTCTCACTTGCCATTTCAATCGCGGCAACAATCGTCCCAAACAATTACACACCCTGAGGGTCACCTTTTCGTCAGAAATATCAATACTCGAGGTTCTAAGAAAGCTGACAGTTGTTGATCGCAGGAAAGTTAAGAGAGCGGGTCGAAAAGCTGCATGAGTTTACATTGAAAACCTAAAATTAGTCGGCTTCAGGATCACGAGTGTCGAAAGTTAATGACCATTGTCGAGACACACCCAAGGAATCCACATTGTTAGGGCCACTAATATCAATTTTACAAGCTTTGTGATGCTCACACGCGGGCTTCGAACCGTTTATGGAATGTTACAACCCTGAGGAGTGATGAAATGCAACTCTGTTTACAAATAGCAGCGCAGTCTTTCCAAGGATCGTTAAGAAGCGAGAGGCACGCTGCGGATTATTTCTCCACAAAATTATAACTCGTGTATACACACATATATATTACTTGAATAGCTACGAACGTGATACGCAATGTGTGCGTGAATGTGCAACATAATACCCCGAGGGATCAATTGTAATGACAGCTAAAACGTGTGCGGTTGCAATTCATATTATTCACCGACACTTGCCTATGAATTACAACATTGATTTTACGGCCTGAGAAAATCACCTCAGTATTGAAACACTGATATTCGCAGTAGCGTTGCTTATAACATGAACAATTAATAATTTTCAGTATTTTTCTATTATGGTAATAGGTTTTACAATTCAGAAAATAAATTGAACGGAAGATAATTTGGGCCCGACGATGGCGACACAAATGCAAAAAGTGGCGAAGTTAAGACGTCAAAAGAAATAAGGAAAGTAGCTGTGAGACTGTATCGACGAAGTTCTACGTTTGTGCTGTTGTCCATTTTTTTTGACGTCATAAATGTTCCTGTTTTGGTGCTACATTGTATAATGTTGATCTTGTCGACCTTGAAAGAACAATGACCCAGAAATATAAAGACTGTCGGTTTCAAGCATAAAAATTTTCATTCAAAGATTTTTTCGAGAAATTACGAGGAAATTTGTCATTTTTTAAGCATTATCAAATATAGATATAAAAGTGCATTGCAAAATAATGGAAGTAATTGAATGATTGTCTAATTTAATGCGGTCCTAATGGTGCGTAAAACTTGGGGCTAATAATGAAACATCCATCGATCCAATACCTTCTTAAAGTTGACTTTCACGAAAAATTAATACTTTCCTGAGCTCAAGTACAATTCTTTGGATGACACCTTTTTTTTAACGTGGCAATGACCGAGAAATATATTTTAGAAATCCAGTGATGTTGATCAATGCTACTTAGCTATGGCCGTAATCGAAAATATGTGACAGAAGTTACGAAGAAATTAAGTTAAAAATTTACTATATTTTTGTAAAATTTATGAGACATTTTCAATTGATATAGTATATGGTACATTTTAAAAAGTGGACCTCATTGAGTGATTTCCTAATTCGGATTGAAAAATCCGAAGTTGATGGTGCGTAAACCTTGATGCTGAGAAGAAAATAAGGCGAAAGTGATGATCAGACGTAAACCACTCCTTTCATCGATCCAATTCTTTCCCACAGTTGACCTTGAAAAAGTGATACTTCCCTCACACCAGATCTCATCCTATGTTTAACCTCCAGTTGACACCTTTTTTTAATGAGGCAATGACCCGGAAATAAATTTTAGAAACGCGGCGATGTTGGTCAATGCTATTTAACTATGGGGGTCATCGAAAATATGTGACCCATGTATCCGCAGCGTTTTGTGTAGATGAAATCTCGTCCCGCAAGAAATTTTTTTTTGTAAAATTTATTAGACTTTCCCAAATTCATATAACGGTACATTTAAATAAATAGATCTTATTGAGTAATCACTACCTAATTAAAATTCTAAATTACGACGAATGCGTAAAACTTGATGCTGGGCAGAAAGGGCGAAAGTGATGATCAAATGTAAACCACTCCTTTCATTGATCTAATTCCGTCCCACGTTGACCTTGAAAAAAAGTAATACTTCCCTCACACGAGATCACCTCCTATCTTTCACCTTTAGTTGACACCTTTTTTTTCAATGAGGCAATGACCCGGAAATGAATTTCAGGAATGCGGCGATGTTGGTCAATGCTATTAAGCTATGGGGGTCATCGAAAATGTGCCCCATGAATCCGCAGCATCATCCATACATAAAATCTCTTTCTCTCAAAGATCTAGACTTTCGATTATAGATCTTACGCCGAAGTTACAACGAAATAGAGTTGCAAATTTAGGACACAAGAAACATTTTTTAATCAAATTTATTAGACATTTCCGAAAACATATAGTAGTACATTTGCAAAATGGAATCGGTGCGAATTCCATTTTATAAACATAATTCAGTAATTGCCAAATTGAAACGCGATCTTGATGGTGCATAAAACTTGGCGCTGAGAAGAAAATAAGGTGAAAGTGAGCACTTCCTTCATCGATGCAATTCCTTCTTACAGTTGACCTTGAGAAGAAAAGTAATACTTCCTGCGCACTTCATCCCATCCCGTGTTTCATCTTTAATTGACAACTTTTTGTAACGAGGCAATGACCCAGAAATAAATTTTAGAAATCCGGTGATGTTGGTCAGTGGTATCTAGCTATGGGGGTCATTGGAAATATGTGACCCATGTATCTGCGGCATCGTGTGTACATAAAATCTCTTTCTCTCGTGTTCATACCTCCGACGAGATTCCCCCACTGAGCCACGTAAATTATTCAAGATAGAAAGCGTTTTCACCTTTTGTGCATATCTATATATACGCGTGTGTACATAATATATACATACCGTGAAGATCTGTCTTCGCTCTCGAAGAGCCAGCGGTCAAACGAGTAACATCTTCGGTCATTCCACGGCTAACCCTTTTCACCGCTGCGAAATGAACCTTCTCGGCTTCGCTACACGTCGAGATTGTTTTGCATACTCGACAAACAGTCTTCATTGGATGAAACCGCATTTCTGAATGGAAGTGCCGCCCTTCGACAATTTTCGGACGCCTTATGCATTCTCCAAACCCCGGAGAATGATATTTTGTCGCCGAAATTCGACACCAGACTCAGGCAGCTTTAATACGAACCTGTCGTACGAAAATAGAAATTCCAGGACCATAGTTCGTATAAAGGGAAATAAATGGCCCTACTTCAAAGAAAAATAAGAAGCGTTTAGCTCCTTTGGAGGTCAGTTGCTTCTTTTAGTTTATACTATCTATATTATGAAAGAGAATATTCGTCAGAATACGGCATTACTTAATTAAAAGCAATTGACGAAAAAAACAGCCGGATACTGACTTTTTACTTTGTTTCCGATTAATGTATGACATAATATAAATAATCCTATCATTCGGTAATTTTCTAGATGCATTCTAAACCCCAGAGAACGTTTCAACTCATCAAATTCAAGTTCAGATACTTTTAATGCGAACTTGTATACTTATTATAACATTTGAAAATAAAAAGTGATAGAAAATATAACTCAAAATCCAATCCACGAAAAAGTAGAATAATAATAAAGACACAAGCATAGATTTGAGAGTTTATACATTTTCATAAACGTCTCAAAAATACATTCAACACCAGATTCAATTACTCAGACCTAAAACCTTTAAGTCCAAGAACTGTAAAAAAAAGAAAAATTAATTGGCCGGAAAGCGTGTGATCGGGCCGGACATATTCAACATATTCAGTGTCACATTTACTCACGGTAATATGATATCGAAATTTATAGAAGAGTTCAACAGGCTCGGTCCACAGTTCGACCCACTAGCACGAATACCATTCCCTGTATTCTCATCGTAAACACGCGAAGCACGTTCGCATCGCAAGATTCGTTCCTCTCGAGGACTGTATGGGATATATGGGTGTTCGAACTTCGATTCTCTCGTGTATATCCACTTCTCTCTCAATCTCCATGAATGGACTGGTAGTTAGCACTCGCATAAGCTATTTTTTAATCTTATATATCTTCGTTTTTTTACCTTCTTCTTCTCATCATTCGCACGTATCAACCAATAGTCCGCGAGTCTCTTTGCTCACGTGCAGCATCACAAACAGGAACATTGGTATAGTAAATACATGAAGAAAACATACTACAGTAAACAACGTACAATTCGTGCCTCGACCCGCGTCGATTATATACTTTGGCATTACATCGCGCACAGCGCGAGAGTTTCTTCTTGGGAACGAAAGTCACGGGGACGTTCCCTTCTCATACCGAACGTGAGCGAACAGCCAACTCTCCGATCGGACTCTGTGTGTGTGCTGTGCGCATTCTGCAAAGATCGAAAGCAACCGTGATCTCCGTTAAAAGTCGATTTGACAATCGTTGCTTCCTATTCGTTTTAAATCGTTTCCGACTTTAGATTGTGTTTCATATTTCAAGTAACGACCTACTAGGGTTAAGGTTAAGGGTTAAGTTATGTCAGGAAGGCAAATCAATCAAGTGTTCTATTCGCACATTTATTGATATGAAATACTAATAAAAATGAAAATCGACGATGAATTGAAGTGCGAAAATATTTGATTTTTGTGAATATCTGGTATTAATATAAATCATTATATTGCTTTTAGTGCTATCAGAATTATTTCATTTTGAGGTAATTGGTATATTTTTCAATAGAATTACAAAAATTGTAATTATATCAATTAAAAAGATATCCTATTAAAAAATCTGTTTGTGATTCGTTCAATTCTTAAAAATTTTCAGAATTCTTATTCCAGCATAAAAATCTTAAATAAAAAGAATATAAAAATTTGCACATCAACATTTATTGTTATTCGTTGTTCTCCGACGAAATGTTAGATACTACATGTTGTACAGTTAGAAAGTAACGTATTATTTCACAAGTGATGAGTTCGGATGGATTAATAATTGGGAAAGGAAGCGATAATCGGAAGAAGCGACTCGACAGTAAATTAACGAACCATTCTTAATCGAAAAGAATAAGCGGGTATAGTATACGCTAATGTATACTATACGGCGTAGAAGAAGTCAGTGTGTCGATCCGTTATTAGCCTCCGGCGATTTTCAATTCGACAGAGCGGATGGCCATAGCACGCGCGATCGCTCGGCCCACATCGGACATCTTCGGCGGTTTCTTCTTCGTGCAGCTTCGTAAATCCAGCGCCGGTTACTTATGCCACGGTGATGCTGTGCGGGGCCCACAGGTGAATCCCGTGAGACACTCGGCTGCGGCGTTGGGACCTGCGAATTGGGTCAGGGAATCGAGTAAAAGCGTCTCGCACGCTCTTCGCAGCGGCACGTCATTGTGCACGTGGTACATCAGTAGCGCACTGTATGGTCCACTGCTTATAAGGAAGGGGGGGGGGGGGGGTAAACGGGCACCGTTTTCAGGGTAGATCCTGTTTTAGAAGACCCAAAAAAAATCTTTTTCTCGAGGTTTTTTGTCTAATGGAAAAAAAACTTGACCCAGCGAATTTTAGGGTGGAAACTTTTTTTTAAAAAAGTAGATACAATAATGAACTGCAGATCCTTTCCGTGAGCGCCTAATTTTGAATTGGCGGCGAAGATGGCGTTTGTAATTTTTGGCTGCAACAAAAAAAAACAAATCGAAAAATGACCAAGTATCATATATTAATTATGTTGACAAATTGAATTAATTCTCACACAATAATAAAAATCTTGTACTTCTACTACTGTATTACACATTTCCAGAGAACTTGATTTGATGAATACGTATCTGACGTTGATTGTTCAACGAATTCCCAAAAAAAATTTCTCTAGAAATGTTTTCTACAGAGTTCAGTTTTTAGTTCAATTCGAAGTATCAATTTGTTTCTATGAAAAATTTGACTTCTTTTTCCTTATGCACCGAACGGAAAAAATTATGACAGGCCTTTCAAGAGAAGTCAAGATGCAGCCGTTTTGCCCCCAATTTGTACTTTGCGTCAACGTACCCGTTTTGCCCCCCGCTCACTTACTTATAAGAAAAGAAACAACTGAAAGATCCTTATAGCCTTGGGCCACGAAACCCGATCATCATCAGATCGAAATTTGCTATTAGCTCTTCTACGTCCTAATAATCTAGGAACCGTGAGAACAGTTAATCATGAGTTCGTACATCAGTGTTCCACATAGAAGCAAATGGATGTTAGTATTCAGTCAACTCATCTTTCATTCAGGCTTAAACTGTAAATTTTTATCGTGATCGTCTGACTTCAATTGTGCCAAAAAATTGATTTCAAATACCGTCACATGGCAGATTTCTATGAATTCTACGATTCGTAGTTTCCACACAATCTTATCACTATTCAGCCAATTATAATTCCGTTATAGATAATAGTACAAATTAATTTTTTAAAGTGTTGCTAAAATTCTATTCGTCTCGCCCAAATTGCCGTCTGTAAAAATCGGAATTTTAGCACCTATCGTCTCTTAACAATTTTTTTTTATAAGACAGTAAATGAACTTTCTCCAAGTTCAGTGGCGTAAACCAAATAAATTCAAACGTCCTTGAAGAGTATATAAAAAAAATATAAAAAATTATACTCTCCATAGTAGAGATCAGAATATGGACGACTTTCGAGATAAACTGGCTCCTGGACATCCCGCTCACGTTGATATTCCGCAGGCGACTCCTCAGCTTCGCCGATCGGAATGTGTCCTCGATACGTCTCATTAGCTTTGCGTCCCTATCCTGCCAACGTACCTACCACATCGGTACAGACACACACGTGTATGTCACGTGTTTGGCATTCCTCGAATAGACCAAGTGGCGGGCATACATCATCAGTTACGGAAAATTCGCGTGTGTCGATTATTTACCCTCGGAGGGTCGTTATTAATATGTTTACGGACCATGTGTTTATCGCTTCGGTTAGTAGCCGCATCTGTGCAATTTCTAGCAGCGTTAAATGCTACTTAGTTTCCTTTCTATGTGCTCGATAAGTGCCTACAGACGTATGCAGTCGAGTATAGTTCAACAGTAGCGATAAGTGCCTCTTGGCCTTTCTTAAAAGTTCAAGAAGCATGTTCGTACAGACAGCGCCATCGTAACTTTTTTTTACGGGTCAAAATGGGCGCCTCGAAAAATCAAGGCGGAAATAACTGACCTACAGACGTTGAAAAAAACGCCTTCAATGGATTAACGACTTTGCAGTGTTTGCACAACTCTTCAACGTTCCGGGCCGTCGAACCGCGATCTCTCTCGCTTTTCTAGCATTCTTAATCGATGCGCCACCAGCGGAGAGAATCGATCTCTCGCTGTAACTCACGGAAGTCACTGACTTGTTCACCGCCAATCGTAACCCTCGAATCAGAAATTTTAGTTAAACAAATCAACAAATTTCTCGGTAATCGCTTTTTTTTCAAGTTGCTCCTCGATTGAATGGTAAACTCTTCTTCCTAGATTAAATGTTTTTCTACGGCTTAAGTCTAGTCACAAATCCAAAATGAAAAATAAAATAAATACATTTTCTATTAAATAAGATTTTTTCAAATTGAGAAATTGTATTCCAAAGAATAAATATTACATCGCAATTATTGTGACGATAATATTTTTCTTACTGAATGAGAAATATGCTAATAGTGAAAAGAGAAATAACTATTAAGTTCCAGTTAACCACATCAACATTTTTTTTCAACGAATAAATCAATACTAGAATTTTTTAATGGTCTTTTAATGATTATTCTGGTCCAATTGAAGCGAATCCTATAAATACGTTGCTCTTTTACAGAATTCAAGACTGCATTCTTCAATGCAGTTCTCCTCGGCACAATAAATCACTAAAGAATTACTTAGCGTTGAGGCATTTCAGAGTTGGCTAGCAGAGCGATAGAGCGCGTTATCTCTATGCCTCTATACACGAGAATCTTCCGACTGCGGAACGAACATAATAATTCCATCGGTGCGTTATAAGCTGTGCCGGTAGCGCCGATATTACATCCGAGCCAGCGCATCGCTGGACGCACAGCTGCAGCGAATATATTTCGTTTTTTTCTTTCTTTCCTCTAACCCCGGAAAAAATGATTTTGCCGCATGACAGACGCATGAATATTCATCGAAATCAGCGAACCACGTAGCGAAAAGCAAGAAGCAAGATTCAAAACTTTCGTCTTCTAATATTCTCTTTCTACGAGCGATCATTATCGTCTCGTCTCATTCACAGGTTCTCAAAAATATTAGAATAACTAATTCTACAAATGGAAAGTTTTGTTGACCGCTGAAGAGGTGATCATTTCAGATAAATACGACCTTTTCGCCCGAATGATTTTAGAGGTCACCGCACCTCGACGGAGAGTCCGGTTCCGATATCCTATTCACTCTTGTTTCATTTTCACTAGTATTGCTCACAAACGCGTCAGCGCTATGTCCTCGCACGATCTAAAGTCGAAAGTGGGTCTCATCGGACGACGTTCCGAACGTTCCAATCGCACAGCCTCCTGGCCATTCGAGACAGCAATGACGCCCTCGGCTACATCGACACGAATTTCCGGTTATTATTTAGAGATTAGCATTATAATTTTTTTTTCTACGGTCCCACATATATTTTTAACGATGTTTACACTTTTACTGTACAGAGCTCTGGAATATCTCGTCACGTCAGATTGTTATCGAAATCTCGATTTTCGCAATGATTAAAATGCTCGATTTCAAAGAGTCTGGATTATTTAGGGACATGGAAAAAGGCCCAAGCGAAAACCTATTTTTACACATCAAATATAGATGTTACAGCAAATCGCACATATTTCGCCCATTTCGATGTTAATGCCGCAAGCGTGTCGTAAAAAGTATGTAAAATATATACCTTTACGTGAATTGAAAGATGTATGTGGAAACTATATCACAAATACATTTCCGCACGAAAAATATTAACGTTCTAATGCATATTTTCCATACGAACGATAATTCTTTTAAAAAACGTCAATTGTGTGTAAAATACATTCTTCTAACGCGAATGTCACACAAGATTGCTTGAAGTCAACATTTTTTATTTAAAAAAAAACTAAAGATTAGAGACTATCGAAAAAAAATATCAGAAATAAAAATCAATGGAAGCTGCACTTATGCCAAAAGAATATATATGTAGCGCTGTAGAAATTATTTAGAAATATTTACCCGGAAAATAAATTCTTTATTTAAACCATTCTATGCAATGTTTATTTAACGGGTCATCCATCTCTCTCTCTCTCCTTAAAATGCTGGATTTTTAAGCGTGTAAGTGGACGAAATACGAAACAATGCGCTGCATCACTGTACTACGCATAGCTTCCAGATTTGCTGAGAGATCTGACGCTCCTTCTGCACGCACCAACGATCGTACGCCGGACGGACGATAAGACACTGCATGCATTCACATATTCACGCTGTCCGTATATGGCACAGCGCGATATGTACAGTGATTGATGTGTAAAGACAATGCCAGCCGCTAGTTATTGTCATACTCTCGTTTCAGTCTGTCCAATATTTTGAATAGGCCATTCATTGAGTGGCCAATCTTTCGGACTTAATGATTGTATCGAAGAGTCTGAGTATGTAAATTTCGAGACGAACCTTCTTTGCACTTCAGCAATGAAGAGTTCTTCAAGTCGGCTGACCACTTCTGTGATGTTAGAAAGTCTAACTTAATGATCTTTGGCTTCTGATGTTTCACGTGTCAAGAAATTTTCTCTATTTTTAATATTCGTAGTGCTTGCTCATTATTGACCTATCAGTCGAAAGTCGTTGAGTACACCACTTCGATCAAGAATGCATAATTGCATGGGTATCATTTGTAATGTATATACTGGTGCTGTAATCACATTTTCTTATGATTCATAATTTGACAAGGGTGTGGATAGGTTGAAATGGGCGAGTCTCTCGGGGATGAATATGTTTGTGAATCATGGGTCATGAATTTCTGTGAATCGCATATTCATTTTACTTCGTATAGTAACAGTAAATATAATAATGCAGTACAATTCGCACAAGCAGCGTAATAAATGTTACATGTTGTTTTGAGGTCAACTAAAGGTCAATTTTTTTGGTATATAGAAACTAGTCGTGAAGCTCTAAATACCCAAAATATTTTTCCTTGCATTGACAATTTTTTTCCCTAAAATAATTTTGAAAAACTAACGCTTTTCATTTAAACAGGAATTATCATAAATTCTCTTATATTCATATTGTACAGTGCAAATATGCGTTTCGATGGTATTATCGTTAATGCGTGAATAACGGCAAATGATAGCAATGGTAAAAAATCGTACTAATGATTTTTTATAATATATTATTTTAGGCGATTGTTTTCTAATTGAATCATGATTTACTGCCAATGTTATTATAACGTTTTCATCTCCTTATTCACTATTCCAGAGGAGAAAAGAGTTGGGTGATCCTCTCGTATGCTAATTCGATCGAAGAAACTCCATCTCATTCAGCAGGTTACGGTGTTTCTCAGAAGCCGATATCTTACTATTAATCGGCACGTTAGAAAGTACAAGTTCCGAATATCGGGGTCGCGTGTCCGATCTGTACGGTGCATATGGAAGAGGCACATAGACTGGACATAGTCTCTGAGCTCGGGTGTGTCCGTTCGGTCCGCTTCTTAGCTATATCGCCGTAGTACCAGTGTATCTAGATTCCACATCATCGATATAGTCGAGCGAAGGCCGGTGCGAAATCTCAACCGAGCTCAATGCGTTTCGAAACGCGTCCTAAGACATTCTTAACATTTTTTTTTTTCACATGTACACATACGTTCACTGGAAAAATTATTATCACAAAAATTAATATTGTTTTGTCCGCCGATTTTTTTTACATCAAACCGTATATTAAATTTAATATCCAAGTATCATGAAAAATCAATAAACGATATATTGTAGACATAAAAAATGCAATGTTTTATTACACTTCAAATAATGTTTACATATTTTAACTTAAATCGTTTTGAAATAAAATATTTTTAAAAAAATGTAATATTTTTTAACAATAAAATTCAATGCCAAAAATTTTAGAATTTTAATATTTTATTAATATTTGGAAGTACTGTAATATTACTATTTAATTGTGTCCGAAAGTTACTATATACCGGCGGATTTAAAAAACCGATTATGAATATCCTGAAGATTTTTGACAGTGTAAGAGACGCAGTGGAAATAATGTAGTGATGATTTTTTTTGAGAAAAGGTTGATCGCAGCATTCGTCGAAGAATTTATCAAGCAACCCTTACGCAATCACAGAAGAGTCCGGTACAGTCCAGATGAATGACTCGAGTTTTATCGAACATGGTGCGGTAGCTTCACGTCGATGCTCTCGCACTTTCACCCTCGACTCTCTCGCGAATCGGTGGAACACTGCTGCGGAGCACGCACTTATCCTCTCGATACTTTTACCCGTTCGGCTCCGGGCGGAAAACTTACGTGACTCTCGTTACACCTCATATAGCTTTCGTTGTACTCGCAACATGCAAACATGTATACACTTATATGTATGTACAGCAGAAGTTCGGTTAACTAAAGGGGTTGAGTTCGAAGTATTAACACAAAGCTAAAATCTACATTAACCTGAAGAGAACCGATCACCTAAAAAAATTCATAAGAAAAAAAATTCGATACCTTTCTTCTAAAAAAAATGTTACGTTGAAACCTCATTAAGTACATAACAAGAATTATGTAATTTGAATCATAATTATCAACATAACAAGATTGTGTAATTTTGCGAAGATGTACAGTGCACTATAATAGTGTGAGATAAAAAGTGAAATTTTTTACTTGCTGTAACTTTCAGACTCAGATGAATAAATCTTAGTATTCGATGCCTTATTTTATCTGTCGGAGAGTTTATTCTCGAATGCGTGTTGCAATTCTGGATGCTGTGGAAATTGGATTTACTGTAACTAATTATTTAGTCAGTTTAGATTTTTTCCAAATATTTATTTACGTATTTAAAATCATAGCTTCGCATCTGCTTATTTGAAATGAGGTCGGGATCGATTTGGAATAAATAAAATTCTATTTCGATTAAATGAAGCATTTTTCAAAATTAGTACGACTTATTTGAAAAATCTGTGCATTCAAAGAAATTCATTTAATTGCTGACCTACTAGAACCTCATTTAAATCAAAGACAATTTTATTGCCTACGAATAAATTCTATTCGGTTCTAAGAAAATAGATTGGATCTCAATCAAATTTTCATTAATTTCGAACAGATTCAAATCGTGAGACCGATTTCTCTGAGTTCATGGAATATTAAAATCATGTTCACAGGTTTAATCTGAAAACTGCGACAAGCTAAAAAATTTATTTTTGACCTTGCACCATTTTGGTGCATTGTATTTCTACACAAAATTGCAGAACTATTTGGTGTGTACTTAATGAGGTTGAAATGTAAGATTTCTTTAAAAAAGTTTATAAATGACAGAAATTTTTTTTATAACTTTTTTTTGAAGTGTATCGACGCCCATAATCCAGTTATTAATGATTCGACTTTATTAGTTACAAATTAATCGAAACGGTGTGCAGATCTTTGGGTATAAATGCATAGGAATGTTTGCATGTGCAAGATAACATACATTGGAATATTGGATGATCGGCTAATTGTTCAACTTTTACTCGAGACGGCCGATTGGACGCTTCAGCGAGATATATCTCGAACCACCCAACTATGGCGAACTTTTCCTTTTCTTTCTCTCTCTCGCCCTTTCTTTTGGAGCGCTCGTCGGCACAGCTCTCAGCGCCCTACTTTTACTCAATTTTCTTTCGATCCAGACGCTCTCGGCCACATACCTCTTCATGTGGTCGCGAGTAATTTCTGCGGGCACGTTTGCATGCCAACCGCTGTTATACTTTTCATATTTATTTGCCCAACCGCTTTACGCAATAAGAAAATTGCCTTATTGTTTGCAATCGCATCAACTTTATATGGAAATATATTAATACGTGAGAAAATAATTCGTTATTCAACAATGCAATGCAATACAGTCATTTTTCATCAGTACTTAATTGTATTACCTTAACTATTATCCAAAACTGCGACGTTGCAATTTTACAAATACTATTTTCATTAGTATGATAATTTCAGATTCAATAAAAAACGCAATACTATTTCATTAGCTTCAACGAAAATATATTTCCTTTGAAATAATCAATAACGGCAATATTTTATAAAATCTTAAATTTCAAATAAGTTTGAAAATCAAAGTTTCAAAATTTCCAAACATTTTTATTGTTTAGCTGCACTTCAAATTTTTATTTTCGATCCTCAGTAAAACTGGTCGCTAAATTATCACTGGCAGGGAAATAATTATTGATACTTTAGTACAATAATTAAACAATCTCTCGTATGCATTTAGACAAAATATATGTGTATTCACATGGAAAAAAAATGACATGAACTTTTCTAATCGTAAGATAAATACATTTTGTCGGGGGGAAGGAACTGGTTGATCGAGAATCGAGCGGCCCCACCTCCTTATCAACATGTCGCGGAATGTCAGTAATCCGTATTTCTCTGCTGTTGAATCGATGCAAGACTGTGCCATTATAGAACGAAGAGGACAGAGTTACCAACAGACATAGCAGTAAAAAATGACAGAGACTCGTAGACGCAGTCAAGTGCGGATCGTAGACGCCGGCACAGTTTGTACCGTTAGAGAACCTTGCAATGAGTCGAGCAATGTGTACTCGCATGTGCACCGTATGAGATGTTGCATATGTGCACCGTAGTCACGTGCGACGACGATGATTGTCGCGCTTCGTATGTACAACCGTCGTCCCACTAGTTAACCCATACATTGCAAATTACACTACGTTATTGTACACAACAGGCCGTAAGTAATAAACTTCATAACACTGTAAATAGACACGCGTAATATGTTGGAAAGACGATTAAAAAAATCTTCCTCAAAGTGCAAGTGTCGTTCTCTAACAGCTTAATGAAAAAAAATTTTAATAGTAATTTCCAATACATATTAGTTATATTGAATTCAATTTGATTTATCAGAGGAAGAAAAAACCATTTCAAATCACTGCACGTTTTCAAAGTACGCTCAAGATATATCCAAGGTTAAGCTTAAAGCGCGGTTAAAAAAAAATTCACGAAGTAATAATATCGATAATAATTATCAGAGCATAATATTATAATACAGAAATATAATGGAATATAATGTAGCATAACAATTTTATTACTATTCAATTAGTATTGCACTATTTTCAGTATAATA
This sequence comes from Tromatobia lineatoria, assembly GCA_949699805.1. NCBI lineage: Eukaryota > Metazoa > Arthropoda > Insecta > Hymenoptera > Ichneumonidae > Tromatobia > Tromatobia lineatoria. The sequence continues at coordinate 22,726,953 of OX453036.1, forward strand.
AATAATTACTGTTATAGAACCATAGAATTTGTTAGAAAAACCTTGCAACGAGTCGAGCAATGTGTACTCGCATCATACTCGCAACATATGCACTTAGAAAAATCTTAATAGCACCACCGACTACAGAGTTATAACTATTGACTGTTAGTTCATGCAACTAATTTCATAATTACGGTAACTGCGAATATAGTTATAAAAACTCTAAAAAAAATTGTTGTACGAACGAAAAATTTATAGCTCCCCACTTTATGGTTACTATTACCACAAATTTTTCGCAGTGTAAGGCATATGACCGCCGAAGTCACGTGGGACGACGATAATTGTCCTACTTCGTATGTACGACCGTCCGTCTCCCTAGTTAACCGATACATTGCAAATTACACTGCGTTATTGTACACAACACGTCGTAAGTAATAAATTACATAACACTGTAAATAGACACGCGAGCTTAAGCGCGTAATATGTTGGAAAGATGAGAAAAAACAAAATCTGTCGTTACGTCTGCGAAACCAATATTCTCGGTTTCGCGATGCGGCAGAAATTCACGTTTACTTCCTGAACAAACGCCGAGCCTCTCGTGCGATTACTAATGAACTTAACGTACAACGTAACGCTTACACGCGAAGAAAATTTCATGCAAAAATTTCTATCGCTACTTATGCGTTCTAGTATAATATAATACTGACAGACCGCGTTTGAATTAATGTCTCAACTGGGAATGCCGAGTGCCTTAAACACTCCATTAGTACTGATGCAATGGATATCGAGAAAAAAAAAATCTGAATTAATATTCGTTAAACTAGTTTACATTGTAACTAGCGAGTTAATATGGTTTGTATGGAAATTTTAAGCCTGCAAATTTCTCTGTCTGTTCCTCTGATAACTATTCTCAAAGACACTTAATAATTCGTAAACAAAAAAACTATATATAACGACATACATAAAATATATGTATCTACAAAAAGACTCGCAATTTTTCGTTTTCGATTTCAGTGCTTGAATTAATTTTCTAAATGAAAATAACGAGTTTTGATGTCCATTTCTGTAATTATTATGCACCAAGAAAAAAATGATAGAGAGAAACTGAAATGATTAATTAATATTCATTGAACTAGTTTATATTTTAACTGGTATGAACGACGAGCTCGAATGCGTGCAGGCGATCCTTTGACATGTGTATGCTTTAGATATATACATATGTTTATTTCGCATGCACGCACACGTGTACATGTGTCGATGTATGTATATTATCGTTACCGGTTCCCACGGATCGGCTACTTTCTCCATCCAATGTACGGACGCCTAACTTAATCGAACCGGTGTATAGTTCGTATATACAGTATGCTATACACATATGCGCATGTTCGAAGATACTCCGCAGGTGGTTCGTTTATCATGGTTCAGCGATACCTATCGAAACCCGGTTCATTGATGTTGGTGAAACTTCCATACAAACTTACTTTTTTCCAATTAACCCCTCGAGTACAGTTTACAATATATATATGTAGAATAAAGGCAGACATTTTGCACCTTCATCTTCGAATTATCCGTTTAGCAAGACAATATCGTCTAATGATCCATGAAATCAATTGCACAGTTAATCTTAAAAATCAGAGGCCCTGAAAGCTGATCTTTTTAATATTAATACACACAATTAATACACAGTCTTGACGAGTGTAAATTCTTTATTCAGAGACAAATATTGATGGAAATTATAATCAACAAATAATGAATTGACATTCGGACAGACCATGATTTAACGTAGTTCTTATCGTATAGTCGGATACCTTTTGGAATTTCCAAAATTACAAAAACCGAAATCTGTAGAAAAAATATACAAATATTCCGAAGCTAAGATATAAAAGCCTACCTATAAAATAAGTTATGGTTTTCCTATTGTGGGTGTTTAATCTGGTCCGTCGACTCTTTTCCGTGTGACTCACAAGCTATATATTGAAATTATCTCATTCCCGGTGACCTTAGCAATATAAATACCTGAAGTGTGAGTTCATGGTTTAAGTTTTGCGTCGAGTTTAGGGCCTGCGGCCAGGACAACTGAAATGACCCACTCAACTACTTTTCAGGCGCGTAGAAAGCCGCCAAAGCGCAGGCAAATTATTACTACTTCTACATTCGAAACAAAGAGAAAGAGAAACAAAAAGTAATGTGGAAAATTGCCGGAAGCTATAATCACGATTACCTGTGCCATAGGTTCTCTCTGCATCGTGCCTTTATCCTATATCTAACCTCACAAAGTGGCATTCGTATCGAATCGACACGCGAGTGAAGTTTATATTGCATAGAATCTCTCGCTATCACAACGTAAGCTGCGTATATAAGTTGAGCCTTAATAAACTTGTCTGAAATACTCGACGAAAGGAAACATCCTGAACGACCCACTCAAACCTTTATAACCCGATACTCAATCTCTCAACAACTCTCTTTACCCTTGGAAACACTAACGACCGGAAGTTGGAAGCTCGATTCCACCGGAAGTCGTGAAATTTGTGAAGCAGCGCGTAAATCTCGACGTTACACAGATCGAACGTGTTACATATATTCGCATATTTACGAGAGAACCCATTCACGAGTTTAAGTGGCAGCGAAAAACGTTGCGAAAACTATTCACTGAATTATTCCGGCGTTGTTTATCACGAGGTTGTTCGATCGTCGATTTCTATACGAGGGAAATCGATGTTATGGACTCTCACTGTTGCGCACGCGTGCGTGAATTGGGCAATTCGCCGCACAGGTGGCGCACAAGGGATGCCAGAAGAAATATAACGGCGTAGTGCTAACGAGGTGCGGCTTATGCGCATTGTTCATGGCGACACACGACGCGAAATAATGTTGGGTTTGGCAAGTAGCCAGGAATAATGACAACACGAATGGCCTGTAATAACCAAAGCTGTGGAATGAAGTCGTGCAACGGCGAATCGTCCGAGCTTTACACGTGTGACGGTGACTAACGATTAATTTATAAGCTGCGAGGACTTCTAGGGTCTTACACTTTACGCCAAGTGCCGTTAACCACACGAGGCACACTTAAATACTAAGCATTCTGCGACGCTGGTCAACCGGACGTCATACGTCATCTTGCTCTGGGCATCTGAGTACTTTGCTTCTCTCGCTCGGCAAGAGGTGTCGCTAACGTTCAACGTTAAAAGTCAACTAAAGATTATCAATAAAATAGCAGAATTACATGTGTAATCGAGAAATTGTGGCTCTCTGTTGGTTCATTAATCATTTATTGTCAGGTTCGAATGTGTTTACGATTTTTTTCCCGCCATTTTTTTAAAATGCAATTACTCAGTACGTGCAATTGATGGGAATGTAAGTAAGCCGGGGTGTGTCATGTGCGGCGGTTTTTTCCACCGCCAAAAAATAATTATGTTCTACTCAAGAACCGATTAACAAAGAATCGATCAGGGTGATCGATTAAGAATCATGATTCTTCGATGATAAAACATCGATCCTCAGCCAATAGAATTAAAATCCCACATCACTACTTACTATATAAACAGTTATAGTAACTATTTGGTAATAAAGATAACAATTTCATAGTTGTAGCAACTACAAAAAAATTTTTTGTCTGAAACAAAAATGAATAGTTGTCACTATATAGTTACTAATACCACAAATTTCCCTCAGCGTTCACTAATTGTGAGAAACACTTTCCAGCTCCAACGCCAAAGTGTAACTACCCGTAAATAATATCCAGATTCCATAACACGCAAAGCTCGAGGTTCAATATACCCAAAGTGCATTATCCTGCAAATCCAACGCTCCATCAATCGCCAATAGGACAACTAAAAAGGTTACGCAAACCGGACATCATGTGTCGCGATGTCGGTGGACCGGAGAGCATTGGCTTTACAGGACGTGTCGAGCAATCGTTCCAATTCCATTTCCTTCGTCTCTTTCATTGAGCTCTACCAATCGATTCTCGACTGTTCGCAATCTCGAGGTCACAGCGGCTCGTGCTTGTGTTGACAAAAGAGTGAAACGGCACGAAAACTCTCGGGTAGCAAGTGCAATGCAACGAGACGGACAAGCAGGCGAGGCTTGACTGCAGAACCCGCTGCTGTGACCAGTAGCCAATGTGCGCGTGTTAAACTCTAGCGGTCATCGCTCGGTCGTGTCGGCTACCGTTCGGAAGATCGACGGAATTCCACGAATCGATCCGACACGATTAATCGAGCCCCGGGCACCAGATGAATGAACCCAGGAGAAGCTGTACGCGGCTAACGAGTATAGTATTCCCCGCGGTTTAACCCGAAGCCTGCGCCGAGTCAGGGTCGTCCCGTTGTTGTGGTAGTCCTCCAAGTACCGGCGGCTGAAGCGCGCGCGCGCGCAATCGACCGTATACCTACTGACCCAACTACCGTCCTTCTCGTCCTCTGCGCCTCTGCTACCTCGAACTCTCGGTCGTATACCTATATTAGCGAGGCTCTCCGGTTCGCAGCACTTCGCGACTATTATGGCATGTATATGGTATATTGCTGCAGTAAAATTCACGATTGATGAGCATAACCCTCTGCGTGTAAAGCATCGTACACCGTACAATGTAAACGTGTAATCTCGGCCGTATAAACCACAACATAAAATCGCTAGGCTGAGGCATTACATTCTTGGCACTCGGATTGAATATCTGCGGTGTCGTATTAAATTTTAAATGGCTGAACGGAAAGACTCGAGGTTATTTTGGTGAATTTCAAATTCGAATGCAATTAAAAATGCAGCGCAAGAGATTTATTTTGTGGGGCCTTTTTATGGGATTCACGAAATCCGCGATTGATTATAACTTGAATTTAAACGAATGCGAGAAAATAGTCGTACATTTATACACGGAGAAAAAAATATCATTGATTCAATAAAACCTTGGTTTGCGGGCTGCCAAAAAACAAGCGTTTTCAATTCAATTTCACTTCCGATTCCTACAATTTCATATGATATTGAAACGATAACTTCAATACAGGCAAAAAAGATATTTTATTGTTTCAATGTTAAATCGGATTGTGAGAACAACAACTGAAGTTAATTTAAAAACATTGTTTTCGACAACCGGTAAACCGTGGTTTTATTGATTCAATGATATTTTTTTAAATATTAGTTTGAGTATACAATATAAAAATAAATTCATAAAATTCAAAGAGATATTATCTAACAAAGAACGTCACGTAGACATTTATGTGATTGGGTGCAAAAATAAGACTTTGAAATTCACTTCAACCGGATGGTCATACTAATCGGTTTTTCAACAAATACTTGCTTTTCAAGACCGTTCCCAAGATCGTGGAGTTACCGAGGCTAATTAGCGGTGTGAGCATTCAGCATCTTCTGCAAAATGCAATCAATGCGCACCTGCATTCGAATTACGGTCGTGGTTATGCGGAGGAACAGAAGAATAGAAGAGTCGAGCGTGGCTATATAGATATGCAATCGCGGTTATTCTGTGGCACACGCGCAGGCGAATGCGCCTGTGAGCTAAGTATCTATACCTAGAATAAGATTAAGAAGAAGGAGAAGGGCGGAGAAGGGGAATGCACCAGCAGAGCTATGGCGCATGGCTCGAGCAAGTGTTTGTATACCGGCGTGTACGGTACCAGCATCATTGGAAGGTTTAACGCGGGAAAAGGAGTCGGTCAGATAACTGTACGTCGCGGCCTCCGGACGACATCTTCGGCATCGTCGGCCTGGGATCCCGTCTTCCCCCATTCGGCCCCCGCATAGACGTACCTACACGCGTAACCCATACAGTTCACCTTGATCGACGCTCCGCAGCAATCATCATGACGCTGCCCTCGTCGTTTGTCGACGACGAGGATATCAAACGATCCAAACTCTCAATATAGGCCACAAGTTGTCTCTTGTTGTGCTGCTCACCCGATTAAATGTCCAGGTGTCCCAGGTCAAACATTCGATGCCCCAGTGACTCAGTTGAACTATACGTAAATGACACTGCGCATGCAAAGGTCGCTTTTATTGAATTCAAAGTAATTCCACGGTTTATTCGCCGCGCTCGATATCGAGAATAAAGTGCAATGGATTTTACAATGCACTTTATTCAGTTATTGTTCTAATAATTTAAAAGAGTGGGGACCAAATAGGGAATGGCTAAAATAGTGAATTTTAAAATAATGTACGTCTGAATCGAGAATAGCCACCGTTATAAAATTTGCTATTTTAATTGCATTGCAATAGGATGGAAGTCACAATAGCTAGTGATCAAAATAGCAAAGGTCTGAATAGCGAATTTAAATAAAATGAGAGCCTCAATTTAGATGGTTTATTAACATTTATTGAGAATTCATGTTGACAAAGATTTATGTACATCCAGACCTTATATCAAACAATTTTGGAAATTTTTTGGTTTTTGGTTTGGTTTTCTTTTTCATTTTTGTTTTATAAAGCAATATGTTATTGTTACTAAAAGGTGGGTACAAACTAGATTTTTACGTTGTTTATTATTTTGAAATTCTCTATTCTAGCCATTCGCTATTTTGATCTCCATCCCTATTTGGTTCTTATATGCGCTATGAATGCATTTATAGTGGACGTAATGTTGGCGTAACAACGATTATCAAATTCTTCGAGGTGTGAAAAACAGCATTCATTAAAATACAGCTATCATTGAAATACAGCGAGGTAATATAGGAAATAGAAAAATATATGAAAGTATGAGAAGATAATGAAGGGAAAATTATAAGTTCAGAAATTTTTTTATAATCAACATAGGACTTACAACAATAGGACAAATTTCCACAATATCAATTTAAAGTTGACTCATGCTTGTTATTGCTAGAAAAATTCTCACTGCACTTAATGTTTTTCAAACGAACATCAAAAGATAACATGTATTTTTTTTAATTTCAGATTTCAGTCCTTCAGGACCAAGAATAGGAAGAGATGAAATCGAAGCGACGAGGATACAAAGGGATGTTAACGGTAAGTGGCCAACAAAATGTCAATGTTTTCACTTTCTCATGCTGGTTGGTTCACTGGTCTCACTCATAACATCCAAGATGCATGCTTACACAAACATCCCAAGTGCACTTGAATATATTTGATTTTTGCAACAATACATCAATGAAATTCTTCTTCATTTTTCATTCTATCAAAGATATAAGAGACACGCGCTATGTGATAAGCAAATCAAAAGTATTAAAATGACCCATTCAAATTTTTCCAGTGCACTTGTTGGGCCAAATACAATCTTCATGCTTTGTTTTTTTAATATCTCTGTTTTTCTCAAAATTTTCTCAACTTCATATCACATCGTCTCTTATGCGCAACCGAAATAATCGAGTGCGTGTTGACGCGTGATGCGGCCGTGTAAATAGAGTTTATATATATAAAATTACCATAACTCACTCTTTCTTTAATTTTATTTTTAATTCTGTTTGTTCGTTATTTTTTATCAATACCGTTTGGGTGACATTATGCCATATCTCGAATACTTTGCGAACTGGAACTCGTTCTAAGAATCTTTTCCCGACTAACGAATTCAACCTGACAATCAAGATCTACATGATTGTTGTATATAGAGTAATTAAGATAATATAAATATTCTTTTTTTAACACTGTAAGATAATAGGGACGAATTCCAGTTCTCCAAGTCTGTAAATAGATATTATGCATAGTTCCTGAAGACAAAAATTCTCATTACTCATATCACCTCACCTACGCCATCTATTTATTTCTCTGACTTTTTCGCAATCTTTCTTTCAATTAATAAATCAATTGAATTATCAGGAGTCGTCCGTTCGGATGATTTTTGAGTGTCGAATACATACTTAAAAACAAATAAATAAGGCAGGGTAAAATAAAACGCGAGGCGGGTGTGTCCGAGGCTTCGAAGGATGGAAGGCTCGTCTACTAAAGTTCGTCTCTCTCTTTTTTCTGTTTCTGTTACTGCTCCCGCCTGCTCCCCGCCTTCAACACTTCTCAACAACTGGATGCCGTCTGCCTCCAACGTCCGCCCGCCACTCCGTCTCTCCGACGACCAACATTAAATACAAAAACAACACAATCAACAACTACGAAAACAACACGATTAACAAAATCAACACTCAATTATCTACCGACACAAAAAAATCAAATATATATATATAATAAACTGTAAATTAAACGATAACGACGAATTTGCACTTGAACACAAATCGACTCGCAAATCGATTTTCAACACACATTTATCTATTGACTCTCGTGCTCGCTTCCGTAACAATTAAATATTGTACAAAATGTCTGTATATACGTGGGATTAACGTTTGTAAAACCTTATGACAATCTTCGATTGATTGACTGCTCGAAATCCTGTTAATTCGAATATAAACAACAACAAAAATCGTGGATGATCGGTAACGATCAGGCGTGACAACGGTTCTACTTCTGCCGGCGCGTCCCGGAAAGTCAGTGCCTCCGGTAGGTCTATTGACGAAGACAGCGAGAACGTTTGTCCAGGACGGTGCGAGTACCGAGTACGCGACGCAGGTGCTCGGTACGACTCTCGACAACGGACGTCTTTACGCGCGAATACTCTCGACATCGAGTCGCGTGTTCTACGAGAAGGAATCAGCGCCTGAGCCTTCGAGTCCCTTCGTCGTTTACCCGTCGAAAGCGCCGCAGGACGAGTGGCAATTGCGAGTCGATCTCGAGAACACGCCAGTCAAGATCGCTAAGGATCTCTTGGCTCGAAATAACGACGATGAAGATGACAGTGATAAATCGGCAGATAGTAACGCGGAAGGTACGAGGTCGTCGAGCAGCAGCACCAGCAGCACCAGCAGCAGCAGTAGCAGCAGTAGCAGCAGCAAAATCGGTAGTGGTAGTGAACCATCGGAGCGCGAGAACGACATATTCAACAAGCGGGAGTTCAATCAATTCGATAATCCGCGATTCAAGCCAGCGAAAGTACGAGCCGCCGACAATTTACCAACTTACACGGTTAAACAAGAGTACACACCGATCAACGGAGCCTTCGACAATGTCGAGGACGAAGCCCCGCGAAGTTTCAGGCCCCGAGCGCCGAAACTCTTCAAGCCTCAAGCGGCTCGCGTTTCACCGGTCAAAAAAGTCGATTCCAAGCCATTAGCGACAGTGACGTATCATGGTTTTGCCGATTTCACGACGATCGTCGGTGACACCGTGATCGTATTTTCTCCGAGTACCTCGCCGGCTCCAGTCGGACGTGCAGCGACCACCATTAAGGGCGACGCGACATTGAGACCCGACGACGGTATCGGTATTATGATTCAACCTACGAGCGTCGTTCATCAACGAGCAAAAACGGCCGTGCCCGTTGGAGGTCAACCGATCGATCCTCTTTTGGACGCCATTAATGGCGAACGTTCCGGTTCTGCCGATGTCGATGCCGGTGGCCTCCAGCCTAGCATACCGAGCGAGATGGAAGTTGAGTCTTCGTCAAAGGTCATCACACCCTTTTTGGTACCGGAAACGGGATCGCTTAAACCTACGGGTTTGCTCAAAACTGTTGACTCAACTACGTCCATGGACGGGACAACTACTCACTACAAGAGTCTCATTTATGGGACTTATCTCGGTACCAATTATGCTCAAATTATACACACCTCATCCAACGTTTACTTCTTCCCCGATGAGGCGAGCGCCACCTATGAACCGCAGGATACAACACTTGATTATTCATCCACAGACACAGAGACTGAAGAACCTGATATGGGCACCACTCTGCAAATGCCCAAGGTCACAACTCCTGAACCTATAACGACACAAGAGAAGATAACCCCGGAGTCGAACGAAGTTACAACTCCTTACAGAGACACGACCGAAAATATAATCACTACCTTAAAGGACATTTTGGCTAACTCCAGAAAGCGTCTCAGCACCACGACCACCGAAACTCCGGAAGATGCTGAGTCTGTTACCGACAGCGATATCACAAACGATATCGCTATTGGCGATCAACAGGGTCGCAGTATCAAAGGTGTATCGTCGAAGAACAATTTCCCGGTGAATGGCAAGGACAACAAAGAGGAAAATAAAGTTTCATTCGCTACGAGACTCTTACCATCCACGGAATACAAGACTTTAACCTACTATACAACTTTCTTCGTGCCCAACGGCGATATAACCACGACTTCGGTCAAGTCTAGGGAAGTTGTGTCATCTGAAGTGACATATTTGACGGAACTGATTCTGCCCAGCGCCACCGAAGAACCGAATCAAGTGACAACAGTGCATCAACCTCAGTTCGAAGACAAGAGGACAACAACTCCTAAGGTCGTGACTACCACCGAAGAGGAAGAGCAGACGACGAAACAGGACGAAGAGATTGAATTGATATTCAAAACTCTGTATACGACTTATACGTACCTAACAACTTTCTTCCACGAAAGCACTTCGAGCATATCCAGCAGAGAGGTTGTTGAGACAAATGTGGTTACCCAAACAGTTGGTCCGAACGGGGTTTCCGAAGATGTTGCTGGTCTCTTTGATCGCGACGAATCAATCCTTATCGCAGCGACAAAAGTACCCATGGAGCCATTGCCCACAGTTAGATTCCAGCCAGGTAGAGTTGCCGAAGAGCCAGAATTACCCACAACCGAGGATACACTCACTACGATTCCCGAAACGACCGAAGGAACTTTGACAACGATCCCAGACCAGGAGACCACCATAGACGATTCTACAGGCTTCACGACAGCCGATGACGAGGACGAATCCTTCACTAATCTGGAGCCAAGTCCTACACCAAGTATGGCGACCGAAGTACCGCAGGAACAGATCAAAACTTACTACACTACTTATACATACTTCACGACGATATTCGTAGATGATGAGACGGAAATTGAGACGAGAACTGAAGTCTTCACGAATGTCGTTACAGAAGGTATTCAACCTACCGCCGTTGTTCCAGTTCCCGTTGAATCTAGTTCAGCTACGACACCGAAGAGCGAGCCTGAAGCTAAACCAGCGCCACCACCCGAGATACTTGCTTATCTCGAAGCTCTTCAGAGACAAAAGTCACAAGAAGAAGCACTTCTTCTTGCTAAGCAAGTCCAGGATATGAACCAGGCTGAAGGCGCTCAAGAAACAACCGTCAATGACTCGACGACCGAATCAATGAACACCGATGATATCACTACCATGGATGACAGATTTGTAACTGAAAACAGCTTTGTAGATTTTACACCCAACGCCCAAGTTACTCCAAATCCTCCAGTGGACGGAGAAGTTCTTGGATCTATGATCACCGACGTAATCTCTTCATCCAGCTCTGGAGGTGGCACTGTTCTTGCTATTATGGACAAAAGAAACGCCGTTCCTGAGGATCAAGAACTCTCCGAATCGAATCATCATGACGTAGAGTCTGCACCAACACTTCTGCTTCAGACAAGCTACACAACATTCACGTATTTCACGACTATGTACAAAGGCGATTCCACCAACGTCGTCAGTCGTTTGGATACTGTGACAAATGTCGTGACAGAAACTATACGACCCACTGCTGTTCTTCCTGCAGAAACGAGCACACTTCCGGTTACGTATTTTACGACCTATACCTACTGGACAACTTTCTATAAGGGTGGTGATACCGTTACGACCAGCAGAGAGGAAACTGTTAGCAACGTCGTGACTCCTGGTGTTTCTCCAACTCCAACTCTCGAACTGGGAGTTGTTATGACCTACCGACCAACAGTAGTGCCAACCCCAGTCGAGGAAAACACTGAAATTCCGAAAGACTCCAAAGTCGTTGCCGACAATGAAGTAACACTTTCTGATGTTGCTCACGAAAAAACTACAACTGAAAAGAACGAAGTTGTAGTACCGAAAGAAATTATCACACTTCCGGAGAACGAGAGGAAGGTCGACGTGTCGACTATCGCGCCTGAACCTACGACGTACTATACTACGTTTACGTATTTCACGACTTCTTACATCGGTAATGAAACGGTTCTTAATAGTCGGTTGGAAACCATTACCAGCGTAGCTCTCCCGGAAACCACTGTAAGACAGCCTACCGGAAGAGCCATTGGCGGTGGAGTTCCATCAGTTCAGGCCATTAATACCGAAGAGAAAATCAGACCTACGAGTGAAGTCCTCAAGCCATCAAAAATTGATGAGGGTCCGAAGACTGGTTTGATTTCTACAATTCGCACAAGCAAAGTTGGAGATGGCACGACAACACATTTTGCTACCGATGTTTATGGCACTTACATCGACGGGCTCTACGCGCAGGTCGTCGAGAGCTCTTCAAGATTGGAAACACCAACGCTGACAACCGTGGCGACACCAGTTCTGCCAACGGGAATTCTTTCGTTGAACAAGGGAAGCATCGTTGATGCTGATGAGGTCACGACGGTTTACTTCACGACCAAACAGATCGGCACCCTTATTGACGGTCTTTACGCCAAAGTGATAGAAAGCACATCCAGCACCAAGATCGACGCTGAGAAAAAAGCTACCGTCGCGCCTGTTCAAGGTCACAGAACGGGTCTTGTCAGATTGATTAAGGGTTACATAGAAGCCAATGATGTCACCACCGTCTATCAATCCAAGGTTATCGGTACGAGCATCGAAGGCAGATATGCTCAGATTATCGAAAGCACATCCAGTTTCGTTGTCTCCACGCCAACAGTCGGTATATCCCCGAGTACGACTTTACCTCCAGGAGGATCAACTGGAATACTCGAAATCTCTCCGTCGCCCGCAGTTATTCAATCGTCGCTTTCCGAGGATCCCACAACTGAAAATCCCGACACCGAAAATGAAGATTCCACGGAACAGAACGAAGAGGGTGAAGAAGGCGAGGATGATGGAGACGAAGATGAACAGAAATCCAAGAAGAAGTCGCGGCTTACATTCTCCAGTCGTAAGAGAACTTTTACGCCGGTTATTCGACCCTTCCTCTCACGTAGTCGACCGACCTTCAATCCCAAACGCAAAGGCGCACAAGGTGCAACAACCATCACGAGAACTGATATAACGCCGACTATAACAGCGACTTTGGCTGGAAAAGGAAATAGATTCGCTTCGTCCAGAGGCAGAGGTGTCAGCTCTCCAATTGGTCCGTATTCCTCCACTTTGGCTTCGTCGGGTTCACGAAGATTCAACGGAAGAGGAAGAGGCTCGTCTGTCACTCCATCATCGACGTCCGGTCCAGCAGGAAGTTCAAGAGGTCGCGGTCAAGCGTCGAGAATCTCACCGTCATCAACTTTCTCAGTTAATAGACGAGGACCCAGCAGCATCAGAGGTTCCTCTCCGAGACCCGGACCTCGCGGCTCCAGCTCCATCTATCCAGGTGCTTCTTCGCGATTCAGACCTGGAATTCGACCGTCTTCAACTTTAAACAAAATCCAGCCTACGGCAAGACACGAGGATCAGGACGACGAAGCCAATGAATTCAGTACCACGACCTTGACGACCGAAGAATCTCCTCACACTGAATACGATGATGGTGGCGAGACAGTTACACCGCCAATTCAAACGACCACAGAATCGTCCAGACGCTCGACGAATCCTCTTCTAAGATTCCGAAGACCGCTTAATTTACCGGCTGGACAAAGACCAGCAGTGACTCCCAGAACTCCAGCGACGCCGTCACCCAGAAGAAACGCTAATCTTGGAAGGCCGTCACCAACCGCACCTAATCGAGGCTCAGTTCGCGCTGTTAACCGCCCAACACCTCCTCTTTCCACAAGATCTCGTCAAGGTGGACAACTATTCCCACCTCGTGGTCTTCTGAATAGGAAACCCGATCCGGTAGAAGAGCCGGCTGAGAATGAGGAGGAGTTCGAAGGCGAGGATGAGGAGAATTTCGAGGACGAGGCTGTAGAGGAAATTGCCGACAACGACTACGAAGGCTCCGAAGACGCTACCACAACAACGAAATATGGTGGCGGTCGTCGTCAGAGCAAATCACTCACTCCCGTTGTCAAAATCAGACCTTTCGGAAGGGGGCGAAGAACCAAACGTCAAGCCAGTCAGCTACGTTCTTTGACCAATCGCTTCCGCAGACCCACTTCAACAGCCAGCAGTTCTAAGGCTGAGGACAGATCAGACGGAGACTCATCCAGCAGTAAAGAAGATTCAAATAAATCCATTGCACCTACCAAACAATCCCCAAGATACGGTACGCGAGGCAGATCTCTAACATCGCCTAGACTGACTCCAAATATTCACAAGTCGAGTGGTGAAAGACTTTCAGCCGAATCGACAGAATCACTGGTGAAACCTCGCGTACGAACCTCACCGAGAGTCAAACCGAGTCCAACCTCCGGATCCAGCCGACAATTCACCCTCAGGGAAAAAGACAGCGCTTCAAGACCGGGTTACAAGAGAACGAGTACAGCGAATTCAAGAAACAGACCAACAAGCAAGGATACCAGTTCGAGAACACGACCAAGGATCAGGACCGGCACCACAAGACCAACCGATTCTCCTTCGAACAATCGTAGAGTACCCTCGAGATCCTCGACCAGGTCGTCGAACAACAGGTCCTCCAACCGCAGAGTACCATCGCAAAGAGGCAGAGGCTCCCACGAGGACATCAGGGAGACTCCTTTTGTCAATAAGGACAACGACGGAACGATTACCGTGACGCACTACGTTCCAACGGAAGTTACCATACCGGTTGTCAATAACGGAATAACCGAACAAAGAAACATAATCACCGCGCATCCGAGTACCCAAGTATTGAGTCCAGAGCAGTACAGCACCGTCGTCGGCGGAGACGGCAGGCCATTAGTCGTGATCGTCAGCGAATCAACCGGCTCGAATGCTCAGGGCCAAGTGGAGATCACAAGATTCCTTCTTCACGAGTCACCGACAACGCGGGTCTCACATACTCTTACTACCCTCGGCGGACGTCGCGCCTCTCAGTCGATAATCGTACCGTCAACCGTTTACTCAGTGGAAAACGTTGTTTCGACATTGCAGCCTTCTTTACCGAACGCCAATGCGCCCCTCGCAAATATCCTGCTATCTCAGCTGCTGCTCGGCCAATTGGGTCAACAGAATCCACTTCTCGGTGGAGGAATGCCTCAAGGCACACCCACGACTCAGTTCAACACGCGAACGACGTCGTACGTCACGACGATAACGAAGCATCAAAGCACCGTAATACCCTTGACCTTCCGTGGCAAGGAAATCTTCACCACCCTCACTGACTCGTCAACCGACGTCGTAACTGCTACGGAATATATAACGGACACGGTCGTTGTCACTCCAACCGCTGCTTTACCGGCAGCCGGTCTAAACTCACTTTTGCTGCTGCTTCAGCAACCTCAACAACAACAGCCTGCTCAGCATCCTCTGCTTGATCCGCTATTCGCTGCTGCGCCTCTTCTCACTCAGAGCAACAGTTTACCTGGAGAAGTCGAGAGACGACATCAACCGGCCGATTTTGATTACCGACCGAACAATTACGACGACTCTGAAGAAGAGGATATCGTTGAGGAAAAGACGACAACGAGACCGCGACGACCCAGCCATCGACATCATGAGAAAAAAGAGGAAAAAGCTCCTTCACCACCTGCTGAATCCAGCGTTGTTACGCTTTACGTATCCGGCAGACGACCTGGCGAATTTAGCACCGTTTTGTCGACGGTTAAGATAGGCAGCGACGCTACCGTCTCGAGAAGACGCAGAAATACCAGCGACGAAGCGCATAAAGTACGCGCTTCAGCTGCACCTTCGCTACACGCTGCTACAGAAACTGTCGCACATCTCGCCGGAAGCGAGGAGCCCGTTAACGCACACGCGCCGACTCAGAGTCTCGAGAGCGTAGTGGGTGACGTCGGACGGCACATCTCCACGTCTATCCACGCCTGATCAATCCGCTCACAATTATACCATCCAATTGAAAATTCCCTGATAACTAAAACGTCTCCAATAATTTTCCTGAACCTAATTTTTTTTTTATTGATATTTTTTTTTTTTCAAGTCACGTAAATACACTGATCCCATAGTATAGATTATATCCTTTAGTTGAGTCTCGTCCTGCCGCTTTACGACCGAAGCTGACGAAGTCACGTGTTAGATTTTATAGATATATATATATACATATTTTATTAATATTATTATTATGTGAATGAATAAATGATGAATAAAATGAATAGAGAGTAAATAGATCACGAGAGTGTCGATGATACGAGTTATCATCGCTGTCTCGATAGCATTATCGATGATTTCGTATTGCTAATTAACTCTGCGCTCTATACGACGATACTCAGCTTCCGGTCCAAGTCAATTTTCCGCAATCTCACGACACGTCCAGCTCGCTCGCTTTTTTTTAAAAATTATTTCTCCCGTGCTCCTCCATTCTATTGTTCTCCTCTATTTTCGTTAAAATTCCAAGCTCTTTCCCTTTATACTAACAGCCTCGAGAACTCGAAAGCCGCCGCACGCGCGCCCACACGACGTTCGCAATATACTCTCAGGGGCTTAAGAAAAATCTCATTGACGATATCGAAAAATACAATGGTTGCGCGGGTTCCGGCAAAGAACGATATCAAAATGGCCTTGGCACCTATAAAATTAACTACAAGATAAACAAAATACTCGAAAGACCTTGAATAATTTAATCCCGAATCGTCCAACTTAAAAGATGAAATAAAGCTGAAGAAAAACAATAAAATACGCTTTATCGCTGCACGAAGCTTGGTCACGGAGCGGAGTCTCCAGGTTTTTGATACGGTCACTCATCATCAAAATAGCAACACTAAATGATTTAAAAATACAAGACACAAAAAATAAAATACACAAATACACTGAAAAACAAGTAGAAACGGAGAAAACGGAAAAATCGCCTTTTCAGATGAATCTTTCGACGAGCTATTCGAGGCTTTCGGTCGGAAAAAAACTCGAGAGCTTGATCATCGCTGGAAAAAAGTCGATGATGATTACGGCCGGGACTATGACGACGACGATAGCGAAGATTCGCGAGCTGGTTGGAAACAGAATTCTGAGGAAACGCCGCGGAAAAGAGTTCGCGTGCGTATTCCTGTTGTGAGAAGCAGACCCGAAAAACAACACAAGTACACGGTGGTAAGACGAAGACCTTTGGTACCATACAGCAAACCAGCGCCGGTCGTAGTGTCTTCACCAACTGCGAGAAGAATCGTCGTGACAAGGGTACGACCACGTGGTCGTGCATTTACACCTCCAGAGGAAATTCCTGAGCCCGAGACTCTTCAGGTTCCAAGCTCGACACGTCACAGAGTCACTGTGACACGAAGAAGAAAACTTCGTCCTACTTCCATTAGCGAAACGACCCAACGAGCGAGAGTAACGAGAAAAAAACTGGTGACCATTCGTCCAGTGGTCCAACCGACTCCCACCTTCGCCATCATAACCACTGGATTTTACAGTGCACCGTCGAGTTCAAACGAAGATGAGTATGAGGATGATGAAGAGGAACCGGAAGTTTCTGTCGACGAGGAAAAAATTGAAGAACCAAAGATTATAGATAACAACGAGCAAACGCCGAGTTTAAAGGAAAGCCCCAATGACATTGACAGCAAACCTGAAGACGACCTTGACGATGGAGGTGTTGATGAACCATCGAAATTCGACCTTGCAGTTCCGGAGGAACCTAGCAAAGTTGATGAAGGACCTGTTATTATTACCGATCATTTCTTCTTTCCCGCCTCGAACGATGATGAAGACGAGGACGATATCATCACTGAAAATGATGGAGAAGAATCCGATTATGGCGCGATCGATGAACCAACGACAACGATTCCTGAAGAGGACTCTCAGGATGGCAAAACGGAGCTTCCCGAAATAACGACGGTTGGAGTTACGTCTCAAGAACCGGAAGTCTCAACTGAAGTCACGGAAGAATCGACGGAAAAGGCTCAAGAAAAATTGGAGGATGCTACAGAGGCTTTTATTTCCACCACTGATAAACCCAATGTTGAACATTACGACTCTTCTACGGAAGCATCAAAGGACGAAAGTCAAGATAGTGATAACTATCTACCGACTGAAAAGTCATTGAACGATTCCAATGAACCTGAGGTCACCTCAACACCAGAGACAACTTTGAAGCCCATTGACGATTCCAATGAATCTGAAGTCACTTCAGCTCCTGTGACAACACCGAAGCAAATAAGTATTTATATTGAAAATGAAACGACGGAGGTAACACCTGAGACATCGTCTAAACCTTTGTCGATTTATATCGAGGAAGAACAGAAGAATGATGAAAAGTCAACTGCGGATGATACGACCATCGCTTCCGAAGAAGTACCTGAAGAGCAGACAACAACTGCTAACCCGACTGAGAGTCCTGTCGTGGAATCCGTGGTTCCAGACACAACTTCAGAATCCCCTGTTACCGAAGCTGAAGTTTCTTCAACGACGGAATCAGAGGACGACCTTCTCAGCGTACTTCCCTTGGAAGAAACCGTAGAGAGTTCGGTGAAAGTGTATCCCATGACATTCAACATAAGACCAACCTCGACTTGGTCACCCAGCGCGAAAAAAACGAAAATACCTGAAGTAACGAGTAGTTTTGACTTTGATGACTATGATGTACCCAGCGTTATTCCTCTTGAAGGTGAATCAACGTCCGTTCGGACCGAAGACTTTTCTTCGACGATGAAAACGATGGTGTCCGAAGCGTCGGTAACGACGAGTTATCACTCACCGACACCGGAAGACATCGAAGCCGGTCTTGCCGATGAATTATATCTCTCACTATCGCGTCCGGATTTCCCACAAATATCTCCCTCTAAACCAATCGAAACTGTCGATAAATCGCGCTCCGATAACGTTTTACCCACACCGGAACTGAGCACGAGCGTTTATTATTCCGAGACTGTTGTAACATCCACGAAATTGCGAACATACACTTACGTAGTGACAAAACTTAACGGACTTGAGACTGAGGTGACTTCTTCTACAACCGTGAGACCACGTGTGACGACACTGACGCTGACGGTGCCCGTGACGGTGACCATCACCCCGACCCCGGAGTCAACAACACACAACTCTGTTGCACCTGTGTATAGTCCAGTATCCGTTGACGGTGAGTATCCTTCCCTTTGACCGGTTGACATTCTCTGCTTGGCGAGTGACTTACTACCATTTACTTTCATCCTACTTAACAATGGCCTCCTAATAGCCAATTTTGGCTTTCAATCTTACAATTAATTTCTTCTAGATAATGAATAGGTGTTTTCTTCAATAATTGTTGATTCAGTTCTTCTGTACCATCTAAAATTATTTTTAGAAAATGGTATCCCAGTTTTTTCTATGATCAGAGTTAATTTTGTAATGATATCTACAGCCGGAAATTCTGCAGATCCTTTTCATTCTGAAAACTCACTTTTAAAGAAACTGTGTCATCTAAAAAAAAGTTATTAAAAAAAATTCTGTGAATGCTATTCTTCTTCAAAAAAATCTTACATTCAATCCGCATTATGTTGATAGTAAGCATTATAATTCTACAATTCTTGAGAAGCCATACGATGCACGAAAATGGTGTGAGGAAA
This sequence comes from Tromatobia lineatoria, assembly GCA_949699805.1. Lineage (NCBI taxonomy): Eukaryota > Metazoa > Arthropoda > Insecta > Hymenoptera > Ichneumonidae > Tromatobia > Tromatobia lineatoria. The sequence continues at coordinate 22,746,434 of OX453036.1, forward strand.
AAAGTAAAATTATAAACTTGTAGCAGCTTTCAGATCAAAACAAATTTTGAACAAATTTTCGTGTTCAATGTTTCACTTTATCTAACGAAGAGTGCATTTTAGTATGTGTATAGGAATTTTCACTTCGGGAATTTATGACAAAGCTATGATTTTTAATGTGTACATGAATCTGTCTACATTTAAAACTCACTAAATTATTTATTACAGTGCAATTTGCAATGCATTTCATTTTCACTGCACCCAGGATTGTTACACTGATACTAGAATGTACTCTCTTCGGAAGACAAAATAAGACATGAAACACATTGAAAATTATACTTTTCTTCTCAGATCGTTTTGATGCACTGTATCAATTAGAAAAATTCCAGAATTATAATGCTTGATACGTACTTAATAAGGTTTGATTGTAAGATTTAAAAAAAAGGGTATTTTTCATCCTGTAACTTTTTTATCGTGACTCAGCCCCTTTAAATATTGATTTTGCACCAGGTTATAGAGAAAAAAATGAAGAATGTAAAGTTATGGAAAAAATAATAAGAATTATTATTGTAACAAGACCCAATACATGTTCACTTATTTAAGAAACTATTATTCAAAGAAAGCACAGAAATTCATTATTAAAGAGTTATATTGAAAGATTAGTATCCAATATTGGTAAACGAAAGGTCGTTGATCAGTAAAATGTTTGGAAATATATTTTGACGGTAAGTTCCTCGCCTCTTTGTGGTGCGTCGATTACTGGATGGATAGTCCAATCTGGAGTCAAAACGAAAATGTTCATTTAAAAAGCTGACTCCGAATTTTCCATGTCGTAAAAGCCGCCCCGAACATAATTGTACTGTAAGCCGGGCGTTACAAGAAAAAACCTCCCTTACGATTCCTATACAATTGGCACAGGTTAACGACTCGATATCTTTTCTTATAACATTATTCTTATGTAAATCTCTTTTTTCTAAATTTATCTTTATTTACAACTTAAACAGCTAATGAATTGTACAAAATCTTCAAAATTCTCCTTTCTCGTTTGGCCTGTGGTATACTCGTGTGTACAGGAATATTATACTTTACTTTATAACTAAGTTGAAATCTATTCGCAATGTAAATATTGTATATTATTATTATTTTCCCTTGTATATATACGTGTATTTTTTTTTGTTTTATTTTCTTAACCATTATTTATTTCCTTGAGTATCGCGCTTTATTCTCTATAGAGAATGAGCTTGATCCAACAATGAGAATCTGGTTTTTTAATTGTACATTGCCGATGACAGAGTACGAGGTCAAGGAAGAGGAAGAAGGACGAAGATTCAATCTGGCTACGCGGGTAATGTCCAACGGTGTGGAAGTCATTGTGGCAGGTCCAACTCCTGCGCTTAGATGGGAAAATTCAAATCCTCAGCCTACTTTGACCCTATCGGACACAGTGGTCATGCTTATGCCGCAAGAAGAGCCCAATGAATTCGTAACGAAAACGTGCACTACAACGTTTACTTATTTGAACACAATTACGAAGGACGGAGCGACAATAGTGTCAACGGATCAACAGGTGATTGGCATGACTAATTGATAATAACGAAAAAATAAAATAAATAAAAATCTGCAAGGCATTATCGTAATTCTGCACTTAGTTAATTATGTTTATTAAAATTTATTTAATATGATAAAGGTGGTCGCAAATACCGCTACCGAAGAACGTCACCGAAAACCAGGCAGCGAGTCAGCAAGTGTAACACTTGAAGCTTCGCCTACGTTACGCACTGAAGTCTTCAAAACGACTTACACTTATCTGACACTCAACACCGATCATCCCGACGTGAATAACGCTCTTGGTAGCAGCATGAAAGTGATAACAAACACCGTAACCGCTCCTCAGCATTACCTGAACATGCTGGAGCCCTCGGAAGCGGTTCAACCCGAAACCAACACGTATCTCAGTACCAGAGTATTGGAAAAGACTTTCATGGAAGACGGAAGAACCAGAATTGAGACTACGAGTGATACGGTCACTCAGGTAATTTTATGAAGCACTAATTACATGGATCAGGCCGTTTTATAGCGCTTCTTATTGCTGTGAAGTTCGATAATCCCCGGCAATCCAATATCTTTCGAACAGTAACCGTTAAGGGAACCGAATCAGATAATAATAAAAACAGTCATACGAATGAAAATTCTGTAGATATATCCTTCTTCTGAGAAATCTTATATTCAAACCTCATGGACTACATGGCAAGCATCATAATTTTCCAATTTGATAACGACATTTCAGATCGAATCAATGAACAAATTTTCGTATTCAATGTCTTATTTCTTGAATATTTTTGCAGCTAATCATAACGGAATCTGCACCACCACCGCCCAGGCCAACCAGCGTCGCTACAACTCTTACAGCTCTGGACAACACTGACGAATCAATGACCGACATAACGAAGACCTACTTCATCACATACACCTATTATAACACCTACTTGGAAAAGGGCAGCACGGTTGTTCGCACAAACGTCGCTACATCAACGGATATTGTGTTAGAGAAGGTACCAGCGAAAAAAACAACGGTTCAATCGGTTTCGGCTACACCAACGCCAGAACCTATTCAGATATTCGCGACGAAGACGTATCTAACGACCTTCACGTATTTCACTACATTGCTCCAGGTAAATATGATCATTTTTTTAAGAATAACGCGATAAATTCGATCGATCGTTAATCATCGGTGTCAAACTTTATTTAATTCGTCATCCATTTTCCGAATCAACTGTGAAAAGATCTTATACACAATTCTTCTTATTTTTTAACGTAATTTTTCACAGTTAAGATCTACAGATCGCATATTAAGTATTTGGTTTCATTTGATCAAATCATCATCAGGAATTTACCAAATATTATGTTCACCACGCCTAATTATTAATAATATACATTTTTTTCCGAAGCATTATTACGATACATTTGCCTCTGTTGAGAAGTGTGATTAATGGCTCTCATAAACAGAAGAGATTTGCAATTTACTTCAAAGTTTCCTTTTTTTTATGACAATCTTGGATGCCCTTTTTGCAGGCTGGAGTCGACGGCGAAACCTCAACCACAATTTCGTCAAGATCGCACATCGTGGAAAACGTCGTGACCGAATCAATAGCCCCAAGTTTGCTCGACCCAGGTTACATGAATGCATTGCTAACTACGGCGCATCATTCTGATTCTGTGAAAAACGTGGTCACTGGTTCTACCATCATCTTCTTCGACGAAGACGACCAAATCGATCCGACCACTACGAGCAGTGCTCTCTCACAGGTTACGTCTACTGCGGAAGTTGAAGCTAGTGACAAGGTCACAGAAAGCACTTTAGAATCGTCTCAAGTGAATCCTACACCCGAAACAAGTGGAAGCGATGCACAATCAAATGCAGAGCAGGTCGCCGCAAATGAATCTGTAAGTTATTCTCAGGAAAATAAATTTATCTGTTGGCTCAAATCATTATTGAAACATGAATCATCATGTTGGAATAAATACGCGGCTATTCTTCAGACAATTTCCCATTATGTTCGGTAACAATTAAGCAATAAGATTTTGACGTTTTGATCTCTGAGTTACGTTGAAAATGGCACCAAACGGACATGTTGATTTTATACTTACTGGAAGTATTTCCGAAGTGCGATTCAGAGACAGTATAAGTTGATTTTAAGATATACTTAGCGATTTTTTACATCCGTCGACCAACAATTGGACAAATTTCTACCTTTAACCACAAAATAAATAATAAATTCCTCGAGTCAAGTCGAATTTACAACATCCAGCTGCGTTTAATCAAGAAGACTTAATTGGATACGTCGTTCTAAATGCTCTTGGAAACAGTCCTAAGTGAAATTCATGATTCGAATATTATACACAACTCGGATAAAAATTCTGAAGAAGGTCCGCATTTGGAGATCAAAACGTAAATTCTTGAATTTAATGGTTTCTTACCATCTTTGAATATTTGTGGACACGTAATTGCATTCTCACTCTGATATCGTTTCCATATAAACAACCGACTATACTATATACTATTCCATAAATAATTATTTTACGTTCCTTGAATCAGCAGGATGATAGTAACAGTACCACGGCTTCTGAAGATACGCAGAATAAGCGACCAGCGAGTAATCCAGGAAACGGTGGTGATCTCCAGGTCAGCAACTTGTTGAGTCTTGGTTCACTAGGCATCAACAGCCTTTCGGCGTTGGGTCCGGTGATAACTGCTATGGCGGGAATGGCTGGTTTGCTACAAAGCAAAACAACGGCTACTCGTAGGAACGACACCGTTGCACCAGTTGAGACGCAAGAGGTAACTACTCAAAGATCGCCGATCTACATTCCTGTCGCCGAATTTGCTGACGGAGATATCGAGACTGCTGAGAGTCAAAATATCGGTAAATATGTTGTTATTATTAATATCTTATACACCTCCACGAGTGATTCTTTTGAAACTTTAATTTTTTTTTTGTTGGTTTCCCAACCCGAGGCCAGTATCAAGCACATTTAGAAAAATCGTTCTAAATCGTTAGTGCGTACAAAAAAAAATGTGGAGATCGTTATAGAATTTTTGAAACGACTGAAACTCAATTTTTCGTCTAAATTAAAGGCTAAATTCAGATTTCTTGTTTCTTTGGCACCAGAAAAATGGTGAAAAATGCTCAACATAAAATTCTGATATATAAAGATTTTTTTTTGTCATCATACAGTAGCATGTAAATTAATATATCCTGAAGTGCACATTCTCAACTAACGCAACACTTGACATGAATTAATTGCCACTTTTTTTTTAGCGGCACAATTAGCAAATCCGAATCTCAATTATATTCCGGAAACACGTCACAAAGTAGCTGCAAGTTTAGCCGGTGGAATACCGATTTCCCCTGGCGAAGTGATCACGGCAAACAGCGATGTTATTATCGGAAAACCCGGAAAATTGGGACCTAGACCGCCAAATTCAAAAGACGATGAGCATATAGGTATGAAGCCTCCACCGATTCCTGTGCCCAATATACCGGTACATCCAGTTTTGGAGGTAGTTCGGGAAGATGAAAAAGATTCGCAGCCGCAACCTTCGATTCAGAGCCATCGAAATACGCAAATTCAGATTTTATCCGCGCATCAGGTTTATGAAAAACACTTAAAAGTTCCCGGACCCTCGCCGTTCCCTTCACAGAATTCGCCAATACAGAAACGGCCTCATCAAATCCAATCAGGACCTTCGAGACAACCCGGAAACAAACACGATCTTCTCGAAAACGATCCTCTACTAAAACCACCAAGTAGACCAAATGTTGAGCAGTATGCAAATCCAAACATAAATCCTAAAGAACCCGAATGGAGCAGAGATCGTTTTCGACGACCATGGAGTGCCAAAGATCCACTGACTCCACCATTACCATCAAGATACGATGAGGTAGCTACAGTTTTTATTGTATTTTAACTCATTACTTTAGTGAATAGCTCTTTGAATCCGCTAAGGGATTCCACATCTCATAGGCGAGCGAAGCCCGTGGGATCGCTTTCGTAACGATTACAGGAAACAATAATCATTATTTGTTTGACTCGAAGTGTTGTCGATGTTCCATTTCTACATTAACGTTATTTTTACTCGATTTAAGACTCAAACTGAGTCGTCTCAAGAGTCGAAGCCTTGGCCAAATCGCGCAACTGCTGAGAACCCGAAACGTCCTCCATGGGCAGAAAAAGATCCTCTGCTAGGGGAAACCTCTGTAATCTTGGAAAGTTCGGAGACAAAACCCGGTCCTTCAGAGCCGATAATCCATCAAGTGCCGCACGTGATCGATAGATCAACAGGACAACCGCTTCTCGTCAATATTCAACCGAGTCAGGTTGCCAATGTCGTTATACCGCAGGGCGGTACTCAAGCTTTAATATTTGGAGACACGAGTGAGCCCCACATAAGCGGACAGTACTTCGACGATCCTTCACCATATCCAGAGCCTGAAGTCGGTCCTGGATTCGTCGGCGTTGACAAGGTCAGTTATTGACAAAATACATGGAACAAATCTATAAATTCGGCATATGATTAAGTACATTAATTGTAGGAAATATGATGATATCCCACAAATTAGCATCTGCTATTAAAACCCGTAACGCCGAAATTGGCCTATTAACTACATTTTTTGAACAGCTATTTCTATAAACTTTAAAAAAAAAATTAATTGAATAATTCTAGGAAATATTGACATAGTCATTCAATAAGGAATTCATTCTACATTTTGATTTTATGAAAAAGCGATGCTCAAACGTATAAATGTAAGGGTTGTTTTCCCAAATGGATCGTTATCGAACAATTTTCGTTGAAATGTTTTATTTTTCATTTCAGCCGTTCAAAAATTTATGCTTATTGCATATTTTGTTTTAGATCGAAAACAACCCAGCTGATTACATGATTCCACCGGCTCCCCCAGCGAATTTCAAGCCTCTGCCCCAAAATCAAAACGGTCAGAATCATCCTCACACGATTCCTTTATCCCAGAATCACTTCAATCTTGGAAGGCCTCAAGACAGTACCGAGATAAACACAAGACTAGAGAAAAGGCCATCGGAGGTTTCGCTGATTCAGCGTCCAGACAGTCACGGCCAGTCGAGTGGCCAAGGTCACGTTCACACCGAAATTCTTGTCCACCACAGACCGGAAACCGTCAATATCCGGCCTCAGGCTGTTTCGCAAATTCATTCCCATTCCTATTTAGAAAATCATGAGCCTCCCCGACGTGACTATTCAAACAAACACTCACGACCAACGGAGCAGCCTCCGCCCAGAAGAACCGAGATACTATCAGGGCCTCATGACAACCCCCATCAATACATTTACCTCGGAAACAAACCGAGCGAAGCCGGAAACGATTTAAAGCTCAATTGGAAATACGACAGAAAACCACAAAGAAATCCTTCGGCAAGTCGCCCTGATCGTCGTCCAGAACGACCTTCGAACAGGCCACATCCTCCAGTTTCGCCAAATTATCCTATTTTCGAGAGGCCAGGAGCATATCCGAGCAGAAAGCCTCAGTATCCTACTTCGCCACCGAGAAATCCTCAAGGCTCGAGTCATTATTCGAACAAACCCAACTGGAATTCACATTCTCCTTCGGAGCCACCGAAAAAGCCTGGCAATCAAGCAAGGCCTGTTCAATCTTATCCCAAAGATCCTAGACCGTCAACAGCAGGACACGCGACCGTAAGTCATGATAAATTGCCTACCGGAGCTATTGAATATTACAATCCATCAACAGATCCGAAAGTAAAACCCATAGACACAAGATACTATCCTCAGTTGTCGACTGTGACCCCGGAGATTCAGAGTTTCGGTGAAATCCTGCCGCATCACGGGGACGAACACGAAATTTCATGGCAAATTGATACGCAGACCGAAAGAACCTCGGCCGATTCAGCAAGTGATGCTTCGGAAAATGTTAAATTTCATAACGAACCTCAGGCTCATGGACCTCACGGTCACGGTCAGATTGATAAACACGACAACGAGCCTGTTTTCGTACAAACTTCAACTTCGCATATTCACCCGGAAAATGATGGTGTTCATACCGAAAGTTCTTACAATACCGTAGGATCTGTGAATACCGTTGTTGGAAAGCCAGTGGATATGCAACAGAGCATATCTTACGAGATACAGCATAAGAATCCTTTGAATTTCGGTCAACAACAAGGACATCCTGGACACGTTTTTGGCCAGGACAATTACGATTCCAAGCCTTACGATAATCCGATTGTTCAAGGAAAACCTTACGGCGTTTACAACAATCAGATGGACGTTAAGATACCTTATGGACAACATCACAGTGACGATAATAATCGTCCGGATTACGAAGTTATTCAAGGAGTTCCCTTCTCCCAACACGGCGGAAAACGACCCGTTCAGGAGCAAAGACCCGTAGCCCGGCCTTACGATCGCGATGATACAATCGATTTGAAACCACCAGCGATAATCCCGCAATTTGGACAGGATCGACCGGGACGACCGTTCTCAAGACCCCACGGCAATAACAGACCGGAAAACAGGCCTGGTTCTCGTCCGCGACCGGAAAATGAGGGTGTTCGCGGCGACGCTAATAAAAATCGACCTGCGGATAGAGATTCGGCGAACAATCCGATTTCCGGTGCCGGTGATACTCACTTGCGCCCTAGCAATTCGCAAACGGCGCAAGGGTCGGCTCGACCTGATCACAGAGATCACTTCACCGATGCTCAGAACAACGAAAATCGATACGATCGTCGTAATCAAACGAGCGGAGACTCGAGTCAGGCTGGTTCTTACTTCCCTTCAGTCTCTGAGGGAAGCAAAACGAATAACAAAGCTGATCAGGCAACGACTCCCACTCAAGGAACAGGAACACGCGTTCATCCTGCTTACCCTCATATTTTGACGAAGCCCAGACCGAGCGTTCCCGGACCAGTCACAATATCCACAGGCTCAAAGCGACCAGATATACATAATAGACCGAAAATTCAATTTTCGCTGCCTGTGGAGGCGTCGGGAGAGGAAAAGGACAGCAAGACTCAGACGGAAAGACCGCCGAGTATGCTGATAACCGCTAATGGGCAGAAGAATCAGAAACAAAAGGAGGAAACGCTGGAAACGGCTTTCCAGACAAATTTCGCTACTTCCGGTTCTGATAACGAAAATTCTTCGAGTCACGAGGTTAAAGTTAGTGGGAAACCGACAGAAGCGAAGAAGGAGAGCGAATCTAACGCTGGAAAACCGAAGGTTCCCTCTCAGGATATGATGCCACCGCCTGTTCGTAAATCTGGTGGAACCGGTGATCAGGGTAATAAGAATAAGGATGAGGAAGGACTGAAACCTCCGCCTCATCCTTCTGATGTCGTTGGACTCTCTCCACCTCCTGTTGCCATTACCACCACTGGTAAACCCAAAGAAGATCGATTCCCCTATAATAATGCTGATGAAACCACTGGCTTGAGACCGCCGCCGAAGTATATTCCTCTAAAGGAATCGGTTGGACCCCCTACACTGCCACAACCGAGCACCAGGATGGTTCCACCTAGTCCAAGACCGACAGTCGCAAGACCGTTCCTCGCTGATCTTCTTTCACAGGTAAGCGTCGATTTTATTGATTTGGAAAGAATTTTATCGACACTTTTTCGTGTAAGATTGATTACCTTAGATTTTTTGGTTCTCTCAAAAAAAATTCTTTTAGTGTACTACTCTAAGATTACTTTTAACGATATTCTTACATACATAATGAGATCACGAGGTTCAATTATAACCTTTTGCTTCCTGATAATGGAAGCTTTGTTCTAATGTAATTTCTTTCGAGATTTTTATATTACGCCACTCAAAATAATCCTAAATGTCCACAAAAGTGGTCTTGTAAAAATGTCCGTATGCATGTATGTATGTTTCTGTGTGTGTATGTATACAATTTTGAAAAATCAAATACCAATAGCTTAGGAATCGGTTTAGTTATCGAGCTGAAATTTTTTAGAAGTGGAGCAGTAGCTTCTCTTTGATTATTGCGATTTTGCTGCGATTTCGATATAATTTATGGTGAAATTTATATTTTATAGCTTTTTTATTTTTTGTGAAAAAGTCGTGGCTGCTCCAACTTTGGCAGAAATGAATCTATGTCAAATAGTTCTCTATGAAAGCTGATACACTTGATGTTGTTTGGTATTAAATTTGACTTGAAGCGTTAAAATACTTCAGGCTTTATGAAACTCCAATTTTTTTTTAGTAATTTAACTTTTACGAAACTTGAGATAGTGAGCCCATATTCTGTACGTAAACAGAACAATATTCGGTCATACTTCATGTAAAATTTAGTGTAGATACCGATTTACACTAAATTAAATCGAGAGCGCAATGGCTTTGGTTTGAATGAAAATTTATATTTTCCGTTATTATTTCTAATCTTCTAAATTATCCCCGAATCTCAATCCTCAAGTACGGTATAAAACGAAGCTGCAAGGCAGAATCTCGCATTGCTCCTCATCATTTTTCATCTTTTAGCAAAAATAATGAAGAAGCAATGTGTAAGTTTTTACTTTGCATCCTTGTTCATCTATTAGAAGACATAGGTATAAGATTAATCGAATTACAAAAGTTACGACACGAAATTTCCGTGTTTTCTTAGGACATGGTCCCACCACCGTTGGTTATCGAAACTTCGAGGCCTACTATTGAGATTGCGACTGTAAGACCAGCGATCGCAGTCTCTGGATCCATTCAGATAGCCACTGCAGTCGCTGCCTCTCACATACCAGTCATGCAAGATATCGAATCGAAGATACCGATAATCCACGGCACGGTTGACCTTCCGGTCGTCATGGACGTGTCGGATATCATGAAACAAACCCTGGAGACTCAGAAACCTGAGCACGTCAGTATTTACACTGTCCGACCGTTCGAAACGAGACCAATCTCTAGGTATGAATAAAACTAATAAGTAAACAAAATCATTCCTTTCTTCCTTTCCTTTCTTTTTCCGTTTTTATCTCCCTCTACTCCATATTCTTCTTCTATTACCTATAATTTTCCAAATTTATTTACTCAATAATCTGTGTTGTTATGCCTTCAGAGTGTCAGTTCAACCAACAACAAGAATTACTTCGAATCTGATAATGCCAACGAAGCTGAAGCCGACACAAATCGATTACTTTGAAACTGCGGAGAAGTCGATCAGTCGACTAAATTCTCTATCAACAAGGATATCTTCTTATGACCCTTCGCGCAGACCTACGAAGAGACCTGATTATCCAGTCTTTCTGGAACCGAGCAGACAACACATTCAGCCATCAATGACGATCGAAGCGACCCAATCACTGACTCATTTCACGAACTGGGACGACACTTCAAGATTACACGGTACTCAAGTACAAAAGTATCCAAGTGCTGATAGCAGCGTAAAGGACATTCCGACGATGGTAACCAGGGTACGAAGCTCGATAACGCGAATGACAAATACTTTGATACCGAGGAGAGACAAGCTTCCGAATCTCAAAGAATACGCTGGTACCGTTATTCACGAAGTCGTTAAAAATGGAACAACGGCAACGGTCGAAATGAAACCAAAAGCTGTAAGACTTTTTCTTTAATACTGAAATAACCACAAGTTAGATTCATATTCATGACGAATTTTGGTTTTTTTTTTCCAGGTGACGCACTATAGAACTCTCACTGTAACAAGAACCGAAACTTCGGTCCTTGGCACGCCACCGACCACGAGAACGCTCCTGCTCACTCACACCCTGACCTCTACTATCGTCGAAACAGTGACAGAAACTCTGCTTCGTCCTACGAGCGTCGTTGCCACTGTTACATCGACGATTTTGCAGTCTGTCACTCGATTGCCAACTTCTTATGAAAACACCGTTGACAACGATTCCATCTTTGTTGTAATGAGCGATCAAAATCCGCCTGCAGCCGGTGCTGAAGAGGTAAGATTTTTTACCGTTCAATTCTCAGTCAATAATTGAAAATATCTCCTTTGTGTCACGAATTGGTAAGAAATGAAAACGAAAGTACAACTTGTTCGTTTACCTTTTTGAAAATATTGAATGTCGACCTGTTGATTTTTTAAATAAATACCAAACGCTGTTATCATCTCGGCATAAAGTTTAATTTTCTTATGACAATCAAACTTTATGCCGAGACATTTTGGAAGTCACACCTCAAAAAAAAGTACAGAATTTGTTTAAATCAGGCTATTTATAAATCTATAATTTAAATAACGGTTCTTCAGGTCGAAGCGGAATACGGTGAGGATGAAGTTTCCCGAGACGAGCAAGATCCAGCCGGAAACGAGATTCACCGAGTCCTCGCAGGAGGAATTCTCGGTGCTCCGGTTGTGCCGATGAGACCAGCGATAAATCAGTGTCAACCTGAGTGCAAGGCATCGAAAGCTGAGGTCTGTTCGGCAACGGCAACGGAAGCAAGATGCGTCTGTCGGCCAGGTTTTGCCAGAATGTTCCCTGATCGTCCATGCAAACGTGAGTGACATTAAATTATGTTTAATACAATAAAACTCCAAGTAGAAGACAATTGGACGAATATACTATAACAATTATTCTGGTTTTCAGCGACTTATACATACACTTTACGTGTTGGCCTCGAGCGCGTGGGTCGCGAACCCGTTTTCTACGAAGCTGCTCTGAACGACACGAGTTCAACGGCATTTAGAAGACTCGCAGGCCCTACGAAAGAAGCTCTGGACCGCACAATGATGCAGAGCGATCTCAGAGACGTCTACAGAAGCCTTGACATCGCTGGTTTCGCGCCTAATCCCACTCAGGTCGAATTCCACGTGCAACTGACGGATAACGCCAACGAGACGCGATTGAAAGAAGTTCTTCGAAAATATCTCATTGGTAGCAATTACAGTCTCGGTGGTACCGAAGTGTACGCTGCTAGAGACCTTGAAATGGTAAGCAGAAGAGTTATGCTACAATTTTCATGCTGCGAGCTTCGTAAATGATCGAAGATTTGTGAATAATCCGACATTTTTCTTCAGATCGACGCGAGAGACTTTGACGAGTGTTCTATGCACGAAGGCGGTCCTCATCACGACTGTTCGCCGCATGCGGCCTGTTTCAATCTTAGAGGATCATATCAGTGCTCCTGCAGAGAAGGGTGGGCCGATCTTTCGGAAAATCCTTCGTATCCTGGAAGAGTCTGCTCGCAAGCACCTCTGGGTTGCGCTGGCTGCAACAACAAAGGACATTGCACGACTAATCTTCACGGTCAAGAGGTTTGCGAGTGCTTCCCCTGGCACAGCGGGCAGCGTTGCCAAGTTAATCTCAAAGGTAATTTTATTACTAACTGTTTTCAACTGTCAATCACATCTCTACGATAAATAAAAATATTACTCATGCGTGGTAGGTTTTTCTTTCGGTCTAAAAACTGATGCTGATTCATCCGTGTCCATGTTTACTTTCATCCATAGTTGATTCGAGGGAATGAAACTCCATGGTACACTTTTTTCAAAAATAGAGAAAAACTTTTTCTTACGGAAAAACATTAATGGGAACAATAGTGACTATTGAAATACTAATAGTAACTGTTGAATTGTAATAGATATTATTGCTGCAATTATTACAATACCATTAACCATAAGTGTTGTTTAGGTTTCAAAATAATCGGATTTATAAAATTGGCTTAGTGTATATTTGCCCTTTTTGAGAAATACATCTGAATTGTGTGCTCCTTCCTGTTCTAGTATTATTGATCGCTCTGGTTACGGTCGGCGCCATACTTCTGGGTCTTTTGGCCATTTGTCTCGGCCTCGCATGCTTCCGTCATCCAGGGCGTCGAAGCAGATCCGGCGATCGACGTGCAATGATCCCCGGCACAGCTGGTGATACCAGCAGTGAAGGAAGCGTAGCGGATTTGGCGATACCACATCACGTACCTCACGTACTACCGCCTCCGCCAAGATCTGTCGCACCAGCACCTCCAGGAAAACGCACGGCCAGAAAAATAACGCCGAATGGAAAACGCTGTCGTTCACCGAGAAAAGCTTCCATTGCAACAACAGGTAGCTCTTGATTTTTTTTAAATTAACGCACATAAAGAAAAACCTCTTAAATCGTGAGATTAACTTCGATGGCTATTATTCATTTTAAGTCCATGCGACTATGGCTTAATAGTTGACAGTTAAGTTTTAAAGAATACGACCATTTTTTTAAAGTGCGGTGATTGAAAATCGCTGTCCTAATAAAAAAAAATGTTTTCATGGACTAAACAGATGGCAGACACTGAGAGAAAAATACAGTATAATAGTCGGTGCTATTATACCAATTCCCAGGAGAAACGATTATCTCGATTGTACTGGATACTATGTTTTTGATTACTTGAGCTATAATTATTTTGCAGCTATTATTTATTGTCATTTTCATAACTATGAGTTATAAAAGTTTCTCCTGGCTAGTATACTGTATTTTTCTTTCATATAAATAATTGCCAGAGCTTCCACGATTGCTGTGTGCATTTCTACAAAATACTGCAGCGAATAGTGATCAGGAATGAAAAGTAAACTTTTTTTTTCTTACGAATATCTTGTAGTACCGGTTAACGACGAGCATTGCGATCGTTCCCTGACCGTGATGATACCACGAGCTAAGTACCGTTCAACGCAGCAACCGCCGCCAAATTACAAGCCAGCGATGAGCACATTCGCCGCTGACGAGCACAAGTTGATAAATTATCTTGAGAACGGTACGCAGCCGGGTAACCGAAAGCTCAGCATGTCGAGCAACAAGGATTTTGTCAAAAATTACGACGAGTCGGGGATTCAGATGGTACGGAGTGCAATGACGCCAAGCGGAGCTCTCGTCAGTGCAGGATTCCAGGTAATTTTTCTATTCTTAGACATATTTGTTCTTAAAAATTAATTTATATAAATGGATATTCTGTCGAGGTCGCTTATTTGCCAACACCGCGTGCATTAAATTTAATATGCAAACACGATGCATAATTAATGTTTTCATACCATTTTTATTTTGGATGTATATTTTATGGACAAAATTAAATTTCATAGGTTTCGGCAACGGTGACGAGAACCGGCGACGCCGAGTCGACAATGGCCCGTTCCTGCGCTGAAACCGCCCAGGTCGAACCCTCAATGAAACCCATGAGGAATACAGGCCTCGAAGGCGACGTGGGATCGACTCTGGCGCGATCCTGCGCCGAAACATCGACCTCGACTAAACTACTTCGTCTCGATTTCGGCGACTCCTCGGGTTCTACTATGGCTAAATCCTGCGGCGAGACGACAATTCAAACGTCGACGAAACTCGCTCCCAGTCGAAGAAGCGATTCCAAGGATACGAGAGATGCACGAGATAGTGGTAGCGAAGGACACATGACGATGGAGAGGGATCTTGGTAGCACTCTGAGACTAACGCCTCAACATCCGGCACTGTACAAACCTGACAGAGTATGTAATTTTTGATCGCCAATATAATTAAGTTTTTGTAGACTGCAAATGGGGAATTTTATACCAACTGGACCATTAAGCTTTTTTGTTCCATAATGACGGTCTCTAATCAGTCATTTTGTGGTTCTTTGAGAGTAAAATAGAAACCTTATACTGATGGTCCCTCATAGGTTTTCTTAAAGCACCCACAAAATGACGGTTACTCGAGTTCGCCAGAGATGTAACATCATCTTAATATCATGGATAAAAGATTCGATGAGTAATTTGTTTGATTTATGTCCTCAGGCAAGCGATCGCGATTCGAACTTCGACTCGCTGTAAAAGCCAAGCCTTTCTTCATCGTCGAGCGATCCAGACACGGAATGAGCAAGCCGCTGGACGGTCGGTTACCGCAGTGTGCGTGAAACTCGACTCCTCTCAAGACTAATGGAATTCGTTGTTGCCAAATAATATTTAACATATATATTTTTTTTACCTAACGAAAGTAAATGAAGAGACGAGAAGAGAACGGAGGTACGTGCGTCGAGTGACGGCGGTAATCGTTTAGACAATCGCTCTTTTCACACTAAAGTTCACCTGTCAATTGAGCGAAGCTCAAAAAAAAAGCAAGGTTTATACATTGACAAGGAACAGAAACTCAAGTGATCGGAGAGAGCGACGTGCAGGCCATAAAACGTTGTGATTGCGCGTCACGTACTCCGACTTGGTGCTTCCAGCACGTTCTGATATATTCGCGTTTTGCGAGTATATCTCACGGAGGCTCGAACCAAGGACCGGCGGCGGCCACGCTTTCGCCTCCCCCGCTTAGTCTATTTATTTATATACTTGTTATGCAATTATTAATCGTAATTATTATCTTTTTTATAATCGAAAATAACAACAAAACCGGAGAAAAACTTGGATTCGAAAAGTAAAAAAAAAAACAAAGTAAGTAGTCTCTACTCGAACGATGGACCGCGCGTGCCAAAATGCAGCCAATTAAGGAAATCGTCGATGAAGTTTTTCCTATTTTAATACCCCTTTTGCTTCTCGTAACTTTCTCCGCTCTATTCGCGCGAATTGGAAAGTCGACGGAAGCGAGATCGAAGATACGCATGTACATTATTCGAGGCGTGAACGGGAAAGAAATCAAGAGACGCGACAGCGTCGCAACGCCAAGTTTAATACGAAGCATTATTAACATACGAGTATGAACCCATTATTATTGTTATTGTTGAGTTATTATTATTTTTTTTTGTGACTTTTAATCTATTTCATACGAGTCATGTCATGTTACCCGGCTTCGTCACAGTCGCGCATAGTCCCGAAGCGTTTTAATAATGAATGAAAAATTGTGAGGTCGCTGGCAATCGATTTGACGCTTAATTCTTCCGTTATCTTGGATTTGGGACGGAGCCGCGCAACGTTGCGAATGTAACTCGTTGAAGAGCGAGCAGGACGACTTAAATAGGACGCAATATATTGATTTTTACATCGATGAATTGTCGAACGAAGACGTAATAACAAACAAGTTCAGGAACGTAATTATTTTATTGATTATAAAGCGACGAGCGTCTTCCTTAACCAAAAGGTCGAATCGCGTATTCGCGAAACAAGCGGACGTTGAACTCTATTATTTAAAAGAAAAAAAGAAAATAATGACAGATAAGCTACTCTCGTACCTCACCGTACGTACTAACTTCTCTTTTTTAGCAAATACATCCAAAAGTATACTCAATTCTCTTGATGTGGATTCGGAGATGTATTGTAACGAATTTGACTTTTTCGGAACAATATATAAATATACATATTATATATAATATACATAAAGATATGTATATATTTAAATATACATAGATTCTGTTGTACATACTATCTTCTCCAAACTTATTCTATGTAATACCATTGTATTTTTGTATTATTAGCGTCTGTGTACTCTAAATAAACCATTGATAATACAATGAACGTTTCTTTATTTAAGTCCTCTCCATTTACCCATTTTTTTAATTGCTTATGCTTTTTTTTTATAGCATTATGATTAAATGTAGGAAAGTTGATGTAATATTGTAAACTCTACTTATTTTTGGATTTTCGGGTATGTAATTACAGCCTGAAAGTGCATTTTTCAATTGTGGCAACATGTGTTTCAATCACACGTATAGTTGCTCCAAATACCAAGCTTTTTGAGTCAATTATATATGATTCGAATAAATGATTTGGTGCGTTCAACGGTTTTAGTTATCTCAGTGTAAATCAGTTGAGTTTTCAAACGACCACAAATAATCCGTTTACATTTGAAAAGCGCGCGCTTTCAAAAGAGCGCTATATTGTCAGCAAGCACCATCTTACTGTGTTTTGTTATACCACTTACAACCATTGCACCATTCGCGAGGTGCTGTTTTCGTTAAAATGATGTGCTACTGCTCTTTCGGTAACAAAAACTGTAATGCGTTGCCTGAAACAGCAAACGCAATTCCTGTTTCAAGCAAAAGATGAAAAGTACTAACTGCGTCTGAGCATTCTGCAATTATTTTTACGGGTGCCGAATGTTTCTAGATCAAAGAAAAGTTTTACAACATTCCTACACCAATTCTGCATGATGTAAGACTTTTTTTATTTAGATACATTCGGCGGCGGTGAAAATAATTGTTTACAGTTTCTGTTACCGACTGGGCACGAAACGGTTCGAAAGGGAGGTTGTTTCACCGCGCTTTAAGGTGATGTTAAACGTGTATGAGTGCGAGAGACAGAATTGTTCTCCCAATCTCAAATTTCTTCGCAATGGTTGATTTGAAAAATAAAAGCCGAGAAGATCGCTCTGCAGAATTCTTAGATGGAGGGCAAGGTTCTGTGAATTTATCTAAATAATTAACAGTGTCAGAGAAATTCGGATTACAGATTTCGTTACCAACCGAGTAAGTTCGCATCCTCTTGAAGCCAATATAGCCCCTAATTCGCATATAGTCGAAATGAAACTATTCAAGGCACAATTGAATATAAAATTCCTCCCAAAAACTATGTAGATTTTATAAGCTCTTGTCTGTATTCGCACATTTTTATTAGATAATGTAATTCTTAATTTTGCCTCCTTCGTGAGTTTGATATTTGCTAATTTTTGCTCCTAAGTTTCCAAACCACAAGTGATTCCCTAGAAGTTACACTAAAACTTTTGCGATCAATCTAGCTAATTACGCTGCAGATGACAGATGTTCTCTAATGCCATCTTCTGAATTGTATATGGCATTTTTCTAAAATCTAAATGATACGGTCAACCCTTACAACGAATCTTGGTTATTTTACGAGTAAAATCATGTAACGAAATAATGGTGTAGTTTACTTCGACACGATGAAATAATCCTATGTGCAGAATTCTTTCACATGGTAAATGTATGAAACAGAAAAAAAAAATCAGCGAATTTTTCGGCCAATAGCGAAAAAATGTAATACCAGGCATTCCTAGTGATCAATACATTGCTCTTCCCATAAAAGTCTCACGGTCTTTCGTCTATACTCAGAACTGTAACATTGTACGACCTAGACTAAAGTTTAATGTTCTTTCCGCGAAAAATGTCCGATCGATTCACCCTGTATAGTATAAAGATAAAAAAACGTGCCATTATCGAAGCACGGTATCGCTCACGTCGGTAGTTCAAAGCCCTCATTGCAGGCCTCTGTAAATGCTGCGAAACGCACGTGGAAACTAAATTAGGGCGGAGTCTAGCTTGAGTCCAAGTAAAATATTTAGAGCCTACGGGGCCTCGGCGCACGCGCATAAGAGTCTTCAGTGCCGTAGGCATAAAACTTGTAGCACGTGAAAATCGTGGTCCGCACAATCGTGGATAAATCGCGACGCAACTATCGCCAAAAATATTACGTAAACGACAGTCGGAGTTGATCTTTGTCTTTGACCATGAATTTATGACCTCTGCATAGTTGAACTTTCGAGTTTCGAGTGTAAACGTGGTCACAGGTCGAGTGAATGATACAGATACGACCATTTGCCGGTTCCGCTCTAGATTCGTTGATATACGAGGTAGAAAAAATATAAAAAAACAACGTAGCAACGTACATACGTCGTGAGAGTCTCTGCATATACAAAAGCGAGAGCCGATGACAATTGAGTCGAGGCAGTGTCGTAAAATTTCCAACAATCACATCGGTGATAATGTGTGAGAACGAGGACAAGGTTTTGGACGAGGAACAGTGGAAGAACGAAGCTCAGGCTATAATAAATGACGTTAAGTGCCACGTGCGCGATATCGTCGTGTCACCGAAGCTCGGCAGCAAGAATCCCTGCATATATCTCAATCTCACGACCCTCGAGGGCCTTAAGTACTGTATCGAGGTATCAGGCTCGGGTTTCAGCGTGACCGGCAACGATCACGATCTCGTGGAGACTCGAGATAACGAGAAATTCGAGACACCTTACTCATTGCTCGACGCTATCAGTCCGCAGTACAGAAATTCATTCGGCAACGAACTCACTAAGAAACTTAACGAATTAGTGAAAAAGCAGCAATCGTAAGAGAACATCGACGCCTCGAAACAACGATCTTAAATATCTTTTGACAAATCATTAACAAATAATGAAAATTGCGAAAATCATTTCTCACGTAGATCCTAAACGAGACAGGAAACTCCATCGACGCTCGAAACAAATGTATAATCGTATGAGTTAGTCGAAAATAAATTCAATATTCACTCCTCCCCCATTAATTCACAATTATTCGTCTGTGAATATCCGCTTAGTACGTATAAATACAATCCAACTCCTGATCAGCTGATCCACTGGAGAATTCGAACATCGCATAAGCACCCACTTTTCGCACGTCCCTGAACCCGTCTGCGCTCGAAATCTCTCGGAAACATCCGAAGAGCTCCGAATACTTTTCGTCTTTCTCTCATCGTATACACACACTGACATACTTTGCTGCCAATACACATACAAGCAGGATAGGAATACGCACACACATAATATCATATATAACCCCTCCATTCTCTTTGTCGTGTTATGCATCCCCCCTTTTTTCCCCTCTCTCGCTTTCGCGCTGCTTCGCCACTCGACTCACAGTAAAGTAGCGTACACACTGCCACACTTCGCTGCCGATATCGAAACCACATACATATAAACAGCATAGAAATACATACGCACACAATCCCGTAACCTCTTCATTCTTTCCGTCACTATATGCATCCCCCCTCTTTTTCCTCTCTCTCGCTTTCGCGCTGCTTCGCTACTCGCACTCACAGTAAAGTAGCGTACAACTGCCACACTTCACTGCCGATATCGAAACCACATACATATAAACAGCATAGAAATACATACGCACACAATCCCGTAACCTCTTCATTCTTTCCGTCACTATATGCATCCCCCCTCTTTTTCCTCTCTCTCGCTTTCGCGCTACTTCGCCACTCGCACTCACATTAAAGTAGCGTACACACTGCCACACTTCGCTACCAATATCGAAACCACAAACATATAAACAGCATAGAAATACGCACGCACACACAATCCCGTAACCCCTCCATTCTTTTGGTCGTCACATGCATCCCCCCTCTTTTTCCCCTCTCTCGCTTTCGCGCTACTTCGCCACTCGCGCTCGCAGTAAAGTAGCGTACACACTGCCACACTTCGCTGCCGATATCGAAACCACATACACACGAACTGCATATGAATACGTACGACACACACAACCCCGTAACCCCTCCATTCTTTCGACCGTCATATACATCCACAACTTTGTCCCTCTCTCTCTCGCTCGAAGCTTAGCCGCTCGCTCTCACGGTATAGTTGCGTACCTGCATACTTTCTCGCTCGCGCTGTAAACCGTGAGAGAGATCGAAGAGCCTCTCGTACAGAGCTCAAAGTGTCGCGAGAAGACGGAACGTTCGTTTTGCGGACTGGCGAAAGAAACCAATTTCTCGAAGGGTGAAAGACATTCTGTTCGATTCAACGGAGGGGATCGACGTGGAGTTTGATTCTACGATGTCGGGAGACCCGGTTACCATAGCCCAAGAACGATGACACACCCGTGCTTGATGACAGCGAAGCACCAGCAGCCGGAGCAGCTTCCCCTTGGCGCTTAGAGTGCTCGATACACACTTTCTTTGGATTTAAGTGAAAATAGTGATATATACTGTATATATATCTATATAAATATTTATATATATAAGCGATAAAGGTGGACGCAGTTGGCGTTGCTGCGACGACGAGATATACAATATACATATATATATAAAAGTTAAAACGGGGATGCGGTGTGTATTATATACGTGTGAACGCGTGTGACATTGTGCCGCAACGTAGTGAAACGAGAGGCACCAACACCGTGTGTGTTGTCGTCCCCTTGTCAACCCAACATTGTGTCTTTTCGTGCGAACAATCGTCAAAGGGGTATGCATGGTTGCACCCACAAAACCCCGCAATTTCTCGGGCCGCAAAGGCCTCTCGCGTTACTCACGTGAATCGAGCTGTTGTCCCACGTTTGGCGAATGTGTAAACGTGACTTCGGTGCAACGAGGAAGAGGACGCTACGTTTTGACAGGTTCGCGGAGATTGTTTTTTTGTTTTTTAGTTTTTATTCACCTCTCTATTTTTTAACCTGTGCACGCTACATATCGCAAATGGTACGCCCACCCGGCCGATGCGCTCGCGTGGATCCTCAATAATTGTACGTCCGTTGTCAAGCGATTACAACTCTGTTTCTGTGTATATATCGCGAGTCGCGGTCGAGATTCTGTCACTGTATCGCGACAGTTGAACCTCGAATGGGACACTCGTGAAGAAAATCGGCTTTTTAATCGCTATTATACTTTGTATATACTTTATAGTTTTTTTTTGTCGTGCTGAGTGGCTGAGATTCGGTTTCGATAGTTGTCAACTATTTGATTCTGGAGATCGGCTACTTTTGTCGGGAAATAAGGGTAAAGTGCAAAGTGGGAGTAATTGCTTGTTTTTTTGTTAATTTCTTTTTATTTATTTAATTATATTGTCAAAGTGTATGATAGTTTGGTGGAATAGTAATTTTTTCTTCAGCACCCAAAAATTTTTTAAAAAATAGTGTGCATTACGTAGTGAAAGATATACTTTTTTTTGCTAGTCTTGAAGAACTTCAACTTATAATCGCTATCATAATCTCTACTTTTTTTTTTATCTTTGAAAATACATTTTATCATGTACCCTGAGCATCTGAAGTTTCGTTAAAAATGTGTGTGACGTTTTTTTTTGTGCTGTTTTTGTCGAGAAGAAAGGACGAACGTCAGATTCCAAGCGCGTTTATTTTTCCTTTTGTTTTTTCAATCGATTTATATTCATTTTGGTATACTGTTAAAGTGGACGATAATATCGTTCGAATAGTGATCTAATTTTTATCCTACAATACGCGAAAAGTTTTTTTTAAAACTATTTTACAGAATAAGACCAGGAAGTTTCCTTTCACGAGAACATTGTGACTTTTAAAACAATACATTAGATTGTGGGGGTTGAACTTGTGAATTATTCAAATGACGATTTTCCAAAGAATGTATTCGTGTCGTAATAATGATAATAATAATAATGCTTGTCGGTCGTTTTCACACTCGTGTCTCGAAAGTACGTGTTATCAATTCTATGAATTCAGAGAGCTCGAGTAGCGGTGTAGGCAGTGCTTTGATGGGAGAGCAACAGTGTGCATTTGTCTGTGAGTGTATGGTATTCACTGGTACAGTAATCTCTATGATTCATCGGTTAAGAGATTAAGCTCAATGTAGTGCGACCTGTTACACGGATTATAAATAACACGCGCACTCTTTCTCTCTCTCTTTCTCTCCCTGTCTTTTTGCGGTTGTTCGACTATCGAAACTGTGGAAAAAAAAAATTATAATTTTTAACACGTTCTTTCTCTAATACGTCTTCCAAGTATCGTTGGTTCGATTACGATACGATTAAATACGCCATAGATAAAATATTTCTTTTGTAGTACATGTATATCTTTTTTGTGAAAAGAAAACAAAAATTCGTTGCTTTAACACGTTCGTCTTTTGGCACATTTTTGAATTCTTTTTTTATTAGATTAAAAAAAAAAATTCCCGGTACGAGGATTATGCATGCTTTTACGTTCAGTGTACAATGAATTGATAATCTTATCAGTGGACACATAGTTACAAGACTGATATCAATTTTAATTAATGAAAAAAGATAAACATTGTGATAGAACGCAAACCCTTTTTCATGGTTGTAATTTCCTTTGGCAGATTAAAAGTGTTTCGCATCAATGCGTCACGGAAATAGGACAAACTTTTCTTGAGAGGGAAGGAATGGCCAGTTTGACGGTAGCATCGTCAAGCAAAAACAGCTCACGTGGAACCTCTCCCAGCAGGGGTAACGTCCTGACGCCTCAAACTCAGCATCAACAACAACAACAACAACATACTGTCAATCCGGAGTTGACAAACAAGTCATGTAATGCCTCGGTGTAAGCCTTTTATTATACATCTAACACTTGGAAAAAATGAGAGGAGTAGAATGACTAGAAACTTACTTGGTTAAAAAATACTTACTACTTGAGGCATAACAATTTTTAAGTCTCCTGTAATGCTGAAAAAAACAAAGATAATGTCTTAGCAGCAACAACACAAAATTATTCTATCTCATAGCACAAACTGTTCGATTAAATGAAAATTTTTCAAGCTCATGAATTCCTGCCAAATTACTGAAGATTGGGTTGACATTGATTAATTTTCAATAAAATTTATATGCCTTTGTGTTGAATTCTTGTGCCTGTAAAATAGAGTTTTTGTTTTACAACAATCATCAAACAGCTTTGAAAAAAACTCATGAATGTGTCATTCGATACTGTCAGCTATAAAAGTCTCAAAGAGAACTTCTGGGGCATTCATCTAGCAGAAAAATTCTGAGAACTGAACTTCCAAATTAAATGCAAAACTGAGAATCACTTTGAGTCACAAATTCTCTGTAATTCACTGAGAGTGACAAAAATAAAATTACCAACTACTGAGCGTTTCATTAAAGAATAAAAATCATTATTATATTATTCAGCAATAAATATTTTCTTTCTTGAATGCTTAACAAACAGTTAAAGATGACGATAATTAGTTGAAATAGTTAATAAATCGTTTAGTAAATATTTTAATATTGTAAACTTAAACGAAATGGCTCTGTGTAAGCATTCCATTTCATGCCTAACACATGGAAAAAATGGTAGGAGTGGAATGATCGGGAACTAACATGCTTGAAAAATACTATTTACTTGAGAAATTGAAATTTTTTAGTCTCCAGTAGTGCTGAAATAACAAAGATAATATCTTGATAGCAGCAACACAGAATTCTTCTCGTCAAAACCGGAAGTGTTCAGTTAAATTTCAGTATGTAAAATTCATCAAATCTTTGGGAAATCCTATCAATTTGTCAGTAGATACTGCCAGCTACAAAAGTTGAAAATAGAATTTCTGGGGCATTGAACTAGTGGAAACATTCTGAGAATTCAACTTCCAGATAAAATGCAAAATTGAGAATCACGTTGAGTCACAAATTCTCTGTAACTCACTAAGAGTGACAAAAATAAAAATACCAACAATTCAGTGATTCATTGAAAAATAAAAAATGAGATTATCTTATCCACGAATAAATAATCCTAAGCTGAATATTTGATTAATAGATAGAGATGCCAAGAATTAGCTGAAATAGTTAATTGGTCATTTTGTCAATTTTTTTATATTTTAAGCTTCCAGTAAATAATTCAATCAGAACAATCTTGATCCTTGAAATGTATTGTCTATGTGCATCTTATTCTTGGTTGTAAGAGATTGATTATTCAAGTGATGAGAAATTAATATGCAAGTCTCGAAATGTGATGCATTTATTTGAAGTGTTTGAGGCTCAAAGACAATGAAGAAAATTCGCGTACTAACTTCCGTACGATTTCATATGGATGTAGCAGCGATGAATTTTGTATTCATAGGCATCAGACAGGCGAAGGTAGCGTAGGCAGTGGAAGTAGCAGTGGCGGTGGTGGAGGTAGCGCCGGAATGAAGGGCAGTGCTCGTCAAAGATCTCCAGGAGCCATGGCGCGCAACAGCGAAACCATGGATGACTCAAATCCTCATCCTTCCACTGCCGAAGCGGACGAATATGTTCCCAACATACATCCACCGACAGACGATGAAGGGGTATTTATAAATATTTCTTTCACCCGCTTATTTTCGGCTTCCCAAAACTTGATTTTTCAAAACGTCCGTTATCTGCACCTTCTTTTTCCTTCTTCTCAATTGTCTATAAATAGTTAAGCAGACTTTAAACAAGGTTCGCATCTTTTAGGATAATACTTGTATTATTTGTGAACACAAATGTTTAAGTAACATTTAGATACCGATCCACTAGTTAACTTGGTATCAAACTCTACCGGGTTTGTTATTAAGTTCAAAGGCAGTGAACGATATTCTACATACAAAAAATTTGAAATTAGTGATATTCGTAAATTCGATTTTCTTAACTGTTATATGTATCTTCGTTATTCCTCTTTTCAATTGTCTTGAAAAAAAATAAAGCAAACTTAAAACAAGGTCGCATCTTTTTGGACTATTTTTTAACATTTTTTGGCATATCTTTTTAATAAAATTTAACCAGAAAGGTTGAAGTAAAATTTAGATATCAATCCGATAGTTAACTTGGTATAAAACTTTACCGTCGTTCTTATCAAGTTCAAAGGCAGTGCACGATATTCCGTGTACGAAGAGTTTAAAATTATTTTCCGTACGCCGATGTGGGTTCCACGCCATGAGTCGGCAAGAAAGTCTACCACAATTGTGCAATCGGGGTCACGGGTTAAGGATTAAAGTACTTAATTTGCATAATGCTTCAAGTGGATGTAACGATAGACAGCTCGATATGAAGGAGGTTGAACTCGAATTCTTTCTTCTGCGTTATCGAGACAATAGCAAGGATACTTCTTCTTTTTTATTATGCTAATTATGCAAATGGTGTACTGCTTGTGAGATTTATGAAACATTTCAAAGTTTCCCGCTTTTCAGGAAGTATATCACATCCCACAGTCCTTTTTATCGAACGGATCCAGCGAACTGATAACCGACGATGTGGATTCGAGCGGAGCCCGAGTTCGCCAGGCAATTGAACACACACAGAACAAAATAGCCAAGACGCGGGAACTCATACGAATCGAACAGAAGACGAGAGATGGTGAGAATTTTTTTTTTTTCTACACGACTAATTTACTAGGAGAAACAAATAAATAGACCAATTGCCTAATTAAATATGTAAAAAAGTATTTTAAATCCGTTGATATTCGAATGCGGCCCAGTTTTGGTCAACAGCAAAGTATCACTTCCAATTTTATTTCAATTCTTTACCTATTACATGAATAATTTTACACGTATTATTTTTAAAAAAAATTAGTTATATTGATGAAGAATAGGAATTTCATTATAGACTTTCGATCCAATAGACAAAAAGCAATAATTTTGTGCATAGACGCGCTTATAAACTTATTACAACAAACATTACTAACATAAAGTGGAAAAAAATCCTGTTACTTCGATTTGGTAATTAATTGCTATTGAAAAGCTATTGAGACATGTTGTTACCAACAAACTAGTTATAGACTGAAAAGAAAATAGTATCAAATTATTCACGGCATGAATAAATAAGTTCTAAAATAATGGATCATTAGAACTCGGCTCAGCATTGGCTAGTGACATATTATTTGATATTCATTAAGCTGCAGAACTAATTATGACGAGTTTGACTTTAAACAAGACTGTTATTGTACTGAATAACGTTAAAACCTCGTTTCAATCGTTCTATTCATTTGACACCGCATTATATGATAACTGGTGTGCAGACAAAAAAAGAATACGAATATATATCTCGTGCAATGTGACAGATCTATGTAAATCGAGACGAGCGTCTAACGTAGACAATGGGACACTTGAGTGCAAAGCTCAATTCGCAAGACGTAGTTTAAACGTATCTCGGTGCTATATTTCAACTCACGCGGAATCTGCACGAACGATCCGCGAGTCAACTCGACGCTCGACTCGCTCACGCAGTGGGATATACCGTCGTAATATTACGATTACGTGTGTCTCCGAGATCGCTGCATGTGCAGCGAATGCATAAACGCAATTTACACTCATTTCGTAATATTCTATCGCTCGTGTATTCCAGAAAACGTAAATGAATATTTAAAACTTTCGGCAAACGCCGATAAACAACAATTGACGAGGATCAAAACCGTGTTTGAGAAGAAAAATCAAAAGTCAGCGCACAGCATATCGGCGTTGCAGAAAAAGCTCGACAGCTATACGAAAAAGTTGAAAAACTACGAGATGAATGGTGCGCCAGCGAGTCATCGGCAACCCCGAGAAGTTCTTCGAGACATGGGTCAAGGTCTGAAGTGAGTACTGCACATGCCATATCTGTCTCCTTTAACGAGGCTTCAACCACTTCTAAAGACAAATGAATGCGGCAACTTAAAACGTACTCGGTACAAGTTTTTTTTTTCTTTTTAAAGAGAAAATGACACTAATGAATGTGGGACTAAATTAAGAAATCTACATACGTATTAACTTATTACCATTTCTTTACATCATTTTTTAATACTCTTTGCTAAACTCCAATTCCTCATATTCATTGTCAAGTAATATGTGTTATTTATAAATTGAACCATGGTTTAATTTACGCAGCAACCAATAAATCAATGTCGAATCAATGTGTATAAATTAAAGTTTGATTGACGTTTATTTTTTCATGAAGATTGGTTCATGAAGCAAGTGTCGTACAGATTCGTACGTCTATATATCTGAAACAGAATAACGGCTTTGAAATGATTATTTATGAATCCTATTTTTTTCATTTATTTTTACTTTAATCCATTCAGCATTAAGATCCATATTTTTGGTCATTGCTCATGCGGGCTATAGTCTGTGAAATGCTCCACACACTTTTGCTTTTTTACTGAAATTTAGAAAAACGAACTGCGTGATGATTTGTGAATCGAAGCGGATCTAATTTGCGATATCAAAATATTATTCTCAAATCCGCACTGGCTTTTATTAATGTCCCTTTCTCTTTGAAAAGCTATGAATCTGTCGTACTGTAGTTTCAACATAGATATTAGCGAAGTCTTCTAAAATAGCTCCATAGAATGTAATGAATAGACCATGACAACAAATCCCATGAACTTAGTTACATTGTTGCGCAGAATGCCATAAATAAAGGTAGTAACAAATAGCTAACGGCATTTCACAAGTTTCCGCGCCGTTACAATGCTTAATATCATAATGACGGATTCTGTTACTCGCAGCGACAGTAAAACACTTCGCGGCTCGCCGCAATGTTAAGGTCGCTAACACTTCGCTAAGTATAGCTAGGCAATTTCATCGTCTAATTTAAGACTCCCTTCCAGAAACGTGGGCGGCAATATTAGAGACGGAATCACCGGTTTTTCGGGGTGAGTATTATCCTACGAAAATACTACAGCGTGTACTCGTTCTATTTTTACTACTTTAACATAACAAAAACCCGGCAAATTTTTTGTCTGAGCTTTGTCGTCCTAAGAATGCCGTTCCGGATCTTGAATACACTTTTTTGAGATGGAGATTAAGGTAATAGTAGAGTTTAGAGGCAACAAACGATTGTGTAACCACGATAAGTTCGGTCATATCGCTGAACGTGAATTTGACGTCTGTGTGTCGCTCGAACATTCAATGCTGTTACGACAGACTTATACGAATCGCACAGCTGTTACAGAAGTTCGACGACTCACTCAGAATCCAGTCATCTCCCGCTTCTCAGTATATTTCACGCTAGATTTCCTTCTCATAATTCTTAGCGAACACGTAATTCCAACTGAGCCCTATAGATACAAAATCGTTTTATTGAACTATAAATGGATGCGGGAATATGTTGATCATTTTTTATGTGTTTCTGTGTTCCAGGAGCGTTATGTCGAAACCCTGGGTGATTGGGCACCTCATCAAAAATAAATTCGGAAGTGCTGACAATATAAACACCTTATCACGTGAGTCTTATCGTAGCAATGTTTACTTTCACTGTTCTATTCACATTGTCGCGGGCCTCTGTTTACCGAATTTTCAATGATAGAGGTTCGAAAAAAAAACTGTAATGTAGAGAATTTTTACTTTTATCATTCTTACCGAGATGAAAGTTAAAATTCTCGTCAAACATTGATAAGCGGTATCGGAGATACCCTCGGTTATTAACAACGCGCTACACGCCACACACGAGTCATTACACAGCACGGTGAAAAAGCTCGCTCACATTACATTCATGGCTACGTGTAACTGAAGAATTTTCGACGCTTAACCGCTAGAGCGATTGAAAACGCAAATTGTACTGGCAAATTCGACAACGTGTAAGAATGCGACTGCAATTCGTATGCAATTCTTTGGAGGTTGATCTGAAATAATGCACAACGTTAATAACGGTTGTTGTTACAAATGCTTCTTTTACAACTACTGATGTGTATTTGTTGTATGAGTAATTGAAAATAAACGAAAATCTTTTTTTTTTTTCTCTTCAATCCTTTGCGCTGCCATGGCAGTTGACAGTAGTAAGTAAACGTCAGCTACTGTAGATTACAGAAGATGTGACGCATTGTTAATTATCTGAACGAATGGCATTCGATACTCTTCGTGCTTCTGAAAAAAATCGTGCTTTGATTGTTGTGCTCGTGTTTGTACGAATATCTTTACTTACTTTCTGTCGCATACGTATCTGTGGTTGCGTATAAAGATTTTTTTGGCTCAAAGAGACGTCATGTGTCGGTACAGCATTTTTGCGTTCTATGATCTTTCTTTCACGTCATTCATAAAAACTTCATCAATCTGCAATTTCAGATCTTTTTCAATCTACACAGAAATATATCAAGAATATTGATTTATCGTGATCGTAATTAAATTATAACGATATTGCTGTGCAACTGCCATATTTTTTGGTGCCAGTTTATCTCCATTAATATCGATTTGTCGTTTGACAAGTCACATAAAGTTTATATTTTTCGAAATAATAACTGTATCAATGCGCCTGTACCGACAGATTTTTACTCGCTTGCGCTCCGTTTTTATTTTTGTCCGCTCAATGCTTTTTTCTTCCGCTTTCCTAACAACTGTTATCCAATACTAATAAAATCGTTGGCTGATCCGATAGAGTTCGTTTCGTTTAGAGCGCGTATCGTGCTATAAATGTATCACGATACAAAATAACTTATCGTTTTATTGTTATCGTTCGGCGATGAATTACGGGCATGGAACCGCAGTACAAAGTAAAGAAAGATGTTTTTTTTTTCCAAACATTTTAAACAACACAACATCTGACAGAAGAAACTTTCGAGAAATACGTTTTCTATGTGAATGCTCTTCAGAAAAGGCTCGACGGGGTATTGGATAACATTCTAACTGTGGACCTCTGTGTCTCTACAGATGGCTCAACTTTTTATGTAAACGATACACCGCGTGCAGGTAACGGTGACAACGGTAGCGTTGAAGAGGAAAAGACTCATCACGGTTCTGCCACACTTCCCGGTGGATGTAGCCTCGGCTCTACACACAGTGCCGCACCTGTTAAATTCCCGTCGGAAGAGGGTTCAGAGTGTTCCAGCGTAACTAGCGAAAGCGGCCCAGGTAGCAGAGGTCAACCACACACATGCCACAGCACTAACGCTGCTTTCAGTCTCAAAACTATTTTCTCCGAGCTACAAGACCATCGGGAAAACTTTGATCGAATGAGGGAAAAGTTGGATGGTTTTAAGGTTTGTTTTTTTTCGTGAAATCAATTGAAAAAAGCGCACGCATAAATATAAAAGCCCCAGGTATGTCTTAATTTAATTCTCAAGATTTTTTAAGGGGCCCCAAACGACTAAAAAAAGTCAAAGAAACAAAAATTTCGGAGATGATAGCCTTGTTTTTAAAAATCTTACATTTAAGGTAGGTAAATGTCGCTTGGTGTTCATTTCCCACGAATTCAAGAAAAATTAGAGAAAATTGCAAATATTACTTTATGGTATAAAAACCTAGAACAATTCATGCATATTAAAGGTACTGGAACGGCTCATTTAGTAGGATAAGAATGTCAAAAAGTTATTCACGAATCAATCAAACAAATAATTAATTAACAAATGTCCCGGGAGGCTAATTTTTTTTAAACGAAAATGATTCGTTCAATTTTCTGAATACTTGTTAATTTTTTTCGATTTAAAAATTCACTTTGAATTTTGTTTTATCTCACACATTTATTTATATGAAAACAAAAAATTTCAAGCGAATTAAAAAATCTGGAATAATACATACGTGTTCAAAAAAATGAGGGAACCATTTTTATCAAATAGAAAAGTTAGGTTTTTGGGTGATTCGGTAATTAATTCATATTTCGATTAACTCGTTAATAACATTAAGGAATTATTATGATGCAAAATTTTTTTCAGTACCTTTAATATACATGATTTTTTTTTTTTTTTCAAATTTTTATACCATTAAGGAGTATTAGCAATTTACACAAATTTAAACCAATGGATGTGCTTAACTTTTCATTCACTGGTGACTTAACCCTATGCTACTAAAAAATTATAGAATTATGGTGCTTGATATGGACTCATTGAGGTTTAAATGTAAGGTTTTTCAACAGAAGGTTATCATTGATACATTATTTTTTATTTGATTTTTTTAGGTGACGAGAACTTACAATTTGCCATCGTTGTTTTAACGTTTTACAGATTGTTTTGGACACAATAAAAAATGTCGGTTTAAGAATCTTTCTCTAACTGGGATTTGAGAAGATGTAACTGGGTTTCGTGCAATACATTAACCAATTTAAGGTCATGAATCGATTTTATTTACTGGTCTTGTCAGTCATTTATCTAAAGGTGTAGATCAGTTTGTAAGAGCTTTTCGACATCTCTGTGCATTATATTTATGACATGAAAAAGTTCTCAAAAATAAGACCGACTGATGTATACATTGCATCCAGAGACAATATAGATACGTAATTTGATGATGCAGTAAGAAAATTCTCGTTTTATCGTTACACAGGCTCTCCAGCAAGAAGTAGCCTACCTGTCGCATTCCCTACAGGAAGAGCGCTTCAGATCCGAGCGTCTTGAGGAACAAATAAACGATCTGACAGAGTTGCATCAGAACGAAGTTGAAAATCTGAAGCAGACTATTACGGATATGGAGGAAAAAGTGCAATATCAGAGCGAAGATCGTTTGCGAGACATACACGAAATGCTCGAAAACTGTCAGACAAAAATTTGGAAAATGGAGCATCAGCAACAACAGCATCAACAGTACGTGACGTTAGAAGGTCTCGATAACAGCAACGCGCGAGCGTTGGTCGTCAAACTTATTAACGTTGTGCTGACGGTTCTCCAAGTGATTCTTCTGCTGGTTGCGACCGGTGCCGGCATTATGATGCCTTTTCTCAGAACAAGGTGACATATATCTCTAAAATCCAACCTCTGGCAATATTTCATTCCTCAAATTAAAAAAATTCTCAAATTTCGTTCAAATCATAAATTATTTTCTTTCAACATTCGCTCGCACTCTTTCATTCATCTTTCACACGGATGTTCATTCGTTTTACTTCTTTTTATCTATTTTACGGAGGCATAAAAAATTATTGTGCAAAACGTTTTTAAAGTCATTTAAAAAAATTTGGTAAACCTTAGGCGTAATCAAAGATGATTTAGAAAACGTTACCGAATATTCAAATGATTTTTTGTTAAACTCCTAAACATAATAATCTGACGAGCCGCATAAAAGTAAGGACAGTAAGATAAAAAATGATAAACAGGCCACCCGAATATTGTTATTCGACCTACGGTGAAGAAGTTGATCGAAAAACACAAATCACCAAAAATCACACATGCTCATCCTTTTGGTTTTCTTTTTACGCGTATGTTGCAGCTGTACTAAGCCTCATTGTTTTATGTGCAGAGTGCGCATATTGACGACGACGGTGGTCGTCCTAGGCATTGTCTTCGTTCTCAAGCAATGGCCAGAGGTTCACGACGTTGGAAGTCATCTTATGCGTCATCTTAAACAGACGCTTGCCGTTAAGTAGCATTGTAAGCGAATTTACTATGAAATATTCTTTTTCTATTATAGGAAGGGAGTCAAGTAAAAATCAGTCATATTTATTTATAGATATCTTATTTTTTCACTGCTGATTTATGGAAAATGTGTTGTAGTGACCTCTTGAAAAAACGGTTGTATTTCAGTTGAAAAAACTGCACTCACTTCTTCATAGTGGACAATTTACGATAATAATTAGGTGAAAAATTGCCAAATAATTTTTAGCTGGTCGTAACATGTATCTGCACAATGAGTTTAACTTTTTTTCTTGTGAAAATTAGAGAACTTATATTTTTTTTGCGAATTTCGTTTCATCAGTAATTAAATCTATGACATTTTTTCAGTTTCAACTGTATATTGAGTCGCTGCACTCATAGGGGAAAGACTCATAGTCGAAAATTATTAAAAAATACTTGACTTTTTGAATTTCTTGTAAGACTGTGCAGAGCGCAAAAACAGACAACAATTATTGTGGCCCTAAATAGATAGATGCTTTGCAACTTAGCAAAAAAAAAATTCTTAGTTTTCGGAGTACATATTTTTTATCCGATACCATCAGACTAATGAATGAGATATTTTTCAATGAAAGACACTCATTTTTTTAAAACTCTCCCCCTTGAAAATGCGGAAAACATTAATTGAGAAAAATGAAATAAAAACATTAACATTTTTCAGGGTGGAACTCTTAAATTTCGCGTCGAACCTCGCACCGAGTACCGCGCAATCGAACAGTGTTCGTAACGCGGATCTTGGAATTGTTGTCTACGCCGCCAGCAATAAAAAAAAACATCAAACAGGTGTTTTGTTATCGGTGAACGAAAAAAAGAGCAAGGAACAATGTCCAGGACAGTACAGCTTGAGCAATCGGTTCAATGGTTATTGTTCAATAAGTTTTCTTTTTTATGTGTATTGGGTGTAGAACAATTATTGTAAAATATTAAGTAGTTTTTAAGAATAACGAGGATGAACTTCGCAATAACGAGGTTTTCGAACAATTCGAGAGACGAATACGTTACAACGTGCGGGTTGGCGAGAAAATCGTGCCGTTGCGTCTAATTAGTAAAAAAATAACGAAATCTCCGCCGTTGGAGATTCAAACCAATTGTTTCTTAGAGCAACGAGAAAAGCCTGTAGACTGTGATTGATATTGCGTTAACAGAACGAAGGTGATCGAGAAAAGGGAAAAGGAAGGAAAACGAAAGTCGCGAGAACGTTCGACTCTGTCAGACAAAAAAAAATTGGAAATTGGGGACGAATGTAATAGAAGCAAAACTTCTAAACTAGACCATGACAGATAGTCGAAATGAGACAAAGACTGAGTGGTCTAAGCGGTTACATGAGCGGTCAATATTTGCAAGCTATGTAACGTATTTGGAACAAACATTATGTTGATCTTCGAATGCCAATGAATGCTACAAAAAGGAAACAAAGTCGGTGAAACAATGCCAAATCGACGGGCTATTGTAGACCGCTAAAAGCATCTTGTCGTCCGCATCTTCTTTGGATCTTAAGGATGCTGCAATCGTTTTCCGTAGGAGCCGATATTTTAAAAAAGGTCGTATTCCCATAGGATTCCATATAATCGATACGCAATGTTCGGTGGAAGATTTAAAAAAAAAACGTCGTGATTTTACATGCAGCGATAACGGTTTTTTTTCTGCAAATCTTCGGAAAACTAAACTTCGTATCCAGCGAAACGTCGAACAAATCGATTTGTCGTCTTTGGAGCACTGTTTGGGGCAATTGCGAGCCTCATCACAGCGGATCTCCGGTTATTCATTTTTTTTTGGGAGCAATCGATCGGTTTTAAGAGGTTCGGCTGATGAAGTCAATATTAAGAGTAGTAGTGAAAATTTGTTTTTACATTTGATGTTGATTGACGGTCTAACAATGTATTCCTGGATAATTCGGTAAACGAGCTTTAGCCTTTCCGATCCGGTCCTAATTTTTGAAATCCCATTAACTTTATTATTATTTTGGAACTTTTTAAGATACAATTTTTTTAAATCAAGTTTCAAGTTCTATATTTTACCCCAGTTTGTAAATCCGAAGAAATTCCATAAAATCAAGTGTTACAACAGAACTTTGAACTGCAAATTTTCAAAGTCTTACCGAGTTACACAGGAACATAACAATTTGATAATGCAATTTCTCTATTAAAGATGAGACCACGTTGGATTTTCTCTACTAATCATTCGCCATACAGAATAAGTTCTTAGACATGCGAACTTTACGTTCTTTACCTTCATAAATTTTGTTCGTTGGATACACATTTTACTAATAAGTTTTATTTTTGACCTCATTTGAGATTTGTACTTACTTCTAAATTTCTTTGCGAGTTTTTGTGATTCAATGTTTGAGCCGAACCTCTAAAATATCGGTGAATATGATAATATAATTCTGGCGATCTCACAGTGAATCAAAAGTTATGCAGTGAACTCGTAGATTGCCAGTGATGTGCTGCTTTTTTTGTGATGCACAAAGTCACGTTCAGTATTACGCATGTCAAGTGTATACAGAGAAAGAATAGCACTATTAAGATATACTGCTAGTGAAGTTTGGCCGAAGAGCACAGGCACCTCACGTAAATCAATTCAATAAAGTTTTCTATGAAATAAAAAAAACAAAAATCTATTGCGAATATCGATGACTTTGGACTGCAACGACAATTTATCCTGACGATTCAATAGGTTTTTCGCGTCGCTAATTATGCTCGGGAGAATGCTCTCGTGCCAATGCCAGTATTTTTATCAAGAAGCTGCTGCGCTTTCGTTCCGTTTTTTATTATTTAATTATCGGAATGTTAAATGATACTATTTTAGAACGAAACAAAAAGAGAAAACAGAACTTACTGTCAGTCACAATAATTCGTGAACTATGTAAGCCAAATTTCGGTGTTCCTAATGAGTTATTACTGCTCTCTTCTCACTCTATTTCTGTATCTTTCTCACTCTGTCTGTCTATCTCTCTCGTATTTTATCAAACCGCTGTGACTATGCTAAGTTTTAACTAATTGGTAAAATTTAAGAATCATTTTTTGGGATCAATGTAAAAGGTATTTAGAACGTGAAGCGACGTATCTGCCAAATATTTATAATTTTCTACCGCGTCTATGCGACGACGATAGGTGAATTTGTCGTTTCGATGCGGGACGCCGGGAAATATCAAAATTATGTCGATTGTATCCGAGTTCGTCGTCTTATCGCTCGGTACCACGTCCAATTTTTTATAGATTGTATCGAACAGCATTCCGCCCGAATGACTGTAATACACAGTGTAAATAATAATCACTTTCAATAGTAATAGTATCGCAACGAAAAATCTTAGATTAGAAAAGATAATAAAAATGTTTGCTGATTGCCGGCTTCCAGCATCTCGCATTGACGACATCTACATTTTAGTTTGCGATTCGATTAACGATTATCGACTTTACTTTCAGTTCATTAACATTGAAATTTAAAAAAGATAAGACGTTAAAGAAAAACGCAGTAGTGTGTGACAATGCTGAAATTTGAAAGAAGCTTGGTAGAAGCATTCGCATGTAGCAAATTCGAGTTTTAGCGTCTATAAAACATAAAAAAAATTTAACAACGTAACAATCAGACGGTCATCTACACGGTTTTCCGTGTACAATGACGAACGATTGTTTTCGACTATCTGACGTGTTATTGTGACGTAGATCTTGGTGCTTTGTATTATACATGTACATGTCATAAGAGAAATGTTTTAAAGTAAAAAAGAAACACCCATAAATAAGGATGACCACTGACGTAGCAGGGGCCCCTCGTATACGTATTTGCACCGTGATTCGTCAATAGGTACGATGATGAAATTGCACGAAGGTCGTTGAATAGTTCGCTGATGCTGTTGTAAAAGAGTGAAATTGTAGAAAAAAAAGCCTCACACACATACACACCGAACAACGATGGACGTATTTTGTACTTTGTTATTCGACGTTTGTATCGTTTTTTTATCGTGGCCCATTACAATTTTATATGCATTTTATATTTAAAAAAGAAGCAGCGCTAACCACGGACGACGCCGTTTTCATGTAATACGCGCATTAATTGAAATTAGGAAAGCCACGTTTATTAAATGAAAAAAAATATAAAAATAAAAATAAAAAGACGAAGGACGGAAGCAATTTGCTGTCGGCAGGTCGGGTGTCAATAGGGGCCCTGTGCAAATATGTATAACGTAATAGACGAAAAGAATATTTGAGAAGAGTATTGTCATTGATGCCTTGCTTAGCAAATTATCGTAGAGTTACTGGAATTAAGATACTATCTGTCGTCAATTGTAAGATTTTATTTTGGTGGTTGAACTTTATCGGTAATTACTGTGTAAGAGCCACCGTTATTTGCTAATGAAACTTGTGCACCCACGTACACAGCGTAGCGCTCTCTTTCTCTCTCTCGCTCTCTTTCTCTATATGATACGGGGTTTCCGGAAAAAACGAAAATGAAAACGTTGCCCAATCGGTTCCAATTGAACTAGAGATACATTGAACGAGATGTAGAGATCCTTTTTTTCTTATAATTTTGACGTTAGGTCACGCTACGATGCCTCGAGCATCAAATGGTTTCCTAGATCGTATCACCAATGTTATTGTTTAATACTACTATGAATAAAAACAAACAAATTTTTCATAACTTTTGTAACAATTCTTTGCCACATGTTTCCCTACATAAAGATTTTCCTAACGTGTCAAGAATCCGGTAATTTAAGGATTCGGTCAAATCGGTTGAGATACGATTGAATTTAAAAATAGTACTTTACAATACGAGTGCGATAAAACTTTTTCTGACGACTGTGAGTTTGCAGCAGGAGCCGATGGTGAGTGTTGCAAGCACACGATTTGAGAAAATAAAAAAAAAGAGCGAAGAACGATTTTTTTGTCTAATTATGACACCCAAAAATCTGAATTTTTCACGCAGTGCTTAATTATTCATGAATGTTCTTGGCTTAAAAGTTTTTTTGAAAATACAGTAGCATTGTAAAAAACGAACGCTGTATCTTAAGAAATTCAATTTATTGATCACAATAATACAAGATATGAAAACCATACGGACATATTTATCGAATAAATATCGGTAAAATGTTATCTTATTGCAAATCAAGTGTAACGAAACTATTACGACTTTGCAATAGCGTATATTTATCGGTAAATTCGTATATGTACACTGATTTTCGATTGTTTCCTGCAGAAGGTATATGTAGATCGCCTGAAGTACATATAGTTCCGTGTTCAATAATGAAAACACATTGTTACAGAAATTCACTAATCCGTCTGCACGGAGTAAGCAGAACCACGGGATCGTCAGGAATATGCACCGAAATAATAAAAAAGTAATTGATGGTCTTCGCAAAATAACTATGAATAATTATTAAAAATCCATTTGTAAATCATCGTGACCAACTTCGTAGAATTATTGGATTAAAAGTATTATTATGCGTTTGACAAAAATCTCAATATTTCAAGTGAAAATATTCTCAGGCGAATATTTTGTTCTTCATTTTCAAAACAATGCTGGCACTTTTCGCTACTTTGAAATACAAATTTTCCCCGTATTCTAATATTTATAGATGAATATTAAATACAAGTAAACTGCACAAGATATATGATAAATAAGCATCTTCGAACTTCATCCTCAAGACACAGTTTTGGTCATAAAAAATTGTAAAACGCAAATGTATCGAGTGACAGTGAAGTTGCGATGTTTTCGTTCGTTATATCCGTTTTGTCTCTCATATTAGATGAAATTCAAGGCAAAAATATGCCGAAAGGTCTTCATAAAAAAAAATACACGTTATATACAGTGCAGGGAAAACTTGCTAAATATTTCATGAATAAATTATTAGTCAAATAAAAAAACGATGCATTTAAAATCAATACGCAAACTGACCAATTCTGCAGAGGTGCGTATTCCTGATTGCCAGTTTCTCATTTCAAAAAACCCAGTCTTTATATTGACATCGTATTCAAAAAGCGCTTTCACTTCTAAACCATCAACTTTTCATGAGAGCAGCCCAAAGTTCTTCAGCTCGATCCACGCAGTCTATATACAAAACTTGGTATCTGACTAAAAGTCCTTACTTATCGCCGCACATACTTCATTCCAAAGACGTCGATAATAACGACGTCATTCGCAGCGAGAAAAAGAGCCACTCAATACAGCGAATATGTAGAAAAAGAAGGAAAAGAAAAAATGTTCGTAAAAAGTATGTGTCGCCACTCCAAATATCACGTTGTTATCCTAGCTTGCCCAGATAATCTAAGGAGCGTGCAGGCTTCTAAATGCAAGCAATAAAAACAAAAATTTCGTCTTGTCTCTCGGAAATAACTTCCTCAAATTGTTCCAAACACTCGCGTCATCTCGGCCGTAGCCTGAAGTGCACGTTCGCTTATCAACTAGCATTTCATTCAGCCTTTATTGAAACACTATCGTCGCCTCCTCCACTGTGAACAACAGCCTCAACGGAGATTCCGTTAGCATCTTTTTCCTCGCAATTCGCCGAAGCATCTTTCGTTGTCGCTGTGATCGGCAAATGATGCTTTTTCCTGTGGCACATCATAGTTGATCGGGAAACGAAGGCTTTGCCGCATACGTCGCATTCGTAAGGACGTTCCCCGGTGTGGAGACGTTTGTGTATCGCCATTGGGCTGAATTGAGTGAAGGTTTTGCCGCAAACGTCACATCTATAGGGACGTTCACCTGTGTGCGATCTTCTGTGACAACGAAGCGCAGCGCGTCTTGCAAATACTTTGCCGCACATATCGCACTTGAAACTCTTCTCTCCGGTATGCATGGTCGAGTGAATTTTCAAATCGACTCGCGTGAGAAAACCCTTTCCGCAAACTTCACATAAATACGGTTTTTCACCGGTGTGAATACGCAAATGAGTGTTTAGGTAGCTTTTGCTGACGAACATTTTGTTGCAAACCTCGCAAGGATATTGACGATTATCCTTGCCGGAATGAATCTTCTGGTGACTCTTGCATAAGCCCTTTGTTATAAAACCTCTTCCGCAAATTTCGCACATGTACGGTTTGACCCCGAGATGACGATTTTGATGATCGAGCAACGATTGTTTGGTCTTGAAATTTTGGCCGCAAGTGCTGCAAGGATAGGGCTTTAAATCGGAGTGGACGCGTTGGTGGACAATGAGATAGCTTTTGCACTGGAAACCTTTGCCGCATGTGGAACAATTGTAGTCGAATTCACCGGTGTGCGTCGCTGTGTGCTGCGCCAAACCGATTTTACTTCTGAAAGCCTTTTCGCACAGCAGACATTGGAAGGGTTTTTCGCCTGTGTGCTTTCGCATGTGCTCCTGAAGCTTGTAATTTGTACGGTATTGTTTGCCGCATTGGGCGCAAATTTTTGGCGTCCATTTTTGCCGAACGTTCGGCTGTTTCTTGGCTTCGTCCGCTGTTTCCTCGGGGATTGATTCCAACTCTATAGGCGCGTTCGTGGCTTCGCGAGGCGGTTTCTCTTCTTTCGCAATCTCTTCTCTTCTTTTATTCAGATCACATTCTCCCTCGTGAAGCGTCAGAACCTCGACGCTCGTGAAGTAGAGACCGCAAGGACAACAGCAAAAATGCTGATCGAGGTGCGTGACGAGATTGCTCGGATCCGTAGCCGCTTCGTTACAGAAAGGACACACGTACCAATTCGATCCCGTTTCGTCGAACGTGGGATTATTAAGTATATTTTCTAACACAGAGTCTTTTGCCGATTTAGTGTACTCGACTATTATCTCGGAATCTTTGGAATT
Source organism: Tromatobia lineatoria (assembly GCA_949699805.1). Taxonomy (NCBI): domain Eukaryota; kingdom Metazoa; phylum Arthropoda; class Insecta; order Hymenoptera; family Ichneumonidae; genus Tromatobia; species Tromatobia lineatoria. Next base: position 22,787,239 of record OX453036.1, read on the forward strand.
CACATGGGACGTTAATACCATGTTGTCGGAGTGCAAACCCTCTATTGTCGCGTGGTTCTCGGTTTCGCTGATTGACGACTCTTCGAGCTCACTTCCGGGTTCTGGATGCGACGCGGTAAAACCGTCAGTCGAGACCTGCGTATTGTAACAAAGTTTTAGTATTGGTGCATACTTATTTTGTAAAATTACGTACGTAAAATCACGTGATTCTACGGTCTTAAGACCTTTAACTCCTTTTATCGCTTAATGTCTTAGAATTTATTATTTATTTTATGTTCGTTAAAACTTTTCATTACATATTTCAACCGCTAACCGACGAAAAATCGAATAAAATTTAATTTAAATGGGTAAATTATACCAGGTAGATTGAAAAATACGATGTATAATCGCTATTTGTTCTGTGCGTTCTAATAATAGATCGCACAAAGTAACAATGCACAATGAAGTAACAATTCTCACGTCATTTTTTGTAGACTGCGAACTCTCTGCCGTGAGTCTCTCCTGTAGCCTCTGATACTCATCCTTCACGGTCACACTCTCGTATTTGACGTTGTCACAGTAATGGACGATTTGTTCCTGACTCTGGCTCTCGGTTCCGATAGTTGTTACGTAATTTATTCCAAGCTGACTAAGATGATCGTCAACGGTCAAATTTCCCACGACGGTCATGTCGCCCTCCAGATGCATTGCAATCTCGTGATTAGAGACCTGATTCGATAAATGCTACAATTATTCTCCTGAATTAAACTACTACATGGAATTGGAATGAAGAAAACAAAAATTGGAATGTATGAAGAAAGTGATCTCCATAATTGTAACACTGTTACCAATTTTTTTTAGAAAATTACAGTGCTGGTCTGGAAGTTTCTTTTCACAACACAAACCATACATTTTTTGTCCATTTGTGATATATGATTAAAATTACAAAACGGAAAAAGATTTCAGAAATTTGGCGATTCACTATCACAAGATATTAGGAATTTAAATTCGATTTTTGTGTTCTAGCTTGACGTTTGTAAATTTCTGGCTTGTAAATTCGTGTACTATAAGGCAACGCCTAATTTTTCTTGATAATAGTGACATACAGTACAGATTTTTCAAAAAGTACTTTGTACTTTGCATGTGATCCATTTTTTTAGTACGGAAAGCTGAAAATTCCGGTATGATAAAATTGCCATTTTTATACGAAACTTCGAAGTGCTATCTATGAATTCACAAATTCATTGACTAATATCAAGAAGTTAATTTAAATTTTACAATTACGCTCATGTAATAACTGAATTACTACAAGCACAACAAAATCACCAAACATAGAAGATCTATTATGTAGTAAATGACAACTGAAAGATTGTATGAATATTTGAATCTAAACAAAAACTATTAGAGTGGGCTTTGTTACAAATGCTAAATGAAAATTATTACTAATATTATTATCATTGTTATTTACTTCACGTATGTGTTCATCGACCATTCTCACGGTATCACCATCTAAACAGTCTATGCCTGTTACTTCAATGTCGGTTTCTTGAGGTCCTATTTCCTCTTGAGTGACGACCTGTTCGCCTCCAGCCAAATCCATTTCGTCCATCACCTGCATTGTGTGCATAGTGTTTTCACTGGCTTCTGCATGATTGCCGCACTCACTGTTTGTGATGTTGTCTATTCCACTCTGTATATCAGTGATGTTGCAATGAATTCTATCGATGCTGTTACGAATAACCGAAATTTCTTCAACGTCTCTTAACGTCTGCTCTATTCTTCCATCTTCCTGCTTTATTTCCTTAAGCATCTCAATGAACATATTTTCGGTGTTCACACACTTTTCTCTAAAGTCAAACATCTGATCCAACTTATAAGCGCATTGTTCACATACGACTTTTGGCAGCTGATCGCTCATCGACACCTGTGGAACATAATCTTTAGAAAAGGCCCATTTATCAACGAATGTCGCCTATTTAATCTATGATTAAAAAAAATTATTTCTATGATTGAAGTTGCAGATACTAAAATAAGATATCTAAATAAATGATTGATTATTTGGGCAGTTATCCAAAGGATTACCTTAATACCATAATCCAATGCTTTATCATTTGATAGTACTTTCTTGTGCCTAACAATTTAATCTTCCAATAGAATCATAAAAATGGCTCTCCGAAGACCCAAGCAAAGTCATACTAATATATTTAATAGTTATGGTCAATGCTCAAAGCAATAGTAACACAAATGTCATTTACTTCAATGAAATACAATTTCAATTTATATTAATCGTATGCAGAATCATTACAAAACAATGTAAAGTGCTATTGCGGAACAAGTAAACATAAATGATGATTTTGTGGTTAGAATTATCAGCGAATCAACGACATAACACAAAATGATATTTCTGCATTTTCCTTTATCTCCCGATTCTCGTAACACGGTAAAAATGTCAAACTTGAAGCTTATTACGACAAAAGTATCGGTAGAAGTTAAAGCGTGCAATAATGATAGGTGATATTAGAGGGAATATTACACGACGTGCAGACACTGCATATCAATAAACACTAATTTCTCATTGTTTATATGCGATGCGAAGTTACAGATAATTGCTGCTGATCGGTATAGACGAGAACCACTCGAAAATCATGAAAAAAATAATGTCGATGACGGTGGCGTTGAAGCGATGCATGAATAAACTCACCTGAACTGGTAGACAAGCGGCAATCTTTTTGTCGATGTTTCTCATGCGTTCGCCGGCTTCGAAAATCGGTAAGCCCATGAGAATTCCGGTCTTGGTGGCGCACAGCCGACACAAGTAATCGAATTCTCCGACAACGGCCATATCAAACGTAATAACAACCGTAATACGATAATAAATATCCGTTGGAATCGCCAACTACCGGGTCACCCGAGACACTTGAGTCGCACGAAGGAAATTCTGTTGTGAAGCGACTGGGAAACACGGGGTTTCGTCACCTCGAATCGCATCACTGATCCTTGTACAAATTTGAACACTACAAAACTTGACTCGGCGTCTGCAAAGCTAATGTACCGAAGAGTTGACTGTTAGCTATCCATTATCCGGAGAAAATTGTCAAACTAGCCTGCTGTTGCTGCTACTGTACTTCCGCACAGTTCACAGCGCGATGGTGTCCAATGGCACCTCAATGGGAGCCTGTAACTATTTTATCGTTAACCGAATGCGTTACGTACACTGACACACCCCGACGTACATATTAGCATTAGCACGAGCATGAATGGAGTGTAAATGATAAATACAGTAGTAATAGGAGAAAGTGAGTGAGGATGAAAATCGAATGCATTTTACTGAGTGACGCCTTTTGCTCGGTCGGTAATGAACCGACAATCGGTCATGTTTTCCAATCACGAGCGACCTCTTTTTGAGCGATCGACAACCTTTTGGAGGTACTTATCGATGTACATGCTGGGGATGAAATCAATCTAGGAAAGTGGATACATCCAAATAATCTGAAATGTTGTGTAGTAATGTATTTTGAACTGTTGTGAATATGATAATGAAAATTTGCGCATTTACAATATGAACATTTACAGAAGCATATTTCATTGCGCTTTCATGTGTCTAAGCTTTTTGTGTTGTTTAGATTGTCAGCACTATAAATTGTTTTGTGGTGATTTAAAGGTTTACACAACCTTGGCGCTCGGGAAAATAGGTATAGAAATAATCATTTTGAGAGAAAAATTAGCATTATGGAGCTCGGATATCTTGACAGCTAAAAAATACACACACTGATATAAATGCATGAGCTCGAACTCAAGTGATCTTTAAGTAAACGAACAAAAAATATATATATAAATAAACAAACATTAAACGCACTCGTGTAGTTGCTGAAAATTGGTGAAAGTTCTTGAATTACATGCAATCATTCATTTTGGCGTTTTCAAAAAATTCCCTAGAAATTCGAATATAATTTGTCGAAGAAAATAATTAATCTACACTAGCGCCAAATTTGACAGGGAAGAAACCAATACGAGTTCATCGAAATGTCATCGACCTCTAAATACCTGCGGAATGACAGCTTACTCAGAAATCATAACCAGTCGTGGAATTAGTGGTTCCAAGTGATAACTTCCTTGTGGAAATTTCTTATTTGTATGGAAGAACACATTAATTTAATGGAAGGATGATTCGCTGTATGCACAATGATTCGAGACCCTGGGAATCACATGATATTTGTGAAAATAGTGTGAGCTTCGTAAACGTCAAGACGAAGTATCCGATCGACGAGGATTTAGTAGTGGAGTACACTTTGCGTAATGAAGTAAATATTAGAGATTCTTTTCGCAAATATTGAATAAATATGAATATTATGATGAATAAATATTTTTCTATAATCTTCTGACTAAAGATGGAACTACTGATAAAATTGCATTCTGGCTTGAGGCAGTATTCGTCTCTAGAAATAAAATAAAGCCAATTTTGTGTTTTCTAATTAATTAATTAATTGAGTACTTAGGCTATTAATTTAATGTTGAGCTTTTTATACATTCATAAAAATATATTTTTTATTATAATTTACCAGTTTAAATCGTCTACGAAGGATTGGATAGGTATTTTTCCTCGGAATTGGTCGAACCTTGACCAAAATTTGACATTTGAATATACACTCAACCCGTCTCCAAATGCCACGAATCCCTATAACAGGACAATATGCTTTCCACGTATTTTCCATCGTGAGGTAAATTATTATTTACAGAAAAACCACTTACTGAGAAAATTAACATACCTTAGAAATAATGGACCCTATTATATAACTCAAAAATTAAAAAACAAAGCGTCCATTATTATTATTTATTAAAGTTAATATTTAGCCAACACAACTTTTTTTCTGTAAAGAGTTACTCAAGTGAAGTCTAGATAAATGGTCGGGAAAATTGAAAAAATTGTCTTTTATGGCAGGCTCTCCTTAATTTGGAATACCAGTTCGTCTATGTCAGCAAAGACATTAAAATTATAGCAACGAGTATGTACTTTTATTTTACACCGTTGCAATCCAATGATGCGATCAGACGCTGTCCTTGCATGACAAATGTTTGTACGAATCCCGAAGTATTGTCAAGTACAATAGCCATGAAAACTGAAGCCACGCAACAACCTTCTACGCAGGGCGTGCGACCAATATGTCGCTATTGTCACCGCAAAATTTGTGGATTGAAAATCGATGCAATCCGTGTGAGTTTTTTAATTTACCTAACTTTTTTTCACTAAGTGGATAGATTTCAAAACCTCAATTCAATATCTAATTAAAAATTTAATATGAATAAATAATGAAACGGATTTTTGTTAATAAGAAGAGCAAAAAATGTATGAACCTGATGATATATTGTTAATTTTTCCGCAACAAATTGGTGCATTATCTAAGAACGGTTTTTTCAGTTTATTTTCTCGATAATGCTGAAACATTAGGAGTAGCAAATATAAAATAGCAAAAAAGACTCTTAATTTTTCAGGATCATCGAGAAAAAAACTTAAACCATTAGATAATCGAGGAAACAACGAATTTGCCTTAAAAATACTTACGTTAATTGAATGCAGGGTTACAAAGTTAAGGCTGAACTTTGTCAGGTCTTGTAATACTTGTCATATTGAATTTGCATATGCAAATATTTTCGGGGTCATAAAACTGTTAATTTATAAAAACATAATTTTATTATAATTTCTTTCGCTTTTAAAGTGGTATATTTTACCTCGTGTATTATCCCGAAGCGTCATTGAATGAATTATTGTTCACTTATTGATTGAGCGATTCACCCAATTAAAGCAACGATCGAATTCAAATATAGTTGTAGTAATGCGGGTCATCTATTATTGCAAGTTGATTGCAGGGTGACTTTTTGGCGAGGTTCAGCGATTCGCTTCTCAATCGAGTTCACAGGCTTGAGAGGGATTTGAGTTTCGCCGAGAATGCTCTGAAGAACGCGAAGGGTGTTCGAGAGAATCTCGCTAAGCGTTTGCAAACTTACGAGGCTTTTGTTGCTGAGATGCTGAAGTCCTTGGCAGTTCGTGGAGTCGTTAAAATTACCGACGAGAAGGGAATAGAGGTCGTTTATTATGTCAGAGACATTGGCAAATATTTTTTTTACCAGTGAATAATAATCAAACTTTCCTGCGCTTTTTATTTATTTATTTTCGTAACAAGCAGATTGTTCTTCAGCGTGTAAACGAGGAAGATCGTTCGACCAAAGGAAATTCTAATAGCAGAGCGAATAGTGCATTGGAAGACGAGATCATTGCACTCAAACGTTTACTCAAGGAACAGCAACAAACTATAGTGAAGCTCAACGAGAAAAAAAATTTCGAAATTCCTCAAAGAGACCGAACAAATTGTATCGATCGTGAAATTCAGACAACATCAGATCCGGACCCAACATCGAGTCCTATGCGGCATAAAAAAGAACAGAATACCGATAAAATGTTTTATGACGTTTGGGAAAAAAGTGCAACAAAAATAATTGACAAAAATAGTCAAGAAAAATTGCCAGTCGATATGAATCCTGAAGAAATTGAGACGATTGACACTTCAAAATTATTTCCCAACGATGTTGAAGAAAGCAAAAGATCTACAGATATTTTGCCTGGTCAAGTAGTCTTGAAAATTCCTAAACCATCGGGAATATTGGTACAGGGCAAAGATGTCAAATTTGCTATTGTTAGGTATTTTGGAAACTTTTTTTTTACCAAAATAATGCTCCGTTGTTTTAAGAAAACTTGTCGAAAGTTGAAAATTCCTCGATGTAGAATAAATCGTTACAGGAAATCTACACATCTATTCAAGCTTTTTTGTTACAGATTGTGAAAGAAAAAAAGATGCATCTTAATCCTAGAGACGCTGTCTCCACTCTGCGATATCCTAACGTAATTTATTTAACAATGAATAATTGTTACACTCGATGATATTCTCTCGAGGCTCTAACATTCAAAAGTATCTTCCATGGATCAATTCCCAAGAATCATAAAGTGTGTGTCAGTGAAGTCACTTACTCTTTGATCCTATATTAAGCGAAGCTATAATAAAAATAAATCTGCTTTACAACTTCAATATATATAAAACGCAGATCGAGCTGAGTTTTATTTTACGTACACTTGAAAATAAAATTTTTCGGTCGTTGACCGTTGAGAATTATGTTTGAGCTGATAACGATCAAAGATTCCAAATCGTTTTGGTGCATTGGTAAGAATCTAAAAATCCATCACAAGCAAAGATCTCGATACGCAGTGAAAATAGTTTAGTTGTAGAAACAACGGAATTGATATGTGCCAACCAACAGATAAGGTAAAATATGTCATAAGCAAAAACCAATCGTCGTTACTTGGTTTCTTGAGAAGAATAATGGGTTTGCCTTAGCAATGATCGGTTGATTGACGTTACCAATCGGTTAGTTGCCATTACCAATAATCTATTCGATTTCTCAAAACTTCTCGTCCTTCACGTCCTTGATTTTGGTGGAGCCTGGAGTTTCAAATTATGTAAACTCCTAAAACTTAAAAAAACATATACGATTAATCGTTCTCGAGATATTATTGGTTAAACGAAAAATTAAAAAAGTCGCATATTTACCCAGAAGAAAATTCAAAAAAATTAAAATTTGGTGTATCACACAAAAATATGAATGTAATGATATACTCACAAAATCTGATTTTTAGACTTTTTTTGTAATTTTTTTTTAACTTGCTGAATTTATATGGAATACGACTCGGATTGAAGGAGATCGTTTTTTCACGCTTGTTTAAAAATAAAATCGATCGATCGTTGAGCCTTCGGTCATACGAAATGCGACGAGGGTGTTTTTGCCGATGATGATCGAAGATGCCAAATCGTTTTGGTGGATCGGTGAGGATCTCTAAATTCATCTCGAGCAAAGATCTCGATACCAGGCGAGGGCGACTGCGCCAAGATCGTCGTTCTTCCCGAGAGACGCGGACTCTCTTCGCTTCGCGTCTGTTATATTTTTAGTGGTACCTCGGGGAAACGGGGAGCTGGAAAGACGCCAGCAAGTGTGTTCGGTAGGCACGCGTATACGCGCTCGCAGAACACGAGTGGATCTCACCTATTCGACAGCCGAAACGTGATTCATCGACGTTTATTCGATCGTGAGTCTCTCGTTTATCGTGTGAAGTGATCGGCGAGCTTCCGGAAGCGCGTTGCACCCAGAAAATCGCCGGCATCTAGACGCGGCGCTGCTTCGCGACGTCGGGGGGCAGGGGAGAGGGGGTGGTGGACATCGAGATAGCGTCGACTGACCCTCGCGTTACGTATTACCGATCGCGTTGTTGGCGAGCCCGATTACAATTAGGATCTACCGATTTTTTTCGAATTGAACACTGGCCAATTTTCCATCACTTCGCAGATCGACAGCCTTTACTTGTATTTTTTTTTTTTTTTAATAACGAGGGGAGGATGCATATTTTAGTTTTAGTTTGATACTCGGTCGCTTCTATGGAAAGGGCTTTCAATTAATTGAATAAGATTTTAGTACTTTTTTGAGCCTGCGCGATTTAGTATATGTATAGTATGTATTTTGGACATTATTATTTATCGAGAAATGACTATCAGTCATTGATTATTATTGATTGATTTAATGCGGTGCCAAAAATTATACCGATCGATGGCAAAGTGCATAAGAGTGATTTGGATTTTTTATGCAGTGACGAACGCGTTTATGAAAAAAAAGCTACGCTACTATTAATTCTATTTTTTGAAAGAACGGTGCAAATAGAAACAGGATCTATAGAGTGATATGTAAGTCAGAAAGTCGATTGGAAAAAATGTAGATAGTTTAAGATCGAAACCTGATCGAACGTCAGCTTCAGAGGCTAAATAGTGTGGTTCATTATATCTCACGATGTACTGACAATATTTATCAGCATATTTGAATAATTATGTGTTAATATAGCTTTATTGATAAACAATTATTTAGCTTTATAGCTGAAAGTTTGCAAAGGACGTATAGACATTTTTCGAACATTGCAAAGTAAAATAATGTTTTTAAATATCAATTTATAATTGCATGATCGCAAATGAAGACCATACGAATAATGGGATTTAAAAGAAGTAAATATTGGAAGCGCATTATCTCCAGATGTTTGAGGATCGTATCTTAAATATGATTTTCATCGTGAATTATTTCAGATTATGAAAAATAGCGTTCTGGAAATCGGCTTTTTGAACGTTGAAAAAAGTGAAATAATAGTGGCAAAAACTTTACAAATTCCAAGGTGATTTTAGATTGGAACCAACACTATTATGACAAATTATCAATATCGAAGAAGATGAGGGTCATAGTCTAAAAATGTGATGTGGTGTGTCCGAAAAAAAATTTATTTCCCATTAAATTGCAAATGAAAATCATTTCACATATCGAAATGATAAGAAAAATTGTTACTCTTGTTACAAAAAATTTTCAATAACTGCATTACTATTGTTAAAACGTTTTCTCCACTGAACTTTTCTTCCAAAAGGGAGGAACCCATTCAATTTTTTTTTTTCATTGCTCGCATCAGTTGTAAGTAACTAAAGTAATTCTGATTCAAGCTCTCGTATATTGTTTCAAGTGGACAATTGCCGAGTGATTCAGTTATTCGAAATAAAGATCCTCTCATCGTGATATCCCGTAATCTCGAGAATTTTGAGTCGCCAGCTTTTATTTCGTCATGTTTATTTATATTTTTCACGGCAAACGGATTGTTCGGGCTTTAGATCTTTTCCTGTAGATGCAAATTGACTGTAAAGCATAGGAGACTGGTGCTGTCGAGTTACAGCTTGAGAAATTCACGTCGTATTTATAGAATTTCCATTGAGAAGCGAGCGGTCCTTGACGTCACGGGTTTCAAAATGAAACTTCGAAGTTTAAGCGTCGGAGCGAGATCTGAGAAGACGCACGTGCTCGCTAACACCGATAGACGCACTAGACTCTATCAAGGACGTGTGTAAAGAAAACTCACGAACTTTTGGCGCAATATTTTCAGGAAATTTGCAATTAATGCGCAGTGGGTGGCTTTGCAATTGTGTCTGTGTTCGTGAGGGAGAAATCACGCGAGCAATCCAGGAACTATATAGCGCTTCTTTGTTTTCCTTCACAGGTCTAAATTTACCGGCGTGTTTCGGATCGAGTATACGGCTATTTATAGTATTTAACCGTGCGCTTTACCAAGCACGTGTCACCCACCCCGTCTTAGCCTTACCAAGCAAAATTGTCATTTCCTACGGAAGATGGCCACACCGAAAAAAAAAAAAAAAAATGGTAATACCAACCGAATCTGCGTTTACGGGTGGCGAATGAAATATTTGGATGATTGGAAGAAATATTCCTTACAGTCAACCAAAGATTTCTTTCGCTACGCTTTCCAACGAAATATTTGGTTGATTGGAACGAATATTTATTCCAATCAACCAAATTTTTTTTTTCGCCACCCGTAACCGCAGATTAGGTTGGTATTACCAATTCTTTTTTCCGGTGCATGAAAAAACTATATATGAGGGATTCTTCATCAATTCAGCCACTTTTTTTAAAACCTCCTTGATTAGTCCTATAAATTGGACACAATTTAGTATCGGTTGAAATTACTCTTTCCCAATGTTTCCAAATTTTTTTATCCAATATTTCGAAAAATGGGGTATTTATTTGAAGTCAATATATCTTGACAAATTTGAGTCATAGAAAAAAATTGTTTGAACATCAAGTTGTAGTTTCATATGAATTTTTCAATTAAATTTTTTAGATAACTTCGCGACTCGATAATATTACTTTTTCGCTTGAAAATGTAAGGATTATTTTTTGTCGATGTTTTAGACCATGTAGAGTGTCTTGACGTAAAAAATTTTTGTACAAAAACAAGGCTTCTTCTATAAGGAAACAAAAATGGAAGAATTATTTTTAGTTAAATAAATATTTGTAAAATCTTAAGGTGAAAAAAAGGGATGACACTAAAATACGGTACATTCCATCCAGTGCAGTGTTATTTAATTTGTTTGACCTAGAGCATGGTAGTCCATGCATTTTTTGTCAAACGTTGTACCATGATAGTTTTTATGTGAACAAAATTTACGTTGCATAACATTTTATTTCATGACATTAGTTTTGTTCAATGTTTACAGCAAAATAAAAAAATTACCACGTAGCAACCGTTCCTCAAACTAAACTCACCTTCGATAATCAATTACTGTGGATTCACATCGAAAATTGCAGATATCTCAGAATATACACGAGTTCAAATCTTAACAGATATTTAAAAAATATTAAAATTGCAATAAAATTAAAACGACGTTATCGAAATTTCAGGAAACTATCTCGTAAATTACAAAAGTTATAGCGTAAAATGACTTACTTCAAAATTTTCAAAAATGCTGCAATTTGTTATTAAACTGTAAATTATCATTTTTTCGAAAACGTACTCCATGAACAAGTATATAAAATCATCGGGATGCTTTTCGAAATGATTGGTGGTCTGAATATTTCGTAAACGTACAACGGGAAATCCATCGAACATAGACGAGATCGGTTGCCAATAGCAATAAGGGCAAAGTAGGCAAGTGGGGCAGTTACGTTGGAGCTAATTCTTCGCATGCTATAAATAAACTTATCGATATTTAACGATACCCTCGTTTGCTGGTCAATCTTTGCGATTCATTCTCCATCGTAACGCGTTGGAAATGCAAATTTCAGGGCGAATTTACGACACTAACGAATTCGAGACAAACGACCGGTCACTACGGACCGGAAGTCGCGACGAACGTTCTTCGAACGCCCGTTGACTGCTATACAAGACGAAACGACGAGCCAAAGGAAAAGCAGTAGCAAGAATGGGTGCTGGAGGTAGTTTGCCCAACAATTTCAAGTCTCAGGAACCACCACCGCTACCACCACCATTTTATGTTGGACATCCACAGTACGGAATGTCCAGAATGTCCGGTAGCTCGTGCGATGATCGAAGAGCCAGTGGAACGAGCACAGTCACTTTAGGAAACCCTGGATTTCAGGTTTGTTCAAGCTGAAATAAAGAATCGTTACAAAATCAATGAAAAACAGATTTTTTTACGAATAATATACATTAATAATGAGATCGGTAACCCTTTTTCACCGGAAATAAACAGAAGGATGCTAAGTAGAACCAGACTTGAGCTTTGCTTTCCTTTATCATTTCTTTCTTTGACAAAGTTTCGTGAAAAAGTATGTTAATCGATTTCGGCTTCCTTTTTTTTCGTATGCGGAGAAAATTCGTGGCTACGTAAAGTTTTGCAAAAATTATTTGAGATATTTAATCGCGTTGAAAAGAAAATCGGAGAGAACCCGCCACTAAAGAATCAAGAGTACTCCAAAAAAATCCACTTCATCCAGAATAGCTATACTCAATCCAAAATGCACTCTTCGATAGATAAAAAAATATACTTATATTTTTTCACCGGTTTGTTCTGAAAGCTACGACGAGAGAAAAATGTTACTTTCACTTCACACTATTTTGGTGCACCGTATGACTTTACGAAATTGCAGAATTATATTGCTTATCAGTTACTTATCAGTTAGTGATGTTTAAGTGTAAGATTTTTTAAAAGACGAATATCATTCTCAGAATTTTTCTTATGCCGACATTTTTAAGGCGGCTGGATTCCCTTATAGATGTTGGATCACGTAATTTATGCGAAGAATTGCGCAGGTACACGCGATCGATGGCGTACATTATTACACGATTCGAGCAGTTTTATTTTTCTGCTTCTCGGCAACCGAGCAGACGAGTAATTTCGGTCTTCGTAGAAGTTCTTCTCTGAACACAAGAAATAATTTCATTCCGTTGTCAACAATTTTCAATAATTTTCAGTGTACACTTTTGAGTACAGCCGTGCATATAGTTTCTGCAATTTCGCCCATGCTTAAGACAGTAACTTCAATAATTAATTTCTCGATAATCATCTAGACGATCAACGTTAAATTTGGGATAAAGATGTAATTTTTATCGACGAATCTCCTCCTAAATTCAGAGCACAATTTTATCAATTGTGTTGAGTATCCTCCTCAAAATAATTGATGATGTTATGAAGAATTTTGCGGAAGCACTGTTAAAATAATTGACAAAGTTCCGAATGGTAAATACTCGAAACTCCGAAATTCAATCTCACTTACATTTTAGATGAAGGTCACTAAAAAAATTTTCGTCAAAAATGTAGGTTAGATATCAAATTTGGAAATTTTGGAACTTCGTGTATTTACCACTCGAAACTTTAACCCCGCAGCATTTTTTTGCAGTGTAGAGGGGTCTCGATAAATGAAATGGGGAATAAAGGGGAGAGGATAGTAAAAGTCAATTGGCGTATTTGAGGAATAACTGATAAAAAAAATACAATTTTTCCGGAACGTGAATGTAGCAGGATCAAAGATCTTCGGAGAGCCTGAAAAACGAAGAATGGTGGCATCAAAGACCTTCGGCTCCGAGCCTGTCGAGCTTGCGTCCGCAGCAGGAGACCTTGGTGAGTACCCGGAGTGCATAAAGACAAAAGGCGGCAGTTCTCGAAATTCCTGATGCGCCGACGTAGAGGTGTACGTTTTTTTTCTTGGTTTTGAAAAAGTTTTGGGGACGTTGCCATCGTTTTGGTGGGGGTAAGCTGCAAAGAAATATAATAATATATCGGAAGCTCACAGGCGGCTTTCTCACATGTGGACACCGCTTTACATGTGCGTAGAGACAAATTCTTAAGATACACATCTAGCATAAGTGAGAATAATATTCCACGCTGGCTCGTGTCCAGTGAATTTTCATCTCTCCCGCGCGAGTTTCACGGAGAACACGCTGAGTCATAGTCACGAAAATTCTGTTTTCACGGCAGACGAGAAGATCGCGAATAATCACGTGTCGTCGCGAGAGTATCGGCTCGTCGCGAGGTTCGTTCCCTTGTTTCAGTCGCCGTGTGGAGGAGCTTTCGCAGCTTCTTTCATTTCAGTACGCAGTTGTCGACGGTACCGCGAGGATAATATCTAACGCTCCCACTAATATAGTCGGGCAAACCTTTGTGCTTAACTCACAAAAAAGTTTGACTTCATCTCACTTTGGAGGATAGGATTTTTTTTATTTTACTGTTACGAGAGACTGGAGTGAGTTTTTTAATTATTTATTTAGATAACACTAATCTTGTAATGTTTTAACGATGTTACTCGCTGTTAAGAAATAGTGTTTAATTTTTTAAGTTCGGTTATTCAATATTTGTGGGATTTGGATATTTATTGGAAAAATTGTGAAGCTGTAAGAACTTCAATTCGATAAGGACCAAATGTTTGTGCTTTATTCACAATAAACATTGAATTTCTTTTACTTTGGATTTTAGGAGTTTTTTTATTTTACTGTTACGAGAGACTGGAGTGAGTTTTTAAATTATTTATTTAGATAACACTAATCTTGTAATGTTTTAACGTTGTTACTCACAGTTAAGAAATAGTGTTTAATTTTTTAAGTTCGGTTATTCAATATTTGTGGGATTTGGATATTTATTGGAAATATCGTAAAGCTGTAAGAACTTCAATTCGATAAGGACCAAATGTTTTTTTTTAACTCACAAAAAAGTTTGACTTCATCTCACTGTGGACGATAGGATTTTTTTATTTTACTGTTACGAGAGACTGGAGTGAGTTTTTTAATTATTTACTTACATAACACTAATTTTGTAATGTTTTAACGATGTTACTCGCAGTTAAGGAATAGTGTTTAATTTTTTAAGTTCGGTTATTCAATATTTGTGGAATTTGGATATTTATCGGAGAAATCGTAAATCCGTAAGAACTTTAATTCGATAACGACCAAATGTTTGTGCTTTATTCACAATAAACATTGAATTTCTTTTACTTTGGATTTTAGGAGTTTTTGAAATTTATTCATGTAACATCGACCTCCTATGATGTCAACGCTATTACTCGCAGTTAAGAAATAGTGTTTCATTCTTTGAGTTCAATTTATAGAATCAATCAACAGACATTTATAGAATTTCTATTTTTATTCGATAGACTGGAAAGATGTAGAGGCTCCAATATAATAATGATCGTATTTTTATGCTTTACTTACAATGAAGGTTGAATTTGTTTTAAACTTTTAAGTTCAACTTTAAACTTTAAATTTAAAATTTAGTGTATTTTTACTGGAAGTTTTTATTCATAAACTAGTATATAAAATTTAGTACGCAAGTGTAATGTCAAATTAATGTATGGCCCAGCATATTCGATAATTTTCTTCAATTTTACAGTAAAAGTACTTGAAACTTAATAATTTGTTTTAATTTTGTTGGAAAAGCACATGAATTCTAGACGACAATTGTTTATTAAATTTCGATGACGAGTTTATGAATAAAAACTTCCAATCTTTTCTAACAGTGCACTAGTAAATAACACAAAGGTATTATTATAGTTAACATACGCTGCTCAAATGACGGGTTGGCAGTCGGGTAGCGGTAGCGCATTGCCATCGATGCACCAAGAAGCTATGGAGTTGGCCCGAACGGTATCACATCTGGCAGCAGCTAATCAGCAATTGGCCTCAGCACACACGACTCTCCTGGCTCAGCTGGAGTCGCTTTACCTCGAACTGAACAGAGAGCGCGAGCTGCGAATCGAATCGAGTCGAGATTCGTTCGTAAGGAAGAGGCCATTAAGCGTCGATGATGAGGAGAACGAAAAACTCAAATTGGCTCATAGGGTCGCTAACTTGGAAGCTACGATCGCTGAGCGGTCGACTAACTTCGGGATTCGTGAATCTTCCTGGAGAGAAAAGGAGAGAGAGCTTAGGGCTTCGCTCGAGGAGCTGGAGAACCGATTGGCATCGAGAGAAGACCTCAATATTCAGAGCCTCGATAGCAACGATAAAGTGGAAATGTTTTTGGGAGCTTCGACTGTCGTTAACGAATCAAAAATCGTCGGGCAATCGACGGGACGATTCAGCAAAAAGAGAAATTTCGAAATAGATCAGAATTCACGTAGAATAAAAGTGGAAAAGGAATGCAGAAGTCCTAGACATGAAGAAAGTCAGAAGAGGGTTGAAGAGGATGGAGGAGAGGTTTTGAGCATCGAATATCAAAAAGCTATCGACAGAATTCATGTGCTGGAGAACGAGCTTGAAAATTCTTGCAGGCGTCATGTACTTAGGGAATCTGTCGAACCCTGTATCACATCGAAAATTCAATCGATAAATACAGAGGACGAATCTGTCGATTGGAGCACCAGGAGCGAATCCAAAAGCTCCGACAGTGAAGAAGATACGAGGGGCTTGTTGAATGAGATCGAGAGGCTCAAACACGAGAGGCTGGAGTATCAGGAGATCAACAAGAAACTTACCGACGACCTGGAGAATCAGAAAGTTTCGATAGAGAAACTGAGAAGGGACTACGAAGTGAGTTGCTTTTTTATCATCCTTTAGAGAGAAAAGGTTGAGGTGATGTTACATGCTGAGATTTGTAATTAAAATTGGAGGTCAATCGTGATTTTTTTATCTTTCAATACAGAAAATTTTTCTGTATTGAAATATATAGAATATATTTCTATCGACATAATTTGCTACACAATGTAACGATAAAAAAAATTGAAGATTATAAATGCTTCATGCGTCCTTTATGAGATTAAATTGGAATTTTCTTAAAAATGATATTAAGTTAGTCATTAAGGAATATTTGATAATGGCCTTTTTTAGATGATCCGTTGCCTACATATTTTTTTCTTGCACCTATTTTTATAATGTATTGCTATTTTAACAAGATTGAGCATTTTTTGTAAATAGCATACAATCGATAATTTTACAGATCTCCAGGTCCCAGTACGAGAAAGTGGAGTACAGTTTGATGGAGCGGAAGAAGCAGTTAATCACGTTGACAAAAGATTTTGACACAGCAAAATCTGAGACAACAAGGCTTCTGAAGGAGTTGCAGGCATTTCACCTGGAAAAAGACACTGCCACAGCGAAAATCGCTGATTTGGAAAAAGATCTAGCAAAGACAACGCTCGCGACAGAGCAAATAAGCAAGAATGAAATTCAAGAGAGCTCGAGACTGAGGAAACAATTGTCAGAAGAAATTACGAGTAAAAGAGAACAAACAAAAGCGTTGGAGGATGCGCTAAAGGAGATTCAAAGACTGAACGAGGTGATCGAGTCTGGCGGAAAGGACGAACACGTTAATGGCGCTGAAGAAATATCCGAAACAGGTACATGACATTACTTTCAATGGTAATTTTCCTTCGCATTGATCAGAATAAATTTGATAACTATCTGCAGCGTCCATAGAAGGTATTTAAAATAATCAATCATTCCTAAGGAAAAGAAAATGTTATAACAGTCCACGTACATTCTTTTGAAAAAATTCGGACGTATACTTAATGTATAAAAAAAGTAATGGAGCTCTTCATTTCTTTATTTATTTTCAAACGTTCAACCATTTTCAATAATAATAGTAAACCATACTTTGGATTATAAATTAGCACATGGTTTATTTATCATTAATGTCTTCAATTTCTATAAAACTTTTTTCTCAATTATTGGTGTTATACTTCTGTCAATTTATAAATGTGGGTACATGAAAGTATGTTTTTGAAGAGGATCAGCCAAGAACTGAGAATTTTTAATGTTCATAAATTCAACCATCGATATTTTGGTATTCTAGAAGCAACTCCTGAAGAAGAGGTCCTTGATCCGGAAATTTCAGTGCCGCGTACCAACAACATGGAAGAATTCAGAAAAGAATTGAGCCTGAAGAGGGAAGCAAGACAACGTGCGATCGCAGCCGTATCTTCGGAGATGGACAGGCTGCGACGCGAGCTGGATGCAGAAAAAGAAGCTCATTCGGAAACCTCCAGAGTTTTGGATCTTCTGAAGTCTGCCCAGGCGACAAACGTCGTAGCAAAGCACGAAGTGACGAGCAGTGTGCTTGCAAATGAAGAAGCCAACGAAGAAGACGTACAGGAAGATTGGCGAAAGAAAATGACACCCGATTTGGAGCAAAACACCAATGAAGCTGATGCCCAGTCACTCACCGACATATTAAAGGTACGATCAAATTTATAGACCATCCAGACTAATAACCAAATCTGACTACAAAATACCAAGAATCAAATATAAAAACATATCTTATTGCTCTGAGGGAAAATTATGATATTATTAACTGTTGAGTGATAACTATCAATTTGTAGGTCGTACAAGCAATTTTTTAATCATTGCCACAACTAAAACAACATAGATGCGAACCCATTAATAAAACCGTTTCTGGATTTATTGGCCCATTTTTATCTTCTTAACACTTCCGGATCCGGAGAACAGTATTTTTTTTTAAGCTAAGCCTTTTTTATGTGAAAATATATCCTGAACTTTTTTTTTAGAGGTCATTAAGTCTGTATTTAAATGACTTTAAGAAAGCAGCCGAAAAATCACAATAATTTAATTCCCTTAGGAAACCTTGAAGGCACCTCCGAAAAATTATTAAAAATTCAAGCAACTATCTTTTACGGTAAATTCAATATATGCGAAGTTTTAGCGATTCCGGAACCATATTCGAATTTCCACTTAAAAAAAAATAAATAAATAGAGAAGTATGACGAAAATTAGCTACCCAAATTCGGTCCTACTGGGTCTATAGGTAAATACGCTTCTGCACCCTTTTAAATCGCGTAATTAAAGAAAAGTCATAAAGCAGTTCATCATTAAATTTTTAACCAAAATAAAAATGGTATGAGCTTTTCTATGAAACCGTAACGATGAAATAAAAACTTATTTTAGGTTTCGGATGAACTGAGGGCGAGCATCAGACTGCAGACTGAAAAAATCGACGATCTTCGTTACCATCTTGAGTGCGAGCCTGAAGGTCATCGAAATCGCATCGCGAATCTCAAGGAAATCGCTGCAGTAAGTCGCGAAGCGTCTAGCAACCGCGAACGTCAGATAAATAAGTTAAAAAATCTGCTGGCGCAAATAATCGCCCATCTTGGAGATCCGAGATTTCGCGTTGAGATCACCGACGATGTCAGGGCTGAACATGATCGACAGATCGAAGACATAAGGAGACTCAAAAGCCTCTACGATGAGAGACTGAGAGTCCTCGTGGATCTCAGAGATACCGCGTTTAAGGAATTGACGGATGTTAAGGATAAGCTCAAAGGTTCGCGGAAGGAAAACGGAGGACTCGAGGAAGATCTTAAAAAAGCTGAAGAGAAGGTAGGAAACCACATGATTTCATTATTTTTACAAAAAAAATAAACAGAATTTCGGAATTACATTAGTTAGTTAACTATTTTAACGCGTGCGTAAAACCTCCATTATCACACTCAATGAAACAATAGTATGAAGCG
Organism: Tromatobia lineatoria; assembly: GCA_949699805.1. Taxonomy (NCBI): domain Eukaryota; kingdom Metazoa; phylum Arthropoda; class Insecta; order Hymenoptera; family Ichneumonidae; genus Tromatobia; species Tromatobia lineatoria. Next base: position 22,806,556 of record OX453036.1, read on the forward strand.
ATTGTTGCAATCACACGAGTTAGGTAAAAGTTCCTCCAGCGAGTACTGTACAAAATTTCACTTCATAAATTGTTAAAATGGCTTTTATGCACCTCCGTGCAAGAAGAGCTTACTTCTCGCACTAGTAAAATAAAATTGTATACGAAACTCGTGCGAGAAACTTTTTCTCAAGTCGTGCGATTGCAACACTCGCCTTCGGCTCGTTGCTGCAAACTCACCCTCGTCAAAAAAAGTTTCATCGCACTTGTATCGTAAGATATTATTATACGTAAAATTTAAATTATCGCACCGAGTGAAGCAAAATAATAATATATATCTGTGAGATAATAGCTTAAAAACTTTCAAATAATTTTTCAGATTGACACCCAAGACACAGAAATTTCGAATCTTGAATCACAGCTCGGCTTAACAAAGGCGGACTGTCGTGATCTTCAAAATCAAATGTCTGTGATTAACGGCCTATTCACGCAGATGCTGCTCAGTGCCTCATCCGCGGACATGGATCTCGATCGACTGACTCGTCTGTTGCAGGTGAGGCTTCTTCAAATTAATGTTTTTTTTTTCACGTAGTCGCTTATTACGGATAGAAAATAATAATAATTCGGCAATTTATTTCCAGGAGAATCACGACTTGATTAGTGACATGGCTCGTGAAGAGGGCACAGAAGCTGCTGCCTTGCCAAAGCTTCTTCTGGATCTCGTCGAGCAGGTCGAAGGACGTGGCGGAAACAAGTCCGTTGAAGGCGAAACCGAGAAAAAGGATGATGTTCCAAAAGAAGAAAATATCGCACACAATTTACCGAAGGTTCATACTTCACATTTTTCATTCCATTTCCGAACAATCTGTATAAACAATTTCCAACGGGAATGATTAACGAAAAAAAAAGGATAAAGTTTAATGACTGCCAAAAAAAAATATAGAAGAATGTATTAACATATCGGGTTATCTCAAACAAAAACTATAATACATTGTTTTTACAGACAGTGAAACGAAATGGGAAATTCAGTTTTGTGACAGAGAAAAATAACGAAAAAAAACACCATTTACTGAGACTTACTTTCTTTAAAATCATTTGGCTTATTAATAACAACATAATTATCTTCAGGTCTGGCGCGTGCTTTTGGAATTACTGAGTTGCCATGCTGTGGAATCACCAGCTGTAGTTCCCGCCTCTCTTTCCACGGATCCTAATAGTTGTTACAAGTCAGTGGACACTCCATCAGGTCCGAGACTAGTGATATCCGTAAGCAAGACCTATATCCGGCTTAAGGAATTGATTCTAGAGAAAAAGCATTTGGAGAAAGAGATGAACCGTATGAAGCAACTAAATACGCACTTGGAAAGCAAACTTGGCGAACAGGTGAGTCTAAGTAACTTTGTTCACATATAATGTGAAGAATATTTTGGAAGTCCATATATGTATTCCAATTTTTTTTCCAGATACGGTATATTAAATTTTAATAAATTTTATTTAATGTATAGAAATTTTGAAAAATTCTAACAATTATATTATAGGCACAACGTTCATGACGTATTTAGTATACCATGTAAATTAATCTTACAACATTTTGTTTGCATATGAATTAATATTCGTACATTAAATTGAAAATACGCGTATCCGCATAGAAACTTGCAAATACCTTATTTTAATTTTCATAGAAAAAATTCTAACACTGAAGATTACAAGTCGTCTCGAAAGTGCCACTTCATAATCATTAACATACTTTTAATCTGCAGGAAAAAAGGCTGTCAACAGTTTCGTCCGAGTTGAGCAAGACTTGGAACGTAGTGGGACGAATGCAGGCCCAACATCAGCAGCTTCATACGCATGAAAAGATACTACGATACGAGTTGCAGCAGAAAAGGAAGATGCTGCAAGAATTGAAACAAGAGCTCGAATACTGCCGAGAGAAATGGGAATCAGCCAGGCAAAAAAATACCAATACTGAAATTGAATGGAGAAGTCTTAGACGGGAGTTTGCGGCTCGGAAATCTCTCGCAGCTCAAGATTCCTTCAATAATAGGTGACCATCGATGAAACTCATTATTTTCGGAAATCATCATTCATGGTTTAAGAGTATCAGCCATTTTAATTCCGTAGCCAGAAAACAGCGAGGAAAAAAGTTATTAGTATTTTCAAGTAACTGACTTAAAAAAAAAATTTGTTAACAAAATATTCTGAAAAAAAAATCCTTTATGTGGTAGAGGCTTATAACACTGATTTATAAACAGATTCATAGTAATGAATTCTGATAACATTTTTTAAACTTTTCAGTGGAGAAAGCGGTTTTAGTGATGAGCGAGGCGATGATTCAGATGAGGAAGATGAGGCTGTCGAGGAAAGAGTCAGAATTGGACCCCGTCGTCGTGCTAGGAAGGTGAGCTTATTTTTCGAAGGCAATATTTTTATTTATTTATTGGGTATTCCTGAATATACTCACTGGGCTTTTACTATCTGCAGTGGCAGAGTGTGAAGTGAATGCAGTACTGTATCGCATTTGCACGAGAGCACATGAAAACTGCGGAATACCTGACCGATACAGGCAGCTTTATTTTTACTGAGTTTCCCATACTAATGTATAAAGAATATGTCAGAAGTTTAGAAAAAATGCCTCCCATTTACCAGTTGACGCGCAAATCTTTTCAGAGGCAATATTTTAATATCGCTTACATTCAGAAAAATTGTAATAGTAGATTCAACTGTAAATTGACAACTATTAATTTCTAGTCCATGCAACTATTTTGATAGTTACGGTAACTATTTCGTAGTTATAGTAACTATCTCATAGTTTTGGTAATTAAAAAAAAATTGCGTGTTTGAACTAAAGAATAGTTATCACTTTATAGTTGTTTGTTTTTTTAATTCGCATTCCCCTCCGACAGGAGTGACCCCATGCGGCTGTATTGGAATTCCCCCTCTATATTCCATTAGCCATAACATTTGTACTAAGGGCATAGGGAAATTGTGGATAAATCTGCGCCGATACATAGCCGGTCTTGTGTTCGCTTTACGCCACTGAAGCTACGCCGCGTTTCGTCGAGAATGTAAACACGGACTACAGCTGTATACATGTGACCCCCACAGATATATTTGTGTGTGTCTCACGTATATGTCTGTCCGTGTTTTTGTTTTCGACGATAATCAACGGCACCAGGCATCGAACCCGCGACCTACGGATGCTCAGGACTAGAACTCAGTACACTAACGACTGTACATAACATCGCACCGGTTATTATCACTTTATACTTACTAATACGATCATTTTCTCTCACTGTACAGCAGCATCAATTCAATTATGAAACTGATTTATTGCAGGAAAATCCGAGAGCACCAACACCTGACACTGAATCCGAACAACCTACTGATACTGAATTGTCTGAAGGTAAGACAGGATCAACAGCAACACCGGAACAACGAACGCCAACACCAGAAACTTCGGAACCGATTGGAGACATATCAACAGCGGGTACAAGTACTGGTGCAACTGACAGATCAACGGATACTGAACTTGAAGTAAGTAAACTAAAAAAGTTATAAGAAACGGGAATTCTACAAAATTACAAAAATACTTTCAAAGTCGTATGCATCGGGAAACTTCAAAGAACGCATTTTGTAATACAGGCAGAAATTTTTGCACACATTTATTGGACATTTAAAAATAACTTTAACGTACGAACGATTATTTGACATTATTATTATGAACCATTAACGTTCTTAGTACTAAAAGATCGTTGATTTTTGGTAGATTATAATTGTAATATCTCGCTATCGCTTCATCAATAATTGGTCACGTGCAGTAGTTTTCGGCTCTTCATCAAAATATTTGAGAGCCATTTCAAGGGCATGCAACGCTTGCCTGTCCCTAAAAGTATTTCTTCCGTTTGTTCCGTATTATTCGACTATATACCTCGATTCACGTGGAGTGCCCGGATAATCCCGGCAGCTCGAATAATGCGGAGCTTCGGTTGATTGCTGGCCGTATAAACGAGCTTCTACTGTACATTTCGAACTCAGAAAAACTGCCTCGCGCCCAGCAGTTAACGCGCAAATTAGTGCGCGACTAAGAAGTCACCCATCTAAGTTATGGGCACAAACAATGTTGCTTAACTGTGGAGTATATAAATTCGAATAAAATATAGCTTTTAACTATCTAATGAATTTCTGTTAATCGGTACGATTTTGCATTCACAGTATTGCCGAAGCAAACCGATAAATCCATTGGACCAAGCACTCGCCAATGTCATACAAAATCTTATAACCATCGACGAGAGCAACGGAAATCAACTGGTAACGCCAATTGTGGAATCTCAGGATGAAGATGTAGCCGAATCTCCTTCAAGTTTCCTGCCATTACAGGAAAGCATCGAAGCTGCAATTACTGTTGAAAGTACAGAAAACCGTGCGATTCAAGAACGTCCAATAATGGAGGACATCCAGGACGAAACTCAACCGATCAAACGTGAAACTGTAAAGAGAGAATGCCCAGGAGCGAGTGGAGACGTTGCTTCTACCGTTTCTGTATTCGCTATTGGTCCCTTCCCAACCTCTTCCTCATCCTCGCCATCCAAGAGTGTACAATTCAGCGATCCTCTGGTAGTCGGTCCTTCACCGCAATCTCCAATTATACAAGTTTTCGGTCGTGTTCCGGAAACTGAAGAACTTGGTGAAACCGTTGCAAAAAAGATGCGGCTAATTTCTGAAGAAGAAAAATTGCAGGAACAAAAATTGAAGGAAGAAAAATTGAGGGAAGAAAAATTGAAGGCAGAAAAATTGGAGGAAGAAAAATTGAGAGAGGAAAAATTGAGGGAAGAAAAATTGAAGGCAGAAAAATTAGAGGAAGAAAAATTGAAGGCAGAAAAATTGGAGGAAGAAAAATTGAGAGAAGAAAAATTAAAGGAAGAAAAATTACAGGAAGAAAAATTGAAGGAACAAAAATTGAAGGAAGAAAACATAAAGTCAATCGCGAGTACATCAGCAAGTTGTCAAGAATCTGCTGAACCGATGGAAGTATCAGAAGAAACGGAAAGCGCTCCCAAAGCATTAGAAATTCCTTCCACTTCAACAGCCGAACATTCACCAAAACCTGTAAGAACTCATGAAGAAGTTCTGGCTGCTCGTGCAGTTCGACTCAAACGATTAGAGGAACAAGCTGACTGGCTAATGAAGAAAATGAGCGCCACTAGCAGAAGAGGCTCAGCTCTCAGCACCAGACTCGAAGAACTTCATGAAGTTTACGGTGAAGCACCTGCACCACCGCCAAAGCCTGATGTTCAGCCCAATGTTCAGCCCAATATTGAGCCAAATGTTGAATCAAATGTTGAGCCCAATGTTCCGCCAAATGTTGAGCCCAAAGTTCAGTCAAATGTTGAACCAAATGTTGAGCCCAAAGTTCAGTCAAATGTTGAGCCAAATGTTGAGCCCAATGTTCAGCCCAATGTTGAGCCCAAAGTTCAGTCAAATGTTGAACCAAATGTTGAGCCCAAAGTTCAGCCAAATGTTGAGCCAAATGTTGAGCCCAATGTTCAGCCCAATGTTGAGCCAAATGTTGAGCCCAATGTTGAGCCCAATGTTCAGCCAAATGTTCAAACTTCATCGGATACGGAGACTCATCAGGTATGTAGAAAGATAATTTCAATTGTAGTCGGTTTCAAACATTTCGCTCCTAATTTGCCTGGTGAAATTGGTGCGGGAATCTAGTAGTTAGTGTGCTGGCCTCTGGTCCAGAGCAACACTAGATCGCGGTTTTGAATCCCGGGGCCGTCATTGCGACGAAAATAATAATACGTGCGCGATAAAGCTCCAAATGTATACATAAGACATTAGACTGTTTAAAAAGAAAACTTAATTTTCTTTTCCTTTAACGTAAAGCTTCAAACGATTTTTTTTAAAGGTTGGGCAACCGCCGTTTGTATTTCATATTTTACTAACATGTAGAAAAGAAAATCGAGTCTTGTTTGCGGTCCAATATTATTTTCGATTATTTTAAGAGTTGTAACGTCCTCTTCCTATGAAATACGCGAAAATTTAGTTTTTATGAAAACGAAGCTTCGTCCCTGAAGAAACAAAAATTGTGGCATGTTTGACTATCTCGTTTTGACTCTACAGCCTTATGAAAAATAGACTTAATAAATATTAAGCTACAGTCAATAATATTCGTTGTATTTCTTATGTTTAGCAGCAAACAGAACAAATATCAAAAGAAGATCCGAACGAAACGCCACCGCCCGATGCTCCCTGAGTCGATATCGTTCATAAATGAAAACAAAACAATGATGTAAAGTATGGATGAGAAGAAAAACCCTTGGCTGGGAAGTCAAGGTTCCCGTTGATGAATTGGGAATTGCCTTGAAGTATTCTCGTAAGAAATCGGATCTGGAACATCAGTTTTTCGTCCTTCGCCACGGGTGGAAGATATTTGTATGCGCGCTGTAATAATAAGTACAAGAAAGATCCGAGAGTCGTTGAACCGTGACGATGCTTGCTGTATTCCTAAGACACGTCCCGAATAGCAATCGTACCTCGTTTGGTCCGTGTACCGTTGTGTTATTCCGAGCCTGTTCCTGTTTTGTACCTCTGTGTTATACGACGAAAAAATTATTGCGTCTTTGTAAATAAATGAAAATAAAAATCGAATATAAAAACACTGAATATCTCGTTAATTATACCTAAAATTCCGCAATAAAGAAGGTTGTACTAAAAAAAAAATTGTAAGACGACGATCAAGGTTCTCAATCGATATCATTTATTATTCAAATAATTAACAATTTTCAGGCAGTAAAATTTTCACTTCAGGCCTTTTCGGGCCTCTTTGTCTCTCCGTTCACGCATATATCATATAGAATAGATATGTATATTATTCACAAGGTTTCGTTTCGAATATTTACGTCGTTTATAATAATAATAATATCCGTACAAAATTGTTTGTATAACAAAAAAAAAGAAAAAAAAAGATCAGCTAGGTACTTCTAAGTCTCTAACTCTCCGAGCATTTTCCACAGGATATTCTGGAGTATATATAAAATAGCGAATCGCTTACGAGTTCATTTTGCAACGGTCAGACCGGAAATGTATTTTTATTTTCGAGGTAGAGCAGACGGCTCACCGTAGTCTTCAATATTATATTTATAAAACCGCAGGTGATTTATTAATTTCGTCGTTGTCTCTTTTATTCGGTTCAACGTTTCGCATTTTCTCTATCTACATGCCTTACGAAAACTAGTATTGGCCATCTCGCAGCAGTTTTAGCAAAGTTTAATATAGTCCTCGTAAACACTGTATAAAACTACTACACATACTCATCATCATCGACATATATATATAATATCTAATTGTAAAATCGTATAAAAACTTAGAATTAACAATAATTTGTTTGTTTTTTCTTCTTGTTGTGTATCACAGCGTACATCGTACACTCTTCACTGAGCTCGAAAGAGAATTATGTTCGTTTTCTCGAAAAACATTTGTATAAAAACTATGCAAGTATATATATTTATATACTCAGTGAATTGACCTTCCTCCTCGATATATACATAACGTTTATGGCTGGTTTCGATCCAAGTTACAATAAATTAAGTTACCGAGGCACTGAAGTTGCGGCAAAGGCACTCGTCCACTGTGGACGTTAAAAATCCTTCATAGATAAAAAAAAGTCTTTGAAAAAACACATTTATTCACTGGATCATCTGGAGATATCTGTTTTCCTCGAGCAGCGAACTGAGAGACGAAGTCATATCATTGACAACCATATTCGTGCTGGCTGGCAGAGGCTGAGGAAGCGACAGAGGATGTGTGGAGCTCGAAACATTGGTCTCGTGGGTTTGAGCAGCTCCGGACCAATTTCTGCACTGCTGTACGTATTCGAGCGTCCGCCTGTAAGAATCCTGTCGCATACCTTGCGGCGGTTTCACAGGAGAGCCTTGTTGCGACTGGCTAATGTCTCTGCACTGAATTTCGCCTCCTGCGTGTCCATTGAAACACTGATCGTTCGCATAGTTCCACTGGCAATTGCAGACATACTGATTCGGATTTCCCTGAGTCTGACAGCCGGAATGACCGCAGGACTGAACTCTGCAATTATTCTGCATGGGACAGAGGCTCGTCATTCCTTTGGGAAGATTGTTGGGCCCGTGAGCGTGTCGAGGAGACGTTAGACCGGGATGAACGCAGTTTGCATTCATCTGTGGACACACAACGCCACCAGCGGCAACAGGTCCTTGTTGATTCACCTGCGCGCCATTTAGAGCCTTAGCTCCGCCGGATTGAGCACAATGAGGTCCCATCGCTCCGCAAGGTACTCTGCCTCCGTTCTCCATTTCCTGAGAATTCGGCTCGCTTCCAGTAGCCATATTTCTGCCAGTTTGCGAGCACGAGCCTGACTGTCCACATGAAGAGCTCGAATGGCCGGTAATACGAGGAGAATTACCAGACTGACTACAGTGGGAATTGACTTGTTGACAATTTCTCATTTGCGTGCACTGCTGACCAGGAGTATGAGCCGCCGATCCGCAACTTTGACCGTTAGCGTGCACCTGACCGCAATTTGAGTTCATCTGAGCTTGGCAACCGTACATAGGATAGTAACCTGGTGATTGGTGATTTTGTTGCACGCAATTTCGCGTCATTTGCGCCGAATTTTGAGGCATATTCTGGGGAGGTCCGTGCTGAGGTGGAAGCGCGCCCGCGGCTGGTGAAGTCATCGGTTGATCACTCGCGTGACTCGGAGCATAGTGAGATCCTGGTGACATAACTTGACCTACGGGACTTGGCTGCATCTGTGATCCGCAAGGCTGACCTTGGCTGTAATTTTGCGGTGGACAGCAGCCAGAATTTTGACTCATTCGCGAACTCGGACACTGCGAATATGCGGGAGATGGACTCTGATAATTCGGACAATTTTGCTGGGAATTTGGCTGCTGCGACTGCTGCTGCTGCTGATGTTGCTGTTGGGGATAACAACCTGGCTGTTGGTTCTGCTGGTTTTGCTGGTTGCTGTAGTTGCAAGGTGGCGGCTGCTGGCGCTGATAATGCGATGGCTTCGTGCATATCGGCGACTGACAAATCGGCAATGGACTGCCGCGATAACTCACTCCGTTGCCTCCTGCTTGCACCTGAAATATAGAGTGGTACGTTTTAAAAAATTGTTCGGTCATGGGATAATGGACTGATACTCCTAATATTCCATCGTAACGCTTAGTGAACTTTCCTCGTATAATTGACTCGATAGTTATTATATTGAAAACATTATCTGCCGTTACTAAAGAAAGGAGATCTTTTTTTATATCAATAAAAATTTCCTTAATATTTATGAAAATTTTGTTATGAAAAAATAAACTCACTACCGCACGGTTCAAATTATGCTACTAACTGTTCATTAAATCGTACTTTTTAAAACTTTGTTTTGCTTTTAATTGGAATTTTTGATATTTTAAGCACAGTGGCTCATCATCGTGAAAAAGTAATGATGAAATTAATTTCAGCTCAAATGTGCATTTTTGAGAGTAATAGGAGCTTGCAAATCTGATATGGAATTATTAAATCTGTTTTTAGTGAGATTTAAAGTTGGAATATTGCGAGGAAATTTTTTTTACTAGTTTGAGAAACACCAAACTTACCTGATTTAGGTACTGCATCATTTCGTCGGGAATGACGAGCTTGTTCTCCACCATCTCGCCTTCGCCCATCTCGTCCAAAAGCACTTCTTGGTTGGGATGAAGCTCGGGAAGTTGAGCTGATCTTGGTCTCGGTGGAACCGGAGGTGATGTTCGTTGATTCTGGTGACCTCTTGCTGGCTCGGACATTCGTCGATCGCTGGACGGCTGCGATAAGCAGTGACCACTCGGAGCCCAATCACTAGGTACAGCCTGTACTCCCTGATTTATACGAAAACAACAAGACTTTAATATCAATCGTTTTTTTTCACATAAATAAAACCAAAAAAATGAAACTGTATCTTATTACGCAGGGAAAAAAATTTAACCGTATACACTGAATTTTCGGATAAAAAAATTATTTGAAAATATTCAAGTGCACCGCTTATTTGAACGAAATATATATTTGAATTTTTGTTGCGTTGAATAAAATAAAAAATGTATCGACGAAATATTATTAACAAAATATTTAATATTTTCGACTAAATTTTGTGTTGATTTAATCATATTATCCTACGAAAATGTCAGGCAATAACTTATCCATATTCCATCGTCAATTCGACCAACTAAATTTATCGTTGGATCAAAACAATTTTTTCCAATGCTTATTATAATATAATTTATGTATATCCGAGTTGTTCTGTTTAACTAAATAATTCTAATGATCCAAATATATATATTAAATCCATACAATCACTTATTCATTCGACTTGACGAATAATATCGCTACTTCGATTGTCTCAGTTATATTAATTCAAATAAATTTGCTCTTTTAAAGAATTTATGCAATGCAATATATTGGTGTTTTGCCTCCAACCAATTACATATATATATTTCACATAAATGATTTGGTGTATCCAATTTTTTTGTTTTTTCGTTGTACAGAAAAATCCTGTGATCTTGTATATATTTTGGTTGTGATACAAGAACAGAAAGGAGGTTATAAAAGGTGTTTGAGAGTAAAAATTGATTTTTCCGCGACGAATTAAGTCTTTCAGCGGAATAAAAAAAAAATCAAAGCTGCGTTACGCAGTAAATCAAGAAAGAAAACGATATTTACCTGAAGCGACATATTCTGCGTTTGTACGACAAGGTTGCCGGTGGAATAAGGTCCCTGAAGATGGCCAGGAGGATTAATTCGACTGGAAGTATTACTCATTTGACTACTTCTCCTGGAGGTACCGGGACTGATAGGATCGTAGAAACTGCCAGGTCCAGCGGGTCCCATTCTCACGGCGCTCACGCCACTCGCTTGACTGCTTCTTCTGCTACCAAAGTCCGTGGATCTCATACTGCCGTAATAGGTGCTGACTGTGCTGTTGCTGTCTCTCCTCGGTTCGCTGAGTGGTTGGAGTCTCACTTGAAGATCCGAGAGACTCGTCTGTCTCGTCGTCGTACCACCCTCCATTTTCAGGTCCGTGATTTTTCGGTTCAGATCACCGATATTTCCCTGAGGTCCCGTCACTCGACTTCCTCGAAGGCCTACGACTCCCGCCGGAAGTGGTGGCATCGCCTTGACGTTTAGTCTGCCTTTTAGACGATTTCTCGAAGGAGGTGGGGCGTGTTGAGTCTCCATACCGCCAACCTGAACAAAATAGTATGTTACTTGGTAAATGAAGCCAAAATCGAATATTTTCAAGCTCTAAGTTTCTAAATATCCAAGGATATTTCGTATCTATTATTAAAATATTCGACAACATAGAACATATTACTTTCTACGGAGATTAAAATTATTTAAATACCGCTGACTTGAAAAAATAGTATGCTACTTAGTGAATGAACCAAAAATCGATTATCTGCAAGCTCTCATTTATTAATATCCAAGGATATTTCATATCTGCTATTGAGACATCTCACAAAATAATACATTAAAAAACAGTGATTAGAAACTCACTAAATAAACTAAAATATCTCTAATATCTACAGATGTTTAAATTTAATCCTGTTTTGAAGTGACACAGAAATTAGTTTAATATTCTGTGAAAAGAGCCTCGTTTATTCGTTTGTAACATTGGAGATTTTTAGTACCAAAAGGAAAGAATGGTCTCTCTATGGAATAACCACGAATTTAATGATTTTCCTATTTTCTGGGGCATTAACTATTTAAATTGGAATAATTACAATGGCACGAAGGGCGACAGGAAGATCAGCGATATAATAGTCGTCGGGTTCTTCGTTCCAGTGTTCCTCGGCCAGACCGACGCCATCGCCAGCGACACCACCGACGCCTGCGATGTCATCGTTGCATCCACCAACCAGAGGACTTCCCTGCTGTTGCATCATACCCGGAGGACTATTGGCTTCACTCTCAGATTTAACGCTAGGGCTCGAAAGACTCGGCGTCTTCGGATGAAGATCTTCGCTTCTACTCGGACTGTGACCACCCGCACCTGCCTCGTCGCTTCCGCCTCCATCTCCACCACCTTTGTGCTTCTTGTTTGCATAAAACTCCGCTCCGTGTACAGTTTTCACGTGTTTCCTTAGAGATGACGGATCTGTGTACCTCTTCGTACAGCCTGGTGCTTTGCAAACGTAGGGTTTCTGAAATTTCGAACAAAAATAATTAAATATAGAGTCAAAGTTTGAGGAAACACTGGAAATAAACTTCGGAAACTTTGGAGTTTCATTTCAGATTAAATTTAGAATCCAATTCGTACCTCGTTCGAGTGAGTCCTGTTTTGATGCTTTGCCCTGTCACTTGCGTTACTAAAAGCCTTGCTGCAACCCGGATACTCGCATGTGTATGGTTTTTCACCCGTGTGAGACCTCAAATGCGTCTTGAGGTTCTCCAGTCTTGAATATGCTTTGAAACAGCCTTCGAACTGAAAAATGAATTTATAATAGATACTTTTGTGAGAATTTGTTGGTATTGTAGGATCAATGAGAAGCGGTTCTGTATTATCGTAAAGCTTACCGTGCATTTGTGGGGTTTTTCGCCTGTGTGCCGCCTCATATGAACGACCAACATGTATTGAGCTTTGAATGGTTTTTCTTCCCTCGAACATTCTTCCCATCCGCATACGAAACTCTTTTTGTTCGCATGTATGTGGTCGTTGTTGATGTGTTTGACGAGATCATCCTAAATGAAAAATCAATTATTGTTGTGAAACCGTGGAATCTGGATTTATATTCATGTCGGATTGTCACAAACATATATTGCAATTCCGACGTTATTTGATCCTTACATTTCTACATGAGAGAAAAATAATTAAAAAACCAAATTGCAAGAGAACCTTTTATAATTAGAAACTCGTATGGAATTGTGACAATCGGGAGTAGAGTTGAGATAACAAGATGTTTGCGACTGAATTTTTATCAAAACAATAATGTTTTTTTTAATCGAAGATAGTTTGATTGCTGTAATTGTAATTAATACTGAAGATTGTTCACCTGAGTAGGAAATTCGAGGCCGCACTCTCTCCAATGGCAGTTGGTTTCGATAAAATCGCCAGGTTCATCCCTGAGATCTTCACTTGGGCTTAGACCTTGGGGATGCGTTAATGGAACTGTCGTAGGTGTCGTGGTTGTTGTCGTCGCTGGTTCTCTCTTCACCTTCGTCGACAATCTTCTCGAAGATGTGTCAGCTTCCGCTGCTATCGAGCGATTCGAAGCCTCTGAAGCTTTTCTGCAAGAATCGGTACCCTGCAATGATAGAAAAAAAAGAACATAATTAAAAACTTGTCTCAGGTAGTAAAGTCGATTAGTGTAATGCTCGACGGGATAAGCGAGGCTTTAAAAGGCGCTGCTAACGTGGGCACTCGACACGCCACATGTCGACGAACGGCTTAGCTTCTCGGGCACGTAAATACCCCTTGCGCCTAGACGTACATGCGATTCTGCAATTATCACGTACAACGATACACGAAGGGCAGTGAACGATTCAATCGAACGTCCGGAGTTACTGTGAAGCCCTTAATGGTCTAATAATGGCAAGATTACCAATATTGCCTCTTTTTATCCATAAGTATAATTATAATACGATTAAGGATCTTGTTGAAGCTTACAATTGCCATTTACACTCTGTTCATGTAAGACGCACGTTATTATCAAATTATTTTACTCCAATTTACCAGTCCATTAGACTAATGCTTGTTGTTTTTAAAATATAGTATCCAAACTGGAAGTTATTAATTCTCAGGATTTTAAACAAGTTTATAATTTCAATTATACAATTCTAGAGTGGATCTACCGATTATGGAGAGTCAGTAGATTTTTTTAAATTCAGGGATTGCTGTTTGGGGAATAATGCTATTAAATATATATTGAATAATGCCATCAAACGTAATGCTATTAGAAACTGGCACATCCGATTACCATAACAGGTTAATAGTAGTATTTATCGACTGCATTTCAATGAATGAGTACGTTTTGCGTACTCGATTTAATTATAAGATTCTGCATAATTAATTTAATTCAGACGTGGATATTCCTTTCATTTCCACACAATTGGTATGGATAGAAGATCGAGTAACCGAGTACGATCACCGGTTAATAGGATCGCGAAACGAGAAGCGTTGAAACGAGAGCGACAACAAACGAATGTGCGAATATTGCTTCGAGCCGATGGCAATCATTGCCAGGAAGGTTTACGGCGTGCGGAGTGCCAGAGTGTGGACACACGCGGTCCGTGCAACCGCGTTAGTCGTCGAGTAAAATGAAAGTACCCGGAGCACGGATGTAAATAAATCAGAACGGTTTGTCGAGAGTAGATACAGTGACTTGCTGCCAGCGGTACAGAACGAACGGAGAAACGTTCTGCCGCGGCAGAGAAAAGAAGGGAGATGAGAGACGAATGAAGAACTGAAAAAAGAAGAAACTGAAGCGGGTAGTACGAGGCAAGGGCGAAATAATGTGCGCGAGATTGGTTGTAACCCGAGGACCCCCCGGTAACCCAATCCTCTTTCTCTCGCGGGTTCGACGAGGACGAAATTCACGGTAGAAGGATCTCGTGAAGAAATAAGCGAGGCTGACCGAGAAGGAGGTTCTACCGTGGGGGATCGCAACCACGGAAGAAAAAAAACCGTAAAAACAACAACAACAAAAGCACGGAGTGAGAACCGAGGGGGAGTACCGATTATTTATTCGCAACGAATCGATGACGGCCCACCAGCGATATATCGTTCCGCGAATGGCAATAATAATCAAACAACACCTACTGCAACACTCACGGAGCACCGAGTGTGAGAGTTGCAATCCAATTTCTCTCGATAGCCTTGCAAACCCTTCGAAAAATTGCGCTCGTAAACTCCACAGCGAATCGCCTATTTTATTATGCTACTTTCATTGGAATTACGCGTGAATTATGAGCGAAAGATTGAGATTTCTACGTAGAAACATCGCTTTGTACTTGCGTTATTAAATTTTCAAGATTGCGATTGTTCTTGTGTAAAATAATGAGGTCATTTAATCATTGTTGTTAATTATGTGGATTATTTTCATACTTCTCTCTTGGGAGGCAAACCACCTCCGTGAGGTCCTAATGTCACCGAGGCTGCTGAATGCGGTGGTACGGAAAATAATTGCGTGTGTGGTGCCAATCCATGAGAATGCGGATGGCTGTGGGGGTGCGGCGGCGGTGGAGGTGGTTGGAGAGGGTGGGTATGCGGTAGTAGAGCACTCCTCAACAGGTGTGCTTGCAATTGCTGCAGATGGGGCGGTATACCCGGATGCATTCCAAGAGCTGGACTCATCGCTGTAACATAACGAAAAATACAAAAATTAAACAACAGTCAATGACAATTATAGAAATATCAAATGTAAGAGCTTTCATTGACAATATATTTGAGTCACGGGTGTTTACAATAATAATAGTTTGTATTTTGTTTTTATTGTCTGTACTGCTAATGGGTAACGGACTGAGGTTCTTCAACTTAAGGCTTTCTTAGGTGTCGAGGAATTATTGAAAATTTGTTCGTATGTAGAATATAAATATTATGTTATGACCTGATTTGTCAATCTTTCGAGATGTTGGTACGTATACTGTCAGAAAAGATTGGAAGTTTTTGTGCATAAATTCGTCAATCAAATTGAGTGGACAATTGTTGTATAAAATTAAGGTAATTTTGCAATGGAATTAGAGTAAATTTAAAGAAATTCAGTACTTTTACAGTAGAATTGAAGCTATTTATTAAAATTATTGTACCAAATAATGAATTTGACATCGGATTTGTATAGTAAATTTAGCACATTATGCATAAAAACTTCCGGTATACATTCATACACATTATAAATTGTACATTCAATTTCAAGTAGATTTTTTTATAATGAGCGATAGATTTATCGATGCTGAAATTAGTTTGTGATTAACGTAACTAGGTAACAATCACGGTATCGATGAAAAATTTTCCGTAAACATAAAGAAAGTCGCTAGGATTGACAATCGATAGTTGCGTCTCTATAGTTGTGAGGCTTGTCACGATTTATTTGAACGTTGAGAGCAGTCCCATCGCGGAATTTCATGCGATTTCCTCGCGATTAGAGAGAACTGCGAGGCTGAAGAACTCGTGAGTAAACAAGTCGCGAGTTTCGAGAGATGTAATCGCGTCCGGGATTTAGCTTGTCCAATGCAAAGGAGGCGCATGATAAACTCGACGAGACACGACGCGACGCACTTCCGGCTGATCGTTGGCGCTTGCATTCTAATCGTGAGTGTTACTTGTTATATACGCGTTACGGAACTTGTAATAGATATAAATAGGTAACCGAGAGCGAATAATAGCTACATTATGAATAATCTTGGACAGAAACGTGCTCCGAACCCAAGTGTTGGCATTCTGCAGATCGAAATTTTTTATAAAAATGTTTACAAGGAATTCGCATTCGCTATGCGTGCAGCTAGTCCTATCGATTCATTTAGTTACTCATCATCGGATGAACGACAATAGGTAGTGTCATCTAATAGATATAAGTGCCAATAATTGTATTTGTACTCTTCTTAGGGGGCCCAGAACTAAGCACCTGGTTTTATAATACAATTCATAGCAATGTTCGTGCGCAGGGATTCTACGCAGTTGAGACTCAACGAGCCGTGTCTCTAATTGTTATGACTAGATTAAACGCCACTAATATGGTTATCTTGTGCGCGCCGTACGTGACGAGTGTCCGTAATGGTTATACCTCCTTATCCTTCGTTCTTCCAACTATGTCTATATCTGTATCTTCTATTCCCCTTCTGTTTCTCGTTTCACCGAGAACATTACATTACGAGCCCTCTTCGGTCATCATCCCGACCGCTTCACCCCAGTAAAAACTCACAATTATCTGCAGCGCAGTTCTTTTAATTGCCTGAAGGGGAGATGTCGAGGGTTTGAAAATTGAATGGCTCATTTCGATGCACAGACTGACGAGAGGAGAAGGAAAAGTAACCAAGAGGATCTGTGGATAGTAGAGACTCAAATGGATTTATGTTCGGAAGCAGGAAGTCTTCATTTAGAATCCGTTCATTTGCTCGACCACTATATCCACGCACGCCGAGCGTTAAGAACTCCGAATCATCTAGCGCTTCACGCTGAGTTATTATTAGCAATGTACGGAGCTAGGATCTTTGATGGAACATCAGGGAAACAGAGAAAGAGTTAGAAGTGCTTGACTCGATGCGTCGTCGTCGTCCGGTTCTCTTTACGAGCGTACATTATAGTATATGGTACATGAAGAGGCCTCGCCCCGCTCGTATGGAGTACCACGACAACAGTAGCCAGAGCCCTCGTTAGTGATGCTTGCCGCTCGTCGCGGATTTTACAGCCTTCGACCACGAGGCCGCTGCGCCCTGGAGGCCGATGGCTTCTTTACTTTACTTGTTGCTGCTGTTGCTGCTTCTTCTACTGTTACTCACGCTTCTGTTACCCTACGCGACATGTGTCGTCGACACTGCTCATAGGATTCGCTATTTACGAATTTCTGACTTAACAACTGCAAACATGTGCTTGAAACTAAAATACAATAGCATTCGTGAAGTAGACGTAGTATGTCAATGCTGTTCTTGGATCGTGGTTCTGACTACCAATATTTAATTGATTACTTTTCTAATTTTCTTTCCAATAAGTTTTGTCTCCTAAGTACACAATACTAGCAATAATTGTCAGTGTTAGCAATGCATGATGCCCGTCCGATTCCGAAGCCGGTGGCTTCTTGACTGTTGTTGTTATTCGCGTTTGTTCTGCTGTTACAGAGGCTTCTGTTATCTGATTCGCTATTGACGATTTTCTGACTTACACACTGTAAACATGTACTTGAAACTGACTAACGTTTGCGAAGTAGACATAATTCTTATGGCAACGATGTTTATTTTGTAATACGTGCATCGAATGTGGCGACTTTCGGAGTAGTAGTTTTGCTATAATTGTATAGTTTAGCTATACTTTGTTGTATTGAGTGCAAGTAACAACTTTAGTTTTTAGTTATTATGAAACAATATCAAAACGATGATAATGATTAGTTCATAACTAAATCTATTATAGTTATTTCGAAGTACTTGAAATGAGAATTGTAATTTTTGTTTGGAATAAGAAAGTTTCGACTATGGTCTTAAAAAGTAATACAACGTTTTCAACCCCGGTGATGTTGTGTAGAATAAAAGGTCTTCTACCCGAAACTTATAAATTAACTTTATCAGAGGCGTCTCTAAGATTGCACGCTGAAGAAAACCCACTGATTGGTAGGTAGGTCGACGCAAATAGCGATGATTTGCTATTGCTTCGCGTGCTTGGAATTGCAGCTATCTAGAAGAAGATTTACCAATACGCCAAGTGTTGCCTGCCATTATGCGCGTCTTATGGAAATCGGAGTCTAAAAGGTCTGCAGTTTAATCAAGAGGCTTTTCAAGCACGCAGTGATTTCTCAGCGAGCCACGAATTCTCACAGAGACAACGTATCTCGAAGGAACGTTGGCTGTGCGTATATAGAGATCGGTATTGTAGAAGATCGCGTGACGTTGGACGTTTAGCGAATGGTGGTTGGCAAGCGCGGTGCCAGGGCCTTTCATCTCTTTCTCTCCTCGCGAACACTACATTACCGCGCTATGCGCCGTATTCTCAGACTTTATTCTCCTCCGGTGAGACTTGACAGGCAGTGATAGAGGCAAAACACCGCGAGCACGCGACTGGTACTCGATAGAGATAGTTTCCGACTCAACGAGGCTCTTTAAGTGATGCCGGCTTCCGAAGTGATTGATAAAATCGAGAGGGATTAAAGCGGAAACTTCTAATCATTGTTACATCGATTGAAGGGTTCAATCGATAAAACCAGGTATTGTATAATTATTTAAGTTAACTGAGAAGTAATGAGAAAAAAAACAAGAAGTTTATTCGGTACGTCCGGCAGAGAGCGAAAAGCGGAAAAGGATAAATCAGTTCTGTCTGAGACGAAAAAGGCATATTAAAGTAACAAAGTTAAAAAATTCCTAGATCGATAGGGAATTCACGTAGACACGTGTCATTCTCAGTGTCCCAGAGCAGTAGCTCAGCCGAAGGGAAAAGGTAATTTTAACGAGCGGACAACATCCTGCGGCGTTAGCCTCGACGCTGCGCCGACAAACAACCACGGCCGCACGTCCCTTGAATTTAAATTACTTGATTGCTTCATTTAATAAGAAATCTTTGAGGCATCGAGGCTGGCGCGCGCTTGTCGTTCCGTACCATCGATGAGGCGGTCCTCTCTTGCTGTTTCGGCAATTAATAATCGATCGACGGCCCAACTTCGTTCCTCACGCGCGTACGCTCATGTTATTGCTGCGCCCTGGGAATGAATATATTTGTGAGTTGAAAATTCGTTTATAAACGTAACGACTGACTGAATTGCGGTATTCTATCGTTATATCTCGAAAGATTGACTGGCGGTGAACCTGCGATGAAGGAAGGAATGATTAATGGACAAAAATAACGATACTATGTAAGTTATATAACGTTATAAATGACAAATTGTTAAATACCTGCGGAAAGGTGACCGTAACTGCCGCTTGCGCTGCTGCTTCGCGATCCATTGACGATGGAGGCGAGACTATTAGGACTGAATCGAATCATGCTGTCGATGTCAAAACGATCCGAATAAGGCGAACTACTCAGTGCCCTTTTCCTGCTCGCCCTTATTGCCGATGCTCGTGGACTGCCAAGCCTCGAAGACGCCGAGACGATTGACGCTGCAATGAAACAAGAAAAGAGGACTGTTAATTTTGTTTCTTGGGCGATTACCGTTTGTTTTACTGAACTCGTTCTTCGACTATTAATTTAACGAGTTTAGAACCAGAGAATGAATATTGTTAGCCAAGTAAGAGTAGACAAAGTTCTTCGAGGTAGGTACATCTCTGCTATTCACCTGTGCCTCTCTAAATACCTCGTATTACATAAAGAAATTACCTGCTACGAGACCGCCAGGATCGCGGAAGAAGAGAAAGAAAAGGCTGATGCCTCGAGGTAAGGAGAAGGAAGAAGAAGATGAAACGACAGGAGAACGCAGGGAGATCTCTTTGCGGCTGAAGCGTTTTAGCGGCGATTTGCTTTCAACCGCAGGCCAACTGCGTAATACACAAGCCACTTTCTTAAGCTCGATGAAGAAGAGCCTGAAGAAGTACAGTGAAGAGACCGGTGGATGGTTATGTGTACGAAGGTTGTCGGTCTAAGAGCTGCAACCACCGTCGCCCTTTTGCACGATCACGACGTTGACTTTGTGGTGCACTTGAGCTCGTCATTCTTGGTGTGCACCGTTTTTCGAATACATGTATATATTGTGAGACACTAAGATCAAGGACTCCGGCACGAGGGAACGCAACTCGATACACAGAGACTCGCGGGAAGACGAGGGATACTGGAACGTTAGCTAAGGGAGAAGAAGAAGAAAAAAAACGAGAGAAGCGACGCCCTTTGATGGTTTACACTCGGTTTAACCCCGTGCTTCGCGGCTATGCACACGGCGCAGGTGTATTGTGTTACTCGCGCCGGATTTTCAACGTTGGCGAACCCAATGCTACTACTTTTTTTTCGCCTTCATTCAGTCGCCAAATTGTCAAACTTTTTTTTTCATTCAAAAGATGGGCACTTCAGATTCGAGAAATCGACGTTAACAATACTTTTTTCATAATACATTTCAGGGAGCTTGAGGATAAAATAGTAGTTTTCCAAGCTCAGTGAGTTGAGAACATTTTTTTTACATTCCATTTTTACTTGCACCGAATTTTCACGGTTGGCGAATCCAATGCTACTACTTATTTTTCGCCTTCATTCACTGTCCAAATTCTTAAACTTTTTTCCATTTGAGAGATGGAAAGACGATTATTGTCAAATTTTTATAGTATATTCAATAATGAAGTATTTACAATTGAATGTAAAATGTAACGTTGTTTAAATACAATTAATTGAAGAATATTTTTTAATTAAATTTTCTTTTGTTACCAATGCATTTTAGATTAGAGTAGTCGACGTTAATTAACGATATTTACTTTATAGTTTAATCCAGGGAACTTGAGGGTGAATTGGTAGTTTTTTTTAGGAAGGTATTGGCTGGTTCAGAATTTCTAAAAGATACTACGTCGCTTCGTGAGCCGAGAACGTCGTTCTTGCACTTTGTGCAGGTTTAATGAATATGCGAAACGGCGCATCCCGTTGGTTGTTGGAAGAGAGCCGGAGTCGTGAAATAGCCGGTGGATGCACAAGAAGAGAAGAGTGAAGCGCAGTATACACGCTCCCCGAACTGCCCCGGGACCTCGCGCCCCGGACTAACATGGGATTGAGACATGTAAATTGGTGCAATCGGCCACTGCGATCGGCACTGTGTGCCCGTGATACTTCGAGCTCATGCCCACACCGGACTACAGGTTCTCTCAAAATTTAAATACTCTGTACTGTTATCGTTAATTCAATAAACCAAAATCAAAATCAGATTATACATACCACTGCACTATTCAATGTCATATTGTAGGATAGATTATTCATATTTTGCTCACGTAGTTCTTTAATTGCTTGTGGTATCACAGTTAAAATTCAGGACTTTTTAAGTAGCAAAATTATTTACCATATCGCATTCGTGATTGCATTGCAAATAGGACTCGATTACAAAAGACGCAATTCAATTTTCGAATAAGTAATTATGATAATTATTACATCATTATCATATCCTCCAGTGTTTGTAAACATGTATTTTATCGTTTTAACAGCTAGGAAAATTGTTTTTTTTATAAAAATTCGTGAGAAATCGTAAGAATAGGTAGAGTGTGGGAAGATTATTGACAACCCAGCGGAGAGAGTTTGGAAAGTAAGAAGATGCTGACTTTGTGGCGAAAATATGAGAGAACCTGTAGGGTGAACGAAGTCGAGGTGTTAATGAGGTCGTGTCGCTCGGAGTCGATTCAATTATGCGCGCGGTGCCGGCTAACGAGGGTCCCGTTTACCCTTTCGATCGTCTTTTAGCCTCACGGGCCCTTTAACCGGCTCTCCCGAGAGATCTCTACTACCTGCCGCGAGAGTTCCTGCTGCCGGTGTTGTTCGCTCCTACGATCACGTCGCCAAGTTCTCGTCGACTACTTGGTCGTCGTCGTCGTCGTTGTCGATGTTGTTCTCACTGCAGCAGACCTTGCTCCTCAACTGCTGCACTCACCACAGGATACCACCACATTAGCCTATCTGAATCCGAAGATATTGACTACCGACCAGCGAATTCAATTCCAATCCGATGCCTACTATGTCTAGCATCGTGCCAATTCAGTAAACGTTTTATATGCATGATTATTTTATTGGAAAAGAAAGCAGAATATATGATTATCGATTGAGAAAGTTACAGCATCGGAATAATTACTGAAAGTCTGTACTTTCCATTAGATTCATTGAAGAATTAGTATTGTAAGGAGAATAGTTAATTAATTCTATACTGAAAGAATAACCTGGAGTTTTGTTTAAGCAGCTACAAATCCCGACTTTCTATGTTTATTTTAGACTCGATAAATTGTAATATTTTATAGGCTTTTTTTTATATTGTTAATGAGGAATTAGAATTTTTGTGTTCATTTTTCATATTTCTTGGAACCGATACGATTTTGTCCTTCTTGCAATCACATTGATTTTCCAGAGGTGTATCATGAGTTTTTAAATAATGTTAGGCTAAAGATGATCTACAAGCGGTTCAACATCACAGGAGGCAGATGAAGAACATGAAGGGGAAGATAAAGATAGAAAAAAGGATGAGGATACTGGTGGAAGGTCTCGGGTTACGGAAGCGTCTGGGAATTTTTCTGGTCCACTTGCGTTTTCTTCGAACGATACGTGACATAAATGTGCTAACCCGGACGTTTCAAAGACTCCCGAGATACGATATAGCGATAATTACGTAGAGTTAGAACCGTTGATTCACTCACCATCGATGGAGAAAGGAAATTCCGAGGAGGCAAGGGTGCTGGCTGGACCAGCGGCGTGCAGGAGATACTCCGGCCCCAGGCCACCCAGTCCTGAAATTGTTAAAAGCCATTAGTAAATAATTTGACAAGGTAACATGAAAAAAAAAGGAAATAAATAAACGCGCAAATGCAACCGCTGAACTTAAAAAACCAGATGATGAGAGGATAATGTACTGTAACGAAGTATAGTACAGTATAATCTGCTTCGTAAAAATAATTCAATATACTTTGATAGTATAATTTGTGCAAATAATTCAATGACTTCTTAAAAATCAAATTCTTCTTTGTTACGGATGCATCGTTGATGAGATGAAGTGACGGTCATTAACGATATTTATTTTATAGCTCAATCCAGGAAACTTGAGGATAAAATGATAGTTGTTTTTAGGAGGCTATTGGTAACATAAAACCAATGATAAAATAGACAAACGAGCAGCTGGTACGATCAGTGCACTCAAAAACCGGATGATGAGATAATAATGTACTGCTGTACATGAACAAAGTATAGATGCCATCGATCTTCGACCCTCAAGATCAAGTTGCAGGGTGCAACGTGTACAGACACGGAAGCACGTGCACTCAAACGCTTTACTTGACGCCTCGTGAGGGACGTAAAGCATCGGAGATATTCGTGAGCTTCCGGCGGACATGCGGGTCGATTACTTTCAGATAAGCAGCATACTTTTTATGAGCAGAAAATCAGATTTACAAACTACGGCCTTGAAACAATTAAGAAAAAACATAGTTTTAAAAAATATTTATCTCGAACGCAATAAATATTGTTGTATTTCCGTAATGAATATTCTATATATATATATATATTTGGATGAATAAAATATTGAAAAATCACTGATGCATCTAAGTCACTTCTCATTTAATTACTGGAATTTTTTTTTCAAATAATCGATTATTAATTGATTGTGTAAATTGTTACACTAGCTGAAAATATTTACCGTCTTCAATAAAAATTTGATTATACTAATGAAAATTTGATCAATAAATATATTTATAGCATTGTATTTTAATGGATTTGGTCCCTCAGTTTTATTAAGTCCATGGGGAAAAATAATATTGAACGATATGTTCTGAGCGGTCGAAATTGATTTTTTTAATGGAGGTGCAGATGACGTAGATAACGTACCGTGTAATGAAGCGTTGGGACTGTGCGTAGAGGCCTGGAGCTGGTGATAAAGGTCCATGTAGTTGAGCCGATAGGCTGGATGGAGCGACGTATGCTCCGATAGGTGATGACTTCTTCGGAAGAAATCCCCGCCGGAAGTCGCGTTGCCACCGCTCCCGAGACCTCCACTGCCTGACTCCCCTGCTCCGGCACCACTTCCGGCACCGCAGCCACCCGAGTTTGCCCCTGCTGTACTACCGATACCCGTCGAACCCCCTGATAATCTGTAATCAATCAATTTTAAAAAAACCATAATTAGTATTATTATTAAATAATTTAATATATTTACTACACGAATCGCAATAACTTTTATGAACCAGTTAGCAGTTAATCAACCCTTTAACACCCAGTCGACAATATTTAAAAAATAAATTCCATAACCTTTTTAAAAATTCATTCACTTTGCAATTAAAAAAAAAGTGAACGTAAAGATTAAATTATCTTGCTTTTGCAGTGCCTAACATTGGTACAGAATTATTTTTATAACGCAAACGAAGCTCAACATCATTGTACTTCAGTAATAGTTTGGTACTTTCGACAGTAGGATGATTAACAATCACTCTGAAAACTAAGAGTGTTGCAAAAGTGTGTTATCTAATATCTTTTAAATTGTGACGCCTTCTTAAAAACTTATAATCATGTTTCGTTCACGTATCGTTAACGAGGATAAGCAACACGCTCAGAAGTGTGTAAAAAGGTGTCACAATGTAAAAGATTGGAAATAATGCACATGCAACACGCTTGAGATTTTAGAGGGATATCAGTTAAAATGTTTGCGACCCTGTTACTGATATATTGTTACGCAGAAAAACTGGCCGCTTTTCTCGTATAGCGCGCTTGGTTATTGAAACGTGCTAAGGTGTAGGGGAATGGAATTTTCAGGTGTGAATTCCGTGAGCAGGCGTGAATGTATCTATTTACTGCCCGGAAATTCACGCTGTGTTAAATGCCCTTAATGGAGCGAAGGGGACGTGAGGTTTTCCGGTCTACGTGTTCCAGCCCTACGCTTTAAGACTTCTTATTTTTATAAGTGTGAATATAATAATGTAAAGCAAAATGAAAATACGTGCGTTGCTTTTTTGAAATCATTAAATTGTGTAGAAAAATCCTCGTTCCTATGAAAATTTGATGAAGACGTATACGCACTGAGAGAAAATCATATATATACCGTTGATCTAACGATTTCATGATTAAAAGAATATAGGAAGGCTTGCAATCTTTTATGGTCGAAGTGATTATAATATGGGTTTGGAACTATTATCATTTCATCGATTGCTTCTAGAATTATATTCGCTATAACCATGAAATATAGACGTTTTTCCTGGTAATTATAGTTTATAGTTAGATTATCACTAATCTAACTGTCTTTTCCTTTAAATTATACCAGATTTTTTTTCAGAACACGCTTTAGAATCCTAGCAACATTAATATTTTGCTTCTAAAAAAGGAGAAAGAAAAAGGGTAAAAATCTGAAGGTCGCATGGATAAAAAACTATATTTTTCTCTATTCCTTAACGATGCCGTTCCCCGAGTCACCGAGGTCGTTTTAATAGGCGACGTTAAAACTTTCGTTGCCAAAGACTAGTCGACATAAAAAGGATAAAAGCGAAGGTAAAGCGGAGGTGGAAGTTTAGCGAGTAAAAGACCAAAGAGCGGTCGGCGCAAAGTGGAGACGTTCGTTTGAGGGATGACGATTCGTCACGCGCGAAACGCTCGGAAATGGCGCGTGTCAAGCGAGTCTCGAATCTTCAAAGATGCTAGGGACACACCGTGCGTCGTTGGCCCGTCTACACGCCTGGCAAAACTTTCCGAGTCAGTGTAAAATACAGGCCTCGACTAAATCCTACGAGATATTGTAAAAAATTGCTTCCGTGTTTTTAGAGTCACGGTGGCGCTTGGATGTTTTTAAAATACATTATTCCAAGAGTCCCAACAAGAATACCCAAAGCAGACTGAACGAATGTTGGTTTAGTATATTTTATTCACAACAAAATGCGTTTTGCTCAGTATTTACTCTTAAGTTCATAAAAAAATTAGGTTAGCGAGAAAATTTGATTCTATAAAGAATTTTGATCGTAAGACAATATGAACTTTTAACGTTTATATCTTAAGTAGTAGTAAAAAAAAATGACAAAAATTCATCATTACAAGAGCTACAGAAAAAACATTAGAATTGTTATTTGGTATATCTTATTTGTTTGAAATTAATTTTGCTTATTATTTATATTGTAGTTTATATATCATTTGAATCGCATCGATAGGTTCAATAGTTGAAGCAAAATAAATGAATCTTTGTTCTCAAATATTTTCTTGTAATGATTTGGTTTTTGTTTACTTTTCGGCTCGTTTAAATGTCTGCTTGTGGCATATTACGTTGAGGGATTACGTTGTTTGGGACTAAACACCTGTTCCGTTTACCGAGATATGACACTCTGTATAAATATTGGCCAGGTTAGTTTGCGGTGAGGTTTGCTGAGTAAAGACAGAGTGTGGACGCCACTTCCCAGACGTTCTCTGATTCTCCGTCTATTCGACTAACCGTTTGAGTGGTGCTGTTTGACTTTACCCAGAGTCCACAAATCTCGATTACCCACTTCGCCACTGAAACTCGGCTTGCGTCAACAGGCTAATAAACGCTTCTAAAAGCTCTCGAGTGTTGAGTGAACATGTCCCACTTGGAAAAACTGATAAAAGTCCTTGATACACAATCAAATTCGCAAGTCTGTTTATTCGTCGACGTATATTAATGCTCCCAAACATATCACCGTAGCAAATTTGCCACCTTTCAAAACATTTTTTGTCATTCCAATCCAGAAATTCAGGAAATTTTTTAAAACGATACGCTTTTACTAGGATTGCATTTTTCATATTTGTTTTCTGAAATAAAAAGCAATTGCGCGTAAATATACAAAAATGAATTTTTCAAAACTGACATTTTTCACCATTACAAGGCGTCGGAATTTTTTTCCTTTTTTTTTTTAACTTGACAGCATTTCGACGCTTGAAAAATGAATTATACAAATTATCAACAAACGAATATAATACCTAAAATAATATTCCGCGTCGGTTTTCAAAATTCTATTAATAATACCGAAATTTCCCTTTCATTCACCGCAGAGTTACTTAATTTCTTACGCAAGTTCCTCCTGTCAAAGTCGAGCTCGTTCTAATAACGCGAGCCTTTTGGCGTGTCTGTAATAATATTTGCCGATCGTGGAATCATCACCGACGGAGCATCCTAAGTTCATAGTTACGGTATGGGGACACAACTTGAGTTGGTCGTTTCGTCGCTCGCGTCATTTCTATAGCGCCTTTCCCTTTCGTCTATACATCGTTGGTACTATCTCTCTCTCTCTCTCTCCCCTCTTTACCTCTCTTTGTCGCACGCACTGTCTTCCTTTCCTCGTCTCTCGC
The DNA here is from genome assembly GCA_949699805.1 of Tromatobia lineatoria. Taxonomy (NCBI): domain Eukaryota; kingdom Metazoa; phylum Arthropoda; class Insecta; order Hymenoptera; family Ichneumonidae; genus Tromatobia; species Tromatobia lineatoria. The sequence continues at coordinate 22,834,174 of OX453036.1, forward strand.
TGTCTCCACTATTTGTTTTACTTCGCCGCCTTTTTTGCAGCCGAGCAGAGACCGCGCCGATTCTATTTCGAATCCTGCTGAGTGCCAGATGACTCGATGCTGCTGGTCTGTTGCCGTTGCTGCCACAGAGATTCTTCATCTCTTTCCGTTTCTCCGTGGCTCTCTCGTCTCTCTGCCGTTTCCCTCATAGCGATTATAGCTTCTGGTCGCCGTACTCGAGTCTCCACTACTTCGCAGCTCAATCTTTCCGACTGCCTCGCTCTCGTTTGCCACCAACATGTACACCACGGCATCGCACTTTTCTTTACGAAACAGTGATGAACCCAAGAGAGCACAGCGCCTCGTGCGGCTTCCTTTATTACTCGGCGAGTCGACGCCAGGCGTCTAGGCTGGACGAGGGACAACACCGACGGGGTGCACCACCAAACGCCAGGCCTCCGACAGATAAAACTCGAGTCGTTAACTCGACACGCCGGAAACCGTCTCATCTATCTTTATCTATAGCGTGTTTATTTTTTTCTCCTCTCTGTTTGCAAAGCCACGGTCTTGGTTCACGATCTTTTCCTTCTTTTTTCCCTCGTCATTAAAATCTCCGGCGCGCGCCCACTCTATTAACAACATAATTCCTAAAAAAAATTATCGCTATTCGATGTATAGTTCAAGAGCTTCTGAATAGGAAAATCAATACTAATTTCATTCCATTTTTTCTACCGTTTTTTGGGTTTTGATTTTTTTTTTTTTTTTTCGGATTGATTTATGCGTTCTTTATATTGAGAAATGTCCATTATTATGTAATTATGAATGAAATTAAACAATAAGCGAAAACGCTTTTAAAAAATGTTTTTGGTAATTGTTTTTAAATATTAATCTTTGGGGGAATTTTAAGTGAGAGTGCATTTTAATTCACCGTCTATATTTTTCGTAGTATCTAAATTTTTTTGTGCATACTTAGTTATTTTTTATTTTTTTTTTTATTATTCATTACATTTACATTTTATTATGATGTATAACTATCAGTTATTTCGTGAACAATTTTTTTTCGATATCATAATTATGATATTAAATTTTTTAAGCATGAGGATATTGATAATTAAGCTGCATAGGAAGCCAGCTGTTAATACTTTTTATTTAAAATAACGTGGGAATGAACCGGGGAACAATTTGGAGAATTGCCAATTAATCAGTTCATAATTTGTGTGCAATTTTAGGGCGACTTTCGCTTTTTTTTTTTTGCCTTTTGAAAGCTGCGCCGCATTGAAACAGAGAGAGACTCGCGTGCTCGCGTCAACGTGACTCTGTGATAATTAGACGACGAGCATACAGGGAGCCGCCTTCCGAACATCTGTCGGACGTCTACAATTCCCCGGCACGGAGGTTTAGCATAGCGTCCAGACTTCCAGACAGCGCGCGCCGAATGAATACCAAGAGGAGGAAGATCGAGTGCGCGAAAGAAGGAGTGAGTACAAGAGTTGCCAGGCAAAGACACTTCTACTACCGAACGTTGAATGACGAGCTGCTGTAACTCGTCTCCTGTAACTTCTTAGTCGTCAAACTATAACCCCTCCTCAGCAATTCGTAAAAGAGCGAACAAAGTCATTGAAGAATTTAAAAAAAATCAAGTAGAAACATAGCAATTTCCAACGTAAAATTGTTACACCAAATATTTTGTTAATATCATTGAATGAGCTCAATCAATTTTTATTACGGTCACACGTGTTTAATCAACTGAGTATAAGTATCGGTAATCATATTAAAAATCTCTTTCAACTTTTTCAATAAAGATTTTTTTATTGGATTAATAAAAAAAAAATTATTTTAGCGTAAACATTAAATAAACCATAGGCATAAATAATTGTATTTTTATTTTCAGATCAATGAAACTCAGGAAAAAAATGGTTATGTCCATTTGCTAATTGTTCACGCGTGTGGTACAATTTCCAAGCACGGTAATGTATTTTCTCGTAAATATGACTTTATGTGCGTACGATGACAAATGTGATAATTGGGTGTACGATGTCGACATGATTCTTGCTACGATGGACGTATATTACGATAACGACTTAGGTGCCAGAGTAATCCGCGAACATGAAGTGTTTATAGCTATTTACGGTGGTGCAGCAGTGGAGGATCGCTTGGCGTCGAATGAGACTCGATAATTAGCGAGAAGTCGTGACACGTACGTACTCGAGCTGCTATAAAGTCTCTTGAGAGAGTCGGTACAGCGGCGGTGTTTTTCCTTCTGCGGCTGCTACCCCGTGTCGCATCAGAGACGATTGTCCAACCGACTATCGTCTCGAAAGGTGAGAAGCTTCGAGGAAGCTCGAGAGTTACGTGAGCCACGAAGCAACACGCATTTCCGGAACAGAAGGGATGTCACTGTCGGACTAACTCGAACGTCGCTCAGATTTGGTAGGCATTTCCGGTACAATCTTGACACACCGTAGCAAAGCTACGAAGACAATCCACTTCCGGTCGATATACGATCGATCAAGAACCTCTAAATCAAATGAGATTAACGATCCGTTCTTAAAGATTTACTAAAGTTCAATCAACAGCTCAAATTTATCATAAAGTCGAATGTAGAAGTCACCCACTTTTTGTTTGTAGTAAGTTTTTGTGATAAATATCACCAAATATTTATTAACACTTTTGCTTACCAGTTCAAATTTTTTTTGTAATCTAGTAATTACATGTTATTACCGGTACATATGTTTTTGCTGTCTTTTTACATCTCAATGAAAAAAGATCGAATCCTATTAAAAAACAGAATTCACTTTACACTGTAACGTCAAGACGAAAAAACAACTGTTATGTACTGATATTAATTTTTTAATACTGGGTTTATAAAAAAGAAGGTCAAATGAGCAAATAAATTTAGTTTTCAACATTTCTGTTGATTTTTTACAAGAGATTTTGAAATGAAGCAAGATAAATAAAATGAACAATGTTAGAAGAAGAGTACCGCCTTAATAATGGATAATTTAGAGGTGGAACGGTAGTGAAACGGTCAATCGAAATGCTAACGGGTACTTTGTGCGATAGACGTGATCGTTTGCACCGACGAGGTCGAAGATTGAAGGCCTCTTATATAGGCGCTCCTTGATCGACAGCTAAAAAGAAATCATTGCACTTAGACGAGGCATAAGAGCGTCTAGGGGAATGACGAGGGGAACCTGAAGAATGATTGCGCATAGGAGGAGCGTAGAGAGATTGCGTCGAACGAAGAGGTTCGCCGGGCGTGTTGGCGCGCGCGTTATTTATAGGCGATTCGCACGCTGGTGAGCGCGCGCTCAGTTGCTGCTGCTCTCTCGGTTGGCAGCGCGCGCTAACCTCTGTTCTGTGCGCTACGTTCGCACATCTATGGTGGACAATTAGGCGCCGACGCGCAAACACGCGCCGCCCTATAACACGAACGATGCGCGCACTTTAACGAGCCACAACACAAATGCGCTCCTTGTAAACTGTTGTTGCTATATTCGCTCTACTAATAACTACCACTATGTCGTACATATGCATGATGTACGCTGGCCCTAATACGTGTAATACGTAAAACACATAAATATGTCAAACTTCAATTCCCGAGGCTTTTTCTACTACGAACGGGTAATGAATTAAGTAGGTTATAAAAGCTTTTGTCTTATATCTTTCTGGATCTTAGTAAAAGAGAATGTAACGGATTTTTACCATTCACAAATGCAGAAGTCGAATAATATTTTGATGGTATTGAAATTGTAATGATAACGTTGAAGGATAAATTTATAATATTTGTGTAACTCATTTTTTAAGATGTTTTCGCGCGAAAACTACACGCTTTTTGTATTCAAGCTTATGAATTTTACAAATAGCTGTTATAAATTGTTATTCGTGTAATGCGTTGTCATTCAAAGTCTATATAGCAACATGAAATTTTTTATGGATTTCTAGTTCCACATATTATTACCGTGAATTTTCTTTTCCAAAGTAAATTAAAATTATTCGGCAATATTTGAAAAATATTGTCGACTGAATTTTTGGTTTCAACTGCAAAAAGCCCTCCCCCGCTTGCTATTGGGCAAAAGTACCGTTTGTGGCCAACTAAGTTCCTTATATGGCCATCAACTTGATCCATTTGTGGCTATACCTATTGCATGTCAATGACAGTGCTGGCCACAAATGGTGTAAACTTTAAACATAATTTTTTAAGCAATAAGGCATTCTAAGCATTGAATATTCGATGTTAAGTTTCCTTTGACTATTGTAGCATAAACTCATTTAGTAATTTCTATAGAAAAAAGTAATAATGAATTGATCTATACTTTTTTTGTGTGGCCACTAATGGTACAGTGGTCATAAATGGTACGTCTACCCTATTCAGCATCGGTCGTGTTGAAATATTTTGCTATTCCGATTACAAGCATAAAACTTATTTTTATACGGTTGTCTTTTTTTTTTAATCCGCAGGTAGCGTTTTCTGACAGGTTGACATCCTTCCTTAGAGATTTGGGTATCGCATCAACGATTTCATTGAATAGCATGAGCAACGGGTCGTTGAGAAAACGGATACTATCCAAATTTACGGCTGTTTCTCTCGCAAAGATCTAATCGCTTCTTCCGTAGCGCTCTCGCGCTCCCGAGACTACGAAGTATCGACATTGTTTTACGATCGTGTTCAACGATAAATTGACGAGTCTGACGCTGGATAATCGAGAATATGTGCACACAGTGAGAAAAGGCTGCTACACGACGGGTTTGTATCCACTCATCGTCACGCAGCGTCCCTCAATCCCCTTTGCCCCTTAGGCACCAATTTAATTCGACGATTCGTATTCCGGACGACTTTTCGACCCGGCCTCCGATCCCATCGAGCAGCCACTCTTATATATAGATGTAGCTGTGGCTATGAGTTAATATAGGCAGACACCGTTTTGGCTTCTTTCGGTTAAGATATATATGCTACTGGATTTTCTCAATACTTTTTATTTTAGGCCATTAACAGCCGATTCCGTATCCAGTGTTTTAGATTCACTTTAGATATTGGAAATAATTGATAAACAACGACGAAAAAAAATGCTTAGAATGTATGCTGACGTCAAGCACGGTGAGTTTTTGCACCTTCGGATTTTTCAGTCACAGGAGATAAACAATATTACACACAAAAGGCATTTAGGTGAAGATAAATTTCGCAGTATAAATATTACCTGATAATTTTGTGAAATATACATTAACGGTAAAATCTACAGTATGTATAGAAAGATGTCCAAGCTTCTGGATAACAGCAAAAAAATTGGCAATATAATTTGACGTGTGACTGTAAGAAAAAACGTAACGGCCCTTGATTTATTTAGCAACACATTGAATTTATGCAATTTCATGAAAATTCTATCTCGTTTTAGCAATACTAAAAAATGGAACATGCTGCTTATGAAAAGCTGCCGGCAATTGCTGCAATAATAATTATTATTTCATCAACATTATAAAGAATTTTTGAATAAAATTACAGAGGTTTACAATTCTGATAGCATTCCGATTATTGATGGACTTTTTTCCGAATCTTTAAGCTTAACTTTTTTTAGCGTTCTATCAACATGCAACTTATCTTTAGAACACGAATACATGCAAGTTGAGTGGGGGTGCATGACACCGCGCACCTGACACTTCCGGCGATTGGAGAAAGTTATTCAAGACTTTTAAATGAACGAGTCCATCTAGTGTCTTATATATTATATTAGGGTGTGCCAAAAAAAGCGATATTTTTTTTCCTTGCTCTCCGCCCAAAAAATCGTAGAATACGTCTTAGTAATAATCCTGTGAAAAGCGGAGCTCATAATTTTAATTCTTAGAGGTCCATCATCGCGTTTGAAGTTTTCCCATTTAAATGACACAGGAAAGTGATTTTTTTTCCATTCTTTCTTTCTGCAACCCAAGAAGAATTTTTTTTTCATAAAGTCAATTACCACATCTTATGAATCATTAAATTTTGAACAAAAAATCTTGTTGAGTCGAATTTCTATCTTCAATATTTGATTTATTACAGAGCCTTGACATTTTTTATGTTGTAAATTTTCCGTGTTTTTTTTTTTTTTTTTTTTTTTTTTTCTCCATTTTTTATGGGAATTTTAAATGGGAAAACTTCAGACGCGATGATGGACCTCTAAAAATTGAAATTATGAGCTCCGCTTTTGACAGGATCTTTACTAAGAAGTGTTCTACGATATTTTGGGTGGAGAGCAAAGAAAAAAAATATCGCTTTTTTTGGCACACCCTAATATTATATATAATGTAAACATATTCATAGATATATTACAAGTCGATTGTTCCTTGTCAGAACGATCATTCCATATCTGACCTTGGCCATGGTTCATCCAGCTAAATGGCGATATTCGAAATATAGTCGTAACTTTTAGTGTACTCGCTTCCGCACGGACTTCTACGCTTTATTTCAAGCGATTACTATACTACTATGCTCATCGTCGCGGCCACCGCCGACGCCCACCGTGAAAGAAACCGCAGACGTGATGAAGACATTAAAATGGTGGAAGACGGACGCGAGATTGGCCGTGAGATTGTGCCGGGTGAGTCTGGGGAGACTCTACCCGTCGCTTCCACTCTCTTCACTCACTGAATTTGGCTGACGCTCGGTGGTCCTCGCTGATTGTGCCAGGGTACCCACCAAATTTTACCAATTCGGCAATTATTATCGTTGTTGCAAATTATACCTGATGCGGTACGTGCAATGAGGCGAACAACGTAGATTTTCCAGAAACTTTGGCAAAAGTTTGTTGTTTGTCGTCTGATTAAAAAATCCCATTTTTCGTTGCCTTAAACATTAGGATGGGAAAAATTATCACACTTGTGGTGAAGTTTTTGATAGAACTTAAGTGTGTACAAATAATTTTATGATATCGGGGTGCGACTGTTTCTAAGTAAAACACTTAACAACATTTATACATTGTATGTATTTTTATGTGTACTTAAAAAAATAAGGAAAATAACTTAAGCATTTGGTGAAACGACAATGTTTTTTCAGTAACATTTATGGAAATTGATACTGTCAAAACAAAAATTAAACTTTGGTGCAATCCGAAAAAAAATAAAAATTATTTTTCGTTCACTAGAATTTACCGGAAACATTTCGTAATATAAAAACAGAAAATTTGCTACGAATTGTTTTCGTATCATTGTTTCCGAAAACGAAAATATTACAAAAAAACGTCATCGTAAAATTAGCAAAAAATTTCTGTGATCAAAATATTCTAGTTGAGCTTACAGAAACATCAATGAGGTCGTTATCGTGTACCAAAAAATTCAACCTGCTAAACCATATACGAAACTTCAACATACTTGAATACAAACGATTCTAAAAAAACTGTAGTAGTGTGCGTTTGGTGAAGCGACCATTAGTGTGTGAGTAAGCGTGTGTCCCAGTGAAGTTAGCGATGAACATAAAACGATTTCGAGTAGATCGATATGCGTGGCGAAGTGCTTGCGTTGCGTTCACCGGGGCAGGATGTTCTCGACAGGGCTCCCGTTAATGAAGTAATTCGTGCGCAAATATGTACCCGCTTGTACCGGGTGAATTATTCATTTGGACTGGCACTCTTTGGTGAGCAAGCGCGCGAGCCCTCACTTGAGAAACTCGCCGCACACCTCTCTCGTGCAGGTCTCTCCCTCCCATAAGCCGGTAGTTGTTCCTCACATCGAAGCCCCCGGCGTCAGCTCAGGTACCCACTTGTTCTACCAGATTGAAAGTGGAACGATGTTTGAATTTTGAAAAGCTCACACGAGCCTTTGCGACGCTCGGTTGGGGTAGTTGGTATGTGACAGACGTCACACATAATCATTTTGTGAAACCGTGCTTTTGAGACTCTTCTAATCCTTCGAAGAAACAACTTTTTTTTTCCTCTGTTTATGTTTCGAAATATCTCAATGACCGTTCGGATCTTATTTGAAGCTCTTCATGAAACATCTTTTGTAAAGCTTCCTGGGATTTATATGATTTGTTACAAAAATTAGATGTTCTACCAGATTAGAAGTGAAACGACGGTCGCGTTTCAAAAAGCTCATGTGACAGACGTCACGGATAATCATTTTGCGAAGCCTTGTGTCTGAGGCTCTTCTAATCATTCGAAGAAACTAGGTTCTTTTCCTCGTTGTATATTTGGAAAGAAACGATTAGAAATATCTCAATGACTATTCGAACCTTATCGAAAGATCTAAGGAATTGTATTACTTTTTGAGACAGGTTGGAAATCTACGTTAAACTAGGGCAACAAACTTCACAATTTGCATTCAGCATCTCTTTTGTTATTTGATTATGTTTAGTATTTTTTTCCTTCGATAACAAAATGTCATTGAATTATCACATGATTTTATATTTCATCAAAATATCATATCATTCGGTGTCTGCAGTTATGTAATCGTACTTCAACGTTCAAGTTCATGTCCAGTTTCTACAAGACAGTCTTTAGTGAAATCTTGTGAGATTTCTATAACCCGTAACGAAAATGAGATGTTTTAGCAGAAATCACCAAACACATTGAAATGAAAATTCGGTAAATTTATCCGAGAATTTTATGGATTTAAATTATTCCAAGGATTCCCCAGAGCATTTTGATTTTTTTCCGGGCACGTACCGAGTAACTGCTGTAGCGTATCGGTCTTTAACTGTCTTGAGTAGCGTAACAAATGAAAGGAAATGACGGAGCACTAACACCAATTTTTTCTTCCCACTCGCTCGTCGATTCTTTTATGCTAAGTAAACATAAACAATGTATACGGCAAAGTGCCCTTGGACATGTGAGGTGAAATAAAAGATGCAATATCGCCGGTTCACGGTCGAAGAGCAATAAAAACGTTCATTGAGAAAACTCTCCATAACCGTTAGGAGAATAAGATATACTCGAATGTTTCTTTTCGCTGGGCGCGCTAGTGCCAGGAAGAAAACACTCTAAGGTCGCGGGCAGCTACACTACCCGTGATGTTTTCTTAGGTTCTTCGACGCAGTAACGAGCGTCTTTCCCACCGAAGAAACGAACTGTAGACTGGACCGTGAACGGCTTTCTTCCAGCATTATTTCCTTTTTCAACTCTATAGCGCCCGCTCTTTATCTCTCTCTTTTTCTCTGTCACTTTGTCAATGCCTGCCGGATTTGGAGGATCAAGACCGACAGCTTTCCTGCTACCAGCGTAAGCAATGACGTTGTCAGAGCTCAACAAGTACGATTTTTGTACCTGCTAACATAATACCACAGACTTAAAAAATATATTGCTTATGAATCTTAAACAAACAGTGCGATTCGATTCTTGAAATAAACATGAAACGATTTAACATTGCAGAATCCGAATCGTAATAACAAAATTATAATGTATTCCCAAGGCCCTTTTCAATATATAATTCCCGGTCGTCGTCGAACGATGCTTCTCATGGCGAAAGTCTCGAAATCGGATTGTAAGAAAAATGTTGGTGTATATAAAAAAAATTGTGTTTTTACATACTTTATTAGAGACATTTCATACGAAATCTTGGACAGATTTTAGGTACGTTGTAAGACATCTTTAGCGGATATATCCTGAAGAGAATATTGAAATATGTATTTTCGCGTAAATTGAATAGCGTGTGTTAAATATGCAACATATATCAAGAATATATTTTATCACGAACAATAACATACATTCAGTTAGGCTTTTCGAATGTACATCTCCTTCGAAGGGTTATATGTCCGAATTCCCGTCACATTAATTCCCAGCAAATTGAATAAGTAAAGACAAGCGCTGAAAGGTAAAACGCATCGTTCCGAACGAAGGGTTCGAGAAGTAGCTACATTGTCTTTGAGTCGAGGGTGCGGCGGATGTAAGAGCGAGGAACGCGATCGTCAGGGAAGGTGCGATAAACGGGTTCGTGAAGAGAATCGAGAAGAGGAAACGTGGGAGAAGGAACAAGACGTTCGGGCGTCCGGAGAAAGCGGCACCATAAAGAGACGCGAGCTAGGAAGGAATAGAGAAACGAGAGAGCAAGAAGGATAGCAAAAAAAAAAAGGAAATAGAAGGGAGACTGAATGCAGACATTGCCGTTGTTGCAATGTACCTTTATCCGATATACTCTTAAGTATCGCTACGCCTTACGTTTATATAGTATACTACTAAAGTATCGTTACGCCTCATGTATATATAGAAAATAACAACACTGCATGTGCAGAGCTGCACGTATTGAGAATGGGAAGGACAACGCAGGTAGCAAAGCTGAGAAAGCAGCGAGGAAGCGAAGAAAGAGCGAATATCGTACGTAACTCGAAGGGCCCGTGACTAATAACTCTATCGACGCGCTGCAACTCAGTTCTCGCTTCTTATACATAAGAGACTCGGCTTCTTATACATAAGAGACTCGGCTTCTTATACATAAGAAGCGCCAACTTAGCAGAAGCCGCTGCGAATAACTTGTATTACAGTGTAATAACAGCAAAATTATCGAGACGTCAAGGACTTTGGCACCCACAATTTAGCGACGCAACACCGCAGCTGCAACTGCAGCAGCTTCGTCTTACTTCGATGGAACGTGTTCCACGTACCCATCGCCTTCCGAGTAAAGCCTCGTGCTCGCGAGCCGATCGAATCTTTCTTGTGAAAACGTGCCGGTACGAAGGAGAAAACAAAAATAATAATGGTGGACGGAATCGATGAAGTCGCAAAGACATCCTGCTTACGTCACAGGAGACAAGATCGCCTTCTGTTATGAAGTTTGCGAGTTTTGGAAAGTGAGAATAAAATTTTACTTTAATTTACTCAATCGACGGTGATAAATGGGAAAAAAAATTCCGTGAAATATTCTTTTTATTTTGAGTTTCAAAAAAATGTTTGGAAAGTTGATATTTTTAGAATTACAGAATGAAAAAATTTCACTTCAGATGAGCTGGTATTTTTCTTTATACCTGTAAATGCATTTCTTCTGCTTGATATAAAAATGCACGATGCATTCCTTACGGAATTAAACTGTTTTTCAGATTATTCTAGAATTTTTTGGTTATTATTCAAAACGATGTTTAAAAGAGAATTAATTTTTCTTTAATCAACGAAAAATTCTGTTTACCACTTGCAACCGTTAATTAGTAAATTAAGCTTTAACAGGCCTTAGTTTTTATTCATCTGAATGATAAAATCCGGTTTTAGTCAATTAAGTAACCAAGCTAAAGCCTCTACCAAATACATTAATATTTATATCAGAGTGAAAAAAGGACGGTTAATTTATCGAACGCTAAGAACTAATTCACGTAAAATTTTGGATTTCAAGGCACTTTTGATATTCTTATTGCATAGCTCGCTGCAGGCTATTCTTCTCAATCGTTTTAGCGGTTATCTCTTCTTCTTCTTCTTCTTCTACTGCGCCTTTCTCATAATTCTTCTGGTACCCTCACCGACGAGAATCATCTCTTCATTCACTTCTTTGGCTACGAATGCTTCACGGCTGTGCAACTACAAGCTACAGAAGAACGGAATGCACAGCCTGTACTGGAACGATGAAGATTTTAGTAATTCCTGGGTCTTGCCGAGCCGCACGAGACGAACATATCTATACGAGGCTTTTACCTACGCTTTACGAACGACTCTTATAGCCAAGTCGCGTTTTGCCACGCTTTTTAGGAAGAGCGCTTTAACGCGCGCGTGATTGCCTCGTACAATTACCCACGTGGCCTCGTCTTCGCCCCCCTGGGTAGCTACACCATTATACCACGATCTCTTACACTATGTATGTGCTTTTGCTCGACGTTGTCCAACAACTGCACACGAAATAGCTCGCATAGAAGAGCATTCACAGTGTACCAGAGACGTGGAGAATGTAAGCAAAGGTGGATGGCTTTCAGAGTAAGGGAAGTAAGGAAAACAGACTGTTTTTGTCAAAGATTCTTGACTTCTCGTAACGAGATAGCGAAGTGGCAAATGTGCGGCGAGTCTCTGAGGGACGTAAACATTCCTTGCAAAATATTTTGACGTTCAAGCGCATAAATATTCAGTAGTGCAGTTACGAATAGAAACTTGATGCAGTAACAAAAAGTATAAGGACTTTTTATAGTGTAATAGATCGTGAAAAAAAGCGATATATTTAGATGGGTTCAAAGGAGTTTCAGGAAATCGAATGTACACAAAGGTTAATGGCCTTCAGAGTATGGAAAGGAAGTCAGGAAAACAGAGCGTTTTTGTCAAAGATTCTTGACTTCGGTATCTCGTAAAGAGGAAACTAAGTGGTAAATGTGCAGCGAGTCTCTGAACGATGTAAACATTGCTTTCAAAATATTTTGACGTTCGAACAAATAAATATTCGGACGTGGAGTTTACGAATAGAAATTTCATGCAATAACAAAGTGTGAAGACGTTTTTTGAATTAAGGAAAGGTTCAAAAGTGGATGTGATTTGACAGGATAAAAAAGAATGAAGTTATTTTTTTATTTGAAAAATTACGGAAAAATAATATGATATATTCAGGTGATTAAAATGGTTACAAGTAATCGCGTGTTAACAACGGTTTTCAAAGTATAAAAGGAAAGTAAGTAAAATGTAGTGTTTTTTTTTCAAGGATTCTTGTCTTCATAATCTCGTAACGAGGAAGTTAAAATAGCAAATATGAAGCGAGTCTCTAACCCATCATATTATCGGATTATCACGCAAAATATAACATCCAAACGAATGGATATCAGAAGTGCATGCACTTCTAGAAATCTGATTGAATTCAAAGCTGCTATGAAGAAATCAAAGAAAGCATAAAAAACAATTATACTTCCATATTTCGTTGATTTCAAGATAGTTTTCAGCAACAACATTCCTACTGAAATAACATCTGGCTCATTCGTGCAGTTAGCGGTTGTGATTAACTCGGTTATTACTGCCGCTCGTCCCATATAATTATTATTGATTCCATACACAAACAACTTAGCTCACCGTATCTCGGTGGTGGTTCGACATCAGCTGCGTCCATAAATAATACAGGAGCATTAAATACCGTCGCTATAGCCAGTGTAACGAGACGAGATAGTCAACTTGTCGTTCGTTCGAGAGGAAAAAAAAAAAAAATACACAAAAAACAAAAATAAACGAAAACTCCTTCCGAAGCTGGAGTGGTTCGGACAACCACGATCCACAGGTAGCTTGTTAGTTTAACCAATTAGCAATTATAAGCGGTCATTACTTAATGCCTGTGCATATGCAGCTCAAGAAATTCTCTCTCTCTCTCCTTCTTGTATTTTTATTCTGTGCGTATAGTTGTTTTAAAAGCTGCGAAGTAAGAACATTGCGGAGGTTGCGAATGTCCGATTACCGGTGAAAGCTGCTTGAGAGATATCGGACAACGTTAGAGGTCGAGGAAGAAAAGTATCGGGGAAGGAGCGAGTGCGAAGTTACAAGGTGACCGTACGGCCCATGAGCTGTTGAGCTCGCAGCTCTTGCTCTACATCTTCCCTCTCCTTGTCTCTTCTTTTTCTCCTTCTTCTTTAGATTCTTCTTCTTCTTCTTCTTCTTCTTCTTCACCCTCGCCGCGCTGGCTGAATACTCGCGCTGTAAACCTTTCTCTGGCTGCTCTTTCGCCGCTAATAAAATGCGTGTGCACGTACCAACTCTTCGGTCGGTGGTGCTGCACCTCTCATCTATACACAACCGCCACTAACATCACCTTTATGCAGCTTAGTAAGGGATTTTACAGTGTATGCAACGACGCAAGCTGCTGGTCGCCCTACATGGGCGCACGGATAACCCCAGGCTGTGGGTAAAACACGTAAAATTACGCGAAGACAAATGCCGAGCCGACAACTTTTCCCTTGTGTTGTAAAAGATTGGTGTGTGCATGTGCATATTGTATGCGTCAGGGGAAGCTCGGAATTGTAAAGGCGATTGTGCGCAAGTAGTATAACAGAACATTTTATATGGGTATTAAAATGAGTGGATTATGTGGGTATGAAAACGAGAGAAATGTTCCGATCTTAATGGGCGTTGAGTAAGCGATATCATTGTTTCGGTAAGAAAAATTTGCAGATTGTGAAAAAAAAAATTGAGACATTCGATATGTGGGTTTTAAGGTTTTTAATGAATTTCTACTGACAACTATGATATTAAAAAATTTCAATTATTTATTTTTGTATAATTTACTTCCTCAATATACTTATGTACAACGTTTGTTAGTTGTTAACAACTAACAACTAACTAACAAACAAAGTTGCATTCACAATCTTAAGGTTGTTTTCAAGAATTTTTCAATTTCAAGAGTTTGAACAAATTGATTGAGAAAAAAAGTGATATGTTAAAATAAAATTAATAAAAAAGAATATGGATGCATTTGTATCGACGGCGATGTTGCCTCATTGCGAAATCCGTCGAACTTAGACTTTTTGTGGACCTTCAAGATCTCGCGTTAGATTAGATTTTTGTTTCAGTTGAATATTCAAATCACTGTTCCCATTAATCAAGTGACTGTTAACTCAGGTAATTTCGGTTTCGTCATTAAATCAGTTTATGACTAAATTATTATAATTTTCCAATAAGTAACACCAATATTAATCAGCTGGGCTGTCGAGTAACAATTATTAATTGTTAGTCAAGCTGTCTATTTTTCAGGGTTTAATTAATTATTTTTATGGTTTTCCGGTGACTAAATTACATAGCGACTGGAATCGTTACTAGGAAATACCGTTGACATTTTCGACCGGTGCTATTTCTAGTAAATAATATTCTTTTCACCGCAATAAGTATTTAAGGTTAGATTTCAGTTGTACGTTGTTCAAGGCTTATGAAAAAAATCGCTCATTACGGTCCACTTATTCCAAGCTAATACGTCTTAATCTATGAGCGTCATGTACGTCACGGAGTGTGTATGCATAGGCTAACAAAACACACATGCAAGTGTGCTAAAGCAAAGTCCACAGTCTTAAGGGAGGACCGTGTGAGCACGAACATGTCGAACGCGGGCGCCGACACGAGCCACCCGCGTGTGTTCGTGAGGACATCGTGCTCATGAATTTATCTCGAGTTTCTCCCTCCCCCCGTCGCGCCCTCGGCCAACCTCTTCGCATTCGCCTTCGCGCTCCGTGTGCTCTCTGCACCATGCTGCGTCTCTGATTTTTTGTTTTTGTTTTTTTTCCCCGTCGTTTTGTGTATGCGCGAGGAGTATAAGAGAAAAGGAATGGAAGTGCGAGTGGACGAGATATAGTCGCGCACGGAAAGAGAAAAGCGCGACGGACGACCGAGTGCAGGTATCGTCGAACCAGTTCGTCGAGCTCTCGCGCGCTAGCGATCATCGCCGGAGACTGCGCGAGAAATTCCAAGTTTACTTCGATATATAACGCGTTTAATTGATTAATTAACGAAGCTCGAACGCTCGGTGGTCCACGACGCGATAAATGTATAATCGAAAAAAACCACTCGCTGATCTACAAGGATTTACCACTTCTTTGTACCCCACTCATCGAACCACACACTGTATTATTTATGAAGAAATACTTTATGACTCATACTTTATTATTATTACTGGCAGGCATATAATTTTAAGAAGGTATTTGTTAAATACTACGAGGGTCATAATTTACGACAAGATTTCTTCATGTCGAAAGTTTCCAAAGAAGTTTACGATATATTTTCATAATATTGACGCATATTATTTGCTGACAAATATTTCGAAAATTTTCCCTACGATTTAGTGATATTAAATCGAATCGGATGACACTTGATTCGCGGGAAATTGTAATCGATAATGTATACACAATATTGTCAATATTATAATCGTTATCGAAAAGAGGCAATGGCGGATTTGTAAGAATTGCTCACTTGTTCGTTCGTACTTCATACTGAATTATCATTACTGACAACAAAACATACAATTTAAATAAAATATCAATGAAATTCTATAGTGGTAATTGTAATTTCGGTTTCTTCAGGTCGGAATTTCTGAAGCAATTTTACAATATACTTCAATAATGTCAACGAACATTTTTTCTCTAAACTAATTTCGCTAATATTTCCCCGGTCTTACCAATATCCGCTCGAAACAAATGTCCCTTAATTAGCATAGAATTTTGCAAACTGTGCTCACCGTCATTTTCATAAACATTATTACACGTACACCGAGTGGATAGCTTCGTATCCTCGTAATTCGCACAATCAATGTTAATATAGTAATCAAATGAACAAACAACTCGGCGAGAGCGCTCGTCCCTCGTAGCCGTGTGGCTTCGCGGTCCTGGGAACTCGGAGAAAAAACATCGAAACAGAGTGCAAGAGGCGAGCAGGATAAGTCGGGTAAGAGAGAGAGAGAGAGAGAGAGAGAGAGAGAGAGAGAGAGAGAGAGAGAGAGGGAGAGAGAGAGAAAGATAGACAGTGAGGCCTGCAGGCGAACTATGGAGAAATGCGAATACGAGACTGAGATAGAAATGCATGAGAAAGAGAGACAGAAGGAGGAGAAGAAGAAGGAAGAAAAGGTGGACTGCTTACACGGCGGGACGCGCGGAGTGCACGAGAGACCCGGCGGCGCTGGGCTGCCCGTGTATCCGCCCACGTAATCTTGATTGTCGACACACCTCCACTACCACACGTGCATTCGGACGCCCGCACGCGGACGCATCGGCTCGCGAACTTACACCATTACTATATAGTTCGCTGCATTGCGACTACTATACGAGGCCTGTCGCGCCGACTCCGTCACCCGTGCTCATGCATCTATGCTCTTGTGTGTTTATATACATATATATGTGTGTGTATATATATATATATGGATAGGTATGAGCACTGCAGAGCTCTGTGTGCATTAAGTACTGTGCGGTGCTGCGTTTCGTTGCACCCGCATTATGTCCGGTGCAAGAGATTGGACTAAAGCTCGAGATCACATGCTGCGGAAAATATGCGCAAACTTATTGTAGACATAGTAGGGATAAAAGTGTGCGGTGTGGGTGTGTGGACATTTTTCTGTCGCATTCGGACTGCTATTTCGTGTGCCTTAACGCGCAGGTTTAAGCGAATGGCGATCTCTTGGGGATTCTAAGGGAGGTTTGGTTTTTTTTAGTTAGTTATTTAGTGAGTGAGATTCAGAGTAGAGAATAGGCTACTTTTCAGTGTTTTGCTATAAGCTTGGATACAACTATATGTTCAGTTGTTGCATATTTACGAATTTAAAAAAAAATTATGATTGAAATTTTTTTTTTTTACATCGTTGAATTTTGAAGTATTTGGTCGAATTAATTCTTTTGTTTCGATGTAAATTTTTTTTTCAATTTTCGCAATTTTTTTTTTATTCGTAAATATGCCATAAGAGCTCATGTTGAAATGTATTCATTAAAAAATTAATTTTGTGTAAACGATGTAGACGAAAAATCCCAAAAAAATGTGTTTAGCCTGTCTAGTTGCGCTCCAATGTATATACTATACATTGTAGAGTATATACGCTACAATGTATATACTATTATTGTTGGAAGCAATCAAGTTAATATGTCATTTTAAATATGTCAGTGCGGTCAACCGATTTGCTTCGACCAAAGTGTTACATTTAGTTGATTACATTAGCTTCGTTTTTTTAAGTAACATTTTGTTAATGCAACTAAATTCCGATCCAACAGAATAATTTTGTTTAGATTAATTGAATTTTTTTTGTCAGTGAATAAAAACGATATTACATTTCTGATCGTTAAAGAATTATGGTAGCTTCAATTGAGTTGTGAATCTTTTGCGTATCATTTAGCGTAATTACAAATGAAATAAGGGGAAAGAAAAATTACAGAGTGTGGGTTGCGGCAGAGACAAAGTCGCAATGTTCGTGGCTTGGCACGAGGAGCGAAAATATGAGCGAAGGAAGAGAGGTCGAAGACTGCCGAGAATCCTCGCGGTGGGCGCTCCCGACGCGCATAATAACAATTTCATAAATCGAGGACGCTCCTTATTGAGACCGCGACCGCGTATCTCTTAATTAACGCCGCGGCTACTCGATGCGCGCAATCGAATTTCGAGATCTAAAATCAATTTAGATCCTCGCTCCCTGATAGCGACTTCACGGGCACCTCATCCCCAACCTCTTCTCTCTTCATCGATACCTCTTCGTACTTTTTCTTCCTACCATTCTTCCTTTACTTTCAGGACTTCCAAAGACTCTCATGCACTTACACGATTTTTCGAAGCGCCCTTTTATGCGCATCGTTGGGGAACGAATATCTGATTGATTCACAAAAAAGCAAAGATTATGTCATCGAATCAATAAACCAATAAACGGTTTTATCGATACATTCAACTGCACGGAAAATATTTTAGTTAAAAAATATATAATTACATGCATGCTTTCGTCAAATGACTTTGTTAAGTTTGCGATAATTTACTGATCGTTTAATATTTGGCCTTGTTTGAAAAATATTATAAGAAGCTTGCGTTGATATCCAAAATTAATGGTGAACAAAAATGTATCATTCCAGTTCGTATTGTTGTTATAACTCAAACAAGTAAATGTTTATTACAAGGTTAAATCGGATTTGGTATTGAATTTGGTAAAAGCGATTTTTTTTTTGGATTGTAGTTAATGAAAACCATTATATTAAATAATTTCGAAATTTATCAAATAACTTAAAATATTTGGTCAAATATATTTATTCAGCGACGACAAATACAATCTTTCGAGTTGAAGCTGTCCACGCAATACCTTTGATTCGAAATTGATTTTTCTTTGTGCAACGTTGCAGGGTTAATTTTAAAAAAATTGGAGACGTGCAAACGCAATTGCTATTTGTTTTTAGCCATAAGGGATGAAAGGGGAAAAATATCACTGCTTCGTGAATAAAATTTCCTGGGAAAGTTAAAAGAGAAGGAGCTTGAAGGAAGATAAATGACAAGGATAACAAGGAAGGAAGATAACAAAAGAAACGGATCGAAAGGAGATATTGTATAAAGGGTCTGTAAAAAAAGTTTGGTGTGCGGGCATATATATATATATATATATATATATAGATACACTGGGGACGATGCTATCCGCGAAGAATAAAAGAGAGGGAGGGGAGGCTTCTTCCTTCTACACGTTTATATACAGCCCATGGTGAACCTGAGTAACTTAATATTCCGGGCAATAAATAAGAGAATGCGAGGTCCGCCCTGCAAAAACCCCTCAAGGGGGGTTATATCTATAGTGTGTGTACGCGTGGTGAGCGAAGAAGCGAACCAAAGACGCCCACGCTCGCGCATCCCCCAGACTCAGCAAGGAAATCTCCTCCACGACCCCACGCCCTCCTCCAACTTTAACCTCCCGTGGCCTTGCGCTCAACACTCCAACCTGCACACCCTATTACCATCCCCGTCGCTCTATCTCACGTAATTGAGTTATTACCTCTCTTACGTAATTAAGTTATTACCTCCCATACAAGCGTATGCCTTTCGCGACGCATCAAAGCACGAAATCGATCGAGAATTATATTTATCGTACTCGGTTACATTTATTTAACGGTCAGAATATTAAAAATTAAAAAAAAAAATGGAAATTTTGTATTTTCGGTTTGTCCAATTAAAATTGACGGCGAAATTTTAGTGTAAAAGTGTTAAGGATATTTATTTTGAACACAAAAAACAAAAATGTAAATTTTGTATTTTCGTTTTGTCCAATTGAAATTTATGTGTAAAAATATTAAGGATATTTATTTTGTACACAAAAAATAAAAAATTAATAAGAAAAGTTTATATTTATTTAAATGTAAACAATATTATTTTCGACGTTCCTTTACGGTTTTTTATGTAATCAAATTTTCGTTCAAGTCAATAGTTTTTATTAATTCAAATAAATCTTCGAGAGTTACGGAAATTATCGCGTTAACTGGAAGGCCATTGCTCTTAGTTAAAGATGAGTCTTCGGAGCTGTAGTGACATGGGAGGAGAGAAGTACGTGCGGAATATGAACCCGACACGCTCGGTCTATAGTTTCGATCGTGCAAATCAGCCTCCTGTTTTATCTGGAAGCCGCGGCGATAATCTCCTATGGAAATCGCGTTGAGAAGACTGGGATATTGAAGCGCACCCTTTTCCCTACCATGGACGTCGCGCTGGATCCGGTAGTCTTTAGAAGAACGAGCAGGTGCCAGGGTGTAACGGGTCGCGAGTCGTCTACTATCCGCCGAGCCACCTGAGCATCCCAAACCTGTTGGCCCTTATATCCACGTTCGCCACGCACACGACAATCGACCATGAAATAAAACTTCCAACCCGTACCCTTAAAAAGCCAATAGACAATAGTTTCACTTTCAATTATTCTTGTGGTTATCTGTGTTTTGGCAACACGTCTATAATTTTTCTAAAAATATTGATTATCAATTAACATAATTTATCAGTATATTTGTCACGACTCTACTGACGAAAATGTCTTGCCATAACTTTTTAGGAATCACTAAAAAAAAAAAAATATTGTTGATTTATCTACTTATCATGACTAATCTATATGCACAAAAACGGTAATTCAAGAAGCCATACTTTTCTACATATCGATTCCTTGTTTATTGACAAAAATGAACGCCACGAATAAACTGCCACCGAGAAAAAGTTAAGCTGTCTGAATCTACCGGTTGTCGCTAATAAAGAATCAACACTGGACTCCGCGAAATATGAAAACAAAGGAAAAAAAAATTAACAAGGTCAAGTGTAGATGAGCTAATCGAGTTCGTGAAAGTGAAGAAAAATAAAAGAATCAAAACAAAACTATGAAGAGTGAGGATGCGATGATAGAGACAAGAGGTGGAGGAACGAGAGGAACGTAGTGGAAGAGTAACAAGAGAAGAGGCTAGAGGAGAATCTGAGAAGAATAGACGCAGGAGGTGACTGAAGGTGCGAGCGAGCGAGAAACGGCGAACGGAATGGACGGAAAGGGATGAGAGGTCGAGGAATGCCATGCGTATAGCGCTATCTCTCTCTCTCACTCTCTCTCTCTCTCTTACACTCGGCTCTTAGACAACGTGGTCAGGACCGCATCTCTATCAGCCACCATAAATAATTCCTTGTGGTCGCTCGCTCGCTTCCATAGTGTTTTTCGGGTACAGCCGTTGAGCCCCTCGTGAAACACACCGCGAACACACGGTGAGTGAGCGTGCGCGCCCGAGTCTCTCTCCACAACGACTCGCACCAACAACGAAGCTGCATCGCTCGCTCCCTGAACGCAGGACCGGTCGGACTAGGCTTCAGTGTGTCCGTATTGTACATACACATTTATTTATATATTTATACTATATACGTAGCGATAATGTATGTGTATGTATATATTATATTGCACACATACGGATTGTACATGTATAAATATATACATATACATATTATACTGCATCCTGAAGAGACATGCAACACAACACACACTCGAAAAGAAGTAGCATCACACTCTTCAGCATTCTCATGCGTCCGAAACACGCATGGGAGTCTCTTGTACGATACACACCTAGGGATCTCTCGAGATCGTTCGGACTCTCTCTAAAGATATCGAATTGGGAATAAAAAGAGGGCCCCACCGAGTCGCGCTGACCAGGCGGCCGCCGAAAGATATATATTCCGCGGCGTTTATACTGCTACTACTACTAATACTACTATACTACACGTCCATAACCCACGCGGATTAAGTCAATATGTTATCGACTGAAAATTCAGTGAATTCGAAATTCGTGAGAACATCGGATTATGTCTTCCGTTTCCAACCCGTGGCTATCGTATTGTTGTGTTACGCTTCGGAAGATCGTATTTTGTTCGGATTACTCAATGATACGATGCCCACGATCTTGCCGGGATTTTTCTCAACACTTCTTTCTGTGCTCTAATCCGATTTTTAGAAAAGTCTATTTATTCGCATATGAAAATGATTCGCTCGACACATTTGTGATGGGAATCCGAATTTTCATCGGTTTATTCAAATTTTTAGTGATAAATGTCGGAATGTATAGATGAAGGCTAATTCATTTTTTATTGTATTTGATTTTGGGAAAGAATTTATTCCATCAAATTCCGTAACGAAAATCCACATTGTCTGAGCCCTTTGACTAGCAATGTGGTTGCGATATTATAAAAAATGTCAATTTGGAAAATATATTTTTTAAATTGAATCCAAGAATTATGGAAAAATTCGGCGGAAAGTGGATCTTTTGGGCATCTTTTATTTTTATTTCATGAGACGTGCATTTACATTTACGTGTCTTTTTTCGAAGATTTTTATACATAATAGTATAACTGTATAGAAAAATTCTGGACAAGTTAAACGGTGAAATTTTATCAGGAATGCACCCAACATTCTAATTTTATGGGGTTTATAGGTAGAAATAAATAAGTAAATTTTTTGAGGCTGCAATTTCTTTTATTTTTTTCCTGCAGAATAACGTAAAACTTTAAACAGAAGGTTACTTTTTTTCCAATGGGAAATAGAGTTTGCGGGCATAGAGTTGGACCATTAACAGTCTAACCTATTTCTCCTTATTTTACGCCAAAGAAGATGAACGAGAATCCGGGTAGAATATGCTGTATTGCTGAGTCGTGTGAGTAGTCGGTAGTTTCGCACTACCGCAAGGAAGCCAAGTCGGCCTTCCATAGCGGCGCGTACGTGCGTATGCACGCAAGAAGTGCGTCGCTCGTTAGTGCCACTAATTACGAGCTAGCTCCACGTCGGCCAATACTACGCTGTGCGCCTTCTCCACATCCCATGTAAACTCCTCACGCTTGTTCTCTTCAGCCTCTTTCTCGCGCCGCAGCGAAATGAAACTTCGTCCTTAATGAGCGCCCTAGTAAAATCAAGAAAAAACTATACCGCGGCAGCCGAAGGCAACAAATGCAGCGTAAACTTGATTCTCAGACGGTTCCACCGGTTGTCGACACGCTGAGTAATCGTAATACATTTGTAATATGCCGTGTGAGAATTGATTTATCATTTTTTATTACTTAATCTAGTCTTAAAATGAAAAATATTAAAAATCGAATTTTTCCGTTTAATGAGTTTTTCTTATCACAATAAAAAATTATCAACTTAATTAAATAATCGGACAGGCAATATTTCATTATTGAATGATAATTCTAATGATCCTTTTAAAAAAAAGTATCACTAATTTGCATCACTTAGAATGTGAATATTCAGTGTTCATAATATGCAAATATTCTTCCAAAAAATAAAAATGAAGATAAAAAAATGTTAATATTCAAAATCGAAAAAAGCCATCCTCGTTCATTTATAGTTGTGCAAACATGTACTAAATTTGCTTTCATCGCCCTTGAAAAAAAAGAACACTTTTTGATACCGATCGTGGTACGTCACATAAAGTTAATTGATGTACGCCAGAACGATGGAAGCCACTAAAAACGATCGGCGGATTAGATAACCGTTCCGCGGACGAGGATCAGCGGCGAGAGATCGACGCCCTTAATAATCCCTTCGATAACAGACTAGCACTCTGGGAAGCGTGCACCGTGGCCATCCACGTGGCCGCTCAGCCAACGATCACCACTACAAATAGCCAACATAGCTGCAGCATTAAACGCGGAAACGTTTAACCAAGGTCGAATTACCAACTCCGATTATTATCTCGATTAACCATCGGGTCCTCGTCATGGCGTGACCCCCAACCCAAGAATAATGACGTATTTGTAAAGAAAAAAAAAAAAAAAAAAAGTAAACGAACATTGGCTCGTATCAAAAGTAAGCGGTTGTACAGTACATCAGCGAAGATTGAGTCTGACGAAGACAAGGAAAAGGAGAAGAAAGAAGAAAACAAGAAGCAGAGATTTTTATCAACCGAGATTGATCCCCAACGAGATCGATCCACTTTTTTGCAAGGGCAATGGAGGGCTCGCAAGGGGATTCGCATTTCGAAGCTATAACGCAGATATATACCTATCCACACACAACAGAGTTAGGTGAATCGTCGTCGAGAGCTGCCGGCGGCCGATGTCGCTCCCGATGCTCGACTCTCGATTCGTATGTCTCTCGACGCATTGCAAGCGATCGCGCGCGCGCAGGGGAGAGGAACTGTGCGTGGAAACAAAGTCAACGTGGCGGAGGTCTTTATTCGATCGCGCAGGCGAATCACGTTCACGACAGGGAGAGACATCGTCTCGTAACAAATATGTATATATGTATACACTGGTGCTACGGACACACGCAACGTATAATCTGCACTGTAGTGCAGTACTTTGATACATATATACACACTTATATACGTTTAATCTCCTATATTTGTTCTTTCTTTCAGTCTCGTCTCGCGATCTCTCATTCGCATGAAGGGACGACGACGACGACGACGTTCGAGTCCCTGTGGGCGCAGAGCATCAGCGTCGCGCAACACACGCTTCCAGCACCCGTGAACGTCCGAGGAGAGCGGTATAAGTAAGAGGAGCGGAGAATCGCGAGACCGAGAAGGATCGACGTTGGATATCCTTTTTATGCGTGTGCGTGACTACCTGGCAATGGTACCGATACGTATACATAGTATGGTGTTGGTTATTCAGTGCTGAGCGAAGAGGCAAGCCAGGGTCTCCTCTGCTCGAGCACCCATGTGCCCAACTCGGCCAACGGGTCTAACTAACTAGCGTACACCGTTCCTCTATATATCCTACCCACACGCAGCTTCACGGCTTCATAGCATCGGCTACGAGCCGAACGGAACAACGAGCAAGCACTTATGAGGGTAATTGTGGAATTGAGAAATTAGGGATCAAGGCAAATGGACCAATTCCTGGGCACATGTGTCTAAATCGGAATTTCTGTTAATATGTGTGTACTTTATCTACATTTATAATCTAAGAACGTATGTTTATATAAAAAGACCATTTGATCATCATCGATTGACAGCTAGTGGAAGATGTACGGATCTGAAGTTATTTATTATTGATTCAGTGAAGTTTACGTTATGAATATTCGGGCTTGTGTTATTTATCGTCCGATAACAATTTCTGATACATTTTATACATTCTTAAATCAATCTTTATTGATTCTTTCTGTCACTTAAAATTTGACTTCAATACTAGATACGTTTACTTCCGTAGAAAACTTTTTATTATGCAGTAAATACTTTAAATTGAAACTTGTGCTAAATATCGTCAAATGGAATACCTATTTTTAGATTCACGGCTTTTGTGAAAGGAATTGACTTTGCGAACTGTGCGACCGCCGTAAGATAGAAAAATATTTTGCACCGACAATCTTTTGCCGACAAAAGAAATTCCACTCGTAGAGATGATTTGCTTTTTCGCCAGCAGTATTTTTTATGTGTAAAAGATTTTATAATGCAATTGCGGTACATTTTAATTATTATTTCGTAAACTTTTGAAACTGGCTTCACGTTCTAAAATCGTTGTACACGACGCGGTTCGGGGATTTTTCACCCAGCTACATTCACACATTTTGTTGTTTTTTTTTTTCGCGTTTTATATTCATTTCTATTGTGGGGTGACACCTTATAAAAAGGAGGAATGATTTGTGTTGCAAATTGTTCGTGACTGCGAGAGCTTCGAGTCCGTCACTCGGGAGGGTGCGACGAGAGTACGAGAGCAGTGTGTATAGTCAAGGGAAGAGACGACGACGACGAGAGGAGGAAAGGAAAAAAGAAGGAGAGAGACTGGCCCTCGCTAACAAAGAGATGTCTGCCCGGGCGCGCGCGTTTGGCGCGGGTGTGTGAGCATCAGACTCAGGCCAGCTTCTCTCGCCGATGAAACGTTCTCAGTCACCGCGTGCGCGTGTGTAATACGTATGTATGCCATACTATACTTATATTAAAGGCTCGGTAATCCTTTAGAGGTAATACTGCAGTGTGCACTAGGATGTATCGCCCCGAGGGAACCGTGAAGAGGCTATAACACGCGTGTGACTCCGCTAGGAATTATTAAATTTTGTTTATTTTTTTTGCAACCCAGTTTAAAAAAAAATTAAATTCATAACTAGAATTTCTATTCAGTCATTTGAACGTATGGCGTGTATATAAATGACTATTAACGAGGAACCAATGATTCATTTTCGTGGATCAGCATCGTTCTTCTCGATAAAAATGTGTTGACTCAAATATTGAAATTTTTTAAATTTAAGGAATTAAACTTTTTACATTTTATGTGTCTTAACAGTGTGAATTACAGATCAAATATGGGATGATGAGAAACTTCATCCAGTTTCGTATGTTTTTAATAATTTTATTGCTCATTCCATTCTCTCTTGTTACGTTACGAAAGTTGGTGAGAAAATTATTTTTTCTTTTTTGGCAATGCGAACGAATTTCTGTCAGGATTATTACTTTCGTAGTTTAGCGATCAGATCGGACACGGTAGTGTCGCCAGTGTCAAATTTCAGCAGGAATTCATTACTTAATCAAGTGTGAATATAGTCATTGAATTCATGACCTAACCAAGCGCGTCTAATTCAGGAGAGTTATGTCAGGAACAAAGATTAAAGTCACTGGTCTGCGGAAGCAGAAGTAAAATCGTTGCAGGAAAATTTAAGAGACCAACTCTTGTACAGCTCGCCCAAACAGAGAGACGCCTAATGACGCCCACGTCGTTGATTCGCCGACGCATAGTCGCGACGGATTGAGACGTTCGAGAGTCTCTGCTGCAATGCCATGCGCACTACAAGCAGCGTGTCTCGAAGCACTCTTGAATATGATTATTGTGATGATAATCATAACGACGAGGGCCATGATGACTTCTCGGATTTCTAGCATAACAAAGCTCCGTCTACCGATCGTAGAACCCTGCGATGTCTTCCCAAATCGAAATGTGAAACTTTCATTTACCATTCGCGTTCCCAAAATTAATAAAATATGCCGTTTGAGGTGCTTATAGACAAAGTATGTATAATTAATTACATAATCAAGGCATGATTTGCTGTAACAGTACTAAAATTTGATGTGCCAATAAAAATTTCGGTATGGCACCTGAAAAATATTTAGTGCCAGCTTAAAAAAATATTTCTTTATTATCTCATTATTACATTTCAAATGCGTAACAATTTCAACCAATCCTTGGAGATGCCGGACGAGTGGCTAAATTGCAGTATCAACAGAGACTGAAATTCCATCTCAGATCGTACTTTATGAGGAACACTGTAAAAGGCTTTGTTGTGAAAACGTCGAGTCAGCGCGAGACGCACCAAAAACGAATTCATTTGAACGTGACATTGAGCCAGTTGAAGATCAGAAATCCAAAGCGTGAGGTGCGCTCATTAAGGTGATCCACAAATGGGAAGCGGTAAACTAAAACGAACTAGCGAAGAGGACGACAAAATGTCGGAGAAGGACAGGAACTGAGTGAAGAGAGGAAACTGATGGGATGAGAGGGAGAGCGAGGAGACGGTCGTCTTTGGTCGTCGTGTCGGGCGCCCCTCTATTTACTCGGAAGTCGTCCTTAATTCATTGGGTTCCGCGCGAGTGCGGTGCCCCTTTTTACATCGGAAGGACTCTCTTCTCTCTTCGAGGTTCGTGGAAGGTTCGCCGTTAGGCGCTTCTTCGTTGGATCCTCTATATAGGCCAGGAACAACATCAGAATGAGGAGCCCTCGCGGCATCGGCCATTGCATAGCCGAGCCAGCTAAGCGATCTCTATTATACCGCGGTTCACGGGGCCCGTTGATTTTGCTGCTGGCCCAAGCGGCAGCAAAAACCAGCAACGCCTCGGCCTATTTCGGGAGAGGGCTCAACCTGCGCACCGCTCTCTGATCTGCTCTGCTGAACAATCTCGTTCTCGCTCACTCGCTTTCGATTCAACGCTTCATCAGCCACGCGGCATCCCGTCAGGATATCCCGTCGACAATTCACCGTCTCACTTTCGCCAGAACATACTAAATAACCGCTGTCCTTTTTTGCCACTTTTAAACTGCGGTCAATTGACTCTACTTCTCTGGTAAGTGATAACCATTTGCTTTAGTTCGGTAACAGCAATTGATGCGCAACGAATATGCTCGGATACTTTGTCGATTAAATTCACGCGATTTATGACTGGATGAAAAACATTCTGGACTTTTTGAGTCGTGGAAATCATGGTTCGTTATGAAGAAATTACGTATATTTCATACGCAGAGAAATCGTCGAATTCCTGCTTATATAAAGTGACCGCTTCTCATTTTTGAACCATTTCACCTTTTTTTTATAATTATGGTAACCATATAAAAGTTGCATGAGTGAAAGAATGTTTGCATTAAAATTGATAACGGCAAATTTATAATTTCACATACCAGATTCTTAACGCGGTAGATCTAGCAATTATTAATTGTCTGTGCATTTGATCATTTTTTAAATATTAAGTATTCTCATGTTATAGTAACTTAATTCAGCTATACGTAATTAATTATTAGTTCCTGTAAGCAAATTAAAAATTATCCGTTGAAAAATAATTCGTTCGACGCAAGTTTTTACAAGAAAAAATTAGAAGAGAAGAAAAGCGAAGCTGAACATTTTCCTGGAAGTAGAAAAAGTGTGTGATTTTAATACCAATGGAAAATACTTGATGCGAAACGAGGATCGTTCACCTCTTCATTATCATTGTCGTCCGTCTTAAGGCGTGAATCAAGAGAAAAGGGGATTGCGTGCCGAGACAAGAAGTATAGGCAATGCGCCAATGAAACGAATAAAAGAATCTTCTCGCCGACTCCGAGAGTTTATTTCTCGAACGGGAGAGAAAAAGAGAGATAGACGGCCTAGCGTCCTCGCAAGCTGCTAGACACGTGGGTCGCGACGAGTCGCGCGTCGCGTGCGTAAGTGTATTTATAGCGTGTCTAGCACGCACGTGAATATACCTATACGTCTCTCTGTGTGCAACGACATCCGAATCTGCGTGTGTGTCTTAGCAGTTGTGGGCAAGATGCGTCTCCGTGACGCTCAAGTACGTGCAAATGCGATGGAATCGTGGGGATCACTGCTCTCACTTGAGATCTCGTCTTTAATTTAGAATTCATTTCCGTTTTGTAATAAACTCTAGAGAATGCAAATCCTTTTCATCAATCTACAAAAACGTTGAGTTTACTTTCCCAGTTTAGAAACGTGACAAGAATTTATGTACAAATAAATGAAAAAATTGTTTCATTAGGTCAAATAAAAATGTGACTTGGATACAAACCATTAATTTAAATGCGCGATTTTTTTCTTTATAACTGTGGTAAATGTACGATTGATATAGTTCCAATTATTTATGTAGTTATCGTAACGATAATAAAATGGTCGCTGTTCTTTAATATTTTTTACATTTGTTTAGTTCCAATTTCGAGGTACACAACGTGAGTGTTTTTTACCTAGCTTCCCTACCGGATTTTCGCTAAGATAACCTAACTTCCAATACGTCCGCAGTCGACTTAGTTGCACTGTGCCGCATTTGCTACCGCACGAAAAAACTGCGGAAAAACGGTATCGGTACAAGACGGCCGTATATGTTTCTGACTTTCCGGTGTATACACGAAAGTAACTTACCTAAAGTATATACACCGAGGCCTGAGAAAATTCGACCTCCCGTTCACTGGTTGGTGAGCCAGTCGATGAACGGCTAAGCGGTCACCCATCCATGTTATGGCCGCAAATAATGCTGCTTAACTCGAGAAATCACCAGAGCCGTAACACAGACCTCACAACCAATGTCAGTTGGCTGTTCTTTCATATTCGCCAGGACTTCTACGACTTTTCGTAATTTCAGCTTATCTATCATATCTCTTGAAATATTTATATCAAATTGTAAACAACAGAAACAACCTTTCGTATCTCCTTTTGACAAATAAGACGCGGAAACATGAGCGTGCCAAATAATCGGTTGGCACCTCCGTTCAAATTTCCTTGTCCGCAGCTGATTGCTTAGCGAGTCGAGAGGCTCGCAATTGTTTGTCAAACAAACGCGGTTGGGGCTCGCGCGACTTCTCGTCGGGCGGTCGACGTTTATCGTGGCACACGCCCATGCTCCCCACGACCTTCGGCCGGTAGTAAGTAAAATAGAACGCGCGAAACCGAATCCATGCGTCTACCGTTCAGTTCCACATCAACAGAACTCTTTGACCCCCTTGTTTTACTCAACCGCGTAGTCTTGGCAAATACCGCGTCAACAAACAATAAATAATTATATTGTCACGCGACAAAGTACGTATTGACGTGCGTCCACGCGATTATATCACGCAAGAGCGAACCCTTTTACGAATTGGCATATCATGCAGTCCAGAGGACGAAAATAGTGTGGGCGGGGTGCGGCCACCCCTTCGCTAAACCCTCTGCCCTTCAACCCTTTTCAAGAGCTCGTCGATCGTCGCCATTGATACTCGGATATGAAGCAATTATTTTAAGCATCGGTGAACCCTTTTTTCTAACCTCTTAACACATATTCAAACCCCTTTCTAGCAACCCGGTTGACTCTATTTATGTAAATCATAGTGAACACTCTGAGTATAAAATATGGCCCTGTTTTAAGTGACTGTATTTATGTGTGTATGGGTATATATGTATACATATATAGGAGCAATGACACCGGGTGGTAAGTTGCTGGTTTACCACCGGTGAATCTTTTCAATCCATTTTTGAGCGTCCTTGTGCGACAAGGGTTAGAGTTCTTACTCGCGTGCTCTTGCGGTTCTCTTTATATTCTCTATTGTTCACTCGAGCCACTGGAACAATGGAAACAATTTCGTTCGGATTTTGCGCGCAGCAAGAGTGAAGTAAAGGATTGAGAGTAGTAAGACTGTGCTGAGCGCGAAAGTTAAACGCCTCTTGCCCTTCGACCATTATACCGAGTTTTTTGTATTGGGAAAAAAGGTCGTGCTCTCGTTGTTGTTATTATTGGTGGTACTTGACGCGGCGATTTGGTAACGCGTCGATGGGTCCTTTATCATTCGATCGAGCGTTAAATATTGGTGATATAAATAATAAATAACGCGAGGGCTGCGGACTGATTTATAAAGGGGCTTTCTTCGATGTATTGCCGTGTTGTCAACGAGACTGAGCCACCTCTGAGCTCTTGATTCAACGTGTTTGGCACACCGCTCGTATCAATAAACACTCGTTTGGCTAGGTGACTTTTGAAAGGACGTTTTGCTGACTGATTACACTGCACTATACAGCAGAATATTTTTAACCGTTAAACGTCGAGTTCAATAATGTGCAATACCGAAAATCTTACTTTGTACTGTCGTCAAGCCAGAAGACAAATACTTTTACCAAGGAGAGAAATATTTTTTTTAATGCTTGACACTTCTCGAAGTCAAAATAATGGAAATTCATTTTTTTTATTTGTAAGGCTAACATCATTAAATTCCTAATGGAATTTGCTTGCTTGACCATTTTTTAAATATCTTGTGGATCCCCATTTAAACGAGTGACCTTTAAAAATCGATGGTAACCTTTTACGTAATTTGAAAATGATAAATTTGACGAAGTTTACACACAGACCTTAGCATAGATTTTTTTTAGGCTATAAATCTTTTTAGCGAAATGGAAAAAAAATTTTGTTGCATAATTTGATATATTGCAAGTGAAATCGAACTTTGTTTTAAGTTAAGAATTTTTTCAAGCATTCACAATAATTTTTGTATTGGCATCTGGCGACAATATATATATTTTTTGAAGTACTATAAATTCTTCAATTAGACATACGAAAGTTGTCTCTTCACCAAGATTTTCCGAAACTACGTCTGCGATTGTGCGTCAAGAATAACGATAACTACAAACATAAGGTAGTCCCGCGGCAGTCTACAAATCAAACTTTTCGTCGCGCACACCCTCGCACATATCGGTAGTCACGGTAGCCCGTGGAGTGTGAAACGTATAAATAACCGAAGGAACATTCGCACCGGGAGGTTCCCTCATACATTTGCATACAATCCGCGAGTCTCGGAGGGCGACGAATATTTTCGACTTCGCGGCGCTTCGAAATGCAACAACTCTCTGCATACTCGGCTGCGGTGAATGCGAAAGTCACCCGAAGAATCGAGATTCCATTAAAATATAAATATAACAGACGATTTTTTTTAATCGGAGAATCTCGTGCACGAAACTTGGCCTGTCAGATTGAATCTATGGGTTTGCTTACTATTTTCAACAATAAAAGACACCATTTAGTTTGAAAATATTTTTACTTCCTGTCAAACTTAATGACGAAAAAAAGATTCATCTTCCGAGGGTAAATTAACGTGTTTGTTTGAAACCGTTTGGGTCTCCTTTTTTTATATGTGCATCTGCTTAATGGTAAGGAACACGAAGAGCAGAATCCACGCAAGCTGTGTCTGTGCAGCACATCGAGAGGATCTCGAGCACGAGGACTATATTTAAAAGTAATAGAGAACGATGAATAGTGTCCGTAGAGCCAGCGGACCAAAAACGTATCTCCAGCGGCTGAAGCGTCTGACGCTGACGTTTCCAGTGACACTGCACGCACGGATTATACTGTAGGGAAGGTTGAAGCTGACGATAACGACGACAGGCAGACGACTTGTCTTTGATGTTTCTAGTTTGACATGTACCTTATAATTATTGATCGAAACTATATTTTCAAAATAAAAGAATCATTGATTTTATTGCATTGCCGGGTAAAAATAATATTTCGTCGATATAATTAAATAATCATCACACTAAGTCAGAGTTGTAAGTTCGTTATTATTTTGCGTGAAAATTTATAAGGAAATCATTTTTTTAAATATTTTATCATAATACGCAATGCTTATAAAAAATGTTCGAACTTTTGAATACCTGATAAGAAGGTTAATTTTCAATGAACAATCGTGACAGATTGTGAGGAAAAATAGAACTTTCCATATATTTTTCATGCATTAAGTATGTGCTTCTATAAAAACAAAAACGTCAAATTTTTTTCTTTCTTTCCTATAAGAAAATCGACTTGAGTTATTTTTTTCTCAATGTAACAAACATTTTTTACCAGAACTTTAAACGCTTTTAAGATGATTTCGTGGGAGCTTTTTCATGAATTTGTAAAAAATACCAAACCCGCTTTTATTCTGAAGTAAAGAATGAAAAAAGTATTGCAGTAGAATTCAAGATCACCCTGTATAGGAACCTTGGACGAGCGTAGCCTTAGGTCGAGCGCGTAAGCTAAGGTATAGGTACAAGACATGAGATATAGAGGTGCACTTGGCGGATGATGCCTTTCCACGCGAGGGAGTAAGAGTATAAGATCGTGCACCTGGAGAATCGCTGCCAGAGAAAACGTTACGAAGAGCCAAAGGATCCGGAGGTTATAGCAGCATAAGCGTGTAATCACGAAGATTCTAGTTTGGTAAAGATAATTGCGGGTTGTCGGACTCGAACCGCGTTCTCTAGGGGCCCACGTACATCAGAGGCTGTCTCGATCTCTCCCTCTTTTACCCTCATCCTTTTGCGGATGTATCGGCCCGGGCTATGCACCGGGATCAACCTCGTCTCGTCAAAATTAAGAGATCCGGTCGCGTAATTTCTTCATCGCATTTTACTACCGAGGCGCCAAGTAACAGCTGCTTTTGCCAAACGAAAAATCTAAATAAATTTCCATATTTTCCAACGCACAACAAAAAAATAATTATACTTTGATTTTGTAACATTTGCAACTTCGACAAATTTTTTTGCCTAAAATTAAATAAAAAATGATTAATTATTACAAGAAATTTAACTTAATACGATTTTGATTTAATTGATTGCAGACATGATATTGAGGCGGATGATTTAACTATTGACGTATATTCGAAACTGATTAGAAATGTGAGAATACATTTACCTTGGTGCATAACTCTGGGTAAATGTCTGAGTGATGGAAAATGAAAATGAATAGGTAAGGGAGAGCAATGTCGGCGGAACGCAAGGCCTCGGGCACACTCTCAGTTCTTCTGGCTTCGCGGATCAGAAGAACTGCGAAGGTCTCCGCCTGTGTGTACCATCGCATGGAGGGAGTGAGAGTGAGACCGGGAACTTTGCGAATCGCGTTCGCGCGCGCGCGTCGGCGCATCCAGCACGCGGGTTGTACGAGTTTAACAACCGGTAATTGTCCGGCCCAGGCCGTCCGGGCCGTAAAATCCAAGCGAGAGCAAACAACCCGCTTGAATCCCGTCGAGCCTCCGTCGCTGTTACGACTCGGTGCTTCGCAACGTTGCTTCCAACATCCATTGTACCTAGTAACCTCTACTGTGACTCGAAATTATTCTGAATCAAACGTAATACCTTTGAGAAATATATTTGGAGATTGGAATTTGCGCCGACAATTTTCACAGCAATCTTTTCTCATATCGCTAAATATAATCATTACAAAACATATCTTCGTAAAATAATTTGGTATCAACTGATAGATAACATAACATCGAGAATTGTGTATGAAAAGTAATTATGAAATCCTTTGTGTTCATTTATGGTTAAATTTTTTAAATAAGATGGTGAAGAAACTGGAATGCGACAAATATCGGGGCAATTAGTGCTTGAAAAAAAAAAGGAATCCATGGAAAAAAGTGGTCGTCTCTGTCAGAGAAATTCTCACAGTTTCGTCAACAGTATAAAGTGATAGTTGGGTTATTCATGCTTAGTATCGTAGTTACCCACATATTGTAAACTACAGCTAATTACAGTTATTAGTGACTAATAATTCGTGAATGTCCCGAAAAAACTAGTAGCCTAAGCTGAAAATGTCCAGTTATGACTTAATAATAGTCAAGACTACCACAATTGTGAGTGTACGGTAAAATTCCCCCGGAGAACGAAGAAAATTCTATAGCAAGAATTTCCAAGCTAAAATCACTTCCCAGATCTATTTTAACTATACAAAATTAGCATCTCACTAACTATCGTCTATTATCCAAACCTAACCTCCTAATATAAAATATAATCATCGATATTGCCGGTACAAGTGATTATTCGAAAAGATCTTTGTTTATCGTCGAAAGCACTTGGTATTATTAATGAAGACGTGAGTAGCCGTAAATAGGATTCAGCCCTGAGGCCAGTGCCGGTTGGTTGCACGCTCGGGAACGAGTCACCGAGATCGCTTGATCGACGGACGTGGGGAGAGACAAGAGCAATTAATATATCGCGAGACGGTGGCACTTTTGCGTTCGTCATGTGTATACACGTAACTGGCGTGGCCCAAGACACTCTCTCCTCTTTTATCCGTATAATACACAGCGCATAACATCGCTGCGTATAGTAAAGTACTGGATAGGAAGGACGCAGTGTGATGTGTGCGACGATGGCCGAGAGCCTTTTCGCACACGCTGTATAACTCAATCGAGCATGGCGGAATTCACGGGGCACCGAGAGCCTCTCGGACGCGTCTATTAACGCCTTACGCGCGCTCCTCGGCATCGCCAACGCAATAACGGTCGTCGCGGTGGCAGAGCAACTACGGCGCCTCAGAGTTTGCTAATTGCTCGCACTTTCACGGGTAATCGAGACGACGCGCACGCTCTCTTCATGTAATCCTGCCTTATGCCCAGAGGCCCTTACACACCACCAACGAGTATTCCCAGCGGATTCCTCTCCTCGTTACATTATTACCGGGAGCATCAGCAGCGGAGGAGAAAGAAGAGGAGGGAATTTGTAGGAGGATAAAACGACAAGAGAGACACGAAGGGGCGAGAGAATGCATAATCAACTCAATGAAAGGATTATTCATACGAGTTATTCACCAGAGATCCCGAGTATTCCAACAAACATGCATTCAATAACTTTTTAGGTTTGAATAACCGCGGGTTATTACAGGACAGTGGTTTAATTTATCGAAAGGATAAACGAGACGATGAATATAATAATGCGCTTCGTTTTGAAGGCTTCGGATATTTTATTGTGAGCCAGCGTCATTATTTTGTGAATTTAAAATAACGATGAGTGTTGGAAGGAGACGTTAAAATCGCTGACCTCTACCGATGATGACAATACGCTGGATGGTTGCAAAGGCGTTAGATAACATTAGACAAAGGTTGAATGTCGTCGCGAAGGTTTGTGTTTTTTTGAAGACGATGATTTTATTATCAAATCAACATTGCATAATCAATGCAACAATAAAAAAATTCTGACCCGGACAAAAACTTAATAATCCACACTTTACAGTTACAGTCCGTCTTTCACGACTTCTGTAACAATACAATAATTTCATATCGATCAATAGCTTCATATCCATGGAACTGTGATTGTTGCATCGTTTACTTATGTGGTTATTGATAAGTCAAAACAAGGTGCGTACATCTTGATATTTATGTTTAATGATGTGTTAGCGTGGTCGTGAGAGGTGGGGTTGCGTGTTACAGTTGCCGGTGGCAAGCAAACAGGGCCAACGTTCACGCAACACAACGTAAAGCCATCGAGAGGGACGAGAGTATCGCGCGGAGCGGAGGGCGCGCTATGCGTCATTATCGGACAACGAACGCAATGAAATGAGAGAACTGGTTCTTCGCGTTATGTCTGTCCATCCCGTACGCGGGTACGATTGCCGCTCTTGGCTGCTGCTGCTGCTGCTGCTGCTGATGCTGGCCCTGCTGCTAAGGCGGTTAGCTCTCACTGCGCTGCGCTCGCAACCGGCAATGTGGCACGTCGAAAAAAACTTTTGGGCTGCATCACGAAGCTCTCCGCAATATAATTTCGTGTCTTCAATTCAGCCTCTCTTATGCCTCCACTCTTTCACTTCCTGCGTCATACAGTAGCTCATCGATCATCTCTCAGTATCTTCTTTTCATTCTCAAGTTGTTCTCACACGATGTGCCCTGGTAAACGCCCCAGGTCATCATCTCCGTCGAGGAATTTTTCGACTATTCAATTAGCCGTTCGATACCATCTACTGCCTTTAATCATTACACGACCGGAAGACAATGTAATTATTCTCGGACCGTCCATTTTTTTCTCAGACATAAAAAATGGTCTTCACCGTTTGATTTTGTTTACATTCTGATTTTTTGAATAACAATGATTGAGTTATTTAAAGCTTCAAGAGATTGATTTACGAATTGTTGAATGGATAAATTCATGATTTTTTAAATGAGATGCATAATTTTATGAATAAAAAATAGTACGCATTACGAAAATTTCGAAAGGTTGATTGATGAAAAATGCGCAGATGCATAGTTTCGTTAATTTATTTATTTTATAAATACATTAAGGTAAGTAAATGTGTATAATTGCATTTCAAAATCTCAATGTTTTATGACGTACAAAAAAAATTGCAACTTTTGTGCCTCTACATAATACGACTTGAATTCGATGTCGGGCGTAGAAGAACCTTTCATCAGGTTCTGTTATGGCTCATAATTCAATTTGTTGACCAAAAGGTCAATTTAAATTAAATTCCTTGAAGTGACAATTCCAACAACTGAAAGTTAACTGAGAACATTTTTTTACAGACATGTCAGAAGATTCCCGCTCCGCCTTCATCTCCATGACAATAATAAAGATATTTCAAAGTCAGAGCCGAGTTCGTTGAAACACTCCGACCGGTGAATTTAAAAGGCCGAGTCTTCTCGTACTTCGAAGGAACGAAATGGCTCTTACTCCTCGTCACATGTCTCTGAGAGAAACCGTAGTGGGAGTAGGAATAGAGAAGAGGAATTTCGGGTTCGAAGAGCACAAAGCCGACGATGCCCACGGTTACAAGCCTTCGATAGAATACTTCTACGTCAACTCCAAACTAACTAGTAACGGTTGCCTGCAAGGTGGACTCGTAGGAGGAAAAGAAACGTCTAAATGGTCCCGAGGTACCTGCAGCGGACGAAAATGCCTCGCTACGCTCTTTCTGTGGCTTGCCACAGGAAAAACTCCGAGACTTTTTCTCGTAAGTCATTCCCTTTTCGTCCAACAGCCAAAGACACTCCGGCGGCCAAAAAAACACCATAAAACCAAAGAAAAAAAAAATTCTGAAAATTCTAAACGCCTGGAAGATTAGCGTTTCTTCGTTTTTTTTTATTTTCATTATTTTCGTCGACTCACCGTTGCCTCTTCGACGCTGTTTTCCAGGGAGCCCTAAGGCAGTTACGACATTTTTCGACAGCATGAAAGACGATATAATAGTAGAGAAGACTTTTTTGTTTCAGCTCTCGTCGCAGTTGAATGGAAACACTTGCTGGTTTTGACGTTTCCCGGTCACGTGGTACACCGCCGCACGTACTCGCAAAGTTTTTTTTTACTCAGTCTATTTTCATTTCGTAAATTAGAGTCCATTTAACGCGACGCAATTTTCGGCGGTGAATCTCAAATGCAGAACGAAACGATAAGCGTAAAAGCACATGAGGCGCTGCGCTGGGTGAGCGCACACACACCGAGGAGAGATGTGGCTCACGTCCGGGCAATCAGCCTCGCGCGCTATGATTGAGCCTCGATCCACGCTTATTCTCGCACTAACCACTTTATCGGACGGTAAATTCTAAATAAAGCCGCATTTGATTATAGTACGTGAAGAGCGCGGCGGTGCTTGCCGCGTGCTTGCGCTCAAGAGCAAGACAGAACAAAAAAAGAGAGACAGCGAGAGAGAGAGAGAGAGCAGCGCGTTCGCACTCTCGCCAGGCCGCACGTAGTTATCCTCCCTTATACCATCCACCTTCTTTATCCGCCTTTATATCCAGCATAAAGTGCGACACGGTTCATAGCACATAGTTGTACATACGAGCTCAGCCATTTTTCACTGACCAATCACCTTTTATTTTTTCTCCTTTTAACCCACACACACTTCAATGTCACTTTTTTCCTAAATCCCTTCTACTTATCGTTAACAAAGTATTTGGTTTATCGTTCTATATAATAAAGATAATGTAACGAGTGTAAACGCTTATCATCGCGACACTTTTCCAACCCTTCGAGTTCCGTGTTTATTTCCCCGTCATTCGACAAGAGACAGCGGCATTCACCGCGGAATAACGAAATAGTGTTCTTAGTGTTGGCTTGAAGCGCGTCGGAACACAACTGAAGCGGTAGGACCACCCAGTCGGCCGAGGGCCCCTGCCCCGTTGGATACAGTTCGCCGTGTATACCGTCCAGGTACTCCCACTACCTTGGCTGGTAGTCGAGGCTCGGCATCATAGCCCTGATTGAGCTGGAGTATAGAGTGCGCGCCGGGGCTCTTCGAGTCTCTCCTTGGCCACAGCCGCTGCTGCTCAGCCGCCGCCGCACCACCGCGCGGCCGTTCCCTGCGCCTGCTGCCTCAATGTCTTACTCCGGGGATGGAAGATTGCTTTCGTGATGCTGCTGGGCTGCGCTGGGTTGGTACAGAGAGGAGCGCGCCCGGCGACGGAACACGGAGGAAGGAAGGAAGAGGAGGAAGCGAGGAGGATTGGCTCTACACACGTTTGGAATGGGGCAAAGACGGACGACGAGCTGAGGATAGGAAGAAGACGGAAATTACGATGAAGAAAGAAAGGGAGAGGGATAAGCAGGCTGCGGATGGAGACTCGCAAGAGGAAGAAAGAAATATCCATCGCCGAAGGAGATGGACGTTACTCGAGCCTATACGTGTGTGCACAAAAGAGGCAACTTTTGATGCTGCCTCCTCTTTCCTCGCCGTGACGAAACGCGAGGTGAATCGATCCTCTGAATAACCGTGTAGGTATATATACTCCGCGCGTAATACACTCTCTATACACGCTTACACACGGCTATACTATCGCTGCACTTGCACGTAGGTTACTATTTGAAAAAACGAACAACTGTTGCTGCCCTGAGCAGTGTGTACGATACAATGTACTTTCGCTGTTATCCTGCGCACTCGCGGTCGTTATATATGGCAGTTTGCTACACCGACTTTGTGGTGTATGCTGAAGGAGATATATAGGCATAGTCACTGCGTGTGTCGAAAGGCACACGGAGAGATGGAGACGTCGACAATTGCGCTGGCTGTGTGTACCAAGGCGTATGAGTACATTGCACGCACTTCTTGGCGCATTGATGGCTTTATCAGCGAGAGTTTTTTTCGATATGCGTTACTCGGAGTGATGATTTTTTTTTTCTTTTTTAGGAAGGATAGAATTTTAGTTTATGGACGATACAAGAATAGAAATAATTATATGATCTTGGTAAAAAACAAATTTGAATATAAATGTTTCGTTTACGAAATTATATCAACAAAGTTGCCGCTCGTTTTGTATATTGTTATATATTACGATACGAGTGCGAAAAATGTATTTCTCACGAGTGTCACAATCTCATAAGCTGAAAAGGCATTTTCCGTTGGATATTGTCCAAAATCTTACTTTGCAAAGTGGAAAATGGAGATTATATGCACGCTAGGCGTGCGTAATACATCCGTTATCACACCGAGTGAAGTAAGATAATTGTATGCAACTCCGTGCGAGAAGTGTCCACTTCTCACACGCTTCGCTTTGCGTTCGAGAAAACGCACTTCTCGCACTAGTGAAATAAAATTGTACGCGAAACTCGTGCGAGAAATTTGTTCTCAACTCGTTTGATTGTAACACTCGCTTTTAGCTCGTGCTGCAAACTCCCCTTCGTCAGAAAATGTTTCATCGCACTTGTAATATACTATTATCAAATAAACTTTGCGCTTTCTTTATGACATTCTTTGTTCACTTCACATTGACTCATACCGATATACCACTTTTCATTCAGCCTCAAGAAAAATTGCAAAGCAGAAATAAAACGTCAGGAAGCATCGTGCGGCCCTGCAACAGTCCTCACGCACCCACGCAAAGGTCAGGGCAAAAACACACACACAAACGGCGAACACGAAACACTTTTATGCGTGACAGGATAATTCCAAGTCGTCGTCGTCCCGGTTCGGCTCGCTTCTCTAAGTCAGCCCGCGAGTTCCCTCAAATGTTTTATGAGTGTGCAACGTTGGAGGGTTTAATGCGCGAGCGAAAAACGGACCCATACGATATGACGCGAGAGCTGCTATCCCATGATCGATGGGAGTTTTGGCTCAACCCGAGCGCGAGGTCATGCCCTCTCCGAGAAGTGTCGATCCGGCGGAAAGACTGCATATGACTCCGTGTTTTTTCTCTCTTGCACTTTAACCGTTTGATGATTGCCTCGACTCTCTCCTTTTCACTCTGGCCTCGTGCACTCGTATCTCCACCTTCGTCCTCCGTAGCCGCTCGCCCGGTCCTCGCGCGTCGTCCTTCGCGAGAACTTAACACACGCTTGGAGAGAAGGCGCGCAAAAAGGAAAAGGAAAACATTGAAATAAATGTTGTCGCGAGCCTCCGGAGCTTATTCTCCATGCGGAGCCAACGGTAATTCTCCAGAGATATTCGAGTTGCCGACACATTCGTACTTTCGAGGGCACCAACAACACCTCACGATTATTTACATGCGATTTTATCGAAATATCGAGTTACGTCGATGTAGAGGGCGATTTACATTCCTACCGAATCGAGATGCAGAGACAAAGCGATATAAAAATCCGGATGTTACTGTTAGGCATTTTAAAAAGTCGGTTTTATTAGTTTGGTGATTTAACGACATGTGACCGGTTAACTATGTGTGACTGGATAATCGTAATTTGAATGATTTCTTTCGATAATAACTCACAGGACGATAGCTGTAATATTTTGAAATTGCGGCAGTCTGTTTAATTCGTTTATCGTTTAAAATATTGTATTACGAATGTTTTTATGCTACCGATTATTTATAACGATGTTTTGACAATGGCGAGAAATTTCTACAGGGCAGAATATAAATAATCAAAGAAAGAAATTTTTTAAAAATGTTAAAATAATTTTTATATTGGTATGACGTTTTTTTTATGATTAAAATACTGTTGTAGATAACTAATTGACCGGAATTTTGATACGATATTTTTTACCCGAAATTACTTTCCAATTTTTTTTTCATCTTGTGTAAAAAACGACATCCATCCTGAAAAGACCT
This sequence comes from Tromatobia lineatoria, assembly GCA_949699805.1. Taxonomy (NCBI): domain Eukaryota; kingdom Metazoa; phylum Arthropoda; class Insecta; order Hymenoptera; family Ichneumonidae; genus Tromatobia; species Tromatobia lineatoria. Next base: position 22,875,873 of record OX453036.1, read on the forward strand.
TAGGAGTGTCCGATCTCACGGGATAAACAGTTTAAAATTTTCCATTCGATAATGACTACGTTCTTCAAAAGAATAACGAGTTCCAAATTTAATATTTTGCAAAAACCATCGAGTCTTTTTCTCCCAATTTTGTCAGTCAGCTTTAATTACTTTTATCACTTCTCAAAATTCTATTTTAATTTTCCATTTTGTTAAACGTGTAGCCGAAATTTCCTTAAGTTAAATAGAATAAAATACCGATCGACGTCAAAATAAGCGTTTGACTGCCACAATAATTGAAACAAAATGCCACAAATAGACGTAATGAAAGAAATGGTTATTCGAAATCGTCTCGGCGGCGATGATCGTTTCGATCGAATTTCGATGCTGGGCGAGAGCTTGAAGCTCAAGAGCAGAACGGCGTGTGCACGCGGCCCTAATAATATGTGGATGGAAAGATCGTGATGGGATCGAAGGGATTATTATGCCTCGGCGGTGCGAGCGAGGAAGAGGAGGAGGCCGGTGAGAGGAAGATAACTCGCGCGCGCGCGCGCAAGGAAGAGGAAGAACCTGAAGAGAGGGAGAAGGTGAATATACACAAGGGGAAGGTGTGTATGCTTGAGTGAGACGAAAGTCGAGTGAGAGATTTGAGAGTAAAAGAAGGAGATAGGCGGGTACGTAGCCCAGAGAGGATAATTGAGTTATTACTTCAATTGTAGACCACCTTGGTGGCTCCGGAACGACCATAACAGGTTCTGAAAATCTCTGGGTATATAGTAGTAACATGTATATATACTTGTACGTACCGCAGAAGTATATATCCTTCTGCACGTACCTCCGACTAAGATTCCGCTTTGCTCCTTAGCGATAAAGGACTCGGGATCCAACAACGATATCTCAATCTTGAGATTACTGTACGGATCTTTCTCTTCATACACACTGTATACCTCTGTACTAGCTCGTGCATGCAACCGCAGCCTTCTTCAGGAACTCTTCAGGATTACGAACCGGCTCAATTAAAAATCATTGCGGGCACTTTTGTCAAAAAAATTGGGCCTACACGATTAAAAGCGATTTTTTTAAAAATAAAGATAAGCGTGAAGTTTAATGTTTGTGTTTACACAGATAAGAAGGTCTGATAAGGGCCTGAAAGGAGGGACGATTCGATGATATCATAATTTGAAAATTGTTGCATATCATTAATTAACTTACCTGCAATTAAAATATAAACAAATTTCAACTAACAGATTTTTCATGTTTACATCGTAGCTTAAAAAATTCCCTCCTCATAAACTAATCAAAATACGAAATTCGGGGTATCATCAGAATTGTGCAGGATATTTTTTTTAGTTATATTCTTGGCAGTTATTAATTTTTGCGAAATAGTTTGCATGAAATTATTTTTAGCGAAGCATGATAAAAGTTTAATAAATGATTTGTTAATTTATGGTTGTTATTTTGATAAAGGCCTCGAGATAAAGCAACGATATCTCAATCTTGAGATTACTGTACGGATCTTTCTCTTCATACACACTGTATACCTCTGTACTAGCTCGTGCATGCAACCGCAGCCTTCTTCAGGAACTCTTCAGGATTACGAACCGGCTCAATTAAAAATCATTGCGGGCACTTTTGTCAAAAAATTGGGCCTACACGATTAAAAGCGATTTTTTTTAAAACAAAGATAAGCGTGAAGTTTAATGTTTGTGTTTACACAGATAAGAAGGTCTGATAAGGGCCTGAAAGGAGGGACGATTCGATGATATCTTAATTTGAAAATCCTTGCATATCATTAATTAACTTACCTGCAATTGGAATATAAGCAAATTTAAATTACCAGATTTTTTTTTTGCATCGTAACTTATAAAACTGCTTTTTCAAAAGTTAATAAAAATACTGAATTCGATGCATCATCAAAATTTCTCGGATTGCGAATAATAATTGTTTTAAATTATGCTTTCGACAATTTTTAGTTTTCGGAGAATAGTTATCAAGAATCTGTTGTTATCAAAGCCTAAAAAAAGCTTAACAAGTTAATCTATGAAATTTTTTATTTTATCAATAAAATACTACGAAATTCTTGTTAATATCCCTATGTGTAAACTAAAAATTGAAATGTCTGCGTTTCTATGCATGCGAATTGATCTTTTAAAGTCACGTTTAAATGCATCTCAATAAAGATATCCCAACAGCTTGGCCTATGATCTCACGCTCGTAATATCCTCGAGGGTAAAAGTCAATGTTCGCGGAAATGAGGATTCGGAGGATGACGAGAGAGGGACGAGAGTGTTTTCGGGTTCGAAGGCCTCAAGAAGAGGAGATCAGTGGGCCCCTCAATACAGGTATTGTTAGAGCCTCGGTTATATTTTGTGCTCCGACGACTCAATCGGGAGCCCACTTTTACGAAGACCACCTGTCTCTCGACGTCGTCGTCGCCATCGTTTTCGTAACGCATGTATATACGCACACAGCTTCTCCCATCACGACGCCAAGCAACCGGCAAAAACTAATAAACCTGGTACGAAAAAGAGATTCGAAAAAAATAAATAAAACGAAAAAAATAGGACAAAAAAAAATCGGTAGGCGAACGCTGCTGCTGCTAGTCGTCTCACTTTCGCTTTTGCAACACGAAGATTCTCTTCCTCACCCTCAGAGTCTCTCTCTGCTTCTCTGAATTCAAGCTTTCTGTCTTTCTCTCACTCGCCGGTGCAGAAGACCAGCCAATACACCTCCCTCGCCTCCACCCTTATACTCCCACTAAACTGGTTACCGTAACGTAATGCCACGGACCCGATCAGCTTCGCGCAACTCCGTAACGGCCCACTCCTTTGTCCGACGAATTTCCTAGTGGCGATTCCCACGTTTCGCCCATGAGACTTCGTATCGAGAATCCTACGGCCGCTATTTTACGTCGTGCGACCATTCTACGGTACTCTTTATGTATTGCAATATATATATATTATCCGAATGAATGTGGTCATTGAATATATCGGTAAAAAATGGAATAAGATTGAATTTAAAAAAAAATATTTCATTGCACACAATTATATGATTTTCGTAAATCATTCATTTGTAATCTACAAAAATCATTAAATTGTATTCATTTTTGTAAATAATTCAATCGTTATTTACACAAATAATTAAATTGTAATCATTCTTGTAAATCATGCAAATTTTTGTAAATATGAATAACACACTGTGCAGAAAAATCTTAGTATGTAAAGAGTATTGAAATGGTATCAAAATGGAAAGTATGAGGATTATTGAATAAAATTATACTCTATACTCATATTCGAGTATTATGTATGAAATGAGTACAGGGAAAATATTCTAGTATTAAATCAAAAAGTCGTGTTCGGAACACAAGAATATTTTCAGAAGTCACATAATTACTTTATTGACAAGAAATAATTTCTACGACAAAAAATGTTAGATTGAATTGGTTTTTGTATTTGTAAGAAGAAGTTTAAAAAAATTAGTCGTGAATTATTCGGTCCGATGAGGTCGAATATTGTCATATATGGAGCCAACATTAAAAACTGTGTTTCACTTTTCTTGATTTCTTCGAGGTACCATTACCATCGGTGCCCATAACCTCGAAGTACAACTTCATAGCTCGCTCTACTAGTTGCCTAATTGCCGCGTCCACGGAACTCGAGAAACCCGACTAACCCCTCGTGCCATTTGCCCTGTGGCAATTGGATAACTCAACTCTGCAACGTCCACCTCCCTCTTCATGGTCTCTGAAGGAAAGCCGAGAGAATGAACCTGTAACGCAGCGTTCCCGGAACGAAATTTCACGCCTTCCCCCTCTCCGAACCTCTATAACCTCGCCGTCACGCTCTGGACCCAGGGTGCAAACCTTCGTAACACGGAGTCGTTTCTCTCGCAGCGTGACACTGAGATTTCAGCAAAAACCGCGACACTTGAGGATGGAGCTATTACGTGGGAAACAATTTGTAAAATTCTCGGATTGCTTTTTTTTTCATTTCTTCAGTTATCTCTAATTATTTTTCGAACGCCAGAAAATTTAATTACAACTTTCAAAAATGACGAAAATTTAAAATTACTATTAATTATTCAATTATCAATTGAATTGACGATGATAAAAATTTAATTATAATTTTCAAAAATGACCTGATGACTAAAAATTCAATACTTTTTAGTCATCAGGTTTATTAAAACTAAATTTCAATAAAGAACTACATAAATACTTATTTGTTGAATTTCAAATAAAATATTTATTAAAATTCACTATAAGCAATCAGTTCCAATCGGCTGATTAATTGGAATTAACAGTAGCAAGATTACACTTCAATTACTACTTGCAATTAAATTTCTATAAAACTAACTGACGAACAACATTGAAGCCATTTTATAGGGAATAATATTGCAGATGCAAAGTGCGTCAAGAATATCTTGGGAAGCATCCCAAGCTTATGGATATTCAATTCCTGGGCCAACCACCTCAACAGTATTTGAAAGCAACTGAATTCTCCATTATTATTATTTTTTTTTTGTAGTCGATGACTCGCGGAATATTTTTTCGATCCGGGGATAATATTTCGCGAGAAGTACACGAGCGGAAGAGGGAGACGGGAGGGAATTTTCGGTAAAGCGCTTAACGGAAGGGGATAATAAGATTGCCTGGAATCGTGTCGTGTTGGAAAGCAGCCTTCTAAGTTTCGTGAACGCCCTGCGGGGCAAATACGCGCGCACGTCTCTCTCTCCCTTCGCGATAGCAGTCTCGAAGTCTTCGTACACGTTGGCCAATCTGCGAACGACCGAGTGTCCTCCATTGGCCACCTTCTCCGGCCGAGCTCCTGTCTTCTAATCCCGAAAACCTACGACCGATGCAAATTGCGTGCGAGCTCGCTATAGATGGTAATCTCGAAGGACGGTTCGAGGGTAAAGGTGTCTTGTGCGAAATAAAGCTGCGCTTCGTTTTATCCCCATAATAGTCAGCGTTTAAAAGAACGACGAAAAACGCTTTGAAAAAATTGCATTGACTTTCAAATAAACGTTCCAGAAATACGAAATCCCAAACAGTGAAGGAAAAATAAAAACATCAACAAAACTTTGACCGCGAAACACAGTGTTGAAATTCGAGAAACCGAGTCGTAACCGCGACCGCAGTATAAGCCTACGGAGGACTCCATTGTCTTTATTTTGTGCTCGCAGAGCTGCTCGGCATGTGGCAGCATATTTTGGAACTTCTTCTTTTTTAAACTGCAACGTCCAGTTGCGTCTGTGCTCCGGTGGTATATAGGTGAGTGGTATAAGAGTCTTCTCGCTTTTTCGCTTGTGGTAGTACAAGCCTACGGACATTCGCTGGGTATCTGTTTAAAGCTTATAAGGTTAATGGTAGATAGAGCGCGAATGAGAAGAACTTTGATAGATAAGACGATGAGGTGTGAAAGGAATCCATATGAACTACATGAGGAAAGTTGGAAAAATAAACACGGTTGTTTTGTTTCTTCGGTAAGTCCTTAACTAATGCTACATTTTGTTACGCTGACTAATCAGTAAGTTACACCAATAAATTCGTACACCTCTAATAAATATTTGGTTACAAAAATCCTCATTTTCAAAATGTCAACTTTCTACTTCTTTTATTCAGAAATAAAAAATGTCCATATTCACTTTTTTTACAATGGGAAGAGAACTTTAACTAGTGCTAGATTACACTGACTAATCAGTTAGTTATGTCAATATGTTCATACTATACAGAACTATATAAATAGTTAGTTGACCCAACTCAAACATTTTTTTTTCTCACAGTAATGGTAGTATCGAGGTTTACCGAAGAGGCACTAGTAAGTTACACCTTTCTGCCCTTATCTCTGAAGATCACCCGGGTACTCGGGTACTCGGATAGTCTGGATAGCGGGCCATTCTCCCCCGCCTGCTCTTCTTCTCCCTTGTTCGCTCTCTCTCTCTGCATAACTTTACTACCGGTTTCTTGCCTTGCGCGCACCAGCCACTAAACTTTCGGATAACGCACAACACCGCCTCCCACGCCCCCACGTCCCCCTCTCCGTTGCTTCTGTACCATCCTGTCTATGTATATTGTGTAGTGCATGTGGCTGTGTGTATCGGAACGAGCAGACCGCATATAAAACCCGTAAGACGACCGATGCGTTCAACGCCACGGCGACCTAAACGAATTCGGTTAACTTGGTCGTTCCTGTGGATAAACACAGTGTCCCAATAAAGTTCCTTAGCCTCGGTCTCTGTACCGAGAAACCGGATATTCTCAACTCGGTATCATCAAGTTTACTAAAAATACATTTTCGCATATACGATTTTATTCATCACCAAATGGCTTCCAAAAATTACAGGAGAGTTTCTTTTCAATAATAACTGAGAACTTGATAGATCATTTATTCACTATTATGCTGACCAAAAGTTTTCATTACAATTTTTTTTCCAAAACTCTGTATGATATTGTTCAATAATTTTTTCCGAATTTGACCTGAGACAAAAATTTTATGATATAAAGAACATTTTTTGTTATTCATTTAATTACAATTAACTTTGTTTTATTGCTTCGTTTGATGTAGTTTCATGATGAAAAAAAAAATTGAACCTGGGACTCAAACATTTTATGGTACCAAAAATCGTTTTCATAATTCATGTAATTAAAGTAAATGGACTTTTGTCATTGCGTCGTGTGACGGAGTTTCATAATAAAGAAAAAATTCAGGCCTGTGAATTAAGACCTTTGTGGTACCAAAAACCATTATCGTAATAAATTTAATTTCCGTACTGGACTTTTTGTAAATAATTGCACTCCACTTTCCCCTTCGTTTAACTCAGCTACAGGCTGTTTTAAAAAAGCATTGTATCTTTTTTCCGTTAATAACGGATCGGCGCATATCTCATCGTTTTCTCCCAGTTACTGGCACGAATTCGTGTTATTGGAGTCAACACGTATTATTTAGTTTGGTCGTTTTCCAGGTTTGGAAGCCTTCGAGGCTTCGTCGAGGACCTCGTCTCGTTGGGTAGCTGCAATTCTCAATTTCGCCACACGGAGGAAAGGAGAGAGGAGGAGAAGAAGAAGAAGAAGGAGGAGGAGGAGGAGAAAAAGAAGGAGGCGAGACTGCGTCTCTTGGTGATGGTTCCCACTGCCCTGGAAGCTGCGCGTACCTTTCTTTCAGTGCTACCAGAAGCTCCTCGCAATCTTTCTCTCCCTGTACACGGGCACTCGGGAGTCGCGAGGATTTGCATCGGCGCGCGTTTACACAGAAGCTGTGACGGCTTATTAGCCCTCGGAGCAGCTGCGTGCCGGTAATGAGGCCCAATCTTGAGTTTATGCATAATACTCAGGGTGAGCAACGGCACTGGCACCGCAAAGGGCCGTGTTTCTTCGCCTCTGCGATCTTCTTCCTCTCACTATGCTTCTCCTCGGCCGCCAAAACAGACGCCGAGAGCAACCAGAGGTGTACTACTAGGAATACACACGATAGCCGTCGTTCTTCACTGCTCGGTCGATATATATATGCATGTGTGTATGTATATGCATGCCAAAGATTCGAACGTCGAACGCCCCTGAGCGTTCCCTTTTCACCCTGCGTCTCACCTTTCCCATTCTCTTTCTCCACTCGTGCTGCGCACGCAAACATAACTGCTTCATCCTGTTTAAGGAGGTCCTGTCGGTGCATTCTAGTCAACTATTTGTTATGAAAATACTAAAGGTTTATAAAATTAACTAGCTTCTAACAGAAATTACTTATATTAAGAATGGATTTTTTTTTAAGGAGATGTTCAGTATTGGTCATTCAACTCATTAGTAAAAGTAGTTTCCTCATGGACTCTGACGTCTATTTATTTCTGTGTTCATTGGTGCAAAGGATGAGACGGTATAGCTCACATAATTTGGCAGAGTTGAAATTAATCATTTAAAAATCTCGTCACGTTTCTTGGTATGGTAAATAGACGGAAACTTGAAGTTTTGATGGTTCTGCAACATCATTTGTATTGCTTAAAAATCGGCTTTACATATGTCCATTTTTCATTTATAGTGAAAGTTCAGAACCTTTTTTGCAACTTCTTATCGCGTGATCTGATGTCATGAAAGAAGTCAGTATGGAATTATGTCATTCCATTCATTGATAAATGTCGCACTTGATGCAAAATTGTTATTTAAAAAATCCCTTTACCATGCTAAATAACAGTACTTATTGTAATACTTGGTCTCAGGCATGTGAAAATAAATCAACGAAACAATGAATCGACGAAAATGTCGTCTGACTTCGCGACAGCGATTTGGGATTTGAAGAATATTTTGTTATAATACTGTGGATTTAAATCGAAATATTAAGTAACTAGGCCAATCCCACGCGCTAGCGCGTCCTCAAATTTTTTTGCGCTGCTGCGCTTTCATAACCCTTCTTCCGATGTGCCATGGCTTTTTTTACGAAGTAAAATGAAAGAGGGAAAAAAAATTATTTTTGGAATAAATGTATTCTAATTCACAACTACAAAAAAACAGCAATTCAAAAAGCGCGCCACGCGTGAACCTGCAGCGATTGTAACAGTCTGAAGTTGGCTTTATGTCAAAACCATCGACGACCAATCAGAATGCTAGAAAGATGGCTTCGGTCTTCGATATTTCGACTACGTGCCGAGTCTTTTTTTTAAAGAGGATTCTAATACTCTTTTCATACATTTTTTTTTGCGCGAGAAACATTGAGAAAATACCGATTCATCACCGCGCATCGTTGTTGCATGTAACAGTTGCTGTTAGCCGACGCTTCCAGACTCTATGGCGGGCAGTCTATAACTACCAGCAATAGCGAGACCGAAAGACAGCACAGCATCGAGTCTGCCTGAAAGTCTGTGCAAGCTTCTCCGGTATATATAGTCGCATAGTATAGTATACCACGGCAAGTTGTATTACATCGAGTTTTTATGGCGATGCCCCTCATAAAGTCGTAGCACCAGCGTGTTCGGCATCCTCGGCATGCGTGAATATCTCGCCTCCGGGTATCGGCGCAACGCCGCCAGAGACAACGGAGTATATCCTTTCGGACTTCCTCGCAACTCGTCCCATTTTCACTGCGTCTCAGTCCTCGCATTTCCATTCTCGCCTAGTATAATAAGACACTTTATGAAACCTCGAGACTTGCGTCTTGGAAGTAGCAAAATAAATGATCGTAGAGAAAGACAAAGCGAAAACATTCGAGTTCTTCGAGTTACTGAAATAACTACAACATTTGGATAAAGGAAATTGTAAGAAGAAGGAAATTGTGCGTTAAATCGTTAACATTCGTTTGATAGTCCAAAATAATAAAATATGGAATAAAAAATTATCTATGCACAGCATATAGAAATAAATAAATAGACAAAAATGATGTAGAAAATTTTAAAACTTTTAAAAAAATATTAGATGAAAACGTAATATAAATTTCTAACCATTGAATAAAACTATCTGAAATTAAATCTCTAAACACTGGATTCAATCATCCGGAATAAATTCCCTAAAGATTTATTAAAACATCAAAATGGTTTATTTCAATTTAAATAAAGAATATTCAAATTAGTGATGAATGCAAAAGCAAAGTCAATAGGAATTGCAGAATCGTTATTAACGCTGCGGAATATGATCAGCTAGTTAAAATTTTCCAGTAATTATTTTCAACCGCTTGAAGACACGATAAAAAAAATTCCGTTGATGAGTATGTAGCAGAAAAATCGCGAGGCAAGTGGAACATTAAGAAAAGCGAAGAGAGAAAGAGGAGGTGAGGCATAGGGAAGGTAATCGAGTGATCTGAGGCATGGGAGGAAAGTAAGAGAAATAAAGATGGCAGAAGCAAGAGAAGAGCGAGGAGTAAAGGAACGTGTGTGGAGGGTTTGAGGGAGCGAAGAAGAGAAAGAAACTCGTTCGGTCCTCGGGGTCCAGTGGGACCTCGACGCACGCGCTGACGCGACAACCTCATTTGTGCCCGACGTCTTCACGGGAGAGCGAGAGAGAGAGGAGAAAAAAGCGAGGAAGAAAGAAGAAAAGAGCAAGAAAGAGGCCGAGAGAAATTCCACCGGTCTTCACGGACGCATATAAGCGAGAGAGAAAGCCAGAGAGATGTGAAAGAGAGGAGGGAAAAAGCATATATACGAGGGAACGACCGACAGGGAGTCGTGCAGAGAGCGACGGAAAGTGAGAAATCACGAGAGAGCGAAGGAAAGAGCCAAACGCTCGGCTAACGTGGATCGCAGCGAAAGAACGTGAAGAAGAGAGACGCATCGTGAAAGACGGAGGACCGATGGACGGTCCAATCAAGAGCGTTGGGTACCGCGCTGACGTGATTACAGCCGGCGCGCGTGACCGGAGTTTGCTCGTTCGTTTGCTCCTGCAGTCGCGCGAGCCTACTCTACTCCTCTCCTCTGCCTATACCCCTTTATATATACCTAACTCCCTACCTGACTGCCTGCCTACCACCCGCCCTGCGTCACGACCTTCCACGTCCTCAGCTCCTTGTAAAATATCGTACTACTTCCGTTCAAACAAAAGCTCTCAAGATTACAGCATACTATTTGCTGATTTTTTTCTAACAGTCTTCTGGTTACACTGAGAGAAAAATCTGGTAAATTTTAAAATAATATAGTTAGACTGACGATAATCTAACTATAAACTATAATTCCCAGGAGGGAATTAATAAACATGCTATGTTTACTAAATTGGCAGCAATAAGAGAAAACAGAAATATATAAAATAAATAAGAATATAACGTCATGAGTACGGATTCATTTCTCTGCAACTGCAGGATTCATTTCTCCATGTTGAAATGTATAGCAGTTCAATTTCGAAAAAAAAAACTTCAATAGAATGACATGGTTAGCTTGATGCAACTCAGCTGTCAAAACAAATATGACACAGGTTAATATTAATGAAAAATAGTACTATTAACTCTAATATGGAAAGGATTTTTTAATTCGGGAGTGAAGGTAATGTTTTCTTTGCGTCCCATTTTCCATTTTTGAGGTTGTCCATGTTTCATTTACGTAAGTCTATATCCGTGTAGAGTTAGAGATTTGTCATGGAAATAGCGTTCACTTGCAATTTGAACAATGCATTACTACAAACAGAGAGACGTTTTTAATTTAAAATGTTATTTCGTAACTTTAAGTTATTTAATTATAGGGAAAGGAATGATTTTAATGGGCCATAGAATTTCATACACTCTAACTGCATTTATCAGGGAACTAAAAAAAAAAAGAGAAATGATTCTCAGTTGCATCTAAAAAGGAGGAATCTTCTGGCAGGCGCAGCGCTGAAATTCTCGATTCTCCGCAGGTCCGAGTCTCCCGCCGCTGGAGAGGTTTTAATTTTCTTATATTTTTTGCAGCAGAAGTATCACGGCCCTTGCGAAAACAGATAAAAATGGTAAAGTGCGTGTTCTTAAAAACGCCACGAGGGATTGAACTTCAGAGCTGATATGCACTTGTTTCGCTCGATTGCATGTCTGAATACCTGTATTCGGTGGTTCAATACATAAATATTGTATATCTCTCGGGCGAAGAGGTGATTGCGTGGCTTGGAAAAGGAAGCGTGACTTCAGAACCGGGATCGCTTACTTAAACTTTAGTGAAGTATTACTGAAGTTGGTCCGAGCACGAAAAGCCGACAGCTCTCTGTGGACATGTTTATTATTTGCCGGCGAAGACCTCCGTTTATTCGAGATTTAGTAGGGTCCGCTTTCTTAAGGGATTCGAGAACAATGTGCACGTTGAAGAAGATCGTACAGTCGATAATTTAATGCTGAATACATTATAAATAATATTATGATTCCGGTAGAATTTACGGTTTTGATAAGTCACTTTATAATAAAATGAGATTATACGAGAGCGTGTCTGCTTTAAATCTGTATTGAAAAGGACCGAAGGGAGGAAGGGTTAACAACGCTTCTGGAATTAAGATCGCGCGTCTCGTGTTCGCGGACGCTCGACGTCCAACACAGCAACCAATCAGGCGCCAATCGTCCCGGATGCTGCCGACTTGACGGCCTGCGTTCCATCCCCCTCTCTGTCTCTTTGCTCGACCATTCTCTTGACTCCTTCGTGGCCCTTATACTCCGCTCTTTCACTCTTTTTATCTCTTGTCGAGACTTGGCAACGCCGATTGCATCGTGTGTGTATAACCGAACAGAGCGCTCAGGGAAAAAAGTGATAAAGAAGAAACGAGCACGCGTACCAAAAGATAAAGAGAGAATGAAAGTATGAGAAAAACGGAATGTCGATGATGATCAACAAATCGATGAGAAAAAACACACCTGCCCTAGCATGTTAAGTGACTGTTTAACCATAAGCGATCGACGCACCTTAATCATTGAAAAGAATAACTATTTTGTTCGATTTTGTACTTTTTCAAAAATTGTTCACATATTGCAGCTTAAAGTTAACGACTATTTTAAATATCTAACGTAAAAATGCGGTTTGCTATTATGAAATTAAAATTCAGCATGAATTTCACTGATTGTAAAAATTTGCCATGATTATCCCATTATAAAAAATCATTTTTCTTAAAGATTGCACACTATTCTAGTTAGAACGATTATTTCCGCGCCTTTTTTTTTTCATAACATAAAAATGCTGAATGCATTCCCAATAAAATATAGAATGGTAAGTTTTTCATCTTTTTATTTTACTTTCAAAACAAATGTTCCTCCAATTAAATAAACATGCTACGTTTATTTGTCGGCAATAAAAGAAAGCAAAAATATATAAAATAAATAAGAATAGACTATTCTAAATAACAACAAGACAGTACCACAGATAAAGAATCAAAATAAATCCGTGTCTACGAAAAAAAGTGTCCAAGGTTAAAAGCCCGTTACACTTAATAAGCCGGTAAAGTACCAAACGTATGAAAAAACCGCGAGTGTTCAGCAGGCCAGAACTAAATAATTGTGGTGAATGATGCCTGACGTTGAGCGTCGAGGAGGATGAGCATCGGCAAATCGATCCATGCGGTTCGAGGGATCGTAAATGATGTCATAATCATTATATAGTGTTTCAGGGGTTCTCAAGCCACCGAAGGAACCTCCCCCTATACATATACATACACATATACATACACATATACATACACATATACATACACATATACATATATATCCTTATTCTCTTTATCCACTCTTTATCTCCCCTCCTTTCTTTTAATTCTCACTGTAGCCGTTTTATTCGACCACCCGGACGTGTGAAAACAGCAAGAAACGTGCGGTAGGGTGTCGAGGGGCGAGATTCGTTGCTGCTGGTGCTGCCGCTGCTGTGGTGTGTTCGATATCTCGAAAGGATCGAGACTACCCGGTCGCGCGAGCATGCACGACGATCGAAAGGGTTCTCGCTCACGACACATACCTACATGTACTACTATATACGATCTATCTCATTTATTTTACTTTATTTTCTTCGTCGATCCCACTCTCTCACTCATTCTCTCTCTATATATTTATCGTTCGTCTCGTGTAAGCTCCGAGGCTCGAACACATTGAGTCTGTGTGTTTGTGTGTGTACCAGAGAGAAGAACAGCGTATGGGACCGATCGAGAGAATCGATAGCCGCGGCCCTGGGACGACGATATACTGAACGCGCTCGACGATCGAAACTCGGGTTCCTCGGGAACTCCCCGGGGCGGTTGCTCACCAAACGAGACGAGAAACTAAGGTACGCTCACCGAGAGAGGCCAGCTTCGGTCTCTCGACCCGCGAGACCCGGGACCACGCGCGATGATCTATGGCTCTATCGCGTTCGGCCTCCCCGATCACCATCATCCTACCTCATTGTATTTTCCCTCTCGCTCTCTCGCTTACTTCCACCTTCGCCGAGGACCACAACCATTATATTATCTCTCTCGGTGTTCGACGCAGGTGCACGAGCTTCACCCCCGCCATTCTTCATGTGCTTTATACCCGGTGATCCTGATTTTTCAATCTTCCACTATCGTAATCTATCGTGAGAGAATTTTCACAGAAAAGAATTTGTAAAAAAAAGAAGGATTTGTTAAAAAGGAATTGTCAACGTGCGAATTGACGGATTGGATTCCACGAACAACTGGGTTAGTATTCGCTTCAGTGTAATCGTTTGTTGGGTCAACCTTGATTGGTCGTTACAACCAATTAAATTTACTGCGCTGTTATAACTGAGATACGCCGTCGTTAAATTAATTGTGTCTAACAATTAAATTCATAACACTTACGACATCTTTTTTACTGTACAATATTAATTCGTGTATGGTTTTCAAATGAGTAGATTAAATAGAAGCAGTATTTATCAACGAAATATGTGTTTTTTCAAATTAATAATTAAATTTCACACTTTTTAAATTCCATGTCATTTTATGGGAATTAATATGATTGCTAAATTTTTCGACTTTATTCATGTAACCACGAATGAAGTTATAAAATTACGCACCGTTTGATTAAAAAATATATTATGTTATTAAAGTTCATGAAATTATTGAGAGAGAGATTATGGTAAAAGAGTCGATCGATTGATCGTACATCGACGTCGGCGGTGATTGTTTCGCTGGTTTTTTTTCCACTCCTTACGAAATATCGAAGGAGTGGCCGGTAGTTAGCAGGGACATTATAAATTTGGATGATGCCCTGTAATTACTCGCGATAGGAGGGGCGTGTCTGGTACCCCCTACTCCGAACCTACCACAGTCGATTCTCTCTCGTTTCGCGCTCTCGCAATCTCGCTCTTGTACATATACAGCGACTGGCGCAACCAATACTAAATCGAGGGTGCGAGTTCGCGCATTCGCAAACACTCGCGTCCTCTCATCTGCTCACTGGCGTCGCATAATCTGTCGTGTACGTACGTCGCGGCTACTACTCTTCGTCGTTCCCGTCGTGAAGCTCCACCGGTGGTCCATGAATATTCGCGAATTTTCCTCGATCAGAAGCTCAACGTTCCTGCAGTGATCAGTGTCGTCATTACTTCACCGTTCGCTGCTATATGCACTCGTGACTCACCAGGAACATCGGAGCAAGAGGTCACCAATTAATCAACGCCAATTGGTCTCCTATCGAGTTTGCACTATTGTCTAAAGTCCTCTTATCTTTTTCCCGTTCGTCAATGGAAACCTTGCAAATGGTCTTTTTGTGGTTCAAAGCATGCGACTCACAGTTCTGTAGATTTTTCTTCAACGTCAACTTGATACGTGATTAATTTACTGGAAACTTACCTGAAACAAAAGAAAGCATTTTATTAATAATTTGGTTAAAGGAGTTTTCAATATTATATGAGAAAAATTCGCAGTTGGAAGAATGGAAAAATGTTGGTGCTGTTGAATGGGTTTAATGATTGTTGGGCTCTGAAAATATTGTTGGTTTAAAATGGTATTTACTATCTTTATGGAATTTTTTTTTTTTTAGTAGAATTATCGATAATAATATCATGTTTTTGGAGGATTAATGTTTATTTTTGTTGACATGGCTTCGGGATATGTCTTACAATTTATTGGACACCTTATCATCATAAAATTCGGAATTCTGCAATATCGGAAATGACACGAAGCCTTGTGAAAATTGTGTTGAATTCCGATGAATGTAAAGTTACGGTGAATTGTCTATAATTCATGTCACATTTGTAGTTACGACAAGGAGTACAATAAATACGCCGCAACAGTCTTGACTGGCCGTAAACTGTCACTTCCGGAGCGTGATTTATATGGCATATAGGAACGCGCTTGGAAACTTCGTGGAAATATAACTTTAGACCGCTCGGTGCAATAAATAGGTAAAATTAAACACTATGTCCTAACACCAAATTTAGTTTAAAAGCATACTTTGTATTACAATGAGAGATATCAAAAAGAGTAAAGAGCTCGGTGAGAAAAGAGGCGATCGTCCTCAGCGAAAAATTTAGCAATTCGTACTTTCACTTATTTTTCAATTCATTGAGTACGTGGCCTAATTCCTGCGAAAAAAATCTTTATTCAATTTTAAGGGACTTATATAATTTTAGTAAATGTAAAAATGTTTTTTTCATATTTTTATAGAAGCTACTATATAGAGTATTTTCATAAAATAATAGCTATTCATAATTCTCGTGCCAAAACGCTCGGTTGCACAATACATCTTTATCTGAGAAAATATTAACGATATACACTTCGAGAAATCGTAGGAACACAGTCAACTATAAAGTGACAAGATTAATTTTTAGTCCATGCAAATATTTATATAGTTACGGTAACTATGAAAATACTTATGATTATCATTCGGTGGCAACTATCAGAAATTTTGTAATACAAACTAAAAATAAATAGTTGTCACTCTACAGTAACACTATAACATTCTCTCAGTGTACAGTTCTACGCTGTAAGAAAATTTCCATCTGAAACTTGATATAAAAAGGCATGGATTTATTACTGTTTTTTAAATTAAATTTAAGCTTTTCCAAAATAAACGTGACTCTATCATTGAATTCAATCAACAGCAGATATTATTACATAACCCTTTTCTACAAAAATTTTAATACATACATTAAACACTTCAAAATAAATATAAAACATTCATATTAAAAAGCCTAAAAGGCAATAAATTTGTATCCACACTGTTGCATATTATATTGAATGAGTAATTAGCCATTGAAAACATTTAAATTCTACAGATTTTTTAGATCACACAGCATTTGAAAGCACCTCAGGGGATTGGTGAAATAAGAGTCAACTCGAGTCGTGTCTTCCCGTATATATATACATATATATCGAGCGCAAACTCCGCGTCTGAAAAGCCCACTACCGTGCGCGAGAGGCCACGAGTGAGCGGGACAACATCAAGACATTCGAGCCGAGTCTCCGACAGGGCAGCAAGATCGACTACAGCTCAATCGGTCTTCGTCTCGTAGCGTCTTCTCCACATCTTCGTTCTTCGCTTCCTCTTATATTCCCTCTCTCTTTTCGCCGCACACCTCTTTCCTTCCAGAACCACTTGAATCCTTCTTCTTTCGCTCTATATCATTCTCTATCTCTCTTTCTCTCTCTCTCTCTCTCGCTTTGACCAGTCCATCCTTATCTCACTTCGGGCTGATGCGACGTAAGGAAGAAGAAGTCGCTGGTGAGTCTCCGTGTGTATATTCCTACGTACCAATCGCGTCTCGCTTCTCTCAAATGGACAGAGAGCTTCGCGTTCCGCTCGCCCTTCGGCCCTTTTATCGATAGATCTCGATCTGAACGCACGGGGACGTTGCTTCTGCCGCCGCGGCAGCAGCATCGACCGAGAATCGGCTGATGCTGATACTCCGCTCCTGCTGCTTCACATGGCGTGCCCTAATGACGTCTCCAAGCGGACGCGCGCACGCGGACGACCAGCTCACGTCTAACGAGAGACTCTCTTTCACGTTCCAATGCTAATCCCCCGAAGGAAGCCAACGCGCATCGTTTCCACGGCTGATTCCGATGCTCCTGATGCGACCAACAACCTGGACCAACCACTTCCGAGACCTCCTTCTTCACTACGGTGATACGCTTTCTTTATTTCTTTTCTGTAACTGTAATGTACCATGCGATATAATACTTCCGTTGAGTGACAGTCGGACGATTAGGTTTTCGCGAAATTTACGATACATCGGAGAAAAGTGAATTGTAAGGAATAATTGATAATGGATTACAGATTTTTTATCCATCTGATGACAAGATTAAAAATCACTCAAGCGAAGTACTGATTTTGAAAAATTGGTTGTTTACTGTACTTTTAGATTATTGTAAAGAATTTTTTTTTAATTCTGCTTATTAAGTTTAAGTTTATATACATGTTACATTTCAGTACATGTGTGTAAAGACACATGACTGTTTGCGTTTAGTACACAGGATATTAATTCTCGTCAACTAATTTATAAATTGTTCTCGATGAATTTTTGCTGAAATTTGATATTTATCGAATCAACTTCTCTTATTATTAATAGCAAGATTGTAAAATTGAAAAAGATTTTATTTTGAATAGAAAAGGCTGCATGAATATTTCAAGAGCTTATTAAGTGGATTCACACAAATGTCGGATGAACCTTATTTTACAGTGGAATAATTGAGTTTTCAGCTGTAAGAAGATTGAGTCAATGTCGTGTAACAGCGAAGGGCGAGCCTTCGTGTCTGAAATGCTGAGACACGTAAGAAAGACAGAAAAAAAAATGACAAAAATAAGAAGAATGGCGACAGAGCAGAAATACAGGAGTGGAGATTGCTGGGGTTGGGTAAAAAAGACGCTGACTGTCTCGGGAAGCATGGCAGAATTTATATATATATATATATATATAACGTGGTAAGAGGGACTAGAGGCAGAATGGCTGCCTTTTCGTGGACCTTGCAGGCCTTGCCAACCGCTAAAAACCTAATTAGATGTCATAATTATAGCCAGTGGTGGTCAAACGCGGCGTCTCTTGTGCAAAAGGTCCGTGCAGCTTTTCTGTTTGCAGCGTGACTGCCGAGGAACAACGGCAGTTATATAGAAGCATCACGCAATACGCCGACACAGCCAAGAAGAAGACCAAGAAGAAAAAGAAGAAGCGAAGGAAGGAAGAGACGCTTTTGAAACAAGATTAGCGATCGAACTTCAGATAACCGATTTCAAGGTCGGCATTTATAATTAATTACAGCTGCGCGTGATCGATATTATCTTGTGCGCTGGCATATAGCTACACGCAAAGTACGTGTATTATAGTATGTGTGAGAAAAAGTATGACGGAAAAAAAGATGGCGAGGGTAAATGATCGAGAGACAGAGAAAGAGAAAGAGAGAGGGAAAAGAAAAAAACTCTCAGACTCGTGATTAATAATCGCCGAGTGACTCTCGGAAAAATATCACTCTGTACGTAAGGCCTAAAAATTCCATTTCTTCTTCCTTTTCTCTAACTCGTTCATAGGGTTCTTGCCGGAGGTAAAAAAACGAGGTGCACCCCTGGAGCGTCACGAAGAAATCCCGATGGACGTGTATACTACTTCCTCTTACTTCTACGTATACCCATATACATATTTCTTTTCACCTCATGAACCACTGATTGTTCGACAGTGACAGCGTAATCTCCGAGCATGATAGTACAACAAATACACAATTAGACGTTTGGATACGATTTATATTTCCTAATTGTAATACCATGCTTCTTTAATTGCAACGTAACGACAGGGTAACGAGCGTTATATGTGTGTATTTCACCACCGCTCTAAATTAC
Organism: Tromatobia lineatoria; assembly: GCA_949699805.1. NCBI lineage: Eukaryota > Metazoa > Arthropoda > Insecta > Hymenoptera > Ichneumonidae > Tromatobia > Tromatobia lineatoria. Next base: position 22,895,018 of record OX453036.1, read on the forward strand.
AGTTTATTAACGCTGATTGGCGCTGCTATGTAAGTGGAAATTGATTGGTAGGTAAGTGAAGTGAAAAAATAGAATTTCTTTTTTTTTTTCTATCTCTATGTCACGGGTGAGGTGTTTGCTAACTCGTCAGCGCCAGTCGAACGGAAAATATGATCTCGTGCTTCACTAGAATAATTGTCGAGCCAACACTTGTCACACTTGAACGCGTGAAAACTTAAACTCTCGCATAACCATCATCGCCGGTCGAGTAATGCGACGGTATGGGGTGCGAATGAGGCGTGAGCTCCGCTGCAGGTTCTAGTTTCGATCGAGAGTCTACTACGTCGTGGGGCGACTGATGGGGGATTCCCCTTCCTATATGCCGAGGCAAGTGGCGCGCGTGTTAATGACGCAATGCCCTCCGGGGTGAACCGCCGCGTTCTACCCGGCGTAATACACAGCCACCTGTTGCTTCCGAGACAAGAAAGAGGGCTGGGGCAATTCTCGAGTGGAGCGATGCGTTTTCTCTCACTATCGCTCTCTCACTCTTTCTCTCGCTCTCTCTCGTCCCTTTTCAGCTTGAACGACGAAGACAGCGCCTCTTTCGCTCGATTACGAGATCGTTAACCGTTCGGCGAACCGAAATAAGCGGCTTTTTCGTTGTCCACCTATCTCGTAATCACGCTGATCACCGAGCGTCACGTGGCCGTCACAATGAGTGAAAAAAGAATCTTTTTGGGCCTATGAACGCTTGATTGTTTCGTGGAATCCACGGTATTACACTTATTGGGGGATATTTTTGTTAATGAATTTTTTTTGCTGATACGGAAAAAGCTTATACATTTGAAGGCTACTTTTTTAGTTTGTTTTATTAAATACGAGAGATTTTTTTTGGAATCTTGGCCCAGGAACGTTTTCTAGCTGGCAATCAAAATAGTATATTCAAGTTGATATTATATTCAATTTCAGAGATCTCGAATTCTATCAAATGTGGTAGCATTTAATCAATGAAAATTGTATAGAAGCAATGTTTTGTTATTAAAATCAATCGAATTTTTAATCATATTTGATTCAAATAATCATGAGATTAAAATTACGTGGTCATTTTGACTAATCTCAATAACGAATACTTCAAGGTAGAAGAAAACTGATTCTTGAATTATTTCAACAAGTTTGGATATTTCTCAAAAGTTATCGGTAATCTAAAAAATTTGGGCGAATAATTCGAATACCTCAAAATCGATATTTTTAAAAAATAATTTTCTTTTTATTATTTAATCAACGACATATTCTTGTTGAACATAATTTTTTAATACAAATTTCAACACCTGCGCTTTTAGCACAGTGGACTCATAATAATTGTAGCACACAGACTTAGTAAACGAACATTAAATCCGTTGAGTCAACATAGGAGAGAGGCGAAAATGGCATTGAACTATCTCCGCCCCCATGTATTATATATATATATAATAACACACGTAGCCATGCAGTTGGCTTTTAAATACAGCTGCTCGCGGAGTCGCGAACACAGCTTTGCAGGTTCGGCGTGTGTACATGGCATAGCTTTGGTTCGGCGCGCAGCCTGTCGCCCGTTCAGCGGCGGCTTTTTTGATCAACGGCGGCGTTCAATAATTCATCTGCAACTTGATCGTCGGTGCTCTCGCGCCCGACTCGCGCTCCTTTGTACCACTTTGACCGTTGTTAGCCTGCCCTCGCTGATGCTGCTGCTTCTGGTGTACATATTCGACGATTGCCTTATCAAGTCTGCGTGAGCATACCTACGACTTCGCTCTTTATATATTTATATATATATGTACAACTTGACTCTCTCGACCGAAACTACTGCGGCATATTTTCAACAGTAAAGAGTGTCACCGCCAATAATCTTTAATATCCTGGCAGCAGAAATCACTTTCCTACTTCATTACACTTTTCATATATTGATGTACGTTTTTGAGATACATAAAAAAAAAAATCGTACTAGTATGAATTCGAAAAAACATCGCAATTTAGTAACGTTTCACGTTTACTACAAATCTGTTATTATTCCTACGAAACTTGATCTGTTCTGTCAATAACCTTAATATTTTTATGCTAAAAGTTTAATGACCATATTCTGGAAAAACAAACTTTTAATGCGTCCGATATAAATTGTTAAAAATGTCTGCCTGCCTGCAAAATGGGCTGGATGTTTTCATGTATAAGCTGGTATAATTTCGTGTAAAAGAGTGTGAAATGAATATACTGTATACTAAAAATGTGAACAATGTTATGTTTATTAAGTATCTAAATTTTACATGATATTACACTCAATATAATCATATATATATATATATATATATATATGCGTTAAAATTCCATCTGCCGTCGCACCAAATTTCAAAATGTTGCTGCAAGTCCTGAGAGAAATGTGATTCGATTCACTGATTTCTGTAAACGCGGCCTCATAAATATTTAGCAAGCGCAACGCCATTGTTAATTTGAAGCAGTTGACTTTAGTTTTCTTGCACTCACTAAAAATAAATTCACCGATCCGCTAATTTCCGTCCCACTAATTTATACTCAAGTCGCAATAAAAGGTCTAAAACTTATATCCAACAAAAAGCGAATTGGCCGCTGGTGGTAATTTTTCTCTCGCTCGGCGGTAAACACATCGTAACGTGGTTCGACTTATATTGCGTCGTACCCATAAACATTTTTGTTTCAATTTATTTATTTTCCTCGACGATAATAATCGCGAAGATATAATTATCCAATGGAAAGTTGGACTTTCCATCTGTTTGCCGAATTCGTGCCGAGCTAATTGGTCGAATGCCGATATACTTTCCTTCGCGTGAGATCGACGCAGCAACGAGTTTTGCAATTCGAGGACGTAAATATTGGTGCTCTGCTCGTCGAGTCACACAAAAATATTCGGCTGATGCACGAGAGTCGAATTTTTCGTCGGCGAGGATGATCGTGCGGCCCTGGAAGAGAAGAGCACCAGCAGCAGCAACTTCCCGGCGTGGACCGGTTCAAAAATACCTCGGATAGCCGCGCGCCGCACGGGACAAGAGAACGGGCGTGCAGAGGGCAAGCCGGACAGGGCCATAGGAAGGATGAAGCGAGACGGGGACAACAACACATCCATGCGAGAACAAGAGGCCAACGACGAAAGACGTGCCGGTCGAATAGAGACAGAAGGATCGTGAGAAAGAGATAAAACGTTGAGGATTGGAAAGAGGAAAAGGGACGCGACTACGAAAGAAAGATATATACGTACAGTGTGCGAAGAAGAAGAGAGTTTGGTTGCTGCATTGGTAATGCTCAGCAGTTGTGTGGTACTAAAGTAAGTTGAAGTGGTGGTGGAAACGTGTCTTTATTATACGCGAAGCGACGCGTACGAACCAAATGAAAGCAGCGGCAGCAGCATCAGCCAGTTACCACTCGACGACTGTACTACTACCTACTCTTCTAGGCTACAGCAGCGAGTCCTAATCGCCTCTGCTCGGTAGCGGTAAGTACTCTGGCTATGCGAATTTGCGTTTAAATCACTTTAAAGACTCTGCTATTGCAGACTTGGGTGATTGAGGCAGCCAAGCCGGTTTAGGACTACTTGATACATTTTTTAATGTAGGTTATACTGTATGATGACGTAAGGGAGCGTTTCAACTCAATGGAATGTTTATGGTTTATTCATTTTCTTCAATGTGAAGCACAAAAATGTTGCTTCGTTAAAAGTGACATAAAATTCAGCGTTTTTAACGTGATGGCTTTTTTATGACGATTATGTATGTTACTTTTACGATAAGTAATTGGGTTTTGGAAACAATTGACAACGGAATTTTAATTAGCTATTATTTTGCAAGTCACTCGATTTATTTATTCCGTTAATCCATTTAACTATTTTTTACAATATTCAGACATATTAGGGAGAGATTGAATAAACATTCCATCGTTAAGAACTGTCAAAAAAAAAATTGTTTAAGGATAAGTTGACTAATCACTTTGATTTTTATGCCATTTTGTAATCTTTGTCAAAATCTGTTTCCGAATAAAGTGTTAATATATTCTTTTTACTATAAAACTTTGAGTATTAAGAAGATGAAAAAGATGAGTATCAATTTTTTATAATAAAAATAGTAGGTTGAATATTGCACATAGAAATTTTGATTGTAAGTACTGAAAAAGCTGCTGAGCTTTTCCCTTTCTTCATCACGCAGTGGGTGCTAACGATATAAGTATATTAAAGCAGGCGTGAGTTGTCTCGAGTATATACGTAAACCAAGGCATAAGCGCACACTGTATAACAGACACCATAGCATTCTGATTAAATCGCCGCGGTTAGTCGCACCGTGTACGTAGTACACAGTCGGTTGCTCGTACCTATCCGACAATTTACAACGTGACAACGATCCTCAGACCAGCAAAGTAACGTCGCTCGTGGCAAGAAAATTTTCTTCGTCCCTTTCGTCTCCTCGCGGCTCATTCGTACTTTTATAATACAAGACCGTGCAAACACATGACTATGGTAGCATCAGACATAAAACCAAGAAATCGCTGGAACGAAACTTCGGGAGATTTGCGTTCAAGATCCGAAGTGTAAATACAGGTATTCAACGGACAGAGGAAGGACGACCTAATCGGGATCTTCGGAGGTGCCGCGCTCGGCGATAGAAGCGGAGCGCGTGAAACGTATGCGCCATTAGATCCTCGATGGTGTCCAATAAAAGGCCTGGAGACCACCGTAAACTCGCGAGATTCCTTGTTATGCTTACACCACCGCATCCTGTTTTATACTCGGGTCTCGATTCTAGCTTCCAAGCTGTACTGTACACTTCGTACCCTCTTTATAGATCTTTCGAACGATCTCACACGTGTGCGCACATTTGCGCCGGTTGACCGTGCAATTGCCGATCCAACCGTCAGCCCGTAGAATTAACGTGACGGTGATTGGTGACTGCGGAATTTTTCCAACGATTTATTGACCATTTGAAGAAAAAAAAAAAAAACACACTTACATTTACTGGCTCAATAAATTCGGGCTGGAGAAAATATATATTTGTCCAATTAATTAAGGCTTCACAATATATCTAATCGGTCATAATTGTTTCAAAGAATTTCTGTAAGGTTAACTTAATAGGATATTGACCAAAACATAAAACCTCGAGAATTTGTCCAACTGCTCGTTCGATAGATCCAAGCGATTATTCTCGTCTCCGTGTTAATACAGAGAAAAAGGTGCAGTTGTAGGAATGACCACGGAATTAATCCCGGGCAACCAATGGGCATCGTAGAATATGGCATTAGTAAATTGTGTGGCAGAACAAACCGATTTTAGACACCAAACAACATTGAAAACAAAACTGCTTGAAATTTAATGCACAGGTACTGGAAGTTTTTATGCATAAACTGGAATACTAAATTTTATGTACATGTGTGATCTAAAATTAATTTTCATAATTTATTTGAATTGTAATGCAAAAGCCCTTTAATTCACATGATTCGCTTTAATTTTACTTTAAAAATTAATGTATTGTATATTGCAATTGTCAATTACATTTTATATACCAGTTTATGCATAAAAACTTCCAATCTTTTTTAACAGTGAACCGATTAGTTACGCCAACCAAACTACAGTGAAACCTCTTGTAGCGTACACCTTCGTAGCATACATTGGTAAGTGGAGGGACACGTATAAGCGCTGTGACTTGACGATTTCGTGAGAGAGAGTGAGAGGCACGAAAGTTTCGCGTGCCTGATTGGTTCACTTCACTAAGCGTACTCGTCTCCGCATTATGTACGCTATGAGAGGTTCCACTGTACGTCCAGTGCTCCAAGCATTCAAAAAATATTTCTCTCAACTTACCATCTTTCTCCGTGAATTGTCGATTAATAATTTCGAAAAACGATTTGTTACATTAAAATAATCATGATAAAACGAATATATGGAAATCATTCTGCTCGCTCTCTGTTTTGAATTATCATGAACAGAAGAGTCGATTTAAAAAAAAAAATTATCAAATTAAAACAACGTTTATCAGTAATCCGAAGATAAGAACGAAAATTTTATGTAACTTTTATTCAACGTTAAGTTAAAAGCTTTTATTTTTTCTGATTTCCAGTTGGTGGCCAATCACTGTGACAAACGAATAAATAGGCGGTCTAGTGCCTCTACTTCGTGGATTAGCTGCGTCGGCGAGTAGTGAGGATGCTCAAAAGATAAAGAAATGAAAACCATCAATATACAAGATAGTGAACAGCGGATAAGAAGTAAAGGGGCATCGCTGAGTCAAAGAGCGAGCCAAGCGAGAGAGAGAGAGAGGAGAAGAAGCTCTTGGAGAGGCGCTAAAAAGGCGCGGCGCTTATAAAATCGTACTCGCTCCTTTATTGGCCGCCCAACGGGGCGGCAGAAGGAAAATTATGTGTACATTCCAAGAGAACCTGTTTCTTGGAGTTTCTCAGGTATAATTGGAACGTTTCGAAGGAGAGCCTAGTGAGATCTCTCGCTATAGCTGCGATGCCGCTGCTCGGAGCTTTGCGGATTGCAGTTAGCCACCCTGTTGCACTCATGCCCCTTAAATCTTTCCTCTCTCTCACTCTTCACTCGTATTATTTTCAGCTCTTCAGCTCTCACGATCAGCTCTTCGTCAGTTGATGGCTCGACCAACTTTTCGACTTTAGCAATTTCCCAATTTTGCTTGACTCGCTATTTTCAGGGGTTACGAGTCTGCTTTATCATTCTGCGAGGCATTATGGAACATTTGTGTGCATATATGTGTGCAATGGTGGACGTGAAATTTTTTTTCCTGCTACCTAAAGCTTTTTTGTTTTTTTTTTTTCACTCGCGCCACGCAGAGATCGTAGAAGCAAAGTAGAAGCGAGAGGAGGACGAGGAGAGATTTGCCAGGGCATTTTTTTGGTGGGCGCGAGGAAGAGCGGAAGCCGATATAAATGAAATATCGTACCGGGGAACGTAACCGGAGCCGCCCGAGCGTCGACTTTCGACGGTAAAATATCACCGACGATTCATTCCACGAGATAAATGCACAACGAGACCCGAAGAGGAGCACATAAGAGATGTGCACTAGGAGAAAGAGAAGTGAAAAGGGGTGAGAAAAGACTCTGAGCAACCGGCGCGGCCCACGCATATGCAAACAGCCGGTAGAATTCATAATGTGTGATGAAAAAAATTTGTTTAGAAATATTGGACGCAAAGACGTCGACTCGTTGTCGTTTTTTCGCACCAAATTTTAGTATTATAATTTCTTTATAATCTCTCAATCTAAAAGAAAAAATAATGGCATTTTACGTGAACTTGAGATTTTCGTCACTTCATTTCTTAAGATTTTGACAAAACCTTGTTATTTATTTGTCGAAAATGATTTTAAAAAAACATGTTTTGTTATGATTGAAATAATACGACAAGTTTTGGAGTTTTTATGCATAAACTCGTCAATTAAATTTAATGTACAATTGCGATATAAAATTAGGGTACTTTTGCTATCAAATTAAGCAAACAAAAAAAATATATACTTTCAATAAAATAGCAGCAAATTATTAAAATTACTGTACCAAAAATAAATTTGTCATCGTACTTCTATATCAAATTACGGATATCAGTTAATGCATAGAAACTTTCGACACATGTACATTAAATGTCAAGTACCATTTCTTCACAGTGTAAACATAATATCAAATAAAAATATAATTCTTTAATCCCGAATATATTAAAATCCCCGTGTTTTATTAATTTTGATTTCTTCCCATAAATCATGAAGACAGAAGAACACAAGCTATCTGCAGAGAATAATAGCATAGGTAGCTAATAAGATTATTATTTCGGCGAGAGTTTGTCAGTGAAGCAGAGTGTGGATGAAGAATGGTAGAAGCACGAGGGCAAATAAGCTGCTAAGGAATATAACGTATGGAGTATAATATAGGACAGGAAGAAAGAGTGGTGAACTGGTGCGTCGAGTCTTGGTGGAAGGTGGACGAGGAGGAAAGCTTAATGGACACCCCGTAGAGGCGGATTTCATCGGCGGAGGGCTCACGCTCGATTGATGACCGCCATATTGCTTTATGCGTCGAAGGAGGCGGCTGTGCCGAGAGATAGAAGACTTGGAAGAGCACCCTGCGCGCTCAAGCGACCGCTCGAGCTGTCAACGCGTGATCATAATTATTTGGCTCCGGCACCGCGCTGAGAAACGCGAAGAGTGGCGGGAGTGGCAATCTCGTTCTCTCTTCTCTACTCTGTCTTTATCTTCGCCTCTTTTCCTTCACTCCCTCATCCCTTTGCCAATTCTTATGTTCTACACACGTATATATATATATATATATATAAAATACATGTGTGTGTATATATTTATATATATGCGTTACGTTGCACACAGGCAGTTTAAGGCCTTTCCCTTGCGAATTTACATGTCAGGAATGCCAGCCCTCCGACCCTCCAATAAGTCACGAGGGCCCACTCACGGACTCTCAGCCAATTAACGTGCTCCATTACACGTTCGCTCGCCAGCATCACTAACCCACCAGAACACTGCTGCTCTCGTCATGCTGCACACCAACCAACGAATTTCTTTCATCGTTCCATAGCAGCCAAAAGAAGAGACTTTAGTTGTTCGCAAGAATCGTATGAATGAGTTTGAAGGAGTGTGTACTTGCAAAACAATGAATAAAGTATGTTGAAAATTATAGTCAAAGAATAATAAGGTAAGTTTTTTTTTTTTTTAATATTGTTAGACCGACGATAATCTAACCATAAAGTATAATTTTCAGGAGGGACGTCTCTATTTTATGGCTATAGTAAATTTAAGAAAATAGTTGAATCAACCATTAATATAATTTCCAGGAGGGACGTCTATATTTTATGGTTATAGCAAATATAATTATAGTAGCAATCGTCGAAATCATAATAGTTTTGTTGCATAAACGATTTCAACGTTTGTTTCCAATAATCTTGTAAATATCGTTTATTGAATCGTATTATTATTGCTTCAACCATAAAACATTGCAAGATTTCATATATTCGTTTAATGAGGCGAAATCGTTGAATTGACGATATGCTTTTCTATCAGTGTAACAGTTACTTAGTTGATTACCTGATTTGAATTATTGTGGTAGAACATTTTTATCAAAATATGTATTATATGAAGCGGTGCATTTTTTTTTACCGAATTCAATAGTAAAATAATTTTTTTGTTACACAATTTATGAATGTTAGTTGAAGGCCTGGCCATTTTAATAACACGAGTTTGCTCCAAAAAATGCCTCAAAATCAGGACCTTAACGATTCCATCTCATTCACTGTAATCGAAAGCTTGTACAAATTTTATGACGGAATTACCCCAACTTTCATTTAGTAAACCGAAACCACATTTTACTTCAGTCATAAAAAAATTTCTTCAAGGTTAATTGATAAATGCTATTATCATCTCTATCGATCATAATAATATTGGAAATATCAATGTATAATAAATAATAATAAATAATAACGAAATAATTTTTCGGCTGCAAATGGTACAAAAAAAATATCGCGTTGCCGTGTGCAAGTCAAAGCTGACATAAGAACAAGTCTGCTGAAGCGTATCAAAATAATAATAACATTACTAAATACGCGATAGTGTCGCATGTCTCCTCTCGTCTTTCCTCCTGTCTTATCAGTTAACTCTGCCGAATTCGTCGTATGGGTTTTACGAAATAATTAACATTACAGAGATATCGGTACACGCTGTATGAGCTGTGCAACATGTACATACAGAACATGTATTATAGTCTATGCGTTCAGTGTAGGTAGAGACTCCAGCGGCTTATGATGTTGTGCACCCAGAGCAATGGGTCTGAAGAGTTTATTTGAATCAATTATGTGGTGTATTTGGCATAAATGGAATATCATTTCAATCAAATAGAGTCTATTTCGATCAGATGAAATTTTATTTCAATCACATAGATTCTATTTCGATCAGATGAAATTTTATTTCAATCAAATAGAGTCTATTTCGATCAGATGAAATTTTATTTCAATCAAATAGAGTCTATTTCGATCAGATGAAATTTTATTTCAATCAAATAGAGTCTATTTCGATCAGATGAAATTTTATCTCAATCAAATAGAGTCTATTTCGATCAGATGAAATTTTATTTCAATCAAATAGTCTGTTTCGGTTGACTAAAATACTATTAGACCGGTCATTAAATAAATTGTTTATTTAATGGCCAACCTATTAGTATTTTATTTAATTGAAATAGACTCTATTTGATATAAATAAAATTTCATCTCATTGAAATAAATTCCATCTGTACTGAATAAAGTTTTATTTATTTCAAATAACCCTATAATCGATTCAAATAAACCCTTCAGATCCATTTCTCTGGACGTGGGAAGCTCGATGCAAGCTCCCGCCCCTTTCTTTGTACTCTGTTTTCCATCGCGATCTCTTGCGCGACAGACGAATAATGAAAATAGATCGAAGAGCCAAGAGTTTAAGCGGTAGACGGCGAAGAATTGCTTCGAGTTATTTTAATTTATTAATTGAGCGATATCAATGAACTCGTGCACCAACAGTAGCCTCATTGAATTCGATCTGCTGATATGTATATATATACACAGTGCATTGCACCACTATATGCGAATCGAGCTTTTCTCGCGTCAATTACTCGCTCGTAATGCTCACTGTCTTTTTCGCGAACTCACTAATACTAATAAAATATCGTGGACGAGGGGAAAGAGAGGAGAGGGAGAGACGGGTCCGATAACCCCGAAGAGGGTCTGAGAGATATTGCGCTGCTGATTGGGATTTGTATGAAATTGCTGAGAAAGACGATGAAGGGACGAATTACCATATTATCCACTTTATATCGCACTTTATACAATATTCCGTTCAATTTTATTCAGAATTGAAAACGGCCTTTGAGTTATAAAATTAACATTTATCGTACGAATCGTCTAAAAAAATTATTTCCTATTAATAATTTAAGCGTTTATTTAAAAAAATTTCGCGTTTGAAATAAATGTGAACAAAGTACATTTTAATTCAATTTCTGTGAAACATGATCAGAATTAATTTAATTAGTAATTCATGCCGGAAACGGACGACTTTTAGTGGATGCTGCAATTTATTTGCAGAATAATTACTATTGAAATAATAACAGTGCGAAATGTTGACATAAATTATTGCAACATATTTATGTAAAAAAATTTCTTAGCCAAACTCTTAATTTAATTCCCTATTTCTCATCGGTCATTCGTATAAAGATATTTTGATTACTCTAAATAGAGGATTCATTTTTTGGAGGGGGAAAAACATAACAAGCATATTGGTGAACATCGGAATTTCGAATTTAAGATAACCTTACATAACATATCTATTTTAGGTCGCGTCGCATATAATATTCTATTTATTTTAATATCGTCAATTTAGTGAACGTTTATTTACATCACAACTGTAACACGATATTATTTCTATTACCGCCTCGTATAGTTGAATTCTGATGATAATTCTCAGTAGGAAGTTAATCTTTACCGAGAAAAAATTGAGCAATGTCGAAATTACAGTTTCAATCAACATATTTTTTAAAATAATATCAGAAAAAAATTAATAAAATCCTAGCTTAAATACTCAAACGCAGAATCAAACTGATATTTGCCCACGTGTTGTTCACAGGACAAAAACTCCAAACGTTCAATGAACGGACCCATAATCAAAACAAAAAAAAACCATCCTAGTGTCTACAACAAATGAATTCTCATTAGAACTCATCGAGAAGAAGTGGCAAAGATAAATGAATAGCTCGGAGGTTGGCGAAGTGATAATTGTTTCTTAACCCCTGAAGAGCGCCGGAGAAAAGTCATTCTCGGTTATGTATGGTATTAGAGCTAGAGAGAGGCTCAGTTGAGCGGGCATTGAACGAGGACGATGAAAAGCTTGATACTAATACGAACGACGGCATTTCGTTTTGACAAATGAACGTCACGGCACGCGAAATAAAAGAAGAAGCTGAAGAGCAGTAGTAGAAAAGTTGAATCATTGGCGGAGCGATGAGCTTCGCTCAAAAAGAGAGAGAGAAAATATACTCGTGGTTGAGAGTCAGGAAGCGAGATAAAACGAAAGGTCCAAGTGAAAATCTCGGTTGTACCTCATCCAAAAAGTGAAGATTGAGAGGGAGCGAGGGAGAGACGGCATAAACTGACGGCAAACGGGCCGTTTAATCCTGATTAATGCCCTCGGATGCTCGCGCTAATGCTAATACCTCAGCCACGCCTGACTCTCGACGTACAAGTCAAGAAGGAAAGATCCATTGGCTCCCTGATTATTCTTCTTATGCTGATGCTGTTGCTCGACGTCCTCGCTCGAATCTAAATCTCAGTCCGATAAAACCGTGGAATCCACTAATACACACACGGCCGATTTCTGGGCTCGGACTTAAGTACACAGAATATGTCGAGGGACACACCGACTATAATTCAATTCGTTATTTATTGGGATTAAAACGTAAAATAATTGGCTATGGAGTTATGTGGTTTATACAAATTCGTCGTTGGTTATATGTTGATTATTTTATTCCATGAATAAACCGCTGTTCACTCTGCGAAGAAAAACCAAGTGGCGCCACGCTTGCGGCTTTATTTCGCAATCGTCGCATGCGCGAGGCTTGTGGAATTGAGACGGCCATTACAAATTAATAATTGAAATGAAAAATACCTTACATCGACTTCGTGATTGGTGCAGACTATTTATTCCTTCGCAAGACAGTGATGACTATATTTTTTTTTAGCTTTTACTGTTTTTATTTTTGGTTTTGTTGTAACGATTCTTTGTGTAGACTAAAAGAAACTGACATTCCATCTTGCCAGCTGGATTATTATTATTATTGTCAACATTCAACGACATTTGATCGTTCAGAATACAAATGCAGTTTGTTACTCAATCTTGGGTAAAAAATTTGAAATTTCGAAACATCGAAATTAGAAAATTCGAAAGAAATCGTAAAGAATTAGTAAATTTTTGGTGTTTTGGAAATCTCTAAACTCCCGAAGTTTGTGTCACAACCTGAAAATATTGGATGTAACATAAATTTGTGTATTTTTTTGGTATTTTAAAAGTTAAAAAAATATATTCATTAATCGGGGAGACTGAAGATATGATTTACAGCGGAATTACGATGGTGTGTCAATTAAGATAGAAGACGTCGTGTTTACTGTGTACGCAACAATGTAGTGCGTAGTGTAATGTTGCTTATGTTGATGTAGGAAAGAGAGTCCGAGAGTTCGCGGGCGATTATGACTCGGAGCGAGTTGCAGAGGTGGAGTTTGGCCGCGGGGCAAGCATCTGGCCGTAATTACTAAATTATCCTCGAACACGCTGAGACGAGAGTGTGCACTTGGGTGAGTCGCACCGCTGTCTACCGCCGCGCCTCGCACGATCGTCTCTTCCGCGCGCTTTGCACAGTCACTCGTGCACAACCTCGCGGCTTTACTACTTGGCACAAACGACGCGAAACCATACACGATCCACGTTTATCTCCTTTCATATCACGCATATACATACACTCAGCTGCTCAAGACAGAATTTGCCTTCATCAGCAAAATTGCCCCGATACAATCTAGATATTTCCGTTATAAATCGATATTCTTATTGATAACGCAAAGTGAGTCGCAACATTTTCCGTTCGTAAAAAATTTTCACACTTTTGCAATTATAATTATGGGAGATTTTAGCATAATAATTTAGAGTGAACGATTCACTTCCGTTCGTAAAAATTTTCACACTTTTGCAATTATAATTATGGGAGGTTTTAGCATAATCATTTAGAGTGAACGATTCGATTTCGTGTGTAAAAATTTTCACACTTTTGCAATTATAATTATGGGAGATTTTAGCATAATAATTTAGAGTGAACGATTCGCTGAAAATCGTAAAAATTTTCACACTTTTGCAATAATAATTATGGGAGATTTTAGCATAATAATTTAGAGTGAACCATTCGCTGAAAATCGTAAAATTTAATAATACTGCTTTTGTCAACATGCAATATTGTGCCTTTCTAAAAAACTATTACTGCGCAACTACAAAATTAGGTGCATTTTGAAGAAAGTTGATTTTGTTTAGTCAATTTCATTGGGTAAATGTTTTTTGTTACTTTTGCATTTGTTTCTTGCAAATTTTTTTGCAAACAAATTCGATCCAATTTGATCAAGTAATGCAACCTGAACTCTTCAACAAGTACGAAAAGTTAAAAAACATTTCCAGCTATAAAATCGTCTACGAAAAAAACCGCTCACGAAAAATGTTTCGCTTTTTATGCATGCTCGATCAATTTTTTCATCAAGATAAAATATTGCCCATGTGTAATCGCGGAGTCATTCATCTTCAATGACTTCTAATTGGCTCCGTCGCTTCGATCAAGAAAACATTCCCAATATTTTTTATTCATTCCTAACATTAGCTAATCGTCAATAGTCCAAAATTGCTAAATATTCCTGTCTATAATTTCATCGCTTGTCGTGACAAATTCCCAGCACGTGCAATTGAAAGCACATATGTCATATGTCAAAACCATTTTTCTGTTCTCCTGGCAGTCGCAAAAAAGTCTTTAAAACCAGAGCGAATAAAGAAAAGATAAAAAAAAAGATCCTTTGAAATATATTCTGACGTGTCTCGAGGCGAGTATACGTCTTTATAAATATATTACAAAAACAACGAAATATATCGAGTATAGCGCGAGGTGAAAGTCTGGATGACCCTAAGGGGAGCACAACTCACCGAACTCTATGCAAAGAAAGGACCGAAGAAAAAAAATAAACCTTCTGTGTGTGTCTTATATATCTATATATATATAAACTTATACATACATACACACATACATATACACAAATACATATCTATCTATATATGCATAAACATATATATTATACGTATATTTAAGCCTTTTGCAAGTCTTTCACTATATGTATGTATACCGCAGCAGTGTATATATATATATTTATTCGTTTGGAACGTGCGAGCAGCGACGACGAAAAGGAATAAGGGGTCGGTTATATGCTCCACGTGGAAAGAGGATCGAGCGTGAAGGACTATACAATAAGTTGGATGCGATGAACACGATGGTGGTTGCTGCGGGTCTACGGGTGGAGAAGTTGCGAAGAAATACTCGAGGATATGAGGAGGCGATGCACGGCCGATGCTGCTGCTCTGCTCCTGCTGCTGGCGTTGGTGCGGTGCCGCTGTCCAGGACCGATGATGCATGGTCCCACAGCGAGAACTCTCCGCCAACCCGCTCGCGAGTTCCCGGGACTCTCTGCATGCTTTTTCGTGATCCTACTCGACTCTCCCTGCAAACTTCATCTTCGAGCCTCGAAGGACCTTTAGAGCCGCAATTCCGTGCTAGTCACGTCTGCCGCGAAACAAGAGACACGAAAAACAAGAGCGGGCATTATGACCTTCGCTACAAAGACGTTAGACACACGAAAATAAACAATGATACCAACGGAAGCAATATTGTAGTTTCACGGTGATTACTCTCGAATAGAATTTTTTCTTTGGGTTATCTCTTGCTGTGCATTTTTTTTTAGATAAAAAATAATTATTTAATGTAATAAAATAAATTGAATTTTATTTGTGGTGAACTAATTTACATAAACGTCATATGATTCGAATGAGTTTTAGTCGCTTCGAAAAATTCTTGAGAAAAAAATAAAAATTTCGTCACACGCGAACGTTAATCCAGTAAATCGAACCCCATTTTCTTTCAGTGTTTAAAGTGCGAAAAATATATGCCGTAAAAATCAATTGAAATAGAAATTCATCCTATCGCGACATTTGATCTCGTATTGTCGCTTTGTTTTACTTTTCAAAATTCACTGAATTACTTTCTATAAAAGAAACATTGTACTCTTAAGATTATTCAAAATTCACTGAATTACTTTCTATAAAAGAAACATTGTACTCTTAAGATTATTTAAAAAAATGCTGTGCCTCCGTAATTCCGCAAACAATAAGTACTCGGGGTTTCTTTTAAGTTTTTCGGTGTCTTCGCAATTTTGTTTTTCATTGTCTTTTACAGCGAACGAGATATTGATGAAAGTATGTTTAACGGTTTTGTCGAACAAGGTATAAGTGAATTGTGGAAAGAAGATTATTATATTGCGCGTAAGAGTTGCTGAGACATGCTCTGCGGTAGCTTAACAACGTGGCGGAAGATTTTTTTTCCATCTCTGTTAAGGTGGCTCTTTGGTCTTAACCGCGAGAACGGCGCCGAGTTTCTCGCACCTGCAGCGAAGAGAGCTCAGAGAAGAGATCGGGTATGAAGACGTTTCGATCGTGGGCTCACTGGTATCCCGTAGCGAGACGTATCGAGCCCGATAGCCACGTATATAGCCGGCAGCGCAAGCAGCGGCTACACTCGATCCTTCTTTGCTGCCTTTTATTCTCGATAATGTGCACAAAGAGAGACGCGCCAGCGGCGGAACGGCCTCGCAGTAATTGACAACGAGGGACTGCGTGTGTATACTATATACGCCATGCTTCGTTCCTCCTGTTGCTACTTCTGACGCTATTACGACGGTAATCCGTTGCTAATGTCCTCACGGCATGTCTTAAATACGCATTATTCATTGAGACCACGGCGTAAAAAGATAATTAATTATTCCTCATTGAAAAGGCTCGGGGTTCGACGAGCAGTGATCGAAAAAAATTAGGAATGCTAATAGCAGTGAATTTGCAAAATTCGTTACACTTTTTCAACTTCGTAGGTATCTTTCGAAATTCAATTGCAATTTTCTGCCTATTGGTCTGAATATATTTATATTTTTGAGAGAACCAAGTAAAGTTATTGGCAAAAATTTAATATTCAATGATGACATTGAAAAATTTATTTTACGGCGTTTCGTTTCTCTTTGTATTCGACGATCAATTACAATTTATTATTCCTATTTGAATAAACAAGGGAATTCAAAAGTGACAAGTATAAGCTGCTTGACATGAATGTTCCTTGTTTCCTTAAATTTTTCAATTGTTGCGATTAGTAAAAATTAATGCGATAGGTGCTTTCGTAATTTTTATCGTTACTTCGTAAATTACAATTGGTTACCCTACAATCGAAAAAGTAAAATTAATTTTTCTTCCCAAAATTTCCGGACTTCCTCACTGTAAATAAAAATCTACTTGAAATTTCGTGTACTTTTACTGGAAGTTTTTATTTATAAACTACTATATAAAATTTAGTATACAAGTGTAATGTAAAATTAATGTATGGTACAGCATATTCAATAATTTACTTTAATTTTACAGTAAAAGTACATGAATTCTACACTACAATTGTTTATGAAATTTCAATGACGACTTAATGAATAAAAACATCCAATCTTTTTTAACAGTGCTGTTGACTCAGAAAAAGTATAAGCTGAAAAAAATAATTCAATCAAAAACCCTAGAAATTTATTCAAAGTCCTTATCCGTTCAAAGTAATTTGTTTTGCGTTAGGAACCAATATTCATTTATATTTGTCAAAATCTATGTTCCGAATATATATTTATGTAAGCAGAAAAGCTACACCGATAAAAAAAAATGGTGATACCAACCTAAACTACGGTTGGCGGAACAAATATTTGGTTAATTGGAAGAAATATTCGTTCCAGCCAACCAAATATTTCGAAAGCGTAGTTAAAGCAATCTTCAACTAACCGCAAATTCGGTTGGTGTTACCAATTATTTTTATCGGTGTAGCAGATCGCTTCAACCTCAAATTGAACGATAAGACGATAACCCTAGGAAAATAAATTGCGTAGAATTTTCAAGTTTTGTCAGAGACAGACAATAGCAGAGGGAAACAGATGAGAAACGTTCGGACGTATATTCGCAAGTCTAGAAGAAAGGGCTTATATCGGAGCGTCGATGTGAGAGAAGAGCCCGCCGGGCGCACGTTTCGAGAGGAGAGATTGAGTTACCAAGAGATAATCGCATGCACGCCCCAGCCGACCGGGCACCACGCATATCCCAGCATCCGAGCCGTCTATATACTAAAGCGGACGGACTGTGTAGTATGTACATTCGGGTGCGGCTGAACTCGCTTCTGCTTCGACTTGGAAGTTGGCTTTGCCTCTCTCCACACCACAGTCTCTTTCTTTACCCCTCTCACTGCTTGTCTGCAGCACGAAAAGGGTAATCCAGCGGCGAGTTGGATTTAGTTCTCACTCTCGCGTTAAGAGGTATTAGTTGGCCTGTCTAGTCGCCATCCTACACATCCAACTTTATCACCTATATTAAATACCGAACCTACCCTTATACACAACATCAAGTGATATCCATCGACAAATATCTCACTCGTTTCAATGTTGGTATTATGTGAACAAATATGTACTTTTCAATATACAAATAATCTCATCGCTGTTAAGAGTTGCTCACAACTTATTTTCCTTTGTTCTTAGAGTCCGTATGTTTTCAGTAAACTGTCGAAAGGCCAAATATTATTAAATAATTGACAGTTATGATGAAAATGAGAACTTTCAACATTAATGCCGTGATTTTACGTACAGTGATACTCTGTAATTTTCGCTTTTGCCTGGACTCATTCTTATAAAACAGTTAGAAAAATAATTTAAAATAATTCCCGGTTATGTGGAAGATCTAAATTTTAAACATCAGTGTGAAAATTCCAGATAGAGGAAAAATTAATATTGTAACATAGACTTGAATACAGACTCTAAGAAATATATTGAAAAAATGAATTATAAACTAAGCAGTAGAAAACTGCAGTCATGAGCAGAGTTGAGCTTTTTTTCTGAATATATTTGGCACATCAGTGTTTTTACAAAAGTTTGTGGTGTGTGAGTACAAATGAGTATATATAAAAATTATGCCTAACAATGAATATGAAGAGGCAACAATCGGTGGAAATTTTCCAGACGCCAGTGAAAATGGGATTGGAAAAAAAAATTAATAAGGCCTCGACTTTATACTCTTTGCAGTCAACATTGAATGCGTCAAATGCATAACGCTCCGTAAACTCAATGGCCTGCTGCTCATCCTCATCGGAGGGCTTGATTCGAGGACCGCGAGCGCCTAGATTAAGACAGGGAATAAGTGCCAGAAGAAGGCTCTCACTGTTCACGGATCAACTTTCCCTGCGTACAGTTTTCGCGGCATTCCTTCGAGAGCATTGACTACGGTCCCTCAAGTCATCGAAACACACACGTTATTTCAGTCACGGAGCTATGAGATCTCGGCTGCCACGCATAAAAAGAAGAATTTATATGTGTTTGAGGAGACGCCCTCCGTTGATAGCATTAACTAAAATTATTCCTTACGTAAGGGATAAAATTTTGTAAACAAAATAAATCACTCTATTCAAAAAAATTGTTCCTATCAAATGTATACATTAAAAATAATTGATAAGTTTTCTACCAACGGAGAAAAAAATGTTTAGAAAAATATTTTTAACCAGATATTTGTAGGTTAAAGAAATGAGAAGAGTGCAAAGATAACTTGATTGTTTGGCATCAAACAAATTTCTGGACGCCAACAAATCACTTGTTGGCATATCCAATTAATTGGCTGACATAAGCCTATTCACTACACAAATTCGTTGCATCGATTACAAACTTTTCAGTTAGTTTTTCGTTTTAGTTACTGACAAATTGGTTATTCTAATCAAGTGTTGCTTGACTAGTTGAACATAACGAACCTCGGCTTTCCATGATTGGCAGAAACAAATAAATTAGCAGACGCGTATCTAAACGTGCAAATGATTGTCGCAACATTTATCTCCTTGTATCTAAATCAGGTACAAATACATTTGAATTAATAATACCGCATTGTTATCTAGGAAATCCGGATTGAATTCCAATAAATTTTCCTATCATTAAATGTAAAATAGATCTAGGAAATCCCTCGTTTAATCTTAATCCTTTTCTTGTAGTACTTGAAAAAAAAAAAATTGAAAAAAAATTCATGAATGGTACAGTAAAACTTATCCCGACTGCGATCGATGGAGCTCTACAATTAAATCACGTAATCCAGTTCGAGTGCCGCTCGAGTGAACTTGGCCAGATCTGGAATAGCTCGATAGCTCGAAGAAACTTGTACGCCTGTTGGACTTCCTTCTGGTCGGCACTTCGGGCTCGCTATCATTACGCGCGTCATTAGCGTGACAGCCAGTGGACAGAGAGAAAAAGATAGAGAGAGAATGAAGCACTATTAAGACCTGGCCGCGCTTTAACTGCGACTGGTAGTGATGCTACTCGCAGCGAGAACGCATCACGGTCGTCGTTTCCTTCTTCGTCCTTTTCCAACTTCTTCACGAATAGAGTGGTTATATCTTTACGATTTCGTGGAAAGCCTCGACGAAGCCGAGAAAAGGAAGACTAGTTGATGCTGCTGCGGCTTCTCTCGCCTTCGTCACTCCCGAGCCACGTACCCTTTCATCTTCTCGATACCGACCAGCCAAACGGATGTAAAACGGATGCACAACGCTGCAAGAGCTCGGAATCACGGACTTCGGAGAGGCGATGATATATCGAAGATGATAAATGGTCGTCCATTAAATAAATCCACCGTTTATATAGCTATATGTATTTATTTAAGTTGGAAGAACATCCGCAACAAAAACGACTGTTACCATTTTACTGCCATTATAGATTATTGCACCGACTGTTCTTTCATAGCGAGGCTTTTTTTGTGAGTACTTTTTACTTGTGTTTTGCTAATTTATCGATAAACAGTTCGGTGGAGTCTGCTATTTAATAGATTATGTTGGGGACGTCGGAGTTAAATGGATTTACTTTAATTGTTCCTTTGATACTTTTTCAAATTATTGTTCGTTGGCATATACGAATACCTCGAAATATTCGTACCCTTTCATCTTCTCGATACCGACCAGCCAAACGGATGTAAAACGGATGCACAACGCTGCAAGAGCTCGGAATCACAGACTTCGGAGAGGCGATGATATATCGAAGATGATAAATGGTGGTCCATTAAATAAATCCACCGCTTCTATAGCTATATGTATTTATTTAAGTTGGAAGAACATCCGCAACAAAAACGACTGTTACCATTTTACTGCCATTACAGATTATTGCACCGGCTGTTCTTTCATAGTGAGGCCTTTTTTGTGAGTACTTTTTACTTGTGTTCTGCTAATTTATCGATAAACAGTTCGGTGGAGTCTGCTATTTAAAAGACTTATGTTGAGCAGGTCGGAGTTAAATGGATTTACTTTAATTGTTCCTTTGATACTTTTTCAAATTATTGTTCGTTGGCATATACGAATACCTCGAAATATTCATACCCTTTTATTTTCTCGATACCGACCAGCCAAACGGATGTAAAACGGATGCATAACGCTGCAAGAGCTCGGAATCACAGACTTCGGAGAGGCGATGATATATCGAAAATGATAAATGGTCGTCCATTAAATAAATCCACCGTTTCTATAGCTATATGTATTTATTTAAGTTGGAAGAACATCCGCAACAAAAACGACTGTTACCATTTTACTGCCATTACAGATTATTGCACCGGCTGTTCTTTCATAGTAAGGCCTTCTTTGTGAGTACTTTTTACTTGTGTTTTGCTAATTTATCGATAAAGGGTTCGGTGGAGTCTGCTATTTAATAGATTATGTTGGGGAGGTCGGAGTTAAATGGATTTACTTTAATTATTCCTTTAATACTTTTTTAAATTATTGTTTGTTGGTATTATGAATATCTAGAACTATTCTGCATAGAAAAATCCACTTCTCTAATTCTGTCCAACCAAGTGATGTTTAAATAGGACCGAAAATCGTCCTTTCCTGATGAGATTCAACTACTCATAGAATGTCGTAAATTGTCTAATTCAAATTCAAGAAAATGATTGAAATCTAGCGGTTAAGACGATTTAAATATATCAAGAACCAAAAATCAGTCACAAAGTGTCAAAGTACTACAGATTATTGATTGTTTAATCTCATTTGTTTCTATTTCCTGGCCCAACGAGCCCCGGTCACCTCCATTATGCACATAAATTTCTAACATCACCTCGTTATTATTTATTGCTAATATATCTTTCATGTTTCACCGCCGAACGGATGCGAAGCTAAGATCCCGGACGTCGTGCAATTGATATAACTCGCTATACGCTACAAACGATGTGAGTATACAGCCTTTCATTGATATTTATTGGAGCTTATAGACGAGACGCGATTATTAGAAGGGCGAGTGTGTGGGTTACGTTTGTGCACTTGGTCAGTGCCCGCATGTATCTCGTGTGAGAAGTTCCAATACAATACACTTCAGAGTATCACGCTTACTTAGATAGTTCAGAAGTGGACTAAGTTAGATGATGCAGGACCAGTGATTTCTCTAGTTGGCCCAACGAGATTTCTCACTGTCTCGGTCTGTAACCCTAAAAGAGTGATGCACGCGAGTTTGTCTCTTTTTTTTCCCTCACATTCACCATCTTCTTCCTCTTCAGCTTCGTCCTCGCCTTGTCGCGATGATTTTCAGAGTGGTTAATTCTCCGACACCGTCTAACACACTGCGACGTTACGTTTGTTTGGACAAGTCGACCTTATGAGATTTTATGCGAGGAACGCGCGCCCTCTACTATCACTGCTTCAGTATATTGTGAGTCGCAACGCGACGACTGGCGGCAGCTCTGTTGTCTCTTCAGTAAGAATTTTAATGTTTATTGAAACATTGGTATGTTATCATCACAACACTTGTCAATAACTTCGAGATTGAATCATCACCTTGCGACCTAGAAAATTGTCGTGCTTTGGAAATTATCGAAGTGACTTAATTAATTAGTTAGTAATCAGTGCGAAGATTTTTAATAACTTTGAGAGATTCCTCTGAATGTTGTGAATATTTAATGTTGTGGTAAAAATTATTCCGCAAGAAAAAAAAGTGTATTGGAAAATATGTTTGTACTTATATCAAGTACAATTTCTACAAAAAATTATATATGTTCCGTTGACGGAAGTATATTTGAAGTATATAAATTTTCGTGTAAATTTTATAATGCATGTAAAGTATATAAAAATCAAATTGCATTTACCATGATATTACCTGTCTGAAAATAATATCTGCATATATGCTAAGAGTTAACAAAAAATAAGCACACTTATTGGAATAAATTTTACTAGATATTTCTAGAAGGACTTTTGGAAGTATGTAAACAAAAGTTAGGGGACTTTTGCAGTGGCTCGATTCAAGGAAATCTCTGTTATCCTCTTTAATACTAACTGTTCTGTTCGGTTTGACTTAACGATATCGCGCACGCGATCAACTACAAAGAAAAAAAGAGAAGCAAGCCAGAAACAGATTTGAAAGATACGTGACCCTTTCTTACAATTCTGCACCTTTAGTCCGTAATACCTGCTGCGGTCTTCCCTCTGGGATGTATCTACTATAGGTGCCACTCTCGGTGGGTAGCCATTGATCCTATCAACAATAATTTTCCCTTCTCCATTCCGAGAAACAGTTGTAAGAAATCTGCAAATTCATCATCTCGATGTTTTCGTGTGGTCAAGAATATTCAACAACGATTTTTGTTTGCCGCGTTTCTGTATTCGAAAAAAATAGAGGAACTGGTGGTTACATGTGTATTTCTGTCTTCTTCAGGCCCTGGAACTTTCTATTCTTGTTCAGGTCGAGGAAACTTACCGAAAGAAATACTATATCGAGTTCCGAGAGCAACTTTAGGAGAAAGAAAAGAGAGGGAAGGCTGCAGCGTGTAGCACATGGCTGACACGTTTAGGGTCAAATACGAACTCCTGGAATTTTTCGGAGAAAGCATTCTCATCTCTACAAGCCGATCCCGTTTTGTTACAACTCACTTAGTGAGTTCTGTGACTCATACGATTTAGGGCTTTTAAATAATCCGATTAAAAACACAATTCAATTATAGACAAAAAAATTTAATTAATTTTTTTATAGAGAAAAAATCTTGTTCGCAAATTTATAGAAAATGATTGTCACATGCATACATTCTCTTTTGATTTTTCTATCATAGTCCAAATCTACGTTGTTAGAGAAGATTGGAAGTTTTTGTTTATAAACTCGTCATCGAAATTTAATAATCAATTGTGGTATTAAATTTACTTTTCCAGTCAAATTAAAGCAAATTATAAAAATTTAAGTACTTCTACTGTAAAATTTAAGTATATTATTGAATATGCTGTATTCTTAGATTAGTGTACCATATATTAATTTAACATTACACTCGTATACAAAATTTTATATACTAGTTCATAAATAAAAACTTTTTTTTACAGTGTACCAAATCATAGAGTTTACCATAAAATAACTTCATTTTTTAACGAATTCATTTTTTACACTTTCATCCCTTGTTCATTTTAAAAATCACCGAAAACAAAAGATCCCTTCCACAAAAATAAAATGGCAGTACAATGAACGTTAATGAGCAACAAAGTAAAATAAACTTTTTTCTTTTTAAATTTCAATCTCAACGATCGCCACAAAATCGATATTTGGTAAAAAAAAATCAATAAAAAACCTATAAATGCACCGCCCGAAAACTTATAATTTAATTCGATTACGAATGATATACAGTGATTTCATTCCCGATATATGGACGCCCATAATAATTTAATTAATGTGCTCTGCAAGTTGTGTTAAATGACAGATTTAGTACGCGGATCGATTGCCAGTATATCGAGTGAACTTGATAAGCTAGACATAATTACCAAAAGGCAAGTGCAACGGATAAACAGCTTTTTATTTATAAGATCTCACGCGCGGGCATTAGTGCGTAACGAATTAAGCTTCGTTGAATTACGGGCAGTTCCATTGATTGCGTAATAATAATTACTACGCTAGGGTAAGGAAGCGTGAGTAGCTGTTGGAAAACATAGCTTCGGGCGGGCAGAGGACGTTTCAAACTGAGATATATACACGTAACGCGCACGCAGTGCAGACAAAACAAACCGTTTTATCGTCGTGAACGATCACCAAATTGTCTCATTAAAGCGATTAGATCGCGCGCTCTCGACTCGCCCAGTGGTCTCGAGATAGCGTACGGAGTATGTATACTCGCGACCCTGCTACTCTCCTCCTAACTCCTCCTCTTTCGACCCTGCAAAATTCCTACGCGCATAAGGCCACGAGAACGCGATTCACTCGTCGACAATCGAATTTACACGCGAATGTTACGACCCCTTGAGATTCCATTTCGTAACGTGACGAACTGCGGACCCAGTTTCAAACAGTTTATGCATTTCTATACTCAAGACAATAGTCAAACTTTGAATAAATTACTCTAAATAAAATACATATATTTATTTCTCTACATAATATATATATAGATATAATATATAATAAATTACTCTGAATAAAGTACATGTATTTATTTAGAGCGGAATTTCGACAATTCAATTCTTATGAAATAGTCAAGAAAAGTCAATGCAAGTAAATGCTTTAATAGAGTAGACATAATTAAAAATGTGTCTGCTGCGAAAGAGTAAAAATGTTGGAAGATTCAATAAGAATATTTTTTTTATTGCGTGTTCCTCAAGTTCCAGACTGAGAAACGTTTTATTTTGATGCTTGACCTCTAAGTTTATTATGTTTTCTCGGCACTACGGACAGTTGAATGATTAAGACAATTATTTATTTGTCTTTCTGCAGCCAGACATATTGAGAAAGTAGAAATGCTCTCGTTGTCGATGGAATGAAACACGACGCTCTCCCTGCTGAATAATATCCACACCGATAATCAAACAATTCGTGGAATAAAAGTGTCTCATCAATCGTCTCGATGTTTCGAAAGAGCTGATCAAAAGCTGCGTCATTGGGAATTGATGCGACAACGATCGGATAAATAAATTCGAATGAATCTGCGACTAAAAATAAACACTGGAGAAGAAACAGTGGCGCGAAGGTCCAGATTGGAGACTATAAAAGAATCATATGTCCCTTTCGTCCACAACGAGGATCAAAGATTACATGAGAGAAGGCTCGGTAAAATAATCTTGACATGGATATAAACATGATATATAAATAGATCTCAACACTGCACAACTCGGAAAGTTACAAGACAATCTTAGAAGCATTTTAAGAAATATTTGGAAAATAAAAATACTAATAATTGCCGATAATGTGTTAATTTTGTAAATATATTTAAAAATGGTAATATTTACCAGTCAGATTAGGTTAATAACATTTATATTTAGCAGCCCGCGAACGTTGATTTTATTGAAGATATGATTTTTTTTCTCACTGTATTATTAAGAATATTTTTAACAGTTTTTCCAAAACAACTATGATGTCTGAGTGCAGTGCGAGAAAAATTTACGAATAATATTCTCCTCAGCATTACACAAAGACGCCCAAATAAAGGAACCCACTGCAGAGGAATAATAGTCAAATTAAAAAAAAAAGATTACCAGGGGAAAAATCGAAAAATGAGGATCAATTTGTAGTGGTCGAGATGAGGGTACGTCGAGATAGAATCCGGTAGCACTCAGTCTCAAGATCACCGAGAAAAGAAGCTGATCAATTCCACACCCCACAAACAGCATTGAAAAAAAATACAAACACAGAAAAGACAAAGAAGGAAGAGCTGCAGGCGCTGTCTCGTTGCTGCGGCGATGCTCACCGCGCGGATACACGAGAGCTCACTTGTTGCTATACACCCCTTGGCCAAAAGACTAAGAGTGCGAGTGCGAAGAGCGTCGAGCGATATCATCGCTCTCTGACCTTCCACGCGCTCGCGCGCGAATAGAAAGCAGTCAAATTAGGTTAATAACATTTATATTTGGCAGCCCGCGAACGTTGATTTTATTGAAGATATGATTTTTTTTCTCACTGTATTATTAAGAATATTTTTAACGGTTTTTCCAAAACAACTATGATGTCTGAGTGCAGTGCGAGAAAAATTTACGAATAATATTCTCCTCAGCATTACACAAAGACGCCCAAATAAAGGAACCCACTGCAGAGGAATAATAGTCAAATTAAAAAAAAAAGATTACCAGGGGAAAAATCGAAAAATGAGGATCAATTTGTAGTGGTCGAGATGAGGGTACGTCGAGATAGAATCCGGTAGCACTCAGTCTCAAGATCACCGAGAAAAGAAGCTGATCAATTCCACACCCCACAAACAGCATTGAAAAAAAATACAAACACAGAAAAGACAAAGAAGGAAGAGCTGCAGGCGCAGTCTCGTTGCTGCGGCGATGCTCACCGCGCGGATACACGAGAGCTTACCTGTCGCTATACACCCCTTGGCCAAAAGACTAAGTCAAAAGACTGAGTGCGAGCGCGAAGAGCGTCGAGCGATATCATCGCTCTCTGGCCTTCCACGCGCTCGCGCGCGAATAGAAAGCTTTACTTAGCCGTAGTGCGCGTTGTTGTATGTTGTGCACTTTCCCTCTCTTTTGCATGCTGAGCGTAGCGCTCGGTTGCGATACGATCCACACGCGCGATTTATCATCGGCTCGCCGTCCATTGATAAATTCCACGCATTCATAACGTACCGGGGCTGAAGGGGCCCGCCTGGTGCGTAAGACTCCTCTACCTCCGCATGTTTCACCTCGTCTTGCAACGCATTCGCCTTCACGTGTCCTCTTATACCTCTCCTCTCCCTCGACAACCCCCACCCCTCCTCCTCCTCCTCTTCCTCCTCCTGTGCTTGGCACACTGCACCGCAGAGACACGCGATACTCTCCCGTTACACACGATAGAATATCGCATATTTATATCGAGGTATACGCGTACCCGACAGTTTATATATGCATCACACTTGAATTCATGCTGCGACAAGCCACGATGCATTGAACGCACAAATCGTCTTCCGCGTTCGGATTCATAAGCGCCATAAATGTACATATATTTCACTGAAAAATACTCACATGGGAATTAATATCTATGTGGATTGTCTATGCAGCAAAAAATAATATATACTTTTGTATATATATTTCGATCTTATGTTTGGACGTTATTTCTATATACTATAAATTAGGAGTGCCTGTTACACCACGTATTTTAGGAAATAAACACCGTGAGACAAGTGTTACGGTTTCTGTGACTATGATTATTTTGACCATCCAGACAATGTACACTTACCCTGAATTTAGACATATATGTTTTTTATGTTTTCTATTGTCTGTC
Organism: Tromatobia lineatoria; assembly: GCA_949699805.1. Taxonomy (NCBI): domain Eukaryota; kingdom Metazoa; phylum Arthropoda; class Insecta; order Hymenoptera; family Ichneumonidae; genus Tromatobia; species Tromatobia lineatoria. The sequence goes on from OX453036.1 coordinate 22,923,093, forward strand.
ATAAAATTTGAGAGAAATCATTGTAACTTCACATTTTACTTACACGTAAAATTTGATACACTAGTTTATGCAAAAGAGCGTTGTTCACCGGTAATGGAAACTTATACACAATATCGACAGTGAGCATAAAAAAATATTCGAAATTCTCTAAAATTCAAAATAACGTTTACGTAGAATGTGAACTTATTTTCTATCTAACCAACTGAACGCCGTTATAAGCGGACGGTTGTGCAGCCGGAGACAAACAGAAGCATCTTCATACGTAAGCGGAGAGGAAACTGGAGCCACTTATGCTTTGCGAGGCACGTACGTGTTCCGCGTGTCCTCAAGATGCGCCAAATGCTCGAACGGTCGCACGAGAGAGGACGGCCTTAGGGAGTCGTGTGTCAGTTGTTTCTCAAACAAGGCGAGCGCTGGACCAAGTACCTAACACCGGAGGCCCGCATCCTTCTAGCTACAATCGTAGCTCGTTGTTCTTTCTCTTCGTCATCACTTTCTCTATTTTCCTTCGTTTCTCACACTGTCGAGTTCACTCTACCCGCAATAAAGGCCTATTCGTATAGATATATAACACTAGAGCGTTATCCTGTATATATATATATGTTGTATATATGTATATAATATGCTATACGTAGTATAGTACGCAAAGACGACGCGTATCTTTCGTTTTACGAGCGATCCTCCCACAGTCGGTGCTTGTGGCGAGGCCGTCTACGTTTTACCAGTGTATAAATTTCCTCGTCAATGAAAAATTCAGGGCCAAATGCGTGCGTACACCTCTCGCCCGTCTAAGTTTGCGCTCTTCTTGACGCGAATATTATCGCGTGTTATTATCCTCCGTTGTTACCACCGACATTTTCACGTTTCGCTTTGCGGTTTGATAGACCCTCCAAAGCCATGGATTACATTTTTAGGAACGTCTCATCTGCATGGTAATAATGCACTGCATATATTTAACAATACTGCTTTGATTTACAAAATAGGATAATGTTTGCACTTAAAAAAGCTTCTGAAAGAGCCTATTTTCGTGAATATTGAATTGAATGAAATTATATTATAGAATTACGTAGCACAAAAATAAAATTTTCATAGAGTAGGGTTTTCAGAAGATCTTATTGATTCAATGCAATCTTTTTATAGAATTGCATTCGAGGCAAGTGAAAAATTTATGGTCCAAGATTTCAAGAAAATCTCTGATTCAATGAAATCTTATCCTAAAATTTGATTGGCGGGAAACAAAATTCTCATGTAGACCTTTTCGACAAAATTCAATTGATTCAATGAAACAAATGTTCTCGCCGTATAAAGATCAAGAGATTGATTAAACACCTTAAAATACTATCACACGATAAAATTGAAATTAATATAGACAATATCGTTTAATAAGAAAATAATAAGATTTGTAATTAATATCCCATTTGAGCCGTATGTGCAAATCGTATTTCCACAAAAGTAGTGCATCAATACTCTCGTCTATTGGCCAATTGAAAACTGTAAAATTATACATAGGTAAATAAACCAGCATTTCTCAAGTGAACAGAAAAAAAAAATACAGAGAGCGTAAACATAAAATGAAGCGTCAAAAAATGTTGATGACGTATCAAAGATACCGCAAAGATCAGAGAAAGACAGTAACCGTCAGCGGCACCGAAGACTCGCAAGAGTATTGTACGAATTTTACGCCTCCCGTCGCTCGGATTTCGCGAGCCGTGGGTGCGCGCGTCGTCAGATCCCGAGCGAAGTTTTACGGCATCGCGGCGCCCGACGTCGTTTTCTCGATGTTCTCGCTTTGCGTTGTAGTTATAGGCTGTGTCTCTCGTGCCTTCGTAGGGCCTTGCGTATATATACGGTGAGCAACTCATTGGTGTAACTACGAGCTGGCGAATTTCTCGTCCGCAGCGGGAATAAATCTCGCACGCGCCGTGGCCCGTCGGTCGGACGACGTGCGAGCGAGCGAGCGCCTCGTCCCATAACTCGAGCTGGCTTTACGACGCCCGCAGCACCAAACAGCAGCGACATCACATATAGCGCCGTAAAGCGTCGCCGCGTGTCCCCGTGAATTAGATCGGCGGGCCATCGTCCCGCAATCCCTCTCACTTTCTTATTATATCGCTCGTGTCTTCCTCTAACTCGTCTCTCGTCTTCCTCACCCTCTTCTTCCACCACTTTTCGCTATATACAACGACAACAAAACATTCAGCGCCGGGATTTACCGATTCGTGGACGCGTTTACATTCACGCGAAATATTTCCGTTTACTCTCCAAGCTCTGGAACACATGCTGAAGAAGATAGAGGGGTAGCCAAGTCTCCAGAGTATTTATGCATCTCTTCGCACTGATTCGAGGCGGATCTCCACTCTCTGATATATAATGCACTCGCGCGAGGCCGAACAGGGCGAAGAAGAGTAGGTACGTGGACCAATGATTGAGTCGACTCGGAAGATCACTGGTTTCACAGCTTTTGACGCTATACCGAAGAATTATGCACCAATTATGCACCCAAAGGCGAAGGATGTTTATTTATATTATATTTAACTCTTTCACGAATCCACGCGAGTATTCTCACGAATTTCCTTATTCGCAAACGGGGAATAAACGTTTTTGCAAATTTTCACCAAATTCATTAATTTAATCATCTCAATAATTGATTCATACAGTTTATAACGATCGTACGAAAATGCAATCAAAAGAACATGGGAGCGATGTTGATTACATTTTTATTAATGCTCGAATTCATGTATTTCTGCTGTGTATGAAAACATACAGTCAGAGAATTAAATAAATCTATTGTTTGTTGGATACGACAAGGCAAAAAAACATGTCAATAAAAAAGATACAATAATAGAATGAATCTATTGGAATACAGATAATCATTATTGTGTTCTTATAATAATCACTATTTCTTTATCCTAGGTGCATAAATAAATTATAATTTTTTTTGTTGCAGATAGCGATTTAAATATTTTCAAATTTGATGGAAATGTATATTGAGGTTTTTTTGTCGATGCTTTGTTGGAACAGAAATAATGCTTGTTATAATTAAAGGTTGCATTTAGGTACACGATATTCAGGCTTGCCTGGCGCGTTAAGTGACGATGAAAGTTGTATTATGAAAGAAACATGGGCGCTATATTAGAAGTGATGTAGTGTCTGTTGGCGAGGTATTTGCGGAGATTCTGTAGAGTATATACTGCGAGAGATGTGCTCAGCGCGTAGATGCAACTAATTATACTGGTAGCGTATAGGTACGCCGTCATTCAACGCGCCAAGCCTGACGCTCTCGTACTAACTGCACGTGCGACCTATCGAGGGAGAGCCTCCCCCTACACCGAGACACGAACGGTGTGTATTATGCGTCGTGTGCACTTGTTCAACGTCGCGCACATCCTTCTCGGATTGTACCAACACATACATACTGCGAGACCAGATTGCGTGCAGCGAACACACATCGGAATGAAATGTACTCGAATACTTAATACCGAGCCATCTACACACGCAAGTGTCTCACGTCAAATATGCTTTTTTCAGATCTGATTTTTTCATCATCAATTCTTTTCCAAAGTTTCTGAAGTGAAGTCTTGATTTTTCTTAGCATAAATTGCCAAGGAAATAATAAGTCTTTCAAAAATGAATTGGGAAAAATACCCATTTGTGAGTGGGAAAATAATTTAACGTCGTTTTAACATTTGATTTTTCATGAAAAGCAAATTCGGTGAAATTTTGTCATAAAGTGATGTAGAAAAAACTTCAGCACGGTATATGACTGCGCATTCGAAGAGGAGATTGTGAATTCCCAAAAAAGAATGTAATGCTTCGATAAAATAATTAGGGTTGTGAATCGCAGTAATTCAATTTTATGTAAATTTATTTTGCAATAGCTTAAATAGTTATCATCGGCTTGCAACAATTATTGGCAGATTTTATAAAAAGATGATCAATTTTTGAACAATTGATCAAATATAAAAATTTATTATATGTCCAGATATCTTTAGTTGTTTTTTTTTTTTACAAAATAATGATCACAAAATCAGTTGCGTGTAACATATGTAATTCTCCTCTTATTTATGCAATCTTCGCTTTCATTTTGTGGATAAATTCTCTTGTTATCACTTAGTTTGCGTTTGAAATACTGTTAACACTCTGATCGCAAGTTTCCACGTTTTGTTTTTCGCTTGTTACATCCAACATTAATTATGTCACGATGTGTACACAATAGCATTGCGGTGGCCCAGTTTTATAGCTCGTAAATTGGCGTGATCGCGTTGACGACTGCCGAAAGTGGCGATACAACTTGATCCGGCGGAGCACCTAAATTTATCATGTACTACATAGCTCATAAGAATTCGATTCGATTTCAACAAGAAGTCGGAGGGTAATAAAGCGAATGTTCGCAGAAGCGTGTCGAATGCAACTCTTCTAGCGCGACTGCTTTAACGTCCTCATCTCGCTGCTCGACACACTAGAACTTGACCACTACTAATAATATTACAGGCACTACATCTATAGAGTAATTCCGCTACGAGCTGCTTCTTGTGCAGCGCACTACACGCAAAACACGCACGGCATAAATCTCACTCGCTACGATATAATAATCGAGGAACTACACGTGTTTTGCTCGATTGGCTATCGTGAGCGCGACAGGTGGTAAAAACAAACCCGTGCGGAGGGCGATAAGCGGCATTTATCACTGAAATCGTTATGCATCCCAATGCTAAACGCTCTTTTCCATAAAAATAAAATTTTACCACCTAAACAATGGATATAATGACGCTGCACTCAATGATAGAACTTTTTTTTTTATAGAAATCTTATTTCCCATTTTTTATGCTGTTGAAATTTCTGTCCTTAGAACAAAACGGTTTAAAAAATAAATTTTGTGTCTTTTTTTCGAATGCCAGTAATCGCCATGTCATATAATTTGTATCTTCTATAATAATTAGGGGTCATCAGAATTTTTCAAAATTTGTTTCGTTACATCCCAATGATGCAAACTTTAGCATCAATTTTTTTTTAGGTCATTTTTTATTTCTGCCATATGAATTCAACACGTTATTAAAGGTAGCATGTGTTTTATGGCCGCAATCGACAGCTTATTGTAGAAATATTTGTTTTATTTGGTGCTTTCCTTTTCGAATGGAGGATGAGAGGTCTTATTTTCCGTTTTGTAACTTTTTTTTTACACAATAATCGGAAATCGAAGATTAATTATTTCAATGCTTTATACGGAGAAAAAGCTACATAGAGATTGTACTAAGCTGTACTATACTAAAAATTTCCTCCACAGAATGTTTATATCTCTTTTGAAACATGAGCCCGCGAAGTTCGTCTTCTCGTGTCTGCGTAGCGTGCGCGAATAAGTTCTAGGCATTCATTTCTTTACCTAGCTTTTTCTCTGACACCGAATAAATCACAGACAAGAAGATAATATCAACACAGAGGTTACCGTCGGTCAACCTTCGCAGGCTCATATTTAAAAAAATACAATGTATGACAACTGCGCGAGGTATCACGCAGTTGTCACAAAATGTACTCTTAGTTTCTCTAAACATAAGAATACACCAGATTTTTTACAATATTTGCTAATTCACTAAGTACCTTCAGAGAAAGATACAACATAATCAAATATTCCCTATATTTTCGCAATGTAATGTGCCTAAGTTGATGCCAGTCATACTTAACGAACAAACATTGATTAAACCCTTAAGAAGAATCATCTTTTCGTGAAATTAATCAAAAAGCTGCGCATGTCGATAAATCCTAACTATTTAGCGAGTTTTCACTCGAAATCGTAGCTCTTCACGTAGATCCGAAAATTCTGAAAGATATAAAGCATGATAGACTGAAAAAGAATGGTAAACTTACGGATGAGGTGGTGGCGCGTGGAAAGCCGCAGCGGCAGCGGCAGCATGATGCTCCCACGCAGCGGCTACTAGATGAGGCGGCGGGGGCGGTCCATGATGAGAATGAAAGGGGGGCGGTGGGGGCGGCCCGTGATGCGGATGAGGGTGGAAGGCAGCGTGAAAGGCGGAGTGGGGATGATGCGGTGGTGGCGCCGGTGGTAGCAGGGAGAAAGCCTCCTGGTGGTAGGCCACCTCCTTCTCGGGCATCTTGATTATCTTCTCTCTGTCGTTACCTACGAGGGCAAAGTGCCCGCGACGATGACGACCACGACGACGGCAACAGCAGCCCGCGCCCTCTTCCACCTTATCCTTATCCTTATCAGTGGCTCTCAAGGTCACGGCAACAGAGGGTACAACGTCGCGGTGATATATACCGCGTGAATTCTCACTGTTTCGATTATGATGCAAATACGCGGCATAGTCCGCAACGGAGACGTCGCCGTTGATCCCAAAATCGTTCAGCAATTCGCGGCCGTCGGCACGATTAGCCCAAACATCGCTGTTAACCCGGCTGAACTTATCCTCGTGTATTCTCCCGCGTTTAACCGTATTTTCGACACTTTCCTTTCTAACACTTTCCGCAACGCGACGGTAATAAGAGAGATTCGCCTCGGCGTATGGATTGTGATAGGAAGACGACGACGACGACGGAGCTGACGTTGGCAATGACGTGATTTGATCGCTTGTCGAATCGCTGCAATCGAGACTCTCGACGTCTACATGCTCGTCGTTGTCTTCCGCGACGTACGTTGACCCGCCGCCCGTCGTCAGACTACACCGAGCGCAGCAGCCTTCATCGCCTGGCCCGTCGCTCTTCTCACGACTACTCAGCGAAGAACTAATCCTGACAGGTCTTTTCGCTGCTAGTACTTTTACTACGCTCCGTCTCCTTCTTCTTCTTTTTTTTTTACTAATGATAATACTACGCTTTTTATGTTTACCAGTTACTTATCTAGTGCAACTATTCTTAAACCACCTCACACACTCCCGCGACGAGTATATTGTAAACAAATTAACGCTCACTGTCCACTGGCGGCGACACGAGCACAATTCATACACCACGTTGCGATGATTATTCTTAATCCTTTGGGCTGACAGTGCTTCTCGATGACAAGCAAGGCACTCGGCGCATTAGCAATGTGCAGCAACATTCAAGTCACTGAAGTAATAGCACTAACACAGCAACACGTGCTGCACAGTCTTGTATAAAATTGGCACTTTGTTATCTCGCTAAGACGAGGAAAAAAGAAACGACACTAACAGTTACAAGGCACACACTACACTCACAGACTATCGATGTTTTTTGTTTGTTTTTTTTCGGCTAATTTTATTGTAATACGAATGATTCGAGTATCTGAAAAATTCCCGCGCAATCTCGTCAGCCGGACGTAAACCGTGCGTTATGTTGTTTATTCCCGAGTGCCGGCGAATGTTTACCGTCTCGTCCGTACTTGCGAGTCACGCGCAAAGTGCGTTACGAGTTGTAAAACGGAATGACTGTCACGGTGCTTATCCTTTGGCGGGTATGGCGGTACTGAGTGCGCCGAAGAAACGAGGGGTTTGCGGGGTCGTTGAAGGCGCGGGTAGAGCCGAGGCGTGCATTTAATGGTGGGCGTGCGACGAGGACGCTGCGGGGAGAGGAAAATTCAAAATAAGAGCGAGAGAGACGAGGCGCGACGGTGAAGCAGTCGTGGAGCACATCTCGTCGGTGTAAGAACTGGAGGGAAAGAGAGAAAAGTAAAAAGTTGAGCAGCGTTGGTAACTAACGGTGGTGGGGGAAACTTTGCTTGTACTAAGCGCGAGGGGAAGTGACGAGGAGGAATAGAAAGCTGGTTCAGGCGGAGGGAGAAAGAGGATGCGAGTTCATGGAACGGAGGGGCAACACGTTGCTCGGCCGGGAGAGAGAGAGAAGCTCAGTGCGAGCAAGCGAGAGAAAGAGAGGGAGAGAGACTGAAGAGAGGGACGCTGAGTGTCGTTGAAGGTGGGAGTGAGACCATGTCCACGTACGGAGGGAGGAGGCGAGAGAGAACGCGTGTCAGCTCGACAACTCAACTAGCACCGTAGTAACCACCGCTCTCGCTGACGCCCGATTCCTTCTCCCCATTTCTATCCTCTTCCTCTTTCTCTCGGATTTTTCGAGCCTTATTAACTCCTTCTTTATGTTTCAATGCGTTTGATAATTCAACTGCTTCTTCGTCTTTCTTCTTTCAGGCGCTTAGCCGGCCGCTTGGAAGTAATACGATTTGGAACTAATTAGCTGCTTATTCGTGATTTGGGAAGTTGGAGAGAGGGGAACCTTTCTTTTGAGCGTTGTCGATTTTCTGCCGTTGATTAGGAGTTACGTGTTGATTATAAAAGAGTTTTTGTGGAGAGATACTTGAGGATTTTATTTTTTTGGCGATGCAAGTACACATCGGGGTTTTTGTGTCCAATGAGGATGAAATCAGTCTATGGAATTGAAAAATAGTGCCGGGATATTTGTTACTGCAACGTTGCAGTATCGTTTTTTCGTTTGTCTTGTATCGTTGTTGTCATTTTTTGAAGTTAGATCATTCGCTTTGATTAGAAGTTTAAATCAAATGTTAATATGAATGAGGATGAAGATTAATCTTAAGAAAATTGTGGTGAGATGTTAGAAATGTTGTATTGGACATTCGACGTTAATAGAATGGACAAGATATGCGTTACGTGCACGCCCAATTTGCTAAGGGTCGAAGTTTCAGATCATTGTAATAGATTCCTATAGTTGAACGCAAGGAGACAACTTCCGGTGGTTGAACATGCGCCACAGCACATTCCACCGGAAGGTCGTCGTCGGCTATTCTTAAGAGACAGCGGAGCAACACATTTTTCTTTTCATCGTGCAGATCGTCGGATGTCTGACCACTCGCGCGACGTTCACGACTAACAGTCCTCTTAGCGAAAGTCTATGTCGTAGGTCGGTCCCGAACGGTCATGTATCTCTCTGTCAACGTTCTGGTCGTTATTTTTTTTCCCTTTGACCTGTTGCTCGCTTTCTCAAGGTTCTCTTACTTTCAACGTGTCCATGAGACACATGTGACGAGAAAAATCTGGAGAAATTGGGCCCTTGTCGTTAACAAAATGTGAGAAGGTCCCCAGCGAACTCCTGTTTCAGTTATTCTAGTCCTATATCCTTTATTTGATATCCTACAGTCATTTCCCACGAGTGATTTGAGACTCGCACTAAAAGCTCCTGTTTGCAACTAATCCACACGGTTTTACGGCCTTATTATAATAATAATAATAATTCTTTAAAGAGGTAATATAAACTGTTGTACTTTCCAAAACAATAAATGAAACTTTGATTAGAAGATTGCGACAACAGCACTCACATGTTATTTATACAGAAAAAAACCGACAAAAATAACACAATAATTTTTATTACCATCATATGATAATTTAGTCCTAAGGATTTTACGTATCAATGTTGATGTTAAAAATGTATTTATATTAATCAGGATGTATGTATATTAATCGGGACAATAAAACCTTGTAAGTCCGCAATATGTATTGTTTTTCTAGTACATGATTTTATTTTTATCATTCCCGTCAAACTTTCCTTGGGAAAAGCTCGTTTTCTTTTCATAAAACAAGAATCACTCATTCATCAAAAAACATATGCCCGGTCATGATCTGATTCACAATGTTCATATCGATGCTACATAATCGTCACGTACGCGTAAAATATCTATATATTGACATCAAATTGTGTAAACAAAAAGTCAGTAAGCAAAATAATATAGAAAAATTGCCGACCCAATCTTTTATTTAAATACATTTTTGAGCATACATCAATGAGTTAATACCACGATCAACCCCCTTAATATTCGAACGATTCCTCTCGTAAGAATGAACCCGAAGTTGATAAATAAAAAAAGTAAACAGCGGCGAGCAGCGGTGCCCTTGGAACGCGTTGTGCCATCGCGGTGTTTCTTACAAGTCCCGAAAATTATTGTCTTTCCAAAAGAAAGTGATCTAGGAAGAAATATAGAGCTGGAAGGTTCCTCCGATAATCATTGGTATAAGAGGAACGAGGTGCATAGAGTCATTAACTAGCCGTCGGCTCGTTGCGGTCGTCCGCCGAGGGAGGAGAAAGAGTGGGGAGTGCCATCTCTCACCCTTCAGGCAACCACGGCTTAACTTACGGCCCGGCATCTTGTGCTTCGTGCTCGCGTCTTCTCACTTCGTCGCCAAACACCAAGACCGGCTCATTATTTTGTTGATTTTGGGGTCCGTCGGCCCTCCCACCATCGCCGTCAATCCCACCTTGGGCACTCAGCCTTCCTCTCCCCCTTATCGCTTCGCCGCTGCAGATTTTGCTGCTTCTGCTGCTGCTGCTACCTTCCCGCCGTACCTAATTACCACCGAATGATCGCAGAGCGCCCGACGAAATCGGGATACGCGTCGTGAGCCAATCGGTCGCGGAGAACGACAGTCTCCGGATGATTCGTGCGAGCTCGTAAGTTTTCAGGCCTTCCCCTTTTCCCTTTTGGTAACTTAACCTCCTCCTTCTTCCCTCTTCCTCTCTCGCTTCCCCGAGTCGCCACCGCGAGCGCATAGTCTCTTCCCCTGCTGCCGCTGCTTCTCGCTGGGTCCCATTTAGCACACCGGATGTTTCTCCTAAATGGACCGCGCCCTAATTGGACCGCATCGCGAGACCTTTCGCTGCGCGCGCGCTTTCCAACCCCCGCGTCCGTCAAACGGGTTTCTCTCTGTTTCTCCGCCGTGGAACTCGAGAGAAATTGTCGCAGCTTCGATGCTCTGAAGAAGATGCTGGGGACGTGAGAGGAAGAAATTAAGTTGCAGGACAAGTTGAAGGCACTCGTCGCTTGGCGGATAGAAATATATATATATATATATATATGCACATGTTATGTGCCCAATACATGTTGAGATAATAATGCACTGATATCTAATCTATTATGTCGGTGATATCCGTTACGAGGATTGAACAGTCTTCAAAAATATATGACTTTGCGCTCGGAGATTGAGATTTTTACACATCTGAGATATGCAAAGTCTGTACTGAATTTAGATATGTGTATTATACGACATTAAATGCGCTCGGTAAACTCTACGTTCATATATATAGTCGATTTCTTATTGGCATAAATAAATTCTATATTTAAAGACCCTCCATGGAATGTTCGTTTTTCCTAGAGTCCTACAATAGCTTATTTCCAAATACGGGATAAAATAGTCATTGTATTTCGCTACAATCATCTGTAGTATTTATAAGAACGTATTCTAATTATCTGCTAATAGGTATTAAAAAATGTATAAAATTCAAGGAAATTTTTCATTAAAAATGAGGTCGTATCGAAATATAAATACAGTGGCAAGCTCCTGCGCTTTTCTCCCGATTTTCGTAAAATATTTTTGAAAATTGACTGTTTTTTAAATACACACAAGTAAACTTTTGAAAAATTGATATATTTGATGCGCTTTATATGTCGGCATGAATTGTAAACGTTAGGATGAAGGTGACATGCGAAGGGGATTCTTCTTGCGAATGTTGACGCAGAGGTAGACACGAGTAACAGGAAAGGGCGATGGCGAAGGAAACGAAGGTTGCAGGCAGAAGAGAACGAATGAAAGGCAGTGCAACAAGTGGATAAGACGGCGAGAGGCAAAAGCTCGTAGCTGGGAAGACACGGTGGCCGCGAGGCGAGGCTCGAGTGAGCGCGCAGCGACCAATCGATGATCCAGCGTGCGCGCCCCGCAAAAAGCGGTTACTTCGGTTCATGGTAGCCGCGTGTAATCCGGTGTGTTAACGAAAAAACAAGGCACGTACGCGGTGCAGCATCGCACAGTGCCGTAGCCGAGAAGCCCGCGCTCTCTCAGTGGCCCATCGAGCAAGCCGGCAACATCGCGAGCGCTCGTTACGTCCACCGTTTCTCCAAGATATACTCGCGCGGTCCTCTACTTCCTCCTCCTCCTCCTCTCCTCGTACATACGATACTACCTGTCTCTAAACTCACAACTTCCCCATATGCGCGTCTCTCTTCGATACCGACGGAGCTCGAAGATTGACTTGCCTATTATGTCCATAACGCAGCTACCGGATTCTACGTTCCGCGTACGACGATGCGAGGTAAATTAAGTAATTAGCTGGCCAAGTCTCGGAAATGATTCCGTCCGGAATGCGAGGTAAAATGATGGACGAGCTGACGAACGTGACATGAAAATCAATGACATTTTTGCGATCATAAAATACCTACCATAGTTTTATACCGCAACTACAGCAATGAACGCTCGGCAGGAGGATGTAAAATATTTTCTATCTGCGTTTTTTCAAAACTACATTTTTTTCTCCTCTACTAGTCGATTAGCAGCTGTCTACCACCGGATCCTGGATAGACAATAAGGGTCTTAAAAAATCATAAGTTTTACACCGAGAAGAAAGCATATCGTTTTCTTTAGCTATTTCGCATTAAAATAAATGTAGGAAGGCTTGCAATGTTTTATGGTTGAAGCGATGATAATATGGTTGTATAAAATGGGAAAATGTTTCTGCTTACAGGCACGTTTTCCCGTTGAGATAGAGCTCCCAAATTTTACCCAGTTTGAAAAAAAATTTATTTCGAACCAATAGAAGGGGCGTCTTGGACAAAATCGCTCAACATCGAAATTAACTACCCTAATACATATATATTTGTTTGAAGGAATTTTGGTTGTGCAACGGACACTGTAGAAATGTTTTATTTTGTAAATTCTAATATTTCATATGAATTTTAATATTCCTGCGAAGATTTCGGGGGAAGCAGATGAGAAAAGGAACACAGAAAAATAAATCAATACAAAATTTATCCGAAAGATTTCGAGTACAATCGTCACATACGTTTCTATTTAATATTGTCGGTATTCGTCGATAGATATATATATATATATATAATATATATATCTATCGACGATATTTTATTATTATATCTAGTTAAAACGACTAAATACATGTATTGTATATTTCCTTATAAAATCAATCAGAACATTCCTTGATCCTATTTTTTTTGCTTCAATCAGACATTATTTCTCTAACGTAATAACGAGAAGAGATAAGCCTTGAAAATCGCCGGCTCAAACCTTTACAAATCCCTAACAAAAATACTAAACTGTTGTTGCAAAAAATATTATTCAACACCTCTCAAGCACTCATTAAAAAGCATATTCCTTAAATGTTCCTCCTCCATCAACTTTATAATAAGTACGCAGAAACATGAAAAATTTCTGTCAAACACGTATAGAAATAATTTTACAAAACCCTTTTTGTATTCCAATTTAAAAAGTCCAACTGACAAAAAAAACCATCAGATATGAGATATAAATAAAAATTGTCATATCACGAAACAATAATTCATATGAAACTGAAAAAGAAGTTATGGGGAACGTGTTTATTCAGCAAAATTGTGAAGAAAAAGAGCGGAGGAACTCCTGCGAAGGAGAGGAGACTCAATCTTGGTGAGGTCCACGAAACCGCTGGTGGCTGGGTTGTGCCCATACGCCGCCGTAAATACAATCGTCGTTTCGCGATGCTGCAAACTCCACCGGCCGACTAAAGGGGAGGAAGAAACCCTTCACCCATACATATGTATAGTTCTTCTTCTTCTCCTACTCGCGGTCCCTCTCTATTGCCCAGCAGCATGTCTTTCTCTGGTGCTTTCTCGCGGTGCCTCCGCAAGAGTGAGCTATAGGGGTTCCCGACGGGTGGGGAGAATGGGCCGAGCCTACGATGGAAGTTTACGGGGGGCCTTACGCGAGGTACCTGTTGGTCAGGTGGGGCCCCACTCTCTTCATTCGCTTCGACGCGGTTGCCGTACTCGATTTACGAACGTCTTCGTCGTCGTCCTTCTCTTCGCCTTCCTCGGCGTCTCCTCTTCTTCTGCTTCTTCTTCTTCTTTCTCGTCTTTTGTTTTCCTCTCCTCTCCTCGGAACTTGGTCCATCCCCGTTTCGCCAGCTCCAGCCTCCGGGTTCGACGCGCAGTCACGTATCACGGCGCGCTTTCATCTCTTGTGCTGCACCGCGAGCCACTGATGCTACTCACCCTCGACTACCACTTTCAACCTTTCAGCTTCTATTATCGCGTCTCCAACGACAAACGCTCTGCGAAATTATAGTTATAATAAAACATCGAATGCCCGGATCGACAAAATTGAGAAGTTTTACAACTAACAATGTTACTTTTATCGGCGATTTTCATTACAGTTGTGCACACTGCATGTAATATATAGGGAATTGGTGTTAACTTCTTTGACCTTGATTTAACTCTTTGGGAAAAATTATGTTATCAAATAAGGGTATCAGCTTGTTATTCTTGCAGTTAAGGTATATAGTTGCGTTGCGAAGGAATCCCAATTTAAAAACTTAATTCTCAACTATGTGGTAGTTTAAATATTAAACTTTGCATGCACGAAAAATCAGCACAAGTCATGGGACACCAGAGAAAGAAATTGAGTTCTGAAAATCGACGTTTTTAGTGTAGCACACACTGGAAAATTAGTTAAATTCATCTTGACCTCAAGAATTATTAAACTTAGATCCAAGATATAATAAATATAAATAGTGCATCGTATTTATCGGGGAATGACGATTCCATTGAGCTAAAAAAAACAAATGGATTACAGCACATTTTACGAAGACACGACCGTTAAAATCAAAACGCGTACATGCCTCACGAGTTCGCTTACTAGCCCCACACTTTTCCCCGCACACTCCCGCCATAACCACCTTAATCAACATACTCTTTATCCAATAAAAATTTTGTCAATTCTAATGAAATGCCAGGTAGATTAAAAAATTCTATTTATTATACTACGATTCCGATGTGAAAATCGGATCCGTATGAGTACAACTAAGTTTTATCTGTCGGAGGAAATAATTCCTGCAAAATAAATTCTCTTATTATCAAAATAACAACATTGAATAATTAACCATAATATTAATGATAATAATAATAACACTACATTCAGCCACCACGTTATCGAGCTGAAGACTAGATGAAACATTAATCTTAAATCACAAATCTGGATTGGCATTTGTCGTAATCACACGCATTCTTGCAAGATTAGGTCCGTCTTTTCACATCGCTTAATATTCGTCATTTGGCTAAAAATTTTATTTACTTTCCGTTGAGAGTATCGTTTGGTTTCTCATCGAGATGCTGAAGTCAACTGTCAATCTTCACATCCAACTCAATCAAACAACAAAACAAAAAATTATACGCCTCCCTAGCCAACGTTCACTTTTTCATACAATCTCATATCTAGGTTTATTTGTTGATATCATACATTAACAATGACAGTAATAATAATAATAATAATAATAATAATAGCAACACCAACTATGATGAATAAAACTTCATCATATCTTCATCGCTTCTTGCAAATGCGCAAACATATAATTTACCAGTCATTGTGAAGAAATGTTAAAATTTCTTTGAGCGCAACAAAAATTCGTAATACGAGGCTCTCGTCGGGTTCGTGACTTCCAAGAATATGAGGGTGGTGCGGAAGATGCTGATGGTGGCGAGAACGACCGCTGCTGGTTCCCGAGCTGGTCCTGCTTTTTCGAGGACCCCCGCAGTTCGGGCTCATTAACCGCCTCCTTCTCGAACGCCGAACCGCCACCGGCCCAGAGCGCTGATGTGTTGTCCGCGCGCTTCGCTCGCTGGTGTGCCTATACACAACACGCCGAGGCATCGCCAAGTAGCATACGTACACTATGTATAACGTATAGAAGCCGTGTGCGTGCAACGCAACTCGGCCGCCGTCTCTCGTTCGCTCGATACTCTACTCATCAGGTAGGAAAGGAGCCGCCTGAGCCGACACGCAGGGCGCTAGGCATCGGGTTAGTCGTCTCGTCGAGCTGTTGCCGCTGATGCTGCTTCGGGCAACGAGGGTCCGTGCTCCCTACCGTCCCAGCAGAGGGAAGCAGCAGAGAACGAATAACCTGAACAGGAGGCCAAAGGAAGCCAGACTATATATACTATATGTATATATATGTGTGTGTGTGTGTGTGTGTATGAGGAAATCTATGCATTGCTGCGAGGTCTAGCTAACTGCTCTCTCGGTCAAGTTGAGAATTTCTCCCCCGCATCAACGCCCTAGCCGCCGCTCGTGGTCTTCTCTCCCATCGACCATTCTTCGACCTGACGAGATAATTTGTTCCTCGTTTCTCGGGATTTTACCGGGTTCAGAAAGCAAGTTAGAGAGAGAGGGAGGGAAAGCGAGAAATGAGTACGGGTCAGTTAAGGCGCGCGGCGGTCCAACACCGATACCCATTTCGCAGCGTGATGCTTTGCCCAACGACGAAAAGGATGCTCTTGGACACTGAACGTAGCAGAGAGGGAGATAGTATGCGATAACCGTGCCGCGCGAGCCATAGTCGGTATCTCGTTCCTTATTATTAAGGGCCCATGGACACTTTGGGCGTGGGAAAACTACGTGGCCGCTCTCTTCGTGTCCGCGCTTAACACCGTTTCACTCTCTGTTGTGTATAACCGTATATATAGCATAGCCTTTGTCTATACTGCGCTTTGATCCTACTACACGTCGCACGGCCTCATCGTCTTCGACGCGAGACTCCGTGTGATGCTTCTAACTGTTGACTGCGCATCTCGTATATACAATCGTGAAGGAGGAAACGGATAGAAAAGGTATATCTTCGAAAGAGCTTTGAGAGGCGATCACGTCGTCACGAGACTCAGACTCATAGACCTTTCTCTTTCTCTCTCTTCCTCTCGTTAATCGCCCTTTTAGGACACGCCTTTCCACTCAATATAGCAGTTACGTCTCTGCGTCTTAATTGAGCCCACGAGTCCAGCTAGCATCGCCTTTTCTCCTCTCTCTCTCTCTCTCTTTCTCTCGTCCCCACACCTTTCCTGTATACGTCCCGACACATCCGGATTAAGACGTTCCTCGAATTCTGTACAAACAGTGTTTTTTTTCTTTCTTTCTCGACGCTTTTTTTGTTTTCACTGCCGGCGCTTCATGGGTGCACGGTTAGAATAGTTTAAACAGACCATCATTTAAACGCTCGTTTGTACGTTTTGACGATTCACTTAAAATGATTTGAGGGACTCGAGATTGAGCGAGCAAACGGATGAACGTTTTTCGAAGAGGTTATTCTGTGTTAGGACTTACTGTGACGATGTGACACGGTAAAACTCGAACTTACGTTATAGAAATAAAAGAGTGGATAGAGTGACGTTTTTGGAAAAGTTTGTTAGATATTTTGCTGCCGTCCAGCAAATTCCGGTATTTTAGTAGATACGTATGTGTCTAGATATGTAAAGTTGACATTGGAATCTTGAAGGGTCATCAGGAAGGAATTCCGAAATTAAGCAGGTGCGTCCTAGAGAGGCGCTTAGTCATTTATTGAGATAATCATCTTTCTTACTGGTTCTTACAGGGCAGCATTTCTTTCTTTGATGTGACATATAGAGTGCGAGAGAAATAAAAGCGATAGCGTTAACGTCGAAGAGAAAAACGTTAAGAACATGCGTTCATGATAAGGAACTTTGCGGATTGAACGCTCGTTCAATAGTCTCAACCTGTACAACGTAAATGGAGGTCCAAAAATACGAATTCAAGTCCACAGTACTTCCTGTTCCCCCAATTAAGTAATATCTGCCATTTTTTGAGGTTCTAAGGAGTTTATATTTTAAGGTTATCCTTGCGACCCACACTAGTCAATTGACGAACTGTTCCGCAAATTCTGTAAATGCTAACAGTTTCTTATATCTACACAGTCAATTAATCACTGTGAGAATAAAAACGTAAGGACTACCTTAACTGGGTAATTTTCACTATCTCGCATTGCCCCCGTCGACAACTGCAACAACTGCGAATGGATTCCACATTATTACCATTCAATTTTGACAAAGCTTATAACTTCTATCCACAGTGATACTTACTTCACAGAAGATATTGAATATCAAGAAAAAAAACTCTTCGGCAATTCCAATTCTAAAGAACTCCGAGGTACACCGTACATATCAACGTCCTTTCAGCTTTCGACCAGCATTCCCCAAGACGAGGCGATTATACCGGTGTCGAAGAAGTCGTTGGCGAAGATCGCGAAAGGGAGCAGCAGGTCTGCACAGCGGAGAATGCACCGGTGCTTATAAAAAGCGAGAATGTCTCGAAGCCGGGAAGAGGGGAGTGTACACACTATACGATGGTGAGGACCGCTTGTGCGAATGCAGTAAGAGATTATTGAAGAAAAGGGAATAAGGACAATAGGGTGGGGGTTGGCGTGTATGAGGAGCGGCGGAGAGGAGGTAAGCGCGAAGGGAAGAGAAGTGGCGCGCGAGGCAGACAGGTTGGTCCGTCCGCCACCCGGAGGCGCCCCAAGGTGGCCGGTGCTCGCGCGCCTCGTACGCCTATCCCGAAGGGAATAGACGAAGACGGCGAAGAGCGAAGGAACGAGGAGAAGAAGCGAGACGCCGCGATCATCTTGACGAAGGAACATGGTGGCCTCGCCCCCACGCGAAGACCTCCGACGATGGGGACGCGAAACCCGCTCGCCAACGAGTCCACTCGATTGCCGCCAACGACACCGAACCTTCGGGCTTTCTCGGTAGGAACCGCTCGACGCTCGGCTATCCTCGGCTTACCGACTGGACCGGCCGCACGGTCCCTCAACGCACTCGTAACTAATGACTCAATTAATCCTGGTTTTCGCTTGGGTCCCGTACGACCAGCTCCCTCACGCTCTCTATCCTCTGTCGCTCGCACTCTCTCTTTCCTCGGTACCGTTCGTTTGTCACTCTCGCGATATAACCGTTGCTCCCGATCCTTGCGAACATCGCGTACCTCGTGTAACATCCGAGATTATACGTTTCGAGGTAACATCGAGACGTAACGCTTCGATTGCAGTGCACTTTTGTGCATTATGTGTATAGGCTCTTCGTTATTGGTTTTATGCTGCTATTGAGGAAATAGGCTTGGTCTTTGAATTTCTAGGCGCGCATAGAACTGCAAGTGGTATTTTGGATTTTTATATTTGAAGCTTGGTAAAATTTTGTTTGTTCCTTTAATTACTCGGGTTGATTCTTGGGCTTCGGGAAACTCAAGGCTATGCTCTGCAAATTTGTTGAGGCCGATGATAATTAATTCAATTAAATTAAACTAAACATAGGGAAAATTTCCATATTATTCTCTCCGCATAAGTGGATTCCCCCAAAAAAGAAATATTACTCGACAACGGTAGTCTCGTATAAAACACATAAGTAAGCGAGAATATTCACCCTTTTTTTTTTCAATCGACAGTAAAAATTATAATCGATACAATTTTTTCGACAAACATCGACTAAAATCAAAGGATCAACAACATTTATTCCGATAATATCTTCACTCATGTTTGCAATGGTATAACTCATTGTTGATAATCCATTTAATCATTACGAAGAGCGAAACGTGATATTTTTATTTTTTTAAATCATCCCTTCTAATGTCTGACTGAATTGCTCTTTCATCTCTGCATCGGCGTTCTCCCTCTATTCCAGTTTCGTTCTCTTTAGCTCTTCTCAGCTGGCGTCTACCCTCGAGTCCTCTAATCATGGCCGAGAATACCGACCGGCGATCGTCTCTCGTTCGCGTTCACGAGAGAGGATAGAGACGTCCTAGGTCCTGATTGCGAGTGTACGTGTGCCCCAACGCGCGCCCTCCCTTCCATCCCATCGAGCCTATCGTATATTACTCGTACGTATACACCGATACGTGAAAGTTTTTCTGTGTGATATACCTACAGATTTGGGAAGTTATGGCTTTGGGACTGGATGCGATAGTGTGCGTGCGTTTTAGGACCGACCAAACCGCTTCGTGCTGGCAGAGAGCGCGCGCTGTGCTTCTATATCGTGTTATTATAAAGCCGGGCGGAAACGGCGCGCGGGTTTCTCTCTCGACGAATACACACGCGGGCCTCTTCAGCATGGGCGAAAAACTCCACGCGCCGTAATTGGATATAACGCGAGTCCCGACGAGCGCCCGCCGCCGCTTCGTACCTATATACTATAATCGCTATATGTGTACACTAACCGACTGCAACACACTGCCGAATATACAGTATGTATGTATGGCGTATTCCACACGAAACGAACTCCCCTTTCGAACGATATTATTTAAACTCGAAACGAGAGACTGTTACAATATCACTCGAAATAATTACACTACGACTTGGAGAGCTCTGAGTCTGAACCCTATTAAGAAATAATGAAATCAAGGTCTGCCTGTTCTAAGGCCTGTCGAAGATGATAACTGAATTTGATTAATGATGTCACGGGAAGAAATTTTTTTAATAAAGTCGTTCGCTTCTTCGATAGTACCAAAAACGCTGTACTAATTTTGTAATGGAACTAGAGATTTTGCCTGATGTAAACAAATGTCGGTCGACCACGATACGCAAAATTTCGAACTCTTTCAAAATACCAAGAACTATTGCAAAGTGAATACAGTAAAGGACTGACAAAGCAAAATAAGAAATGGCGTATTACATTTGTCAATTTCCTTCTTCAGGTAGTGAGTTTCATAGTTTGCGTCTTTAATTACAAAAAAACACGGTTTATTTTTTTTTTCGAAATTATTATAAGTCTGCGGAGTTTCGGAAAAGGAAAATATAGACTGCAGCATATCTCATTGCAGATTGCACTCAGAGGTCGCTCAGTCATAGTGAAAGACTATTTCAGGTGATACTATAATAGCCTTCAGTGTAAAAGGAATAAAAATATGTCGGTTTGAAAGCGGGTTCGGTTCGTATGGAATAGCCCATAAGCAATACAACGTGGTGCGTTGCTTGGCTGCAGAGTCGACACGCCGTTAAAAAGCAAAACTCGCTCCTCGAGGTTTGCTCGTCTCCGCGTCAGCCCGTGGGTCTCGCCATATACATATGTACCACTCTCTCGTCCAGAAACCGAGGCGTTGTATGTAGTTGTAACGCGGTCGACGGAACAAATTCGTTTACGAGCCATACCGCCGCCGCACTCGCGCACGCGGCCCAATATCCCGCGAATCCTGAGACCTCACAACAATCGCGACTGCTTTGCACCGTGCCGACAACCCTTTCGCGCTCGCTCTTGCTCTCGGTCCCTCTTGGATTGATGACGAACGAAAAGACTCGATCGACGAAGCGAGACCTCGTCAAACCACTACGAGCTGTATAACACAGCCTTTCAGGGTATTATACGACACTGCTTCATAACACGACACTATAAATCGCCGCAGGTGTCCCAGATTCTGACCCGTCCAATAACGACCTTGTTCTAGAATTATTTAATTGTACAAGCCATAAACATTTACCGGTAATAATTCTCAATACATTTTTGAGAAATGTAAGCATAGTTTCATTCACACAGCACGGCTTCGTTTACGACAGCACACGGCTTCCTTATTTTATACTCGTCGCATAGCATTCTCTATACCCACAGAAATGATTTATTAGTTTTTACTAAGACAGCATTATAGAATTCTTTTTATTTTCATTAAAAATATTTTTATTTCACCGGCGAGCATATTTATTAGATTTTAGTTTTGAGCGTTAGTTATTATAACCAAATGATTTTAGGTGTTACAAGTCGAGTTAATTGATTTAGATACTGAATAAACTATATTTAAATCCAATATTCGAGTTAACTATTGTCTCAAATCGAATGTATATGATATTTCAATCAATGACACAGTTAGTGTATACAGATTAGCCAGTCACCGGTGCATACATATTGTACGGGCGTAGGAAACGTTTTTCCGCCGAAAATCGTATACAGTTTTACTTTATAACTGTGGAAGGAGAGTTTTCTTCCTGTACATGCCGCAGTGATGTAATATACTCATTTCAAATATAATTCTAACAGGATCCCGGATATAAAAGAAAATTTACTTGCTACAACTAATTTTTATAAAAATATACTAAATCATTTCTCTGGGTCAATAAGAAACCAACGTGCAGAGACAAATTTGCAATTTATTTCAAAAAATCATTTTCATTTTGAAACCCTTGTGACGAATTTGCAGAAGTAACCATGTAGAAATTTAACCAGGCATGTCTGCTGTCAAACGAGGTCCAGATCAGTCGTAGATACCGTAACCTTATCATGTTTATTGCATAAACAATGTTACATGTAGATATGGTTCAGTCAGCATCCTGCAGAAAGAGAAAAATTTCAAATAGCGCTTAAGACAAAATGTAGCGTAAGAAAAAAACTCTGCCGGAAGGAAAAAAATCTCTAAAAAAATATCAACAATGTAGTTCCTTTGCAATTTTTTCAATAAATCGGTATATATGCATGATATTGAATTTCAAGTTTTAAATATTTAGGCCCGACACTTTTCCCTCAAGATAAGCACCCATTTTGGGACTTGTCACAGTGCATCATCAACTGCGACCCGAAAATCAGCTTCGTTGGTTTAACAGGGAGCGCGTTGGTTTCTAACGAAGCTTTTCACCTCAGTAGTGAAAGAAGTCAGGTCAACACCGTGAAAATTGCTCGTGGCAGTTTATCATTAGAGAGAAAGAGGAGCGTGGGTCGTTCGGATGACGAGACTGGGTTTGCGAATGATTTGCCATGGGGATAAGAGTTCTGATGGGAAAAACTAAAACGAGCGCACGTACCTAAGGCGCTGCAGGCGTCGGAGGGCTTTGGCAAGTGTCGCGTGCGTCCTGGCACCTTACAGGTAATAAACTTGTAATGGGACTGGCCGCCGGATTTACAGGCCCATTCGTCGCGCCTGCTGGACGCTCCCAGTATCCTCGTTTCTTCTTCCCCTTCGTCTTCTTCTTTTTTTTCACCTTCTCTTCTTGTTTCCTACGAAAGGACCAGAGGAATCACGATGGCGAAGCCGCGGGGGTGCTGACCTCCAAATCAGCACGATGTCGCGTTCAGGCGGCTCTCACTCACATCCCAACTTGAACAACTCGTTATGGGTGCGAAGGAATCCTCGGAAGGACAGCATCCGTCATTTCCGTCACCGCGTGCATCCTTGGCCAACAGATATATTCCTTAGTTATTAGAGTGGGTAAAAAAAATATTTATAATAAAAATAGTTGTATGTTGAGATTAATTTTTTTTTTTTTTCACGTTCTAGACACGAATTGCTAACTCCATAACCATGAAGAGGGTGACCGGACTTGGCCGATGATCGGCCCAATCTCGCTGCCGATACTGCCAACATTGGCATATGTTATGCCAATGAACCGCCTGATTATCTATATTAACAATGAACTGCCTGATTATCGGCCCGAGTCTTGGATGATAAGTCTGGCTCGATATTGGCGAACAATACTTGGTCGAACATTGACCTAATGTTGCCAATCGATAATTGGCGGGTCGATACTGGGCCAAGCTTTGGTCTAATATCGACAAGACAACCATTGGCGGGCCAATACTTGGCTGAACATTGTCCTAAGGTTGCGAAGTCGATAATCGTCACCCCACATTGGCTCGCGTATTGGGTGTTTCAGTTTTGTCGGAAAACCATGTATGGGTACGGGGAAAACTGGTGCGTTGAGAAAACCAACCTTTAAACGCTTGGGGCGTCAGATGTAGTTCGGTTGGCATTACGAATCTGTGGATTGATATTAGCAATCGGTTGATTAGAATTACCAATCGAGGGCTCGACTTTACCAATCGGTTGGTTCTGACATACAATAATCTACTTGTGCCGTATTCGACCGATGACAAGACGGTATATAACAGTCAAATTATCACAGGATGAAATATCACAGACGTTTGATCACACAACAAAATATCATAATAAGGAAGAAAAGGGGAATCAAAGGGGAGGGGATAATAAAAGCCAAGTGACATACTGAGGAATATTCCTTAGGAAAAAAATATAAGCTCGTCTGGATGCATGTAATATGTTACGTACGACTCGATGACTATTCTGGCCGAGTATAAGTTTTTCTTTGATTGAAAAACAGGCGATTATCCTTTAGACAAAGTCGCCTATGTATTGTCAAAATGAAACATCGCTTTTCTTGTTATTTCTTCAAAAATTTGATCACTTGTCAAATTTGTTTAACTGATCACTCCAAAAAGTCATGCATCCGGATTTCATCATCACACGATATACGTGAACGAGCATCACAAAATGATTAATGACTAAATGGAAAGAAACGCCTTGAATACCAAACTCATGAACGATTTTTTCAGATTATCATTAAGAAAATCGTTTCGAAGAAGAAAACTCAATTATTTACAGTCGGAAAACGGATGGCTTAAATATATTCAACACAGTTCTCGTGGCTTTAATTTAATCCAAAACAGGAATTTCTACCGGTTCACCGACGAAATCCATTCAAAAGTTTCTATACCTACCAAATTACCTCTATTTGTGTGTATAGAGCCTCTGCATTCAGTGGATTAACATTTAATATATACCTCTATATAAAAAAAAAAATCTGTGACAGTTACGACTTTCTCGCTTTCCTGACTCTGGAGTCACTCTATCCAGCTTCCACAGGCTTTTTTTACTGCCTCGGTTATACAGAAAGAGCTGAGGTGCGTGGAGTACTTAAGAAGACGGAGAGAAACTCCGAGAAGAACTGAGACCCAAAGCCGTGGGGGTGCGAGAGCAAGATCTATACCCATTTTCTTCTCCTTGTCCATCTCCTCTTTCCTTCGTCTTTTTTTTCACTCTCCGTCTTTAGATGCTTCATCGGGCTGTGAGACTGGATGAATTACAAGGCTACCTACGAAAGGTTGCACTGCGGTAAGATTTTAGCTTATACAGTCATTCGACATTCGACTTTCCGGGTCTCATCGCCGGTGCTCATCTTTTTTTTTTGTATTAAGATGGACCTCAATCTCCGACCATGTACCATTTTTTCAGCACGGTGTGAGAATGACAGACTCATAATATATGGAATCAAAATCATTTTTTTTTTTCGCGTTCAACAAAATTCTTATTTGGATAGCCGAAAAAAAAGGTAGCTTCTACTTAATTTGTAATTGTCATGAAGATGCTTCAGCCGTTTTGTGGTAAATCAAATTTCATTGGTTGCGACGGCGATGAAGGCTTCATTATTTATTTTTTGTATTTTACGTTTCGCTCTGATCGTCCCAATGAGAATAAACAATACTGAAGCACAGAATGTAAAAAACTCATCGTACGATCCGAAATAGTGACGTCCATAGGAATTGCTTCCACTGCTTTAATAGTCCCGTGAGTTCCGAGTCCCAACAGCTAACTGCACTCCATCTTCGCTGCGTATATAGTTACGTATACATATAAGTTAAAATATATGTATATTTGTGCAGAAGTAGATAGCTCAACTCTCGTGGACTACGAGGCCCAACGCGCTCAGTTATGTCTCTCGGCCGTTTTGTTATCTCCGCGACCGATCGGCAAACGCGATCCGATCCTGTGCGCTCCGGCTCCAGAACTCTACCGTAGATCGTATACATGTACACCTTTTCCAACAGCAGCTCGAAACTCCGCAACAGCAGGAGCAGCCGAGGCAACAGCAGCCACAGATTCTACTACGTTTGCTTTTTCGAGCAACCGCGGCAGCCGCAGCAGCGAGCGGCTTTCTTCTCGAGCTTTTACACTGCTGGACTCGAGAGACTTCGAGGTGTCGAGACTTATAGTAGACCGACGTGACCGAGCGCGCGAAATCTCGAGATCTCCAGATACACTGTCTGTATATATATCTTTCCACTGTCCACACACACACACTTTTAGTCTGTTTGCCTACTCACTGTCCGAAGCGAATTAGCCGACGCAAATTCACACTCGGATTTGCACAGCGGAAAAATGCTTTTCGCCTTCCTGGTATATTGAAGACGAAGTTGCACCAAGTTTTTGCAAGCGTCCTGGATTAATTTTTCGAAGCACACCTGAAGAAGTGGTACACTAAATGGATGCAAGGTTTTCTAAATGCCTTGAAAGGCTTTTGCCGGAATTTGTTAGCACATAAGTGAGTTAGGAAATGGTTTTTTCCCAACTTCGGTTTAATAATCTGATCTCGTGCACTTGACCCGACTGCCAAATTCATTGCGTCTAAGGAAAAAGAGGCTTTTATCAGAAAAGTGCAAAATTGTGGTCGATGAGTCGGCTGGAATATTCGCATTGTCATTGGTAATGGAAATGAATAATGAGAAAGTCCTTGTAAAAAAAATCCATGAGTTAATTGGAAAAGGCGGTCGGTTCGTTCGAAATTTTTTGGTTTCCTGTGTTCTCGAGGTCATTATTTCCCGACAGGGGAAAAACGTGCTTGGTAATGAAGAAACGCGCGGCAAGCGTGATTGTTGGTGAGGTGCGTGTAACGTAGCCCCGGGTATGGACGATTAGAGCGAGCCTGTAGCGGCCTGGAGCCTCATTGTTTTTCTCTAGGTCCGGGGAATCTTTGCCTCGGGAGTCTCTTGACTGCACAGTGCGAAAGATACTCGGTGGCTCTTTTGCTTGCAACGCAAGAAAAGAAAGACGTAGCACGATATGGGAAGCCGAAGAGGCGGAGAATTCTCCTTGCAAGTCACTTGTGGCCTCTGTTTCGTGTTTGCTCTCATCCCCGGGGCTCCCGTTACGCTACGAGAAAAACTGAAATTGATTCATCCCTGGTGCTGCGTGCTGGCGGCGCGTTCGCCTTCTTTCTACGCCCATCGATTCTCTTCCTCTGTGTATACGACGACCCGAGCAATTTGCTCGGTCTCTCAACGACGTAATAATCGACGTTCGCGAGTAAGAGATTTTGCACTCTCACCTTGCAACTCACTAATGCGAAATAACTTACTTTGTACGGCGAAACCGTATTGTCTATGGTTCATGATTCTACCGCTGAAGCTTCCATGGTATAACTTTGTTTTACTTCATTATTTGCGTGCTGATCTTTGTATTGTCAACGTTTCAACAAAGGTCGTTATTGTGACCGTAGGAAACGACGAGTTTTTCTGAGTTTGGGTGTATGAGTCGTTAATTGCAGAGAATTTTTTTTTTTATAACCCCGAAGTATATGCCAGATGATGGTCCATGATGTGTGAAATTCTCCTTGGAACTTGTTTATATTGGTGGTTGAAAGACCCGGTTAGCATCAGAAGAATGGACAACAATTGTCGGAACTGTAAATTGCAAACACGGAATTAATATGTGGCAACCAACTGGCATGGCATTTTATGGTGTGTAATAATAATATGGCATTAGTAAGGTATTGTGTGTCAAAACCAAGTGATTGATAACGCCAAGCAGCTGATTGGTCCCTGACCAGCCGATTGGGAATGTCAACCAATCGATCGGTACCGCCAACCAAGCGATTGGTAATGACAACTAAGTTACGACTAACGCTAAAAGCATTCAAAATTTGGTTTTCTCAACTAACTTGTTTTTTTTCGTGCACCTTTTATATGTCGTACTTAATTGAGTGTAAAATGTATACAATATGTTCTGTACTTAATTGTGTACAAAATGTGTTCATCATGTTTGGCAAACTAAGGTATACAAAATTTATTGCCAAAAGCTATAAGCATTATATATCGTGCATGAAAAGCGCTGACAGTTTTGAAAAATAATTGGAAAATTCATATACTATACAGTAATTTATACTCAGCCTGTGAAAGTATTTTTACTGAACACGTGTATGAAATTCAATTTAATGTACGAAAGAACATGAAAATTCAATGTACGTGTGGTAAAATTAAAGTTAAAAATATGATTGTACTAACGAATTTAGGTGACGGTGTATTAACTAAAACAACTTTTGTAACGAATTGAGGAAAATGGTACATCGATTTTACGTTATACTCGTGTAGTAAATTTTGTATACTCGCTGTAAAATTGAACCGGAAGACCGAACATTCTGCATAATCATTGAGATGAATCAAACACATTTGATTTTTCTTTTTAAGTACTTCTGGCAAGAATTAAAAAAATGATTTACTTTATTGTAAACTAAAATAAATAATAGAATTTCACCTTTTTTTTGCGTTGTCATGGTGAATTCTGCGGACGACCATAATTTAGAGCGTGAACTGCTTGTATTATTGTGCTAAGTCTATTCCAACTGACCTGTTCGGGTCGCACCTTTGCGCGTAAATTTGGAAATTCTTGACCGGTTCGAAAAAGAAAGAGAGGGTAAAGAGCGTAACGAGGTCCAGAGAAATTTGAATTCGAATGGTGGCTGGTCTCGAATGGAGTTGTGGGCCCCGCCCCGCCGGAACGACTACAAAAGGGGATCCTCGATTTTTCATCCTAGAACGTGACGGCTTGAGCCCTTGACCAACTGGCAGCACCCTCCCTCACGGCTTTCAAGAGTAGTTTCTCTCGGTAATCATCTTGTTCTCAACGCCGACGTAGATACAACAAAAGATCGAACTGGCGCTAATTACGTCGCCAAGGGCCGTGCGTCCGCTGTAACGAATGCTGCCAACGCGCTACGGTCCATCCACACTCTGTCTATACACTGTAGCACGGACTTTTCGAACCTTCGTCGAATGAATCTATCGTTAGGGAGACGTTCGTACCAGCCGGAACCAACGAAGCGCCAGCACGCACATTTTCACTGAAAAATAAATATCAGCAAACTTTTTTTGTAACTATACACCCGCGTGGAAATCGATACCATCGTCGACTTCACGCTATTGGAGATACGATTTCTCGCCTAGTTACGGTCAAATTATTGCACTACGATTGACAGATTTTTGTACTTTTTCATTGTAGGGTAGAAGTAGCGTTTTTGGCCATTTGATTCCATATGTCGACATCAACTTAATATATTTATGGCCATACTTATTGAACGTAATTGACGGTGATGGTCAGAAATGATGCCAAAGAGCTTCAAACATAATTTATTGCATAATTAGGTATTTTAAGCGTTGCATGTTCAATGTATAGTTTTATTGGAGTCATATAAAATAATCTGCGTTAGTGTTACCATCTAACACAGGTTAGTAATTTTGATTTATTTCCGCTAACGAAATAACGTGTTCTGTCACTAGTTACGCACCAGTGATACATTATTTCTCTCAAGGAGTTTTCAGGATATGGAATAATTTTTGTAACATTTATATTACATTAGGTACATAAAATTTATGAGACGAGCATTATCACGCTATATTTTTTAAAAATTTCGATAACAAATGTTACATAATTTAATACAAAAATGATGTATAACGTTTATACATTATTTTTAAAAAAATTCTGTTCGCAACTACATATGGTATTGTTATTAAAACAAAACATCATACTTATATCAATTTTACACAACAACGTTGTTTTTTTTGCAATTCGGAAGTTATGTAATTGTAACATTCTGTGTTAGGTGGTTAAAACTCTACGGCATTGACTTCCGGTCATGTTGAATGAAAAATGTGAAAAAAGTGTATAGCTATAATTTTATGTGAGATATAAGAAGCAATTTTATTTATCTTTGATGATAATTTTAATTGGTAACGGTCGATGTCTATATTTTTGACTGGAAAGATGCTTTGCTGACTTATGCACACACAATTCTTTCTCGATTTGTCGACAAAGACAAGGGACGACAGAGAATTGGTATTTCGCCAATAGACCAAAACACGCATATAGAACACACGCCAATTATAAGTGTTACTTTATTGATGGTAATTAAGGAGCGCCTAGGAGAGAAAAAGACATCTTTTTAGTCACGGCCCGGACTGACCAGATGCTTCTTCAGAAATCCTTCCCAACTTTTATTTCCTTTTTTTTCCTATAATGAGAATGTCTCTTTTAGAATGGTCGGCATCTTTCCGGCCCATAGTTTCGTGGAATCTCATCAGGCGCGCGCTTGTGTAAGTAAGACCGGGGCTAGATGTGTCAATTGTAATTCTCCGGTATTTAGCTAATCTCTGTTCTCTGGCAAAGATCGCAACATTTTTTTCATTAAGCATTCGTTTTTTCGCTCGAATTTATTGTACAGGTTCGATTAGAATTTTTCCACCTGAACCAATTGTCCGTTTGTCATCAAGAACTCAATAAAACTGAGTGTCCAACGAAAAATGTTTCCATGACGTTAAAGATTATTCAGGATAGAGTCACCAGTGAATGAACAATTGAGCAGAACAATTCCATAGATTTTTAATTATTTGATAGAACTAAAAAAATATCGTGTTTTCATCGCAGAGAATATGCAAACATTTACTGAACGAGCATATAATAAAGAAACAGTTTTATTGTTTTGAAGAGATGTAACTGATCCAAAGAAACGCGTCCATTAATTCAAAATAAAGATCTAATTGCCTTACTTACTAACATCGCTTCTTTGTTTTCCCATTTTCCTGATCCAACGGCTTCCGCAAAAAAGGTTCTTTGGTTTAAAGAAATATTTATTTGATTTGATACTTTTCATGGAGTTTGAGATCATTAAAAAAAATGATAGTACTGAAACTCAAGTATTTCATTTCGTTGGCAACGATTTCCGTGATTCAGTCAAACTTTTTCTGTCAGTGTTCGCTCGGACGGCATATTTCGCACTCGCTATAATATATTGATGTGCAACAACGTCTAAAAGTTGGTGATTGCAACGAGCGTGAGGTTCCGCCCAATCAAAGTAAAAACTGCAATCGAACGCGGCGTAAGCGCCATTTTTCTTGCTCGTCGTTCACACTATGTTTCTTGCAACTGCACAAATAGTGATAGTTTTGTGGGACGAAGAGTGAAAAGTGAGGTTACAAACTTTCGTCGCTAGGGTCGAAAGTGACCGAATAGCGGTCTGCGCTTGCGCCACATGTCGTCACCACACTGTCATGAAATTAGCTACATCGTCTCGCAAAACTGCCATGAAAAGCACCGCTGTTAATGTCAAAGAATATGAAAAACAAAGTATTGATGAAGTGTACTCAAGATTCGCTACGGATTGTATCCTTCCGTAAATTGTAATAGCGACTAATTGTGAGCCAATTGACCCCAGTCTCCCATATACGGGATCGTAGCAGAGGCAGACGGTAGGTCGATGTGGCTATAATTCCTTTTTTTATTTCCAGCTTTCTGCTCTGCCTCGAGAAATATCCACTCGTCGATGTATTTTGTATGGATACATACATACCTCCGTCGTTTCCAGTTTCGATCGGGCACCGAAGTCGCGCGTGACCGCGGCGGGCCCCACACTCGTTTCCAGGAATCGGTTACATACCTCGCTCTCCCGGGGACTCGAAACGACCGATCCCTTGTCGGCGATCACTTTGTGTACGCTCAATCATGATATTAACGACCGAGCGACCAATCCCGCAACGCGACAACCACCTTCGCTGTATGCTAAAGCGATTGTTGTGTTTTCGGATCACAGGCTAATAAGGTCTCGCGCGAACTGAGCGACGCTCATGCTGCGGCCGACGTCTGCGACACACCGGTGTGTCAAACCTTCATTCCCCTCGGTCGGTAGCATCACCAAAATACCTTTATACTTTTTAACCGTATAATCGCTGTATGCGAGCTTCGCCAGGAAATTAACGACTTCGATAATTCAACCAATCAACTCGGAACGAGTTAACGTTTCGTACAAAGTAAGGGTCATAATTTTATCTCTACCTTGCAGGTTAAAGAACTGCTCGTGGCAATGAGAGACTAAAATTATGGTAGATTCGTTATCCAATTCTTTCGCTGAGATTGATTGAATAATAACGTTTGCAAATCAAACAATCGTCAAAATCGTTAAAATCGTACAGAATCGTCAAAATCGTATAGAGTCGTATAGAGTTTTTTTTCATTACCAAATAAGTTTTTCAGTCGATTATCACATCCTTGAGTGCTGCATATTTATAGCTTATCATCTCTTGAAAAAAACATAGCACATCGAAAGTCGAAATATTGAAAACTGAAACGACTTTTCGAAAATTCTGATTGACTTACGATAACTTTGACGTAAAGCCAGCTTCAGACTGTTATAATCGTTGCAGAAACACGTACTACGAGCGTGAATTGCTTTATTTTTCGCGGTTGTAGGATAGAATACTTTTTTTCCCCTAAACAAAAAGACATGGCACATCGAAAATCTATTGTATCGAAACACACAAGCAGAAAAAGGGTCACATAGGATCACGAATCGTATGAACATGCAAACACCATGTTTAGCTACAAGGTGGGATAACTTAAAAGAAATAAGTGCAAGCGATGCGCGCAAACTGTTACCCATAAAAATAAATTCTAGAAAATCTACCGGGAAAATAAAAATTAACAGGCCATAAAAAACTGTTCAAAGGTACCTCCTCTTGATGGGTATCCAAACTTCTCTATAGAACAACTTCATTTACGAATGATTTACGTGTGACTGATTTTATTATTTTGTATATAATCAAATCGGCTGAATTCCAACAAAATTTATAAAACAATGACGTAGGTATTTCACCCCACAGCTGTGTACAATTCACACGTTGTCTTTATGGCGGATGATGTCATGGGGACGGTATATTGCTGTGATTCTCGCTGCGGGCGTCGTTTCTTAACGAGCTTTTTTCGAGGCCTATTCGAGTGAAGAGCTCGCACCAGGTTCTTGCTCTCGCTCGATCAAATTATACGTGCACCGTGAAGAGCATACCCACACGTGACTTCTGCCTCTCTAATCCTCTCATCATCCGGCTCTCGTCTGCTCATGCAGCGATGCACAATTTGCACCTCTTTGCAACCCTCGGTGTATAATATACTTGCTGCCAGCGTGACTAATGTGTCAACAAGTTCTACTGCTTATTACAGTGTTTATGGAAAATATTCTAGTTAGAATTCAACTCGATCATATGATCATTAATTGTTATGTGATCGTCAATTGTAATGATCATCGAACGTAACTAATAACGTATGTTGTTCGTCCAAATAGGTATCTGTACGATTTTCGAGAAATATTCGAACGAATAATCGTAGGTTATTCTTCTAAACTAAGTATAGTTATTGACTATACTTAGTTTAGAAATTTTATAACATTTTTGAAAGTGAATTCATAAATTGTGATATACTCATGTTTTGTGTTTTTTTAAAATCAATGAAATATAAAAATGTATTAATGCATTAATTCATACTTATAATTGTTATTGCTGAAGATAACTAGAAGAGTTAAGATCTGCCAATTGTCATTTTATCTTACTGTACGATTCTCAAACATGATCGATCTATCTTTTCACAGTAGGTGATCAATGTTTCCATCATCGTCATCTTTGGAGCTTCAAATCATGTCAGTTGAGGAAAAGGCTTGTTCACGAAGCGGCGTCTAACTGCAAGTCCATTGCAATGTTCCGACAAAGGGTACAATTCACCTATACAACTTACTACAGTAGCTATATACCATCGTATATAGTACCTATAATAAGGGGTTTGCTGCGAAACTGACAGATCGCGTGGTTCGCACGACGCTGAATCTCGGACGAGGTTGAAAAAGGAAGTTGAGTGGACATCACCTTCGAAGCATAGTCATTTCGCAGTTGGTAGGTGGAACCGAGTTCGGAAATGAGTGAGGCTTTGACTAAGCGATGTAGCCTCTGGACAGTGAAGCGGAACGAGAAGGACGAGGGAGATCGTTCAAGAAGAACACCGGCCATGAGCAGGTGAATCCCTGGAGCGGCGTGGACACCCTAATGTCTCCCAGGCTCCGACAGTCGCCCTGTCGCCTTTATAACGTCCCTTCGTGTTATTTTCTTTCTTTTTCTTCCTATACGCTTTCCACACTCATCTCGAGTGCCGAGTCATGCTTGTCAACCTGTGAAGTTTCTTCACAGACTCTCAAGCTCGTCGCATGTTTCAACAGGGGATCATCTAGGATCCTCTGACATGTGTACACAATCAAAATCATTATTATGGTCACGGGATGTGGAAAGATTCAGCTGCAATTAGGATAAGTATACAGCAGAGGAATTTGTCACTTTGTTATGGAAAAATCTTGAAATGTGTTTTGCGCTTGAAACGGTATTACAAAATTTAAACCACTTATAGGTTTGAAGGAGAATTTAATTGCTAGTTATCGCCATTGATAACACAGATAAATATTGGAATCAATAAAATTATTTAAAAAATATAACGTCTTCAAATTTCGACAACATCTGTAAATGTTATTTTTATGCTTCTAACAATTCTCGGAATATTTATTACACAAATGTGTTTGATATAAGTTCGGCTAAAATCGCTCGAATTGGCGAATTAAGAGAAAGATTATAAACAATTAAAAATCTTCTGAAATCGACGGATAAACGTCTACTACACTTCATTACAGGAAAATT
This sequence comes from Tromatobia lineatoria, assembly GCA_949699805.1. Lineage (NCBI taxonomy): Eukaryota > Metazoa > Arthropoda > Insecta > Hymenoptera > Ichneumonidae > Tromatobia > Tromatobia lineatoria. The sequence continues at coordinate 22,957,153 of OX453036.1, forward strand.
CGTAAAGACGGTAAGAGTTTAATTTCAATTAAATAAAAAAATGCACTGCTTTGAAAAAATGAATAAAAAAATTATTTTTTATCATTGAATCATACAGAATGATCATAAGAATCAAAATTTACCGATCTGGCCTATTAAACCCTATATACATTTTCCGTTGTAATGCGTATACATCGTTCGCTACACAAAAAAAAACTGGGCCTAAAGGAGGCGACATCTAATGAAGACATCACATCAGGCGTGTTCCGCAGACAAGCGACGCGACGGAGAAAGAGAAGAACAGTGCGAACCAAGGCAGTTTGGTCCGGTCGAGACAGAGCGCGAAGATTCTCGGTGGAAAAGACTCAGTTCTCCAAATCAGCGAGGAATACAATGCCCAAAGTCGACCATTGTCGAGAAGTGTAGAAGGAGCGGCGGTGGCGAGTCCTATATAACCTCAAAGCCAAGCGAGGAGCGCCAGGGCAACCGGATCGCTGCATAATGCGGAGGCGAGCTTTGTGCTTCCTGAAAAGAGGAGAAGAGGGCCGGGTGATCTATTGGAGTGCAGTTCGTGCGCTGCTCTGCACTGTACCTCGCTTAGCTTCTTTTTTTTCTTCGACGTCTTCCTTTTTTTCACTGACAAACATCTTTCTGCACTGCACTACGCGATCCTGTGTATGCTGTCCCTCGTTTTCTCCGTCTATCGTCGTCGGCCCCCTTCTTTCCTCTCCATCTTCGAATCCCAAGCGATAGAGGCTCGAGCTCGTAACACAACCACACGAAGAGTTCCCCCCTCCTCTCGTAGTCAGCTATAGTTAGCTTTCATCACGAACAAGGTGGAGCATGAACTCTCGACAGTAATACTACAAGAGAGACCTCTGCGCGGTGCCCCCGAGTCGCCGGAACTAAACGCGTGAAAAGGATTTCACAGAGAATCCGAACACGACGGATGTTGGCATTTATGGTTTTTCTGGCAATGGTAGCGGGTGTACACACCTCGCTGAGCTTACAAACCCCGAGCGCGTACACTGATCGTGAGTTAGAGAAAATGAGAGAGAGGGAGAGAGCGGGAAAATGATGACTGTCGTCGTTCCGCCGTTTGGTCGTGGTGGAACATATATACAACATACTAAACTATAGTGTTGTACACGTTTCGGCTCGAACTGACGTCCTTTCAACGCGTCGAGTGGATGAGAGTGAGAGTGTATGCTTTACACGCTAAGAATCGACGAATTCGCTCGGCTCGTGGACCGCAACAACAGACCGCGATGATTTCACCGCAATTACACGGATAATACGGTCGAATTACGATGGTAGTCGTGTCTTTTACTTTTAACGCCATTCGGAAGAGCAGGTAACACGGTGTAATTTTCTCTGTAAAAATTAAACAGGTTAATCGATTATGTGTGATCGGTATGGATTGGGAACTCTTATCATTTGTTTTAACACGGAACCTCTAAAACTGGTCCTTGCAAAGACAAAAAGGATTCCGAATCTTCAATGGAATTAACAGATATTAAGTGGAAGCATCACAGATTTTATTTCACTTGAATTTTCCGGTATTCATACACTGAAAAAAAATTGGTGAGTCCGAACGAATATGCGGTTGCCGGTGGCGAAAGAAATATTTTGTTGAGTCTATCGAGTGGTTCGAATTTAATGACATTAAATTTTTTTTAAATGTCTTTCGATTTAAAACAAGCCCGCAAAGTAGAAGCTCGCAAATTGCTTCCTCAATATTTTTTCATACAAAGCTTCTATATGAGGAAACCAATATCGATTAACATACTTTCCCCTGAAGCTTTAAAAAAGCGAAAATGATGATGAAGCAATTTGCAAGGTTCTGCCTTGCAGGCTTTTTTATATTTCCACCATACATCTCACTTTTCATATTTATTATAACATTACAAACCTTACAACATATCCAAAGAGCTAATATTTCTTTATAACATAATTCCCTTTACTTGCTCGTATAAGGAACCGAGCGCACTCGTCCGTAACATAGAAGCATATCTTATACGTCTCTAAAGGTGTAAAAAAACCAATTCCCGGATGCACCAGCAAGAAAAGCGGAATACCGCTGCAATGCATAACAATAATACAACAGGCAATATACCTACACGGTGCAGTGCGTCACTATGGTGCAGAATGTACCTATCATCGTTTCGCATAGGTATATACGTGACGCTTGTACATTATAAGGCATAGACACGACTCTAGAGTATTATACACAAGTATAATGCATATTGAAGCATACAACACATTTATAGTAGGTAATAGAAGGGCGAGCGATAAAGGGAGTAGCAGTAGCCAGGCGTCGCGAGAGGTGGCAACCGTCGACTGGTAACTGGTACCCGGTGATTTGTAACTGCTGGTAGCTCAGCCAGTCAGCCAAGCCAGCGGTCTACGGCTAATCCTACAAAGCGCACCGCCGCAACGACCTTAGAAAACTTCTGGACAATTTATCCCGTGGCATGCGATACATAAAGGGACCTTACTCACGCTCGTCTGAGTCCTCATACCTATACTATACACATAGTCTGCCATATATCTACCTATCTGTATATATATACCACATATATATATATATATAGTTTAGCTATGTGAGTCGGGTACTGGCAAAGCTAGATCCTTGTCTGCCTAGGTGCGTAACAAGAACGGACCAGAGGGAGGACTAGACACAGTCGTAACTTTCCGCATCCTTCACTTCTCGGCTTTTATCCTCACAGCTCGTCGGCGAGACCACAGAATCGAAGCAAACGCCTCATTGGCTAAATAGCAGCACCTCGATTCCGCACGACTCATCTTGATACGAGCATTTGACACTGATTTGCACGACAAAATGGTACTTGACGCTAAAAGTTCAAGAAGGTTGGAGACTTCGCACTTGTCGAAGCAGTGCTAAAATTTTTAAAAGCGTTTCTTTTATTTCTGGCAATGTCCGATGACATGGTTTTGAAACAGTTTTTTTAAAAGCCGTAATTCGCGCGGGATTATGAAGAGAATTGACTAGGTTTGTTACCGACACTGGTGGTTGCGCGGTCGGTGTGCGGCTCTCTGGCAATCCTTCGAGCTAAGCAGCATTGTTTGCGGCCATAACTGGGATGGGTGACCGCTTAGCCGTGCGGCGGCTGGCACATTAATCAGTGAGCGGGAGGCCAGATTTTCTGAGGCCTTGGTGTTTATATACTTAAGGAAGTACTTTCGTATATACACCGGGTAAAAGAAGAATATACAACCGTCTGTACCGGTGTGGGTTTCCCGCAGTTTTCTCGTGCCGACTTGCTTTTTGGAGATAAAACAATAACATAAAAAATCAGGGATAAAATCCTAGGGCGCAAGGTTCAGACCCAAGTCGAGTTGGTATCGGATGCCACACAGATACAAAGTATTAGAATTTTTTTTGCGGATACGTGTGTATTAAATTTGATATATAAATGTCAATTAACATGCGGAAAAATTGTTGCAAGATCAATAAGCAGTATACTAAACTCTTCATGAAAGTTGTATTTATAATGTAATTATTGGAAATTTACAACATATCTGCAAATTAAATGAAGTTTTATGTACTATGTCTGCAAAAAAAACCCCAATACATATATAAATTACCAAAAAAATTTTAACAGCGTAGGTAGCGGCACGTAATTGTTGTTTGGCTTCCGCTAAAAGAAGTTAAGGTTCACGAAAAAAAAACGTGGAGCATTGTGCCCGACAGTGACCGCCGTTTCTTCACTCTGCCAACGGAGCGTCGAATTATATCGTACGCGACCAAAAAACTTTTGAACAGATCATTGCCTGAATGTGTCAATGAAAATAGAGCATCGTACGTGAGATCTGTGCAGCACTATTTCACAGTAACGCGTGGCAATCCTTCCGAGGATTAGCAGGGTACATCGAGAGCCGTAGAAACCGCGTCGGCTTGGAGATCCATAGGCACAAAAGAAGGACGGGTTCTCGCGGCGTCCCAAATCTGCGGGGGGCCTCACAGCGTCCCTGGAAATTCGAGCGGAACGTGTATGTACGAAATCTCTCAAAAGTCTACGCTACACGATGCATCCCGCAGTCATCTGCTAATGCTGTATGGCGAATTGAGAAAAAAAACCATTTACGATGCTGGGCATTGAATCGTCGGGTCAGAAACTCTTCAAACTTGTAACCTAAAATAACACCGAATTTCAACGACCGTGCTTAGCGCTTCAGCACTTTTAGAAATTACATCTGTGAAGTCATAAGCTAATGTGGAAAGTCAAAATAAGTGAGAGAAATATGACCCAAAGCGACGAACTGTTTGTGTTATCGGTTTTTATAACTTGGACTTTACCGGGAAACATATTTTTCATTTCAAATGTTACCCAATCCTGTGCAAAATTATGCTGAGAGGAAATCCGGTATCGGTAACTGTAGAAAGAAGTTTAAATACTTCAACGACAGTTTCAGGGTGTAAAAACAATTTTCGTTGCGGTAATTATATGAAATAGTCAGTGTAACCAAAAAAATCATAAGAATGGTTGATATGACTATAAAAATAATCAAGATTATCAGCTTGCAGTTGTCACTTAACCCTAAGATTCTAAACATGGGTCGCTTGTGTCCGTGTGAAATATTTCAAGGTTAAGTAAGTCCCGTTTGCAATAAATATGTTGTGTATTAGGGTGACGATATTACCATTTTTTCCTTAGACTTCCCCGTTTTTTAAAACTTTCACACGAACAATATTTTTTTTTACACCGGAACCTCGATTCATGGCAGGCTGATAATTTTTTTGCGATGTCAGCAGTCATGCAAGAAAACTTTGCAATTTCATCAGCCGCAAAGCGACCATTCTTCAATAGAAAAAATTACAATTTCCCCGTTTTTCGGAGTTTCCACACAAATAAATGTCTATACCAGAACATCGATCGGTGCCACTCTGGCCATTTTTTTTAGATACCAACATTCGTGCAAGAAATGTTTTTAGGAATTATTCTAATGAAAAAAACGACGTTTCAATTATTTTTATTGCGAAGAAATTTCGTTACATTTTCTGAGATACACCAAAAAATATATTTTTGCAGTGAACAGTGCAGACATGAAACAAACAACAATTCCAATTTTTTTTTAGCACATTACCAGAGCTTTTGCGTCTAGTGAGCGACCTCTAATAATTTATTTATTATTTCGTTCCATTTACAGGTGCAATAAACATCAACAGAGTTCTCCTAGTATCAAGTATTACGCACTAGTTAAGATCTATCATAATTTCTACGGGTGCGGAATTGAATAATGTTGAGAAAAGGATCGGGGCTACGAAAACGCACAAGTGCGTCCCTGGCAGCGCGCTCGTCTTCTTCGCATCCCTCTCCGCACACTTGCCGCCACTCTTTGCTCTCTCACTCACTGTGTCTCTCTCTATCCCCCTCGCGTCTCAATCTGGAGTCCTCATCATGTTTTAATTTCACGGTCAACTTTCCTCTCTCGTGCGCTGGACCATCTCCCCACTCTCGGACCCTCTTCAATCCCCACCGCCATAGTTTTGCGGAGTGGGTTTGGTCTCAATTCTCCCCACTCTCGGTACCACGCGACAGCCACCGCAGTTGTGGTGGGGACGAAGCTACAACGGCAAGAAAGGGGAAAAACGGACGAAGAGGACGTTTGGCGAACGAAGTGGGGAAAGCCAAGGGACGAAGAGACGGTCTGCGATCTGTTGCTGCTGCTGATACGAATTTCTTAGGTGTGAGGGTTTCGACTCACGAATCATGCATGTGTTTGGTGTAGGCGGCGAATTTTAGCGAAACGACGCGTGCTCCGCTTGAGTGATGTATGCAACTTGACGAATAATCGTATGGGTAGAATACCTGTGATCGAGATTTCCTTGATTGAGCTTAAGAATGACTTTCATACTGGAAGTACTGAGTCACTGGCCTCCAGCGGCTTGTTCACTTATTAGGACGATAACCGTTGTTCCTCAGGCTTTCAAGACTCCATTATTCCATTTCTCACATAGTTATCGTTCGATTGGTTCAGTAGTTTTTTTTCCCAAATTTAGCAACTATTATTTTTTGAATGTACAATACGATATGCTTTTTTATCGAGTAACCTTCGATTTGATGATATTTGTTTTGTTTCGATGTAAAATTCATGCAGCAAACTACTCGAGTTAATCAGATCAAATTCCAATGCGGTGGAAGATACTGATGAATATTCACTCGTTATACAATTAATGATGAGGATGCAAAGTAGAACATTGAACATTGCTTTCTCATTATTTGTCACTTTTCATAGAGCTACGACTGTGAGAAAGTATGTTGATTAATGTTCGATTGCTGATAGAGGAAGCTATCTGATGGTGATTGCTATCTTCATGCATCAAATCGAAGCATCATAACTTTTATATCAGCTTGCAGCCTGAAAAAAGAATTACTATCAATGAACTTGTGAAATTTTTAATAAGATTTTTACTATAAATATTTGCACTAAATTTTAGATATAAAAATGGTATAACCAAAACAGATTTGAACCCATGAAGTTGAGAGTGTAAAGCAACGAAGTCAGACTTGCATAGAAGGTCGTTAGTAGCTGACCCCAACGACGCGGTGGCGCTCGTGGCGCTGTGTATATGTGTGACTCACTGACGTATCGCAGACAGCTCTCTACAAGTAAACCTCATTGGCTCCGCCCCTTACACTGATCTTTTTTGCTCTCTCACTGAGGTGATGGCTGGGCTACTCATCCGTTCTCTCTTCCTCCCATGCAAATTCCCCAGTAGTTTGATCAAGCGCGTGCTCAGACGTCTTTGCATCTTTCACCAGATTTCAACGACGAATAACAAAATTATCAAAAAAAGTGTTAATAAGTGTCACATTGCTTTGTTTGTTGTTGCGAAAATTGACTTTCTTTCGTTGGAAAAATTATGCTTTTAACATCACTTGTAAGGAGATGGAAAATGAAAAAGTAACTGATGCTAAGCATTTTTTTAGATATAGGGATATTTAAAAAAATGTAAATCCTGCATGGCACTTGTTACGGCTTGGCTATCCCGTTTGGATAACTTTTCCGTAACAACACAAAAATTGTTACTTGGGTATATACACTTTTTTGAATAGAAGAATCATGGCTGACCGTATCTACGGCTCTACTACTCGGAAGTTCTGCTACAAGTTTTCACGTCTCGCCGTCGAGTTTTTCCAATCGATGATATTTCCATTATCGAACTCGGCAACATCTAATAATGTTGTCAAACGGGAGTCTCCACTACTAACTGAGCGCTGCAATAATTTTTTAATTGACTATGACCAATTACGCGGGATTATTATGAATTTTGCAGGACTTACGCGACTGGTATTATTTGTAGGTAGCGGTTATATTGGATTTTTAACGGCTAACTTACACGCATATCAAATCTTTCGATATGTTCCTTAAATCGTAGATATTACTTATCTTCGACGTCAAAATATATTCACTTACGCAGTTTCGTAATATATTTGTTAACAGTTACAAAATTCGTTAACACAAAATAAAAATGAGTGTTCTTTTTCTAGAATAAATGGTTCGATGTTTGTTATAAATATAGAGGATTTCGGGGCAACGAAATTAAGGATGTAAAAACGACTTCGGATTCGTTACTAGTAAAAAAATCTATATTTAAGGCAAGTACCGTCCGTTTAGTGTAACTATTCTGTTTCTTTACAAGCGCAACTTTCGATTCAAGCATGCCACAGTCGTAGTTTGATCATCTGATTGAGAATACGTAACAGACTGGTGCTTAATGAGCATAATAAAAGGCAATAATTAGAGTTGTCGTTCCATTATTAATAATAGAATCAAGAAAATATTTATTTATTTATAAGAAATGGATACCGATGGAGTTTAATAATCATATAATAGTATATTAAGATACGAGTGCGATTAAACTTCTTCTGATGGGTTGTGTGATTACAATACTCGCCTTCGTTTCCTGCCGCAATTACACAAGTTGAGGAACAAGTAGGTCTTTTTCGCACGGAGTTCGATAGAATTATAATAATTATCTTATGCCTTCGAGAAAGCCGCGTCTATGAAGAAGGATGTTCATGAGTTTTGGTTTCCTCATATGTGAAGCCTCGTCAAAGGTATTCAATGAGAAGGAAACAACGATCAAAGTTAAACTTTTTTGGCTTGATTAATAAAGCAAGCTTTAAATGTTCCTCAGGATAACTCAGGACATTGACGACAATGTCCTTGATGTCTTAAAACATCTTGAGACGTTCGCAGAACGTATATCTGAGTGCCCATTGGGACTCCTTATTATTTCGTTGCTTTTCACAAAGTCGCCTCTATGAGGACGCCAAAATCGATCTACATATTTTCTCACAGAGGTAACTTTGTAAAAATCATGAGAAAGCAATTTGCAAGATTATAATTTTCAGGCTTATTTCGATGTATGTGGCGTGGCCGAACGAATCAACAGCAGTACTACTGCTGCGCTCTGCTGAACAAAGAGAACTGAGCAGAAGTTGCGACTCTAATTTTTTGTACCGACGATGTTTTCATGATGCGTGTGAGCATGATTTTAAAATACGCTACGTTTTTAGTTCCACGTTTTTTTTTTCAATTAATCCAAAACCGCAATTGAGTTAGTTCGATGATGAATAGCTTGTGCAAAAAGTATTTTGTTTTATTTTTAATATCAAAAGATTAAACTCTCCTGCAGAGATAAAGCCCCGGAAAAAGGTCCCGAATTTTCTCATAACGTATCGCAAAATACGCCACTAGATAGAGAAAAGTATGACTAAGCGTACGCTCAAAAATGAAACTGATCTACCGTGTAATTTTTAAAAAATGCTTAATTACAGATCATTTTCGGTGCGAAATCGCTTACTCTCACAAATCCACAGTAGCGACGCAGCAACGCCCCCGCACGTGTCCGCGCGGTAACTTAAATACCAAATCTCTCATGTAAAAACTGAGCCAAACTATAAAGAGTTGCTATTTTAATTGGATAAAGTGATAAATAGAATAATCAGTAATAGCCTGAATAGGTTATCCATAATAACCTGTTTTGATATAATTTTAAAAACAATGCTGATACTATGACTTATGAAAAATGAAATGAAGTTGACGGAAAAGTTAAAAAACATTTTTTACTGCAAAGCATTAGATACCAGTATCAGACTTAATAAATTATTTGTAAGCTTGTAATACAACAGAAAATATGCCTTATGATCAGTGTGGCTAGTGACAAAATAAGAAATATAGTTAAGAACCAGTATAGTTTGTAATGAAGCAAGAAATATACTTTGAAAGACAACGCAGCTAGAGATAAAACATAAAATCTGTAAGTCAGCGTAGCTTCTAAAAATCTAAGAAATATACTTTAGACGCTAGCGTAGCTAGGAAGAGAACATAAATCTTGTTTTTCAACCCAGTGTAGCTTTTAAATATATGAGAAATATAATTGACAGACAGTGCAGCATTTAAAAAGATGAGGACTATAATTTTAAAGCCAGCGTAACTGGAAAGAAGTTATAAAACTCGTTCTGTAAGCCAACATAGCTTGTGACAAAGCAGTATACTTCAAAGGTTAGCATAACTTATCAAGATGCAAGAAAAGGACTTCGGAAGCTATCGTTGTTACAGACAAAGTATGTGACTTCCACTTAAGTTTAGGTTGTAACGACATTCAGCACCTAAACTTACCTAGAGCAGCTGAAAGAATGAATCGTGTGAAACGAATTACATTTAGTTTGTTTGGAAATCGCGGCTATGTTTACCTATCGATTTCGATGCACCTCGATTCGGGCTCGCTAGTTTGACTTAAGCTTCCACTCTGTTGTGCCTTTTTTCTTCCCGAGCCTTTTCGAGGATTTGAAAAGCTTTTTTCTGCGAATAACTGTTTTGTTGATGACATTTTTATAACGATTCGAGGTTGGCCCATCTTAGAATTTGAATTGTACGCCATCTCTGTTAGGTTGTGCCAACAGTATCAGCCGTGCGCAGTTGCCAAGTCGCTACCGTGATTCCGGGAACGCAGAAAATCGTTATTTGAAGTCTCTACTTGCGTTTTGCGACCTTATGACATCTTTTTCGATTAAAAATGTTAATAAAAATGTTACGGTATCACAGTATATTACCATAAAAACGCAATAGCTGAATGTAAATAATTTCATAATTCAAGCATGCAGAAGTTGGCGCAATCTGAGAAACTCGTCAACTGACGTACTTTAACATAGCTCGTTGTAGTTTCTTTTAAAAATAAAGTTCTTCTCAATATCATGTTGTGCTTGAACACACACTGTGCTACACATATAAAAGATTTCGTTACAAAATAGTTGTTGTTTTGACTCCGGTCCTTCATCATCGAACTACCTTAAGGTGAGGTGAAATATATTCAATCGGTAATAAAAACTGTAAACAATTATTCTTACGGGTGCCGAATTTTCTGGACCAAAGAAAACTTTTGCAACATTCCTATACCAATCCTGCATGTTGTAAGACTTTTCTTTTATTCGGAAACATTCGGTACCCGTGAAAATAATTGCTTACAGTTTTTGTTACCGACTGGGCACGGAACGATCGGGTCGGAGGGAGGGTGTTTCACCTCGCCTTAAGATGATGTACTACTGCTCGGTCGGTAACAATGACTGTGAAGCATCGTTCATAGGCTAAATAGATGTTTCAGACAAAAAATGAAAAGTACTGACTACTGCTTAGTATTTTGCAGTCAGTACTTCTTGATTTTTATTCGATTCGATAGATTCAGCCGTTTCCCTTGCACTTGTGACAATTTGCGAGAGTCGAACAATATGTAGCACATCGTCTTAAAGCTATTAAAAATATGGTCTCCGACTGTAATACTTCATCCGATCATTCCGATTTTCGATTTTCTTCTTCTTCTGTTTGTGGTCGGCTCCGGTTATCCGCTCTATCGCAGATTTGTATCACAAGGTCCCGTTCAAAATTCTTCGAGATGGCGTTGAGCTCGTACGTCAGAGGGCACCACCTCTCTGCGCATGGCATTGCTTCTAAGATAACTTACCACCGACTGTTGGTTCGATAGATTCCAATGATTCGACTGACGAGCGTCAAATCACCGAGTGTAAACATTGTATTACTATCAACGCAGCTAATATTCATGACAAATATTTTATCTATCATTCTTTCGTCACTTCGTGTTTTTTAAAATGCCAAACTGTCGTACACCAATACATATAGCTGTTGGTTCGATAGATTCCGATGATTCGACTGACGAGCGTCAAATCACCGAGTGTAAACATTGTATTACTATCAACGCAGTAAATATTTATGACAAGGATTTTATCTATCATTCTTTCGTCACTTCGTGTTTTTTTGAATGCCAAGCTATTGTACACCGATATATAGCTGCGCAGTAGCAATGCATTAACTGCGGGTGAAATATCTACCACGCAGTCAATGCGTGAATGGCGCTAATGAAAATACTCGCGCCTACATTCGACTCGGAGAATCGCCTTGGGGGCCGAGAAAAGGACATTATGTATCAACTTGATAGATTAATTTTAGAAAGTATAACAAATACGCAATAGCTGTGAAGCGCAATGCCGCGGTGCGTATACATTTAAGTCGCAGCAATTTCTGTGAATACGGTTGGCAGCAATGCTCCGTGAAATCAGCATTTCACGTCGTTTCGAAAGAACGCGCGGCTCAGCCATTCACAGTCGAGGAAATTATGACGCCGAGGCATCAGCTGTTTTCAATCAATGAAAACACAGTGGGACTCTCAGTCTAGTGCATCGCGTGCTCGAGGGCTCGAGGCACGGGCGCTTGTAGAGCGTCATATAGAAGAAAAACATTAAACAGCTGGAACACCGTTGACCGTCCCGAGTCGTCAGAAGAGTGTGTCGTATTATGTTGAGTATCATTGTCCCGCACGAGGCACGTGTTAGGGATATGGGATTTATTCGAATAAATCAACCGTCGCGAATAACCCGCGTATAACGAATAAACAAAGTGTTGTGAATCGCGTGCAAACGAGATATTGAGACGACACAAACATCTATCGATGCCATTATCGGGATAACATTTTACGTATCTCGGGACTACCCGAGGAGGTGTGGAAATGTCTTCTTGGCTTTCTCAATGGTCAGATCCCATCAAGAAGAGGGCATCCAGATATCTTCTTCAGCGTTATCTGGGCCAGTTCTTGGAGGGAAAACTCACGCTCAATCAGTTAACCGTAGATCTTTACAATGGAACTGGTCGGGTTACCAACGTCAGCCTCGACGTTCAGGTAAGCGTAAATAAGAAAAAAAAAAAAAAAAAAAAAAACCAAGAAAATAATCACGTACACAATTCTCTTTGTCTCGCCGTATCGGAGACACCTCGCGATGTCAACAGCCATAATGCGATGCGTTCGATCTATGCACATACATTAACCCTTTCGCACTTTGTGGCGAAGCTCTTTTGTATTCCGATTTCGCGAATAGTCACGCGCAATTGAAAACGTTTTTTCAGCGTCTTGGTTGATTGTTGTTAATACAGTATTAGTCACTCAACTGTGTTTCAATGCCAAGGGTATTAGCAACTTCAATTAGCTGGTGTAATGATGCATATTTTTTATTTCATTTTTTTTTCTTTAGGATTTTTTAAATTACTTTGCTCTTTGTATAAGCATAGAAAAACTAAATTGTTTGTTGTAGAGGCAACGTTTTTTTCAGCATTTTGGTTGATTGTTAATATGTGCCATTCAACTGTGATTTTAATGCCCATGGTATCAGCAACTTTAATTGTGGTGTTTGACTGCATATATTTTTTTCCATGATTTTTTTAATTACTTTCCTCTGTATGTAAGCATAGAAAAATTATAGATTGTTTGTTGTGGCACAGGCAACGTTTTTTTAGTGTTTTGGTTTATCATTGACAATGCATAATTAGTCATTAATATGTGATTTTAATGCCAAGGGTATTAGCATTTGTAATAGTGGTGTAATGATGCATACTTTTTATTTTTTATTTTTTTTCTCTAGGATTTTTTAAATTACTTTGCTCTGTGTGTAAGCATAGAAAAACTGTAAATTATTTGTTGTGGTACAGACAATGTATTTCAGCATTTTGGTTGATTGTTAATACACATCATTCAACTGTGATTTCAATGCTCATAGTATCAGTAACTTGAATGGTGGTGGCTGACTGCATATTTTTTTTTCTGTGATTTTTTCAATTACATTCCTCTGTATGAAAGCTTGGAAAAATGATAAATTGTTTGTTGTGGCACAGGCAACGTTTTTTCAGCACTTTGGTTAGTCATTGACAATATATAATTAGTCATGAAACTGTGATTTCAATGCAAAGGGTATCAGCAATTTCTATGATTAGTGTAATGCCACATGTTTTTGTTTTTTTTTTTTTCTTAAAAATTTTTTTAGTTACTTTGTTTTGTGTATAAGCATTGAAAAATAATAAATTGCTTGTAACGATACAGGCACTCAATAACATGGGTGAACAGCATCATCTGCCATTGGAATTTGTTGATGGATATATATCGGAAATGTCTGTCAGCATTCCCTGGTCTAAGTTACTCAGCGAACCTTGCTATGTGGAGATCAAAGGTCTCGTACTCACTGTACAACCTAGGCAACGAACAGAGGCTGGTACTTCTATGTTTGAGTCCATGTGGGGCTCCATGACTTCCAGCATGCAACTTGCTCAGGAATGCTTGAGACAGGATGCCAATACTGCTGGAAACTCTGAGCCTGTAGAGGGAGTCGAGTGCTTTGCACAAGCCATAGATTCCGGTAAGATTCACTATTATCTTGTAGCTTTTTGAGAGCCAGAGATACAGAATAGTTCTTAAATTAAGTTCTTTAAAAAAAAATTTTAATTGCTGAAATGAGCCATGACTTTGCACGGCAATATATAAGGTTTTCCAGTGATAGTTTTCAAAATGAGAATATCAAAACCATTTTTCAATACATTATTGTAGAATAATTTTTTTATCAAATATTATTGATAAATGTACTGTAAAAATCCATAGAGCTCAATGATAGTTATGTTTCTAATAATTTGAGAAAATAAGGATACTGTAGAATATTCAATACAAATTGTGGGCTATCCTCGTGAGAATAAACTAATTGCTCCTTTTACAATTCATTGCAGTCTTATGCCGCGTTAAAGTACGCTTTCTAGATACTGTGATACGCTTGGAACATGTTCCTTTGGATTCTTCAACTGGAGTAGCCATGGAAGTGTTGATTAAAAATTTAGAATACTCAGACGAAGCAGGTTCAGATCCAAGCAATGTAACTCTAGAAGGAAATCAATCAGCGAAGGGCTACGTCGTTTCGGCTTTCTCGACAAAGCGTTTTTATCTTGAGGGCGTGAGTTTCCACACGGACGAGTTTCCTTCGCGTGCCCGTACGTTTTCACGGAGCGCCATGGAAATAAGCAGAGGATCGACACCCGATTCTAAAGTTAGAATTGTTTTATGTCTTTGCGAAATATCTTTACACAATAAATACAAGATATTTTTAATCATTCAGTTTTATTATACAGCACTCAGACGGCCAATTCTCATCCGCACAAACATCGCCTTCTCAACACATGCAAAATCCGTCAGATAAGAATATTATTAATGATTTGAGCGAGTCGAATCCGATAATTTTTGCGAAGTTGACGGGACGGCAGGAGATTCGATTAAAAGTGAAACAGGGTGAGGGTGTGCTGGGGCCAAAAGTAAGTTCAAATATGAGCGAAAAATAAACATGCAACGCTCGACTGTAAAATCGATTTAACGAATTCATTTAATTCATTTATTTTAGGTAGAGCTTGAAATAACTTTGGGTTCTTTCATATCATTGCTGAGTCCGAGGGCGTTGCACGTTTTGGTGGAACTCGCACACGGCCTCGCTTCGCCCGACTTGGAAGACATGAGTAACGTCGTGCCTAGAACATGCACTGAAAAACCCATGGCCGATAGTGATTTCAACAGAGTGGAGAGAGAACTTATGGATCAATTGTATCCTACAACAGGACTTCGAACGACAGTAAGTTCGGGTTTTTACTACAATAATTTAACTCTAGAAAGTAACACTTCCTCATCCGAACAAAAAGAATTGGCGTATGCAACACGCATAACTTTAAGAAACTATGACTTCCACTGAAATTAACTTTCTTAAATAATTCTGAGGCAATATTCTTCTTCAGTGGATGGAAGATTCGATTGTTTCGGCTAACACGGGATTTTTCAAATTCTTCAATCGTTCGTATATTCCGAAAAAAGTTTCCAGAAATACATGCATTTGTAAAAACAATTTGAGTATAAGACACTCAGTATTGACTATCTTTCTATTACTGATCAGTAAATCTTTCTCTACATCATATTTTCCATCTGTATTATTATTCTCCAAAACTCGGAAAACTTTTACTAGTGTACGCAAAGCGTTACTGAAAATAGTCGTGACGAGGGTTCCATAATTAAATATACTGTAAGTGAAAGGAATTTGTTCTCGCAATTGTCTGATTTACGACTGACATATTCGAAATAAGGTACGAAGGTTATTGCGAACAATAAAGCAGTAAATAGTCGGACTTTCCTCACTATTTACAGTGCTTGTTATTTCACATCGTACCTTTATTCGCTATCTAGTCGCTCAACTCACTTCAGGTAGTCGTCTTTGGGTAGTCGTCGACTACCTGAATGTAGCTGAATTTCGCTAAGAAGATTTAAAAGCTCGATGAGTGCGACAGAGATAGGACTAAACTTGGGTTCCCAACTTTTTCCGCCACCGTCGTCTCAGGTACTCGTCGACTACCTGAGTGTACCTGAATGTCTTTAAGGTGATGTCAAAGCTCAATGAGTGCGAAAGAGAGAAAACTAATCTTGGGGTCCTAAATTTCTTAGCCGCCGTGGATCTTTTGGATAAAAGACACGAACGTCGTGCCTTGCAGAATTGTTGGACGGAGGGAAACTTTCCCATCTTTTGTCTAAAAGATCAACCGTGTCGGAGAAAATCGGATAACCTTTTTCGGATACGGACCGAGTAGTAGCTTAACATCACCTTGAGGTTGTTTTGCTGCCTGGGCCTGTAGGATGAGGCGGCAGCAGCTGTTAGTATACAAACGAGACAGCTGCGTATTCAGTTTCCAAGCACAGACGATCATGAATTTTCATAAATTAATAATTAAATAACGATACTGTCAATCGTCTTCCAAAGGTGCTGAACGCTTTAGCAATTATCACTAATCGAATCTAGGTGAATTTGCAAAATCTGTTCATCATCGAACTAACTTAATACATGATAATGGTAATGATGTGGAGACAGAGGGAAAAAGTTGTACGAACTCAATTGCCTTAACCGTTTGACTCCCAATGCAGCATTGTTCTCTAAATTGACAATATTATTATTTAAAATATCACTCCTTAATACTTTTTTTCATGCGTCAAGGAGCTGCAAGCAATTTCTTTAGGAATCGTGATGATGCAATTTTTTTTACCGATGGCCATCATATCCTCAGAACCGCTAGATAATAGATTATTGTCAAATTTAAACAAAATACGCCGAGATACTCACATTTAGAGGTCGCTGGCAATCTTAAATCAATTTTCATTCTTGGATAATTCCGTATAAAATACTACTTTTTCTCATGGATATTGTATATTTGAAGTTACATTTGTTGCGATTTTGTGAAAAAAAATCTTTTATAATAATCGGCGATCGTCAGCGGCCTCCAAATGTGCTCAGGGTTATTATCAGGTTATCAGGTATTCTGTGTAAATGTTAAAACGATCTATCTAGCAGTTCTCGAAATATGATGTCAACCGATAAGAAAATTCCAGCATTGGCCGATGGCTATATCTTTTTTTCAATATATGAATGAATTTTTGATCAATAAAAAACATCGTTTCAGTCCCACCGATCAGTAAACAGAAAATTGTTTTAGTTCAAGCAATATTTTTTTTAAAGTCGAAAAAGTTCGACCTCCTTTCAAGGCCTTAGATGTAGTTGTAATCCTTTAAGGTTTTTCCTGGACTTATGCAACGTATAATTCTCATATAAAATAGGATCTGGGACATACGCAAGGATGGTCGACAGCGTCACCAGATGAATCGGACAACGAGGAAGAATTTTTACCTATGCGATTAGCCGGCCCCACATCAATGACCGATTCAACCTTAACGAATGACATGAGCTTGGACGGAAGTATGTCAGCGAGTAGCATTAGTTCGAAGAGTTCAATGACGAATCATCCGAAGTCACACAAACATCATCCGAGTGCCGATACAGATCCTACGGCGGAGACTTCGCAATTTCACGTGAGAGTATCATCGATAGCAGTGATTTTGTTACACGAGGATATATTGACTACGTCAACACACGGACGCGGTTTGACGAATGCTAGCATCGAGCAGATGAAGAACGTAGCCGAAGAATTTTTCCAAAAACTCGGTATATTTGCCGCTGACGGTTACGGCAACAAAAACTTCGATAGGGCCTCGAAAATGTTTCTGGACGCCTGTGGTGCCAGCCATATTAGGTAAAAACGTCATCGATTTTTAATACCTGCTTGTAGAGACTTGTAGAGTTTTGGTTTTTTGACCAGGTCACGGAACTTCAAGTCAAATCAGTGATAAATTTTCTACGCCGTTTTTCACATGACTTGCCATACACCGATCGTATTTTCGGATAATATGTGGCTGATTTCACCAATTAATGATCGATAGTTGTACCTTACCTTGGTAATTTGGCAGTAACCTTGCTAATTTTGAATATACCATGAATTATAGTTGCTTGAATATTTAAAGCTTTTTTTCGGGTGCATCCAAGATTTCCTAGAGATATAAAATTATTGCGATCTTTCAATTTCTTTCTTAAAATTATTTCGTACGTGGGTAAGTTTCAGCTTTCCAAAAACAAGAAAATACTGTTGTACGCATCGGAAAATGTTAAATTGTAGAAATCGACTAATAACTTGATAAGTTTTTGAAGGGTTTCCATTTCTTAATTTTTGTGTTATTTGCATATACATTTTTTGTCTGTGGAAAATTGGCTTTATTGAATTATGCGTCGCAATGTATATCTAAATAGCCCGTCACTGACCCACTGAAATTACATATAGTGAGTGAACATTGTTTCAGATTGGCAATTAAAAATGCACCATAAACAATTAAGCAATGGGAACCCTTCCAAACCCCATTTCTGAAGTTATGAGTCGAGTTTACTGCCTTAACGCTTGCATATCCGAAGGACATTAATTTTTTTTTACTGCGATCTTTTACGTAGGAATATATCTCAATTTTTTTTTAGAAATCATTAAGCCCGTGTTAAAATAATTCAAGAAGTAAATCCAGACATTGCTGTTATTTAATGAGGAAATTTACAAGGTAGCCCCGAAATAATCTGAAAAAATTAAAAAAATCTCACTTTCCTTAACATCACACCAGCGAAATTACATCCACATCGTCAAGGAGAGGTACAAACCATGGTCAATAATTGGCAAAATCACCGATGTACACATGCATATCTCGTGCCTATTAATTTTTCGAATTTTTTAACGTTTGTACATGTCATAAATACGTAATTCAGTGCAGACTATTTCAAATTGGTTTTGTTTGTCTGTAATCGGTTGCAGAAGTTCGTTAATAACCATAACAAGCCGAAAAAACCTTTTATTATTTTCTGATTAACGCTTTTGTGTATGTTCCTTTCAGGCTCCTGGCAGCACCCTTCGTAGTCGAGGGAAACGAAAACACGACCTCTCAAGCGTCCGCTATAACGGGCAGTTTGTCTTTAGCTAGCCTAGAAATTGTTGAGTGCCTAGTCGATGCGAGTAATAGTGGGACGGAGAGCTCGAAAATAGAGTACGTCGAGTTGCTCGCATTCCCGAAGGATTCATCTGAAAGTCTTGAATTTTCAAACACCACAGATTTCAGAATGCGCTTCAAGTACACCGAAACCGCGGTTCGTCATGGACAGGTTACGAAATTTGCGCATCCGCGAACGGAGATCGAGTACGTTCGCACTTGAATAATTCTCGTCAGGAAATAGCTATGAATAATCTAATGCATACATTTTTTGCTTCGCCATTCAGCATACAAATGGAGCCGTGCAGAAGTGAATTCGACATCACAATCGTGGACAGAATATCGGCCGTTCTTAATCCTCAGCCCATATGTTATTCTAATTCGTGCTCTACTCCTAAAGATAACGCAGTACGTATTAATCGGACCACCTCAAGAGAATTACGAAATTATGTCACTGAGATAAAATAATTTTTTTCGCATATTCTAGAATCAACAATCCGTATTTTATCAAGCCGTTGAGAACCCTCTGTTAGCTGACTCGCGGCTGGACGTAAAAATCTCTTCAGCTCGTGCCATTATCAAAGTGAGGTAAGAAGATAAAACATCGAAATTCGATCGAATTCGTGTTTCGAAATTAATTCAACATTTATATAATTCGTCGAAGAATTTATTTTGTTCTTCTTGCATTCGACATATTCACTTTTTATTACATTGAAGTCCGCGTGCTTTTGACTCACGAGATTTCGAACGCAAGTCTTTAATGTTTAAATATGAAGTTCTTAAGGTGCGTCTGGCCGCGCTAAGTTGATAAAATTCCATTTTTCAGATTTCCAGTGCCCGATTTGAGGCCGTTGCATGACATGAATCGTTCTGCATGGTGGGATAGGTCAGTGCGATCAGATTTCGTGACCTTGTCGTTGACAGATTTACAAATTCATACATCTACCGAGAGTGACGCTCACCATTTGTCACGTCACGAAATTCAATGCCATCGGTTGCTACTAACTTACACCGAAGCTGACTCCGATATTCCTGTGGAAATCGGCGTGGCGCAGGCGGACGAAAAGGCGTATGCGTCGTTGCCTCAGGAAGGCGGTGCCGGATTGCCCCGTATGGTGATTGTTATTTATCCAACGACTGTAGGAGGCATTTTCGACGATAGCTCTGACGGCGAGGCAGAATCGAGCCTTGACGATTCTTTGGAAAAAACGCCGAAACATCAGCCATCGCCATTCAGCTCTAAACGCGTAATACACGAATCCGATACGCCGCATTCCGAACCTCACTCTTCCTCCGACAAAGATAATCCTGAACAAAGGTATGATCTAGGATTAAGATAGTTATGACGCGAAGAAATTTCAAACTCAAAAACTTGATTCTGCAGAATGTTATAATTTGAATATAAAATTTACGTTCCCGAAAAATCAGCGCAACTCACGGACCATCGGAAAAAGATATTGAGTTCTGACAATCGACGTTTTTAGTATAGCGCGCACTGTAAAAGTAGATGTATTCATTTTCAACCCAAGAATTATCACACTTCAATCAAAGATACAAAAAATCTAAATTGTGCATTGTATTCATCAGTAAATAATGATTCTATTGTGCTAAACAAACAGGTGGGTAACGGGATATTTGACGAAGATACAAGCGTTAAAAACTGCTACTATCCCCACCACTGCCTCCCGATATTTTGCTAATTGCTATTGCTAATTTTTGAGAACTCAATGTAATTTTCCGAAGAATGTCACTTGCGTCTCGTACTTTAATACATGCTCGAAAGAACGATTAAAATACCAAATCATCTTTATTTGCGAAGCAACGGTACATATTTTACATAATTATACTTGACATACGAGAGACGAATTTTATGCTTCATTTCCGGTAACGAATTCTTCTCTTTTGGCTTTCCATAGATTCGCCACTTGAATTAGTATGTCCAAAAAAAATTTTAATTGTTTCTGAGTGAACTGAATCCTTTGCAATCGAATCAAACGTTATTTTTCTTTTGTGTAGGGAAGGTGAGGAGTTAGTAATACCAGGCAACCGTCAAGAAATGTTGGAATTCATAGACGAAGGAACAAGAAGTGCGAGAGTCCAAGTTGAAATTGCTTTCCCATGTCTTTCTCTTCAAATACCATCTAAACATTTGTACGAGTTGCTATACAACAGAATCAACACCGATTTGTTTTTGTGGGAACCCTCAGCACCGCGATTCCAGAACATGTCCCACACGGACATTCACGTGGGTCTTGATGTCGCAACGACGCTTCTTCAAGAATCGATTTATCCAAGGTAATTTAAAAAACGTACAGTTTTTTCGTACAGCATTTCTAATTACTACCAAAAAGTTTCATCTTACGTACACATGTAAAATATCTATAATTTAATCGAAGCAGCAGCGCTGCTTTTTAAGCATAAATTTAGAAAAAAATTGAAACATTTTTTTCAGGTGTTGTAAGACTAAATTTTTCTCTAGCTGCCGTAATTTATAAGCAAAGAGTTCTTGACAAATAAAGTAATAACAAATTAGTCGAAAAACGTCTTGAAAACTGAAACGAGCCTGCAAAGTAGAACCTTGCTGATTGCTTCCGCATTATTTTGCGCTTTTACAAAGCTTCCTCTAGAAGCCAAAGCGATCACTAACTTCTAGAGCTACCTTTGTAAAAAACGAAAAATAATGATGACAAAATTCGCAAGATTCCACTTTGCAGGCTTTTATGAAAGTCTCGAAGGAATTATCTGTTCTCGTAATGAAATTTGAAACATTTGTGCATTTCCGGTTCTATTACAGCAAGTTCAGTATGTGCAAGAGCGGAATCCAGTACGATTCAGATTCAGATTCCGACGACGAAGGTATATATCAACCGGCGGCTGATCGAAGTTTCAAGCAACCTCCTATAAAATTGCCTAAAAGCCGTCAGAGCAAATTGGCTTTGACTTTCGCAATCGGCCAGGGTCTCGTGAGCATGTACACCCCCGCGCGCGACGCATCATCGAAGGTGATTCCAGGTCAACAGGGCGAGCTTATCATGCGTCTCGAGGAAGCCACGATATTTTCTGTAAGCGTATACAAGGGAAACGCGGATCTCGGATATGTTTGCGCGATGGTGAAAACGCTGGCTCTCAATCACTGCGGTCTCACGACTACGCCCTCGCAAACACCGCCACTGAGACCTATAAACAGCGTAATGCCGCGCCACTGTCAACCAACCATTTATCCCACCGAATCGTCGTACGATTCCTCGAACTCTGCGGAAGAAGACATGTTTACTGTGGCCGTACGGATACAAGCTGCCCATCAGACTCATCGTATCAAGGTTTGTCCATGCAAAAAAAATCGAATGCTCAAGTATATTTTTTACATATTCACACGATATACCAAAAAGAATATGTATATTGGGCATATTTTGAAATATTTCTGTCGGAAACGTCGTGAAAAGAATATCTAAAAAATGTATAGGAATATATTTAACATAACCAAGGAGTATCTTCACACGCAAAAGTTGATATTGCCAATATAGTTTCCGAATATACTCATTTTTTCTGCAATTTAACGTCCGATGTTGCGGTATTTTATAAATTTATACGTGTTTCGTTCATTGCAATAGACTTTCCGAGTCGCAGTCGGTATAAGAGACGCCACCCTCAGACACAAAATGTGTCAGTCACAAACTTCCTGGTTTTCGCAACTGATGGACGGGCTTGACGTTACCGATCATCCAGTTGCAGGATATTCTCCGCCAGGCGTTCTCACAGAGCTGCATCTTCATCTATGGGATTGCGCGGTCGACTACAGGTAAACTTAATTTTTTTAAATACGAAATACGAAAAATAAGTAAATCAAGACACAACTGCAAGTTGTTGCGAGTGCGTGCTCGTGAGTGCGAGTTTTTTCGAGTGTGATAATGTCTGTGTCTGTGATAATTATTAAAAACATGAATTTTCAATGTACCGCTTAGTGGTATACTTAAGTATTACAGAATACTATTTGTAAATGTACATTTTTTGCATATCTCAATTGAAAATTTTCCTAACTTTATCCGGATTCTAATATTCGTATTTTCCGAACATTTAATTTAAAGTTCAAAGATTTGAATTTATCGAACATTCTATTTGAACTTTGAATATTCGATGAATTCGATTCAATTCGAGGCCGAATATTCAATGTTTTCAAATATTCGCACACCCCGTAAAATGTTCTCTTTCCTAATTATATTTCATTTTTTGTTCAGGCCTTTGCATCTTCCTCTTCGATCAATGGTAACACTCGGTAGCTTCAGTGTGTCGAGCAACATAGCCGCTCGAACGAATACTTCGACGTTGCGGTTTATAGCCGAAGATATGGCGTTGTTCATTTCCGATAAATTGGGAAATCACGTGGATCTCAAACGTGACTATGTTTGCGTTATGGATCTGGGCCTTTTTGAGTTGTCGCTGAGACTGAACGAAAAAATGTGTGGCGGTGCACCGCGTGTGGATCTCAGAGCAAGCAATAATGTATTGCACGTGAGAACGTGCTCGGACTCTGGTCGGGCGTTAATGCAATTACTCACTTATTTCGCGAATGATGGCGATATCGCGCCGAATTCTGGTAGCACCGAGAGCATCGCTGTGCCGAGCTCGGGAGACGACGAGAGTCTGTTGGGTGAAGAAAGTATCAACAATTTGAGCAAAAGTCAAGTTGAGCGTGTGAATAGCCTTATGGAAGAGGCAATGGCAGATACAGTCAAAGGTAAATGAATGTAAATTTTTTTTTATACTTTCTTAAGGGCGACCAGTCAGACAAAAACGTATTTTTTTATTATGAGGGCAACTCTTTGGATTGGCAATTCGCGAAGGTCCCATTTTCATTGCAGTTAAACCACGCAATTTTTAATTTGAACGATTTTTCCAAGTCCCTTAAGACAGAGCTATAAAGAAATGTATAAAAATTACATAATAATATTGGCATCTTAAAAATGGATTTTTCAAAGTTAAACTTTAATACTAACTGCTTCAATAAAAAGGTGCGCACTGGAACTGCGAAGGGAATGAGATCTATCTAAGGCCAATCTTTCGAGTCGTGCTCTGAATCATGCGGATAGTATAAGACCCATAAATCTAATTCCGATCCAACCAATTAACCGAACTGATTGGTCAAGTTACAAAAAAAAGCGGGGATTATTTCGAATTTTCACTTCGCAAGAGGGAGAGTAATGTTTAGCATAAAACAACCCTTTTTTTACCGTTTCGTCTCCCTTAATCCCTTAGAGCACGTGCAGAAGTTGGTTGCCGACTGCAAATTAGCGAAATCGATATTAATTGATAGGACAATCAGCGTTGTCGAGATTTTGTTTAGTATGAGCGTAACAAAAAATCTTTATACTCAGGTACAACAGTCGACGACGGTGGAAAATCGCCCGAATCTGATACTCAGGTTGAGGTGTTTTTCTTCCCGGATGAATCTCACCCTGCCGGTCAGAGTGCCCCGGAAATGAGCAATAACTCGAACGCTTGTAGCGCCCAAAATCGTGGCGCTGAATCAGACGATACGGACGAAGATTTTTGTATCTTGGGGGAGGAAGCAGGAGCGGGAATAATTCCAAGACATGGCGTACCCGAAGTTCGTTGGCTCTGTCAGGAGTCGTTACGCGTTGTGGACAATCATTTTGCAGTGCCACTCGGTAAGACCGACTTGCTAAAGGCCCCGAAACATTTTCCGCCAGCTGTTGTGAGGTATACTCTCTGCGAGATGAGCCTCGTTTGGCACATGTACGGTGGAAAAGACTTCGGATCGTCCCAGCCATGTAGCAAGAAACATGTTACAATAGACGACTCTATGCATCGCGCCGATGCCTTAAGTCACGGAAGGTACGTAAAGTTCACAAAGTGAACAAAAATTCTTGTTTGTAGCTTTGAGAAATATCTCAACATTCATTGAAAAATAAATTCTTCATAACATTTTGAGATAACTATTTTTTTTTGCACGAAATGAATTCACAAATAGAAGGAATACAACTTATTACCGATTTTGTACTCCGACTTTCAGAAGAATAATCAAAAATTTACTATGCATCGTTTTAATTTAGGAGCCGGTCAGCTATGCCGGGTATTGGCTTCAGCAAAATAAGTCCCAATGAAGTACGTTTTGGAAGTGTCCCAAACTCACCTCGTGCCAAAGTGAGAGAGCCTTTGGCGGCTTGGCACACGTTGGGCGGCCCGGGACGACAACAGGATGTTCTTATGGAGCTGCAGCTAAACAAAGTCCGCTTTCAGCACGAAACATATCCGGAAAATACGGCAGAAGCTGCGAGACAAGTTTTGTTGGTCAGCGAAATCGAGATTCGCGATCGACTGGCCTCTTCGCACATCAACAAATTTCTCTATCAGTACAGTAGCCAGGCGAGACCCCGACAGACTCACGCCAACATGTTCGCCATGAGAGCCGTTCACATTCGTCCGGATCCAAAATTAAGCGCTCAAGAATGTTGCCTAAAATTGAGCCTCTTGCC
Source organism: Tromatobia lineatoria (assembly GCA_949699805.1). NCBI lineage: Eukaryota > Metazoa > Arthropoda > Insecta > Hymenoptera > Ichneumonidae > Tromatobia > Tromatobia lineatoria. The sequence goes on from OX453036.1 coordinate 22,982,359, forward strand.
GCTGCGTCTCAACATAGACCAGGACAGTTTGCTCTTCCTTATAGACTTCTTTACTGAACTAGCGGGAAATCCAAGAGTTAGTCAGGACGGCGCAAGCGGTTCTAACAATGTGCAATCCACGCCCGGCTCGAAACAAGGCACGCCGACACATCATCCACCCGTTATGAGCGTAAACGACTCTGATAGCGATGACGACGACGCAAACGATTCTTCTAACGATGCCACTGATAACGATATCCATGAACGCAATTTGTTGATACTGCTTGAGGATGAATTAACGATTACGGAGGATAAAATTAAAGAAAAAACTACAAATGGACAGCAAGACGATACTCAACCAATATATTTCCGGTAAGTATTCTTTTCTCGATAATTGAATATTATTAGCGCATTAGAGTGGATCTATCACCAAAGGCGTTCCACGATGTAAATTTAGATTTCAAATATAGTTAATAGAGACCGTACAGTTTTAAAGATATAAAATTGTAAAGTTACGACTTTTTACATACGTACTCATAATTGATTCGAGAAATGAGCCCATAATCTGAGATATACACATACTTTCATGCTCAAAACACAAGATAGACATTTCAAAAACATATATTTCTATATTTTGTACGTTTTTGAATACGAAAAAATTGAAAAAAAAAAAGAAACATGACTTTACCGCAGTTTAAGCACCGAAATATCGGCTCAAATTTGTCATTGAACTTGCTATGGCAGACGGGTTGTGCTGTTCTTAGCGATGGCTGCTCAAGTGTAACAACATTGCGTTCATATGTTATTTTATTTGTGTGGAAAATAAGCTAAAGATTTTTTATTGTCGGGTAAAGAGGGAAAAAATGTTGTCATTTTTTAAGCATATAAATATTGTGTATTGACTATTGAAATTCTCTAAAATTTCAAGTTATTATTCCAGTTGCAAACTACAGTAGACGACTCCTTTTGGAAATGATAAGCTAATAATTTCAAATTTGGGTTGTTCATTCATTTCAGTTTAGATATTTGATGAAATGACCCATAAAAATCACTCTCCTCAAAGATATTTTGAAATTATCAGAAAAAAATTTCAGTGCACGTGGGATCCTCACGCAACATTTTTCCTGATTCTTTTTTTCACTAATACTTTTTTTTTTTTTTTTTGTAGAAGTGTTGTATTTGCCCCGGAGGTACTCGTCAGAGTGGATTACCACGGAAAGCGAGTAGATCTGACCCACGGACCGGTGGCGGGTTTGCTTATGGGTTTGGGTCAGTTGAACTGTTCTGAATTAAGACTGAAAAGGCTGATGAATCGTCATGGTGTATTGGGTTTCGATAAATTAGTCGCTTACTTACTCTCTGAGTGGCTGCAGGATATTAAGAGAAATCAGCTTCCCGGTTTGCTGGGAGGAGTCGGGCCTATGTACTCATTAGTGCAATTAGGTAAGTTTCAAATCATTCTGTAACCCAAATAGTTCATATTAAAGTGGACGACATGATGTTAATAATCGATAAATCTTACGGTTTTCAGTTCAAGGAATTCGTGATCTTTTCTGGATGCCAATCGAGCAATATCAAAAGGACGGTAGAATTGTTCGAGGACTTCAACGTGGTGCCAACAGTTTCACGACATCGTCGGCGATGGCCGCGTTGGAACTCACAGCGCGTCTCGTTCATGCCATACAAAGTACCGCGGAAACGGCCTACGATATGGTCAGTCCTGGTCCCAGCGTGAGACGAAAGGTCAAGGGACAAAAGGGACGCCGAAAGCGGTATAGTCAACCGTTGGACATCCGAGAAGGAATGACCAATGCCTATATACTAGTCAAGGAGGTTAGTATTTTCATATCACTCATTTTACCTCATGTTTATTCTTAAATTTACCAAAACGCAATTTTTTTAACTACTAGGCAGATTCCCGTCAAATTTAAACTCAGCCTTTGTGCACCAAAGCTATACTTGTATACCAAATTTCAAAACGATATATCGAAAATTGCCGTTGTTATCGTGCTAACAAAAATCCAAACATACACACACACATATACACCCTTCATACAAATCACATTTCTCGACGGCTTAGAGCATTTCAAGCATCCCGAGATGAAAATCGGAAAAAAAAATTTCCACGGAAACAAAGCTTCTCTTACGGGGAAAAAAAATCCTGTTCCACTTATGGCTTAAAATTTATAAGTCAAGCACTTTTTTATTCATCCGGACAGAAGTTCCAGTTTATAAATAATCGACTGGGAAATTACTGCGTTCTTTAGGATCTAATTAACTGGTGGTTTTTACGTTGCAGGGTTTGGGAGAAACGGCGAATCAGCTAGTGCGTGTAGCAAGCGAGGAACACGAGCAAAAGGGTGTATCTGGAGCGGTTGGTGGAGTTTTGAGACAAATACCACCAACTGTAGTGAAGCCGATAATCCTTGCGACAGAGGCGACAAGCAACGTGCTTGGTGGAATGAGATCTCAGTTAGTGCCGGACGCAAGACGCGAGGCAGTCCAAAAGTGGAGACACGATTCACACGACGAGAATTAGACGTATATTTTTATGATTAAAATAAAACTATTCTTTTTACGACGGCAGCACGCACTACTCGTAATGGACTGTGTGTTGTCGATAAACGATAACGGCGGCGAGTATCTTCCCGCCAATGAGTCGCGCAAATGTGTAAACTTCACGTCAATATTTTTGTTATACGTGTTGATGGACGACGTATAATTTCCTAAAAATTGGCGAACGCGCGCAAAACGTCGCGTGCGCGCGTATCACCGAAAACGTGATTGAAACTAAATAAACTGCGCCTGTCGCAGAATTCATGTGGTGCGAGCGGCGAACTATGAAATTAACGTTATCATTTAATATTAGTTTGGTTTTAATGCTCGAACGAATGCGTTGTACGATGTATGAAACTGAACACAATTTATTATATTTATAGGGTTCAATTACTGATACGAAATAAATATATATATCTATTCTATATGTATATATATATGTATGTATGATTGACTAACAAAAAGAACAGAGAACAAATGTATACACACATATATTATATATATGGATATACTTTACGCAAGGTAAGAAACTCCATCGCTCGAATGTATTTTTCTTCTAACGATGTGAATGATTTTTTACCAGTGATCGTGTATCGCGAGTTTTTTATTAATAAAAACAAATCGTATGCAATATCATGGCGAAGGTAAAATATCGATAAGTGGTAGAATAGTAAATCGTAGCAACGGCCATCGTCGATAAACAAACATCATCCTCATTTATTATCACAAAAGCGAAGGATTCTTCTATCGACTGAGAAACGAGCGGAATATGCGGATTCCCAACTTCATTGACAGTAGGTCATACATCCTGTGGGACATTAAAATCCTGGTAAGTGCCGCCCTCTACACCGTTAAGGGTTTCATTTCGTATTTGTTGTCATGACGATAAGAAATGTTTACCACCCGGTATGGTTTTCGTGGCAAATTACTAGTCAGATGTCAAACGGAATTTAATGAAAAATTGTAACTTATCAAGACATTTGTGACGATTGAAAACTCGTATTCAATATGAACGTATTTATTGATGAGAGCCTCGATAACCAGATGCGAAGCGAATCTAAAAAGTTGGAAGACTACGATTACGGTTATGGAGAAGAGTATGGAGAAAACGACGGAGAATCAACTGATTTAGGCCCTGTGGATATTACTGCGGATACTCTTAAGCAAATAGAACGACAGCTTTGCCTGATAAGACTATGCTGGCCACCGCTGGACCTCGACGATTCTTACCTCGCTCAATTCCCCGAGAGTTACAGAACTACCAGCGATAAGGAAAAGCTCTTGCTTTGGTATGCTGAAAATTTTCGGAAACAGTATCACACCGTCTACAACGATAGGAAACCTTTGCTTATGGTGTGTGATAACGAATGCGGTATCCAGGTAACAAGCGTTTCAAAATCATATGAAATTCCTCACTTTCAATTTTATTGTTGACACTAAGGCTAATCCCAGAAAAGAGTCTAATGATCCACATGGAAAGTACATAGTAAATTAAGTTTTTCCCCTAGAATTCACATGCTCTGACCTTGACCCCTTCACTTTTTTATTATTTAGAAAATACTATTTGAGAATAACACAGATATGTATTTTTTGTTTGTTTGACGCTACCAATATTTTCGATGGGAGAATTTCTGTTGATATTCGTATTTTTCGATTTCGGGAAATGTCCACGATTGAACTTGTGAGGTTTGATATCAACTACTGAACGGATACAATCTTTTTTTTGTAGCTCAAGCTGCACTAATTTCAAATTGGTCAATATGACGGAAACGTTATTAATAATAATGAAACTAATGTCATAATTCTCACAAAAAATCGTCTGTTGAAAAAACTGGCGAACAAAAAAATACGTGGTTGTTCTTTTCGGAAATATTTAGAAAATTATAGGGGTTAGAGTTAGGGTATGTAAATTTCAGCAAGAATGCCTGATATATTTGATATTGATTGTTGACGGAAAGGTATTTGCAATTTTTAAGAACTTCAAATGAGTGTAATATTCACCGTATCGAGTACATTTTTCGCTTTTCTGTCACATTTTACATACATTGCCAAAGTTGAAAAATAATTAAGTTGAAGTTGTGAAGTGAACCGTTTACGTTATTATTTACTGCACCACCACTTTATATAATTGCATATATATATTTTTAAACAGACACAATATTATTAAGATGTACTTACCTTGAGCACTCGCTTCTGAGTGATATTGCACTGGTGAATATCTTCTTGAATTGGTTTCGCAAAAATTATCTTAACTTATAATTGTATGGAATATTACGACGATTTTGGTGTTCAGCCATGAATACCTTTATCACTTAGAAGTACGATTTTTCGGGGATTGTTGGAAGGAAGGTTCATGAAATAAATCCCCATTTTAAGATTCAATCATTAAAGTTTACTGACGTAATTAACTGTATATTAGCAATTTTCCTAATACATTCGATTCTTTCTTTGCTAGTTTCTAAATAATAAAAATAAACTTCGCTATACATTTATTCATTCATGCGTTTTATTATTTTTTTGTTTTTTTTTTTTTTCATTTTCGCTACAATACACGTTACGCGCAATCGAACAGTCACATCTCTATATACAGGCATCGTATGCGCGACGACGCTATTTTCGCTTTGGTTTTTCTTATAAATGTACTTTGCCATGGCCCAAGTTGATCATAGTGCCAAGGGCTTCGTGGAATCCGTTCGAGTACTAGCCAGTCGATCAATTAACTCTCAATTTTTCCAATCGAGAACCACAGCCTCGAGGGCTTATAAGACTTATAAGAGTTCACACTATTAATTCGGATACAGAGACAAATTTCTAGCTCATTACGGATTCCTCGAATTGTTTCGAAAACCGAGTGTCTTCGAAGCCGACAGCCACAAGGTAAAAACGGGACGCTCTATCACGCCCCTTAATATATCGCTTATATACATAAAGTTTTAACGTAATAACAATTTACATTTTTTTTCCCTTCCTCGTCAAATCGAATGTCGATGATCGTGAGTGATCATAATTTCAATTTACCAATATATACTCGACGATACGGCGAAAAAACACTAAATCGTGCGATTATTCAGTCAGCGACATTGGACGTAACGGCACAAAGCGCACGGCACGATAATAAGAAATACATCACGAAATTACGAGATTGGTATCTTAAACCCAAGCTTTTTTTTCGTGTCTTTTGTGCAGAAATTTGTGTCTACGAGTATCAGGCCGAGTACATTGCCCTATCCGGAGCTGTACACTTGGCAGGGATGTGCGAACTTTGTAAGTGATCACCTGGAATACGAGCCGTCCGAGAGACCACTCGCAATGGTGAGTCGTATTTTCATATCTAAAGCTCAATTTCCCTCTAATGGAAGAATCTTCACAAAACAAAACGTTTGGATATTACAATTATAATTCCTTTAATAGAAAAAAATAAAAAATAAATAAAAATTAAGGACTTCGCGAAAATTCATAAAATTTTAAGATATTATTAGCAACTTATTTTTAATGGGGAGTCTAAGAAATTAAACAATTATTTGATTTATATGGTCCTCGAGGATTCACTCTAATTACGAGCTACTGATATGAACAGTTCAACTCTAACTGACGATAGAAAGATCAGTCGGAAAAATCAATAGACGAGCACACAAAAAAATTTGATAGGAAGATGAGAGTGTGAATCGATACGATTAAAGTTCTGCGAACAATGCTCACTTATGGATAAATGGAGTCTGTGAATAATTCACGCTTTTATATGAATAATGTCCGCAATCGTTCGCTCAAATAGTCGATTCCCCGTTGTCGAGGTAATACACGTACTCTCACACTGCGAAAGCTCGTTATTCGCTCAAGCATTCGCAAAATTCACATTCTTACACACTAATGGAATAACGATAAATCGCTTTCAACGTTATTAAACTTAATTGCGTAATCTTTTTCATTACGAATTTGGTATATCATCTTATGTACAATGTTTTGGAACGGGACTACCGGCGAACCCGAATTACCATCGAACAGCCTCCTCCATGACCTTGAATCTCTTTGTAACGAATTAATTTATGTGTATAGAAAAAAAAAAATTGGAGGTTCGACCAAATATTTCGAGTTCGTCAAGAGTGTAATAATATTAAAGGCTTGCCGCCTATTGTTACTTTGAAATATTCAGTTTTTTTTTCTCAATTTATTTCACAATTTAATTCGTTAATATTTGAAATGTACTTATTGTTGAACCTTCAAACCACTTAGTAAACAATTTTTATTTTTATATTAAATTTGATAAAATTTGTCACAAATATTTAAAATTTATTTATACAAAATATTTTAATATTACCGTGGCAAACAAATAAAAACTTAGTATTTCAAAGTAGCGAATATCGTAAATCTTTGATTAAGGAAACTATTGAGGAAAACTGACAGACTCTGGTGAGAATGATTATCGCGAAAATGGAATGAGAATTTCCGCAAAAACTCATATGGTAAAATGTACAAAATCAGTAATCCTTAGTTTTCCCGTATAAATAATGTCTCGTTCTATTGGCGTTAAGGGTTTGACATACCTCTCCTCTCTCACTCGATGCTCAGTGAATATAGAAAACTAATGATCTTTTTTGAGGGTGACAAATCTTGAGGACCTAAAAGTAATGAGATGCTCTTCTAGGCCCTAAACTTTCGGCACCCTTGAAAAAATACCATTACACTTTATGATACATACCGGAGGGTTTGACATCACCTTAACGCGTCGTAGAAACAAAAATCACATGATGCAGAGTACCCTACTTCCGGCTACGTTTCAACCCGCTCGGTGACTTAGTTTTACTCCTCTGGAGATTGTTGAGAAGACATTTGAACTGCATGACCTGAAGTCTCGAGACCAATGGGTCGGAGCACCTTTCGAGCCATTTGAAGAATTTCTCACCATGTTCGACGGCCTCTGCCGAGGAACGAGGTACACCTTCCGGTATTTCCTCCACTTCATTCTTGTTCTCGTTGTTATTATTGCACAGTAGACTATCGAGTATGGCCCTGGCCTTGGTCGGTGATCTTTTGGAAAGGGGTGTCGCCGGATCGCCGGGCTGGGGCCCGTCAACAAAGCCAAGATGTTTATAAGCCTGCCAAAACCACGAGCCATCGCCTTGATGAATGCTAGGATTGAAGGGAACAGTCTGTTGTCCCATGAGTTGTTGCTGATGTGTTAGCCACCGCCAAAGTGAATCGTCGTATCTTGAACTCATATCAACTTCCTTCTTGCTCTTATTTACACGTTGTGTGCTGCTACTGCTACTGCTACTTTCGTTGGTCTTTCTCGGCGAGGCTGGAATTGGTGTCGCGGGTGCTTCGGCAGCAGCGGGCAGACTTTTCCTCGAGCATGCTTTCGTAACCGAATCCATTTGCGTGGGTGCAATAGCTGATAGGCTATGTCTACCTTTGCCGCTTCCTTTGGTATACTGAAGTCCATTTTCCACGAGACCGACGGTACTGCTCTGCGGCAAACCAGCGGCTTGTAGATTGAGTAGACTTTTGGCGAGAGTTCCGTTAGTGGCACCGGACAACAATCCCAAGTGTTGAAGCAACAAGGCGCTGTTTTCCGGTCGCATATTCGCCATACTTGACATGAGGCTTATGTAATCGATTTTTGCCGATACATCGAGCCTCACATCGTTCTCTGAATTTTCGTTAACCCCAAACATGGGAGCAGCGGAACTGGTGCCCGTTTCTATTTTCGGTCTCTTCAATGCAGGACCTTCGTCCTCGCTCGAGTGGCTAGTTCCCGCAGCGGCCATTGCCGCGGCAAGATTTGTCCCGGATGACGATGCCGGTGAGTGTGCCTCGCTGTCAGGTGTTGATGAATTTCTCGCCATTCCTCGTATCTTGTGTTCGGATTTGCACCAACCTCGTAGCGTCGACTCGGGTACACCGATATCGCGCGCTACCGAGGCTTTGCTCTCGCCCTCGTGAACCCTCTGTATAGCTTCCATTTTTTCGGATGCCGATAGTGCACGTAGCGGACGTTTGCCCGGTCTTGCGGATTCGCCCCTCATGTTGACTCTGAGGTTGCCACGCAGTGGCTCGTCAATAACACCGTCTTCCGACGTTTCGTCAAATTCGCGACGTTCAGCGCTTGCGATGCCGTTGGCCTCGCGATAATAACGCTCAACCGTCTCTAGTCCGTATCTGGACTCTTCGTAAGCCAATCTCTTAACTAGGTAGTCCAGCGTGGCACGGTCGACCGGCGCTGTTGATCCCCAAAATCCTTCCACAATTGACGGATTTATCGTAACGGGGGTAGATGTGAGAAGGTCACCCGTCGATCTAATCAAGGACGCTGATAGATCCAAGAATATCACATTCGATGTATACGTGTGTATTTGTATATATATATATATCTCTATATATATATGTATGAAAGTCGTTCTCGTCCTATTTAGTTATTCCTCGTCCTCTATCCGACTTTTTTTGTGACACACGCGTGGCATACCAGAGTCGAATGAGCTGTCGAAGGAGCGAAGGACGTCTCCTTATATCCGTTTGTGTCCGTGTGATTCGAAAAAAGACTAAGAGTCTCGGGTTACCCACCGGTATTACGAATTCCGACGGCAGCAGTAGTAAATAAAACCGCGTGTAACACGGCTAAGGGGTCAGAGGGAACTGCGGGGAATAGCACATGCGCCAGCGGTAATAACGAGGACGTTTTTTATGAATGAAACGACTCCCACCACTGTTGAGGGGAGGGGTAGGGGCTGCTGCTAGTAGTATCCGTGCGTCTCGCTCTTTCGAACTCTCCCCCTCTCTCACTCCCTCGAAGCAGGCTTCTTCTTCTCTCGGCGTCGAACCCAACAGCCAATCCGAAGTGCGCGCGGGAAACAATATTATTGCTGCACCACGAGGGCAAAACCCGGGCCAGTTGTCGGTATATACACCGATGATATTTCGCACGAGCTCACGATGTCGACGTCTGCCGCTTCTTATTTCCCCTCTTTCTTTTTTCTCCTCTCACTATCTTTTTCTTCGCTTTTTTTTTTGTCGCGAGTCTTTTTTCTCACTTGGACCGACGATATTCGTTAGTATCTCGTTTCACTTTTTTCTTTAGTCTCTTCAACTCCCACTGTTCGTTATCTTGGCGAGTTTCGCACGTCGCGCACTCGACAAAGCTGATGGTGAGACTACCGCTCGCTACAAGCACACACTAAATCCTTGTCGGCAATGCTGACCCACGAGAGTGTTTTCGAAGAACCGTTTTCACCCAAGGTGAACGAGCTTGTGAATTCGCAATCGCACTTGGTTCGCGCACGCACAAAAACAGGTAATGCCAAATAATATTCGAGAGTATCTACGAAAAATAGATGGCGTAGCACTTTATCCAACCAATCGAGTCTCTAGATCGATTGTGTATCCTCGTTTAATTGCGAAGCTACTATTTATTATATTCACGTTTATCAAGTAATCGTTGATTGGCAATAATATCACAACACGTTTATTAGCTGCGCGTACACAATCTTCGTTATCGGTTTTAAATCTTTGGCACCGGTTCACACACTATGATCACGTCTAATGTCTGTATATATCGTGTCTATTCTGCGAATGGTAGGCGCGAAGCTCGTTCGATGTATTCGCACTCACTGAGAGACTCTCCTATGACTCGTGCCTCTCGATGGCTTGACCTCGACTGAGATCCCAAGGAACACCGTTCTGCTTCTGTAGATATTCAACTCACTCCCACCCTTTTCGTATAACTTCGGACGAATCTTTTTTCGGTAGACGATCACTCGTCGACGTACTGAGACTGACTGAATGTATATGCGATGGCACCGTCGTTATGTAGGAATTTCCGTAGATCAGACGACAAACGCGGGATGTTGTCGAAAGTTAGAAGTCGCACGGTCAGAGTACGATGCTTTCGCGATGAACCGCGACGCTCAACTGTGCCGGTCGACTCGTTGGACGCCGGCTTTTCGTGGTCTCGCGCCGACGTTTCCTCAACCCCCACTCCTCGCCAGCCCCTCAGCGACGCCGACGCCACCGTCGCGGTTGTACCTCCCTTCGCCCCTCCCCGAAACTGCCACTGCCGCCGCACGTTATGCTGCCGCTCCCCTCACGCTCATCGCTCCCTCGCTCACACTCTCGCCGAATAAGTTTGACTCTCGATAGTTTTTTCTTTCTCTCTCTCTCTCTCTCTCTATCTGCTTCTTTCTGCGGGCGACGCGCTTCCACACGTTCACTATACGAACAAACTGGCCTTCCCTCGTGGCAAACTCGACCCCTCTCGCCCTTCGACTTCGCGAGCTGTACGTCGCGCTCTATACAAGAGACGAAAAAGTATGCTGCTACACGCGCGAAAGAGCGAAACGAACGGGACGCGAAGAACGAGAGGGTTCCCGCTGGCGTCTCTTCCCCTCTTTATTCCCCGCTTTCGTGTCCGCGAGTTTCCGAGAGCCAACGAGCCCCAACACGCCGACGAACCCCAACGATCGGGCGCGGGTGCTGAGCGCGAGCACGCTCATATTTCCGAGAGAACCGTAATCTACGCGAACCGCGCGTGCAGACAAAAAAAACGATGAGAAGAAGAAAAAACAACAACAACAACACAGGAGGAAGACGCACATTCGCCGTGTTTCGAAACGCTATGTTGCCTCGAAACGCGATGTCCCGCGGCTACTGATGACCAAGCCCAATGATTTTTGTGGAAGCTTTGGATGTAGGAATAAGTTTTTGCGATTTAGAGGCTAATTGATTCTTTTGAGGTGGAAGTTATGCATGTGCCAACGCATTCGTTTCTAACACACTTTTTTCTGGAGGAACTGGATTTTATTTTACTTTTGGTTGAGGGCAGTTGGAATATAATGTTACTTCTTGGCCTTTACTTAGAGGAATTTCGACGCCTTGAAAGACTCTTTCAGGCTTCGGTTCATCGGGATTTGATTATTCTTGCTACGTGAATTTATCGTTTGCTGAACAGCAAAATAACCTGTTTGCATGAAGAAGCGATGAAATTGCTCTCGGCCGACATCTTTTTGCGAATACATCATTAATGACGGAGAAGTCAAAATGGTTATGTTAGCAATTTTTTTCATATTTATTTGTTCAGATATGACAAACGGTGGTTTTACATACGGAAATTCCATGAAAACCGCGGAAACCGCATTCTTGAAAACGGCAAAGCATCCCCATTCCCAGCCGCTAGCGCCACCCTACCACTCGTGTTGTTTTCCTCAACCACCCTCGCGATTCGTCAACTTGCCTTAGCGCTTGACGGAGGAAAATTCCAAAAACTAGAGGTGGGAGCAGCTGCACTGTGATTAGCCCGCCGGCCTGAGCCAACCCGATGCCGAAAACTGCAACTTTGGTCCCAAACGGTTGTAGGTGGGGGGTTTAAGTGTATACGCACCAATCCACCCCGTTTCGACCAGGATTTGACTTCCATCTCTCCGATTTAGCAGAGAAGTAGCGAAAAGTAGGAGCCAAAGGGCTCCGACTTTCTTGTAGGCTTAGTTGGACCCTCAAATGCACCGTATTTTTTTTCTAGGGCTATTTTGTTTATTATATTTTCAAAGCGTAATATCGAACGCCATTATTTAAAAATCTGCTAAAATTCTGAAAAGTACTTTGTTCAATATCAACATTTTCTAGCTTATTGCCAAAGTGGGCGAGATTTTTCTTCTCATCGTTCTCAAGATTTTTTCATAAAAAGCATAATTATTAAATAAATAAAAAGTTCACAAAATCTATGCAAAAAATCTTGCCTACTTTGGTAATAAGCCAGAAAATTTTGATATTCAACAGAGTATTTTTTAAATTTTAATTTTCCGTATACATTGTCGATAGTATAACAAAGTTTGAGAAATTTTCTCGTGAGTAATTATTGCTACTTGACAGTATTAAATATCTTACAAGTTTTGTTCGCTCTCTGATTGAAAGTCGGCTATACTGATAACGCAGCTAATTACCAAATCAGCGTAGTCACATATATTTTCAAAAAAATATACAAGGGGATCATATTTCGTACACCACAGAGAGAATATCTTCCAATTCATTTCTTATATCAGTTTCTAGACTAGTAAATGTCGTCAATACAAAATTCACTACGCGTTTTCTCCAATATTAAGAAAATATCGCTGAAATTTCAACTACTAAAACCCCAGTATGATGCTAAAGATATATCGTCACACGTAAGGACATAAGCTTGGCAAATTATATTGTCTATTATAAGATCACATTGAAAATGAAGATATTGCAGAATCTCAGAAACCTCAAGAACACGCAATATGATTTTCTACACATGGAGCAATCGTATTTCATCATTTACTGATTTCAATACGCTACTATATCTAACAAATACATATACTCTTAATTTCAAACGCGACCATGCTAATTTCCTTATGAAAGAATACGTTGAACCTCTTCATGGTTATCGTCGGTTTTTTTGTGATAAATGCAGGTAACCGCACGAAATTTTATTTATAAACGTGGTCCTCATAAACATGTATTCAAAATTTACAGAATTTTCGTATCCATCTAATAACCACCCTCTGAAATTATGCAGCCACAGATACATCGTTATAGAGAAAGGTAGATGTATTGATAGATAATATATAGTATATATAGGTATTGTGAATGGAGAATTCATGAATGAAAGTTAGAATCCGAAGGGGTACATAGGAACGGAGGTAATTCAACGTATTCCACGTGGTTATACTCGCCGCGCGCGCAATGATCCATTCAGTGTTTCTGTTATCTCATTCATATCTCGAGCGAATGGATGGGCGATACGGGTGGCGAGAGAAGTCCGCATGAGAGAGAGAGAGAGAGAGAGGGGAACGAATGAGCGAGAGTAACTCTATACACGGACGGGTTACTTCCGAACTCCACTTCGTCTTTCTCCCACTCGCTTCGCTCCCTCTCTGGCTTCCCATTCCAACTATCTTTCTACCTCTCTGCGCTCTTCCACTCCCTCTTGCCATATTTCTCTCGTAAGATCAAGGTCCGCTTCCGCACAAGGTTTACTCGAACGATCCTTTATCTTTTTTTCAATTTTTTTTTTCCACCTTCTCGCTTTTCTTTTCACTTCTTCTCGTTCCAATCCTTTCACTTGGACTTTTCAACTTTCCCATCTATCCTTCATATAATCCAAGACTGAGGCTCGAAATTTGTGTATGTTACAATTCGACAACTGTTGCAGCCTGACATTTATCACTTTTCCTTCCTCGTGCAGAAAGATTTGTTTTCATGGATACATTTTTTTTAGGATTGCCATATTAAAATATTTTGAATGGCTTTAAACGTGGAGAAAAGGGGTTTGAAAAAAAGTCTGTATGTATGTGTGTGTTGGTCTTGAAAAATGCTATCGCTTGTTACTTAGTAAGCGCTTGAGCGATCGGACTAAAATTTGACACGTAAGTGAAGCAGTCATTCCTCGAAGTATCGCAATTTTTCACTGAATACATGCACCAAAATTATATTTATTTAAAACGGTTTTATTCTATTTTTTTTTTTGGAAAAGCTAAATAGTTCTTTGTAATTGAAAAAACGTTCAGTGTTGTTTGGTATTGAATTTTGACAGGATCGGTAAAGCGGTTTCAATTTTATATGAATTTGAATCTTTTTTGTTAAATAACGTTTTTATTCCAGCTTGCACAAAACTTTACGAATAAACCATCAATTTTGACCTAATGAAAATTTAATGTTCGCTATTGTCGATTCAAGAAAATAGTAACCTTCAAATTCGAATAGCGTCTTCAAAATTCTTCGCAACGTGTAAAAATATTTTTAAGCCTAGACCAAAAGTGTGCCAACGATCTCTTCCATTGTTTAAACAAAAAATTATCAAAGAAAAATTTGGTTTTCTTCAAAATAGCTAATGAGCAAAATAGTGAATAATTAAACTAACGAATTACAAAATAACGGCCATTTCAAATTCAAACGTTTATTATATTTAAATTCGCTATTTTTGCCCTCTATAATTTCATTCATTATAGTAAACATTCTAACGGTATAGCAAATATATGGATGTAATATGTGAGCTTGAAAAAACTTACCGAACTGAAAAACATGAGAAAGTCGTAACTTAATCGCGCTTTAGTATCTAAAAGATTGAGGCAATATAGTACAACAGTTCGTACAATCTTTATCATCGAAAGAAAAATACTCAGTCTATTCCAACTCATTAACAGGTCGAATCATAAAATATCTACGCGGTTATTACTTCGCTGTAGCGAAGGGCACGTTCAGCAGATGGTTAATGACCGAGACGGGGGAAAATCCCGACCCGGGCTGGCCCAAGCCTGGTGAACAATCCCGAGAATCTCAATTGTACGGTCCGTGAGACGATTAACGAATTGGGTTTCGACTCCCAGGAAAAGTATTAAGGAGCGCGACGTCGTAGCGTCGTAGCGTAAAGTATTAAGCTCGCCCGGAAACAGTAAAGGCATTGCCGGGAGATAAAGGACTCGCCAAAGGTATACGACACAGTCATTGCCTTACTTTTGTAGACGATGTCTCCTTCGATTCTATAGAATACGGTGCCGAGACAATATAATACTTAGGGGGGAGGTAGCGCATTGATTGTACGGCTTACCCTTGGCCATAAAAATACTCGCTGACCCACAGACGTCCACGTAAACAATGTAGAGCTCAGACGGTCGACCTAAAATTATCGTATCTTGTGTATAATCCCGTGTCAAATATTTCAAACAATTTTCGCGCATCTATTCATAATCGGTTACCCACCATAAAATGGTAAAATTCGGACAGCGGTAAGTCGAACGCTTAAGACGGGCTCTGAACGTTTGATGTTTCGTAGAGAGAACCGTTAGTAATTAGTACAATATTCGCACCGGTTTCGTATAGCTGCGTGCAGCGTTCGCTGCGCTGAAATATTACCACTTCAACGGACCATCCGTTATATGTATAATGGCGTGGAGTAATCATATAGTTTTCGTTTTTATGATGTTATATGGAAAAAAAAATTTTTGGACAGGCTCCAACCGAAGATCAATTAATTGGCAACTAATGAATTGGGTGAGGCACTAACGAGTTTGTCAGATGAACCAAAAAATTAGTTAAACTGGTTGACTTAGTCGCGTTGAGCGTATTTAGTTCATATGCGGCTTCGTTAGGGCAAATAATTATTTGTTTCTGTGTACTTGAACTTAGTTCTGAAAAAAATGGTATCATTTTTTCGTCTTTTAATTAATTACTGCGTAATAATTAAAAATTTTAAGCAGCTATAGCTCAGGATTTCCGCCGATTATTTTTATCGTATCTTACTGTTTCATTCTCATTTTTAACCCGACATAAGAAATTGCAAAAATTTTAGGATTGAAAAAAAAATGTATTTAGGATAATGAAAGGATGACTAAAAAATCGATTAATAGAGGTTCTATTGAATGTATAAAAAGTTATATCGATGAAAGAGTTTATATTCAGCAGTTAAAATGATAACAAAATTATGGAAAAATTTTTAAGTGGTCAGGACTCAAAGACTAATCAGTTAATCTTTATGCAAATGTATAATTATTAATCTTTCTCTGGATTAATAATACTAATAAGAATGATAACAACAATAATAATAATAAAATGTTGATTTGATTCGAATCACCCTGTACTATTTTTATTTAATGCATTAATCTTTCAAAAATCTTTCACCAAGATTTATCACCGATTCGACCTCGAGAATTTCTTACCGATTCTTCTTAATTATAAAATATTTTGACGTTTACTTCTTCTTGATCCAAATTTTTATCACAACATATAAAAATTAAAAGATTTCTTAGCAAAAAAAAATATTGAATACCAGCACGTATAATATTTAAAAAATCGTGAGACAAATTAGGAAGGGTCAGGGTTGAATGTTTAACAAAGTCTCTGAAAGTTCACCTCAAATGTAAATGATATTTTGGTGAACGGGTCAGTGAATGAGAGAAGTGATTTCTACGTTCTTTATCTGTCGTCGCTGACGAATTAGAGCGATCGTTAAACGTTTGACTGTCATTAGTATAGCTACGAGAGCTTACTGTAAATAAACAGTTGAAAAGAGTGCAGTATCACGAGTGAATGATCTTTTGATGGGAGCTCCCTCAACCGGCTCAAGCCAACGAGGCAACGAGAGAGACGAGAGCTCCGAACAACCGTGAAAGATCCACAGCGATAAGCCGAGAGCCACCCCTCGTTTCAACGGTATATTTATCTCTCTCGCTCCCGCTAGACTTCGTCTCTTTCCCCTCCCCCCGTTCACAACCCACCCACCGGTTCCCCTTCCATCGCCGGTGGATTAAACACTTCAAACTTCAACTCTCCTTTCCGGCTCGGATTTCATTCTTTATAAAAACTTTATTATCCTCTGCTACAAGTGTCCCACACGCTCTCTTCCCTCGTTTTCATTGTACGACGTCATAATAGGAGCAGCATTGTGGTATAAGCTCCACGATAAATTTAAATACCAACACCCTCGTATTTCTATCAGCTGTTACTTTTTAGCCGATTATATTTGGTTTCCTAGGGTTTTCACTTAACATTGGAAATAATAGATGCTTGGTATGCTTTGCTATGTGTATTCTGCTTTTTTTTTTGTAAAAACAATAGTAGCGTAACGATTTAAAGTGGATTATAGGATTCGTCCGAAAGTGAACTGAAAATAAAATACACACAATTTTTTAAGTTTATAACGTTATACTTTTCTACTATGTTTTCTTGACTTAATTCATTAAAATTGTATTTGAGAGAACTAAGCACTTTTTATTCACTTGGATTTCAATGCAACTTTTATTGCATCTGAGAATTGTATAATGTATTTAATGATAGTATGATGAAATAAAAATCGTCAGTGAAACCTAGAATGACACTTTTTTGACCAAGCCAATTATGTGATCAACCAATTGGTTTTTTAGTCGTGACTACAATATGCATCGATTTAAATCGCCAAAACTAATACTTCTAGACCATAACGAACTCTTTTCTGGAAGTTTCTTTTAGGTTTCGGATAATTGGCAAAGATTTAAAGTTTCGGTACGTGAAAAAAATTAATTAAGCAGGAGGGACCTCCAATTCTAAGTCGCGTTCTCACGTAGTGGATGATATTATTTATCCATTCGCAGAACTGTAAATAATTCCTATGACCAAAGAATAGATTGTGAACCAATACTTATTGCCAATAACTTTTTTCATTCAAGAAAAATAAGATAATTCTGGTATTGTCTCATAATTTCGAATAACGATTCGGATCTAAGAGTATTTTGGATACTATTCCATTTGAATATTACGTCATTTCTCGTAATTAAAAACATTTTTATGTTCCAAATAAAATGTTCCTCTTATCAAAATGCAATAGTATATTGGGACCAAATAAATTTTTCTGTTGATTTAATTCAACCAACGTCAATGTTCTTTTTTTCATTGCATCAACGAAATCTTTTTTATCGAAATTGTTACTGGAACGGTTAACCATTGACGACCGCTTAGTCATTTCATATTTAAAAGATCCCTAGAGGCTTTTCACTTGAGAGTGTAAGAGACGTTGATCCGCAAGAACGACAAACTTATAAAAACTCTCCTGTGGTCGAATAATCTAGATATTTGAAGTCCTAATTTGAAATATGTCCATGTTTAAAACAATATACATTTTTATGGGTAGTAAATACGAATATCAGCAAATTATGAATAGTAGTAAATTGACTACTGATTAAGAATATCTCCACTCCTGAAATAAAATAACTTTGCATGAGAATTTAATAAGATATTTTTATTGAAATTTCATATTCGATTCGGAAAATGTCATTTTTTTTTTTGTTGAATCAAGAAAATCTTTTTTTCTTCATGCAATTTGAATTATAAGCGAAATTGGTAGTCTTTCAGTGCCAAACCAGTTGCAATGCTAATTTGTAATATCATTCGGTCATTTCATATTCAAAAGATCCCTGGAGACATTCCACTCCAGAGTGTAAAGGTCGTTGATTTGGAGGAGCGACAAATTTATCCAAACTCTCTTGCGGTCGGACGGTGTCAGCAGTCGAAATAATTAAAAAATGTCTCGGGTTAAAGCTGAAGCTACTCGTCGACGGACGAAAGAAGGGCAGAAACAAGCTTCACTCCCTTTCCCTTGCTCAGCAGGCGTGATGGGAATGGGAGAAGGGAGAGAGAGAGAGAAAAAAAAAAGAGCAAACTTCGAAGAACAAGATCGATAGCCACCCTCGTCACCCGCCCCCCCGAGTGCTCTGCCGTCGAATAAAAGAACGAGAGCAAGGAGCCTGGCGCAAAGCAAGGAATCCCCGAAGCATCTTCGTCGTCGTCGTTGTTGTCGTCGTCGTCGTACCCGTCTTCTTCTCCGCCTACGTGTACGCAGTACGCCTCAACGACGAAGAAGAGGACAAAGAAAAAAGCGAAAAAGGTGGAAAAAGAGCAACGGAGGTGGCGGCGGCGGCGGAAAGGGCAGCAGAGGGCGAGGAGGTCGTGGACGAGGACAACGAGGCGAGACTTGCGAAGTGGAAGGTCGCGAAGCGCGAAGAATATGACGCGACGCCGAAGAGCTCGACATTAGGAAAGAAGGACGCGTTGCACGCGAAGTGGAGCACTATAGAACGACATCTTGCGCTATCTACCAAATAATAACGTTCACAACATGTCGTCCGCGCTCGTTTGTACACAACACACAAGCAGCGGTCGAAGCAAGGACGAGCACTGGTACGGAAAGTAAATACAACAAATACGCAGCGGAACGAAGCCAGATGTACCTACCACAGAGACGTGTGTCAGCTCATCCGTGGTAAAATAGTAGGTACCATTGTTATTGTGGGATGTTGACCTTAGAGGATACTATTTTTTGACATTGGTTAACGATATTAAGTTAACATTCAAAGTTACGGAGAACAATGTCGGACAGTATTTAAGAGAACCGAGTCACGTGAAAAAAGTCACAAGTTAGATAAAGTTACATAATAATATATTACGATACGAGTGCGATGAAACTTTTTCTGACGAGGGTGAGTTTGCAGCGAGAGCCGAAGGCAAGTGTTGCAGACGAACAATTTGGGAAAAAGTTTCTCACACGAGTTTCGGATACAATTTTATCTCATCGGCGCGAGAAGTGCGATTTATCGCACGGAGTTGCATAAAGTTCAATAAAATGTCACTTCTAAGCCGCATTAAGTACGTACTAAGCATTATAATAATGTAATTTTGTAATGACATCTAGCGCATCAACGTGATGTTAGGAGAAAGTAAATTTTTTATTTTATTGCAGCTTTCAGACCAAACCGGTGATCAAGTTTAGCCGTTCGATGTCTTATTTCATCTGTCGAAGAGTGCATTCTAGGATGAGTGTAGGAATTTTCATTTAGGTCCTTTTTGACAAAGCTATGATTTTAAATTGGTAAATAAATCTTTCTTTATTAACAATTTACTAAATAATTGCTTGCAGTTAATCCAATTTTCGTTGCATGTAGCAATACTATACTCATTTTAGAGTCACTCTTCGACGGAAAAATAAAGGATTGGATACTAAAATTTGTCCACGTGTTTAGTCTTAAAGCGGCGCCAGGTTAAAAAATTGACTTTTTACCTCACACCATTTTGGTGCACTGTAATGAATGAAATGAAAACAAAATGAAAACAAATACACCCCGACCATTTCTTTAGCCTCAGCGAAATCTTTCGGTGAATATCAGGTTCAATATATTTATTTCCATAGGATTTATGATCAAAGAACGAATGGGTCATGAGTTTTGCTGCAAAAAAATTAGCAATGGGACGGAGGGTTAAGCGAACTAAAATATAACAATCCCGTGTCATTGACGCGATCGATTAATCTTGGACATTCATATGCTGAGGCGAACCGTTGTCTCTGCGTTATTAAAGTTGTACATCTTACTGTTTACGCACGCCGAAAGTCATAGATTGTGCACATCGTTAGTCCGACCACCCAGGGTGCGTCAGAGTGTGCAAACAAGATAAGAGTCGAGCAGCAGGAGTTTACAGAAAATTCTAAAGAGTCATAAGAAAACGCAAAGAGCTTTATACAATCGAATCTGGGTAGTGTACTATTTAGAATTTAGCGTTAGGCTTATGAACTCTGCTGACTCATTGGCGAATTGGCGGTAAGACCTTCCATAATCCTAAATTCACACAAGTGAGTGTGTTGAAGTTATTCTTGTGACTCATGAACAAAAAGTATCCCTTCTTGTGCCTGCAACGCGAGGCGAAAGTGGTTTTTTTTTCTTACACCGAGAGAAATCGTCATAGTACAGTTAATTATAAAGTGACAACTATTGATTTTTGGTCCTTTTATAGTTACGGTGACTATAAAAATAGTTGTGACAACTAATTGAGTGGTAACACCTATGTTTGTACCAACTACAAACGAATAGTTCAGACGATCATTATTTCGAAATTCGCCATTTTCATCACCACCTACTAGTATCTACTAATTTTTTAGTTTTTCCTACTAGTATCACTACTAATTTTTTCATTGGGCGCGCAAAAACCTACCTAACAGAGGAACAGTAACATTGTTGATTTACTGATTTATTTATTTGGCTGTATACGGAACATGTTCTTGAAGAAAGTTCTCCATTGATTGCCGTCTGTTATCAATGCAAAATTACCGTACAAATTTTTGAAAAATTTATCGAATTGCATTTACCCCTCTAACCGATAAGCATAAAATATATCGAAATTGACTATTGACAACCACAATGCGTTACATTGGAGTGTTGTTTACGTTTTGTCCACAACATACAGCGTGTCATTGGACGATATTAAAGTGTCTCCATTAACAAATTAGAAACTTCTCAAATAACTCTGTAATTACCCTACACGCAGGTTGACGGTCACAGAGGTCAAGCGGCATAGGAATTGCAGGAACACCAAAAAGCGTCATAAGAAGATACACAGAGAGAGAGAAAGAGAGTGTCTCTGGATAGTACAGCTCTGACGTACACACGATGAGGGTACTACATATAGTTGTGGCATAGTGAGTGCCATATAGTAGCAGTGCTACAGCACACAACAGAGTATCGTTGGTTTCTGTATCCGTAGCGAGTACAGCAAAGGCAATAGCGTTGTTGGTAGTGGTATACACACTGGATAGTATTAGTAGTGGCGGAAGGGTCTCCGTGGAAATTTACCGGAGCGCGAGTTACGGGGAACTTGCCCGTGGCTCGTTGAGCGCGCCCCCGTCGCGAGTTTGCATCCCGCGCTAGGCACCAACGGCAACGACGTCGTCGTCGTCGTCGTCGACGACGACGGCTACGACGGCGGCGGCGGCTAAGAGCAAAGGGGCGCCAAGGGTTCGGGTCGCTCGTCCGTGGGAGGGTGGCCCGCGGGCTCTGTCGAGGGGATGAGGGACCATCGCACTATAGCAAAGCAGCAGCAGCAGCCTTGGTGGACGCTACTAGTACTAAGAAGGGTGCGAGGGCGCGAGCGAGAGAGAGAGAGTGAGAGAAAGGGCGAGCGGACGAACGGACGCGAGTAAAGAAGGAGGAGGAGTAGTTGGAGGTGAAACGAGCGACGAAGAGCGAGAGAGAAAAAGAGAGAGAGACAGAGAGAGACAGAGCGATCGTTCGTACAAGGAGTTCGCGAGCGTAGTGCCGTTGGGTGCCTAAGGTACATATAGAGAGTGCCAGATAGGGGGTGGTATGGCAATGCGGGGGTGGCGAATAGGGAAGAGGAGGAAGTGGCGTTGGTGCGGGTGGATGAGAAGAAGCAGGACGCTTGAGATAGAAGACGAAGAGGACGTTGGGTTTGTGTGCTGCGGAATAGAGAAGAGGATGAGGCAGCGAAGCAAGCAAGCAAGCAGCGCAGGCTAGGCTTGTACAGCGGAAGGTGCCAGCGGGTCGGTGCGAGAGGGACGTTCACCAGCTCTAGGTACCAACCATACTACTCAAGCTATAGGACGAACTAGCGCGGACGCGAACGCGAACGCGGACGACGCGGTTCGAGGCAAAAGGGGATTGCATGTGTTGCGAATGAGTCGAAGGGAGAGGTTAGAGCCAAAGAGAAACCTAGTAAGAGAGAGAGAGAGAGAGTGAGAGTGAGAGAGAAGGAAGGACAGTGAGAATACGCGACGGTGGCCAGAGAGCAGTACTGGCTCTGGCTGGATGGTCGGCTAGCTAGTGTACGCGATATAACCAAGCGAGAGTGAGAGAGTCCGCTAAAGATGGGGAAGTGGCGGTGGCGGCGGCGGAGGGTCCGTGTATTCCGCAGTAAACGGGCAGGCCTGCTCGACGGCGACGGACCCTCGCATGGCCTGCAGCTGTCTCCTAACCCTCCCTCCGCTCTCACGTCGCAAACCCCTCGGCCTCCTTCTCGCCACGTCGGTATACTCACCCCAGCGAACGGCTCTCGCAGCAGCAGCAGCTCACGAACCTCGCTCACGCGGACCTCTACTCTCTAGCTGACGATGTATAGCAACGTGAGACTGAGAGAGAGAGAGGGAGAGAGAGCGCTACCGGAAGAGCTACGAGAGAGAGACAGAGCAAGCACTACGATGTGCTTGCGCGTCCACGTTGCGGAGAGAAACCAAAGGAGAGAGGGAGAGAAAGCAAGCGAGATGAGACGAGGCGAAAACGAACGGATTCTCTCGCGCGCGCGGTGTTCGAGGCTCTCTCCCTTTATCCGTCTTCCTCTAACCTAAACTATTTCTCATCCTCGCTCTCTCTCTCCTTTTCTCTCCCTCGTTTCTCTCTTTACCTCTCGCGTTCTACACGCGGGTTTCTCTCGCATCCAACGCGAACGGTGAAACCTCACCCTCTGCAATGGCTCTTCATCCCGCCACCCCGTTCTAACCCAACCCAACCAGCTCTCGGCCTCAACGCTCTACCTATAAAGCCCCTGCAACCCCCCCCTAAACCCCTCCTCTCAACTATACCTCCCTTCGCCTTCCTCCTGCTTCACCATCCCTCGGCCGACGCTCGTCGTCGTCCTCTATACCGCCAGGCAGCTCCTATGTAATGTACTAGGTACCGACCGACCGGAGAGAAACCCACCCCAGTGTAAATACATAGCTGCAGACGCGGCGACCGACCGACCGCGCTCTAGAAGCACCAGAGGCACCAGAAGCAGAAGCACCAGCGGTTGCCGCTGCCGCTGCCTCTGCTGCCACCAACGTTGCTCCTCCTCTGCCCTCCCCTCCCCCCCTCGTCCTCACCCCCTTCAGTTAACTCGCGATGGAGAAAACGGAATAGGTATCCCTGTGCGAGGCTCCTATAGCGAGAGGTATACTACTGGGTATATCCTACCTATATCGAAGTAGTACTTCGCTGTACATGTATATACACTCATACCCATGCAGCCGTGAATGTACAACACGCTCACCGAGGTTAAAGTGTAGGTGAGTTGCGGGCTTACGTGTACCTGACTCAGGTATACAGGCTTAGTTGCAAATATGGTGTGGAGGACTCTCCGAGGGCGAAGAATAGATAAAGGTAGGGAAGTGGAGAGAATGAGTGACGGAGTTACTACCCTGGGAGTAGTGCTGTTATGTTGAGTTACATTAGTCAAGGTGTAAAAGATAAGCCGGCGACGAAGGGATGTATAACGTAGTGGCATCGAGTTTTTACTTTCTTGGGTGCTCCTGTTATTATCGTTGGGGATTTCGAGTGGAGAATTTTGCGGGGGTGATTTGTAGGAATTCGGCTATTGGCTGACAAGTTTAACTTGGTAATAGCCGATTAGCCGGGCTTCTAGAAAATTCAGCCGTAGCATCGAGAAGACATATTTTGGGAATTCAACTTGATGCGGGAGGAGATTTATTGGGCGGTGCACTGAGAGAAAAGATTGCATTGTGGATGATGAAAATTGGTGGATTGATTTTGTTTTTATCGATTTCGATGAAATATTTATTTGATTTTAATGAGATATTGATAATAGTGCACTTGAATTTCAAAGAGAATGTTTTATTGCCTGTAAAGAAACATTTAGTTACTCATCAGTTTCTTTATTAATATCATCATAGAATAATGAAATAGTTTGATTGTTTGAAAGAAAAATTGACAATGATTCAAAGAAATTGTCTCGTTGATTCTTTGAAAGGATAGGAATTTTTATCGTGCAATGTTAAACAGCTATAGGTTGTCTCTTTCGCACCTAACCTCACTTTTTCGTTTTTCGGTTCTCTCGAATAATCGGCTTTGAGTTTCGAGAAGCCTGTAATTTAGTCCATTTCTGCCGTACTTGAGCTCGTACTCTCAAAATTTCAGCTTTATCTTCCGAGTAGTTTTGGAAAAAATTGGTTTCAAAATTCTGAGCTGTGTTGGGAAAAGTAGCGCTAACTTTTTAGTAAAATCAATGGAAAGAACAGAGATGATTTCTTCGATTCAATGTCACCACTTTTCAGTGAGTTTGAGATCATTCAATGAAAAAAAAAAGTATTGAAACTTAAGGATTTCATTTCATTGGCGAAGATTGCCGTGAATCAATGAAATATTTTTTCTCGGTGTAAATATCTGGGTTCCGAGAACTGTTAATTTATCATGGGATCATTAGCCTTGTGTCGTAGCCGTGCAAGTCTTATCTAATAGCAACAGAGAATGTTTCCGAAACGATTTATTGTTGTTTTTTTGGGAAGGCGATGGAAGTCTTATAAAGGCTTTTATGAGTCATGTTCACAGAGATTTTCTTGATCGTTGATGACTTCGTGATAACACGGTTTGTCAAGACACTCAGATTACTTTGATTGAATTTAATAATGACTGAATTTAGGGGAGTGGAGCTTGAAGCCCTTGGGCGATATTAATGCGGGCGAAATGAAAAAAATTCAATTGCATAAAGTTTAATCTAATTTTCATGAGGTATCTAATTTTATTGTCGTATGTGCTGGAAAGAAATGGAAGTTTTATTGGAAAATACATGATTTCTGTTCACCGGCATATTCTTGGTCGTTGATGGTTTTGTGGTAAATTAATTTTGGATATCAGCGTTTAAATGAGTTTGACTCAATTCAATAACCGGTGGATTTGAGAAATCAAGGTTAATTTAAACCCTTCGGCGATATTAATGCTGTAGGGTTATGTCATGAGGCTCAAGTCAGCGGGCGAAATGAAAAAAATTAAATTGCATAAAGTTTAATCTAATTTTCATGAGGTATCTAATTTTATTGTCGTATGTGTTGGAGAGAAATGGAAGTTTTATTGGAGAATTCATGATTTCTGTCCACAGGCATTTTCTTGGTCGTTGATGGTTTTGTGGTAACTTAATTTTGGATATCAGCGTTTAAATGAGTTTGACTCAATTCAATAACCGGTGGATTTGAGAAATCAAGGTTGATTTGAACCCTTCGGCGATATTAATGTTTTCTAGAGCCTCGATATGCTGTGAGATACAATATTTCAGATGATTGAAAAAAAATAAAATGGAAAGAATATTCACCTACTTTATAAGAGGTGTTTTGGTTAAATTGCAAGAAGAACATTTTTTAAAGTTTGATATATAATTGTTCATTGAAATGATAAATTTAGAATTAGCTTTCTCAATTTAAATTTATCGGACAGAAGTCCGTACATTGCGTTCGAGAGAATTTTTCGGCCTCTCCGCCTCTTAAAATTCCTTTTTTAATCCACCAATATTTCAACTGTTTGCCAAAAAACCGCATAAGTCGGAAGAATGCATGAAAAATTGCTTTATCTTAAAGTGTAATGATCTTATGTACAAAAAAAAAATTGATCTTATCTATATTATTTTTATTAACGAAATAAATCGATAATGCCAAACAATTAAGTCATCGCCAGTATAAATGCTTATCAGATATGACAGATTTTGATCTGCTTGATAAGATCCTACTATTATTCTCTATATAAATTCATCCCCGATAGATACAAATAGTTTTACAGTTAATAAAAATCGTTGAGTTAGATTTTTAAAAAATTGTATTATAGCTAATAAAATTTTTGTTCGGTTTCAAATAAAATTTCTATTGATTAATTATTACCAAATTCCACAAAACTCGAGACTTATCAAATATCAAATCTAATATCAAGTTCTATATTACTTCATTGGCGGCGAATGAAATTATCATAGGAAATGATTTTTATTATATTTCTTCGACCAAATATAACCATCATAAACATTCCACATTTTGAATGAATTCGGCACATTGAATACACGCAACTGGATTTTAATCCATCCTCTGTCTGTTGTCGTGTCCCCGGAAGTTAGTACTCGAATTTGTACTTGGACTCTGACACAATAGTTTACTTGATCTTAAAAATGTGATATTGGAAATCGAATGTATTTAAGATTTTGTGTAGTGGAGCGTTGACGTTTAATTCAAATAATGTATTCATAACGATTTGTCGGATATGAGTGATAGAGGGGATGATAGTAGTATATAGTTAATGAAAAGGAAAGGGAGAGATGGGTATCGCCCTCGTTTTGTCCATTTATAAAACGTTGAGCTCTCTCGGGCAGTGAGCCACGAATCGGCCACCGGAAAAGCCAGTAAAGCGACAAGTTGAAACTCCAGCAGAATGAACCGAGGGAAACCACCCCCACCTATACATAGTGCTGTACTGCGCAGATGAAACTTTGCTAATTCATACAGTGGAGGGGTTCAAAACACCCCAACCCGTATCATTTTATATTGAATCTGGGTTGTGCGGCTTAAACGCTCAACGGATGAAATCACCCCTAAAATAACCATTCAAACACTTTACACGTGTTAAAGAATCGAAAATAAACGACTCGAGAATTAATACGTTAAAAGAATACGTTTTTAAGGGACTGAGAAATTATCGAGCAATTAATTATGCTAATTTCCTTCTAATGAACCTCGACAAACATTTTAAAGTGTTGATACTTTGGAAATGATACAGAACATCGTATTTAACGTGTACGAATTATTGAATATTGAAAATATTTGTATATCACATTCACCAAGAATCATTGAAAGAAATTACTTAAATTTTAGAATTGACGCGTTTAAAAAATAACTCATTTTTGGGATCTTTTCCATTTCAAGTTTGGACTTAGTGAATTGGCTTATTGTCGAATTTTTGATTGGGGTCCAACTTGGATTGGGATAGAATAAAATTTGAACTTGTTACGGTCTTTCAAAAAGGTTTTATAGCTAGGGTGAACTTGCCAGTGGATACCTGCCAATAAATGGACGGTCTAGCACATTAAGCTGGTTATTAAGCGCTGCTCTACCCGTAACATTTGTCCCTTTATCAGAGTATTAAAATTTGACATAAAGAAAAACTTTTAATGCATGGCACGAATAAAACGATGACAATGATTGCGTGATTTTCGAGATCTTTACTGATACATTTCGAATGTGAGATTCAGAGATAATTTTCAACAATTTCCAACGGGATACAAATCAGAAAATATCAACGGTATAAAAGATATTAAGAACATTATTTTTTATAATAATAATCGCAAAAAATTGTTTCTGCATTATTTTGTTGAAATTTTTTTGCACAAGTATTAGTAAATTTTAGCCTTCCTTATAAAAAATGTGTTCGTTTATTTCTCGGAGTAAGAAATATAAAATCATAAATTCAATTTATTCGAAATTATCTTACGTCTTTGTAATACCCTTGTTTTCTTTTTTGAAATATTTCCAAGTCTAAAAAATTATTTACACTTCAACGTCGAAGTTTTTCGAGTGTAATAACGATTTTTCTTACGTAGATTCGCAATCTAGATATTTTTTGTGCAATAAGATTTTGAAAAAATTTATGTAGAATAAGATAAAACAAGGGTGGTTGTTTTTGTTGTTGTTGAAAATTGTAGATATTGAAATAATTTGTTAATTACTTTGTGGGATGATACGCAAACTTGATGTATTATGGAAACGAAAATAATAACCTGCTGTAAAAAAGGGAACAATTGCAGTATCAATAAACATAAGATGACTTCCATTAATTGCGGTATCGATACCTGTAATTTGCCTGGTCAACAAATTTTTTTTTGTTGCCTCCATGTGTTGATCAGCTTATGGTACGTTATGTACCTTTTTCAGACTATCTATTAATCGGCAAGAATCCTATTTATTCACTGGAAAAAAAGTCCATTAATGGTTGAAACCATTAATTTATTATTAAGAAGGTCACTGGGTTTTTCTGCATTATCATATTTGAATTGCGATATAATTTATGTTACGAATCGAATGCAATTGATAATTATACCAATCGAAATGGTAAATGGTGACGAATCCAATGGTCTTATAGTTGTTCAAAATCTCAACAGAGTTATCGAGTTACGAATATCCGAAGTAGCAAAATTTCTCGATCGTCCATTTACTGGTGTGTTCACCCTATTGAAAAAAAAGGATACTCAACAATATTTAATAACGATATTTAATCGTATAATAATCCATAATTCGCAGATATAACATCTCAATCAAGATATTTCATTTATTGATATAGTGAGCCTAATTTTAAGATTGATATCTATGGAAATATAAGATCGAATGTTGAGTTAAATAACTCTCAGAACCGGAAGATCGATTTTAAATACAGTATTTCAGTAGTTTGAATTATTAAGCGGAAGTTCTCGATAACTTTTTCAATATAAATCGATAAAACTCGTGGCGAGGGAAGCTTGGGTGATATATGTAGTCCCTTCGCATGGAATCTCCGCCTCTGGTACACAAAAGAGGGGCAGTAGTTCATATTTTCTCTTTATGCAAACTCGCAAAAGCGCAACAGCATCGCTTTCCGTCTAACCCTCGAGGTGTTTCCCCCAGAGTCTTTCATTCATTCTCCCTTAGGTTCAACTTCAACCATAGTCATGCACTTCCAACGGGGTTCGAATTTCGAGGCGTCACTACCACAAGACAGATCAATCGACAAGTTTTTTTTTTACACTAAACTTTCAGAAATCCGATGACACGCTCTCGGTAGTAATAGTTTTGTATCCGATAAAGAACCGGATGTTGGATTGTCCGAACATGGAGAGAACAATCACAGAATGATAGCATATTTTCCACAAAACCAATCAATTTTTAACTGGCACAACAGAAACAAAATAAATGTTATTACGTGATATTTTGTTCCGTGCGTTTTTTATTTAACAATAGTTGAAGACATGACACAATACTTTATCAACTGAATGTGTTGGAAAGTATATAAAGATTTTTGAAAATTATCGGTTATATTAAAGGTTTTATTTCTAATCAATAAAAATATAATAGTGATAAGGTTCAATCGCAGGGAAAAATGATATGTAGAATATCCATCTGCCTGACCTTCGCATTTGAACACCGTTTTTTCCATAACTAATTGATTGTATGATTACCAGGGTACAAAAAATGTCGGCGATTGATAAGCGATTATAAAAATCGATAATATGTGATCCCTGATGATAGAATGGTCCGTAAGCGCATGGTTGATTCATGTCTTTTTACCTTTGGTGATTTTTACTCGTTGACAAGAAGTAGAGTAAGGGTCAATGATAAATTCGCGACGAATCGACCATGAGATTTATGGTCCCGTTCACAAGGTCGAGTCGAGGTCAAGTAAACCATGCGTGAGCCATGCTGTATGTTTTGACTTTGTTATCAAAAGTGGAGGTCAACCATTGATAAATCGGATCATAAGTGGAATCATCAGTGATTCGATAATTTTTCAAACTATCATCCCACATTGACTTTTATGTATATTCAGATACAAACTGAATTGGAACTAAAAGTTCGAAAAATTGGCAATCAATTGCTTGGGTAAACCATCCAAGGAAAACATTAATTAGCATAATTTATCGATACACTAACATCGCCATCGGTGTTGGGAAAACTTTCGTTAAAACCCTGCTGATAATTTGTGCTAGTAATACAGAGTATATAAAAGCGTTGACTGATATAATATATTCCGGGTGGTAACTTTCTTATAAAAATTTATACAAATACCGAATGTTCATATGAATGTGTTCACACATCCATATGAACATTTTGTTTCAATACAAAATCAACGTAAACTTGATAAACAATTTTTTTTCGATATTCAATAAACCACATGATTACCTTAGAAAATCCCATACTTTGTCATTTGCAGCCGCCAGTTGATTTTAAATTGAGAGTTTAAGAGATTGGCAGTCAGTTACTGTCTAATATCCGGTAACCATAATAATTTACGGATCAACTCACATGACTATCCTTGTGGGGTGAGCGCCCCTCGGTTAAATCCTGTCAATCTTTTGCTTATCATACAAATGTCCAACAGTGCATCCTACCGACGGCAGGATTAAAAACTGTGTCGTACCTAGTAAATTTCTAATCAAAGCTTCTACAGATCAACGTCAGCACAGCGTCTTTCCGTCATTTCCGTCATGCAAATAGCACTGTACAGTAAATATACGGTGCACTATAGCGGTAGTAGCTATAGAACATACCTCCACACACTCACACATACACATACGAATATATATATAAATATACATGTGTATCTTACATATATAAATATATACAGGACAGTATATACGTATATAGTATATACAGAACAGTATATACGTATATAGTATATACAGAACAGTATATACGTACTATGTACGTAGATGCATATATATATATAATACATCTACGTATATCCCATCTACCTACACGAACACAACTATATATCGCTCTGGAAGCTCTCCCCCATTTCGATCTCCCCTTTTTCCCTTATCCCACCGTTCGGGTTCCACGTCGATCGCACGTTATTGGAACTGGCTCGACGCGGCAAAGTAGCCGCGCGATTTCAGTCTCGTCGTGCACGGCGGGTGGGCCCCGAAAGTCCTGGCGAACGCGCGAGGGAGTCGAAACGACGTGGGAGGGGTGGCGGAGTGATGAGGGACTCGGGTACGCGCGGTTCTAGGGTGGGCGCGGACCGAGGGGGATGAAATCCACCCCCGCGGCGACTTTCCTACGCCGTTGCCGGACGCTGCAGGGAAGCTATAGCGTTTCTCGCGAGAGAAACCGTTGGAAAGAGAGCTACGAAAGACAGAGACCGAGAATTGCTGCGAACACGGCGACTCAACCCCCCCCCCCCTCCCCCCTCGCCGCCCTCGGAGTCTCTTCGTCGCTTCCTCTCTCGCCTCGAGTATAGCGTTACAGGAACAACGCGCGGCGACTCTCACTTACACACACACGCACACACATACTGAATGTACGTGTACCGTTGGGGCCACTGCTGCTAGGGCTCTTCTGATCGATAGTTCAAAATAAAAGTAACTAGATACGCCGCTTTTAGACGATCCCGCGGACTCTTCATCAGGTCGCATAGGTAGAGGTATTATGGGCTGCGAGCTATACACGTCACGCCGTGTGTGTTACGTGTATAGAGCTGTTCGCATTTATCGATTTTCAGCGGGTCAGTCTCTGAATGCGCTTTTTTTTAACGAAATACTTTGTCTTTGCTAATTACGGGGGTCGTTGGCACTTTTTATTCGAGAATTGTTTGTAGGGGAGTGTGTCATGAACTCATTGTGCAGTGATATGGGAAATTAGTAGAGGCTGCATTGGTTTTATGAGCAAGTCGATGGATGGACAATGACGGGGTATATGGAATCGGAATATGCGATCTTTATCGAATGAGATGTCGTTTATTAATAATTGGAATATCTACTTTGGTATTACTGTACGCTCATGTATAGCAGCTTTTCTAAGATCTCGTTGCTGTAGCTAAAATGAATTCTGAGCGGGAAATCGTGACCTTTTGCTTCAGTGACCTCGGAAACTCTCGAGTGCCATATTTTAGTCGACTTAAATAATTTTTTGCATTTTACGTTGGCCGTATTGGATCCGCTGTTCTGAATTTTTCAATTTTGTGTGCAGAATCGTAATCGGCGACCTTGAAAACTCCGAGATACAAATTTTTTTGGAGGTCCGATTCTTTTTTTCTTGTTTATGCGAAGCGATACATTTTTCTCGCCGCTCGAGATGTGAAAAACTTCATTTTTGTGGTGAAAATGTTGATTACGACAAATTTAAAAACTACGTTGATTAACAACAACCATTTTATGCATTCATGGTTTAAAAAAAGATATGGTCTTCAAATCTTCTATGAGAAAAAAATATTGAAAAAAAGTGTTTTTGATTTTTTATGTTTTTTTGTTTAAAAGCGGTCATTTTCTTTCTAGTGAACAAAACTCAATTTCCACCCCAGATTCTGAAAGAGCACACTCAAAAGTACGAGGGACTGCATTTTTTATTTAAAAATTCTCATTGTTCAATCCTGAGAATTTGACTTAAAAATGATAGAAAAAATCACCATTCTCGGTCGTCAATGGGATAAAGCAACCACTTATTGTTTTCCGTGTAATCAGGGAAACTTGTAATTTTCTAGCTGATGACGAGCTTGAATTTCTACACGAATGATGCAACTGATTCCCAAACGCAGACATCTTAAATAAACAAGCTCAAGCTTGATATGACACAATTGTTCATTTTATCGTATCATAACCCAACTAAAATTATGAAAAGTCTTTACAATTGAAGTTGATTATCGGAAATGTTGCACTCCCAAGAGGCACGAAATTTCTGGTACACCGCCAGAAATTTCGACGCGCAATGCTCAACGCCTATACGTCTGCCTCTCTAACATAGCTCTGTCTCTCTTCGCACTATTTTTCTTTCAATTCTTAAAAATAAACGATTATGTCGAATGAGGAGCCAGAAGCTTAGCCCAATTCTACGATACTCCTGCGTATCCTCTAAAAATCCAGACCTTATCTGTCGTATCGTTCGGGAGAAAACGGCTTTCGAAATTTCCGCGCGGGGTGAGGGGGTGTACCACTGCCTCTTAACGAGTTCCTTAGACAATCCCTTCATTCCCAAATCTCAGCAAATCTAGTTGCCGTCCGAAATTAACGATGCAGCCATTTAGAAAGCGTCGTTGAGTCTTAGATAAGTCTGAAGAAACAGAGAGAAAGAGCGCGCGGGACAGAGACACAAAGGACGAGAGAGTGCTTAAGCTAACCATAAAAACGCAGCGGCGTATGCAGGCGTGGTACGATGTTGTGCACGCTCTGCGCGGCGATAATTTTCTCGGTTCGCAGCGGGCGGTCCCAGAAACGCAGGCCCTCGTGACGCGCGTATTCGGGCTGCCATACATTGGAGCGCTGCTGTTTCTGGCGCGCCGAACGACCGAACGAGGGTCGTAGTGGCGCGCGGTCTGCTCGTTTACCGCGGCGAACCCGAGCGCTGTGTCCTCACGCACAAATACACACAGCCGAGACACGTAGCAGCGATCGTTTGCTTTTCCGCTGTCGAAGTAAGAGCGAAAGAGACGGAGACGGAAAGCGGGCGAATGCAATAAGCAAGATGGGACTGTGTATACAGTTAAGTAAGGGGTGGAGAAGGGCGAATAGCGGGCGAGGATCACCCTCGCGTTGCCAGAGAACTATACTTGTGTCGCGGGGACTTCGGCTTCCGTACCTGAAAGCCATTCGGCACAACGAATCGCGCTAGGTATAGACTACGCGCTGTACTACAACATCCATCGCCGGTTGTATATCTTTCCGGGCCTAGCGAGCACGCGGACGCGGAGGGTCAGACCGTAAAGGGAGAAACGGTGGGGGTGGGGCTGACGAAGGAACGGCAAATGCGCGTTGCTCGCTCGCAACTGTATCGGCTCTGCAGCTTTGAC
This sequence comes from Tromatobia lineatoria, assembly GCA_949699805.1. Classification (NCBI taxonomy): domain Eukaryota; kingdom Metazoa; phylum Arthropoda; class Insecta; order Hymenoptera; family Ichneumonidae; genus Tromatobia; species Tromatobia lineatoria. The sequence goes on from OX453036.1 coordinate 23,016,420, forward strand.
CGTTTTCTAGGTATAGCAGAGGATCGACCTTGTCGCGCGGACTCATCCTAATCTGGCAAATGTCCGCCTGAGCCCCCGCCGCGCCGGCAACTCGACGTCGTCAGTCTTTTCTCTGTCCTTCCTCCCCCCTCGAGAGCACCCTCCATCGAGTTTACAACTCTGCTTTTGCTTTCACGCTTCACAAATGACACCCACAATGAAACCCGCGCACATTTCGTGCAGTTTTGTCTGTTAGTCCTCTATGTTTCTCATAAGGCGCTTTGTATTACCGAAACCGGGAATGAATTTTATGGCACGCTAAGGCTTATTTTCCAGATGAGAATTTGTAGCTGGAAAGGCTAAATAGCCAACGGTTTATGGCGGTATGAGACATCGGTCTTGTTTTTAAGTCGCGGGGCTGTAGCGTTGATTGCAATTGTACTCAACTTCCACGCAGAGAAATATTTCGGACAGTAAAATTTGAACAATAAATACTCCTCGCTGTTGTCTTTCTAATTTTGGCTGAGTCTGGGCTAACGCAAATATGTACTGTTTTTGTACATCGATTGTACTTTTCAACACGTTTCTTACTCAGAAGTTATTGTTATTATTCGTCCGAATCCATTTATTTAGGATTTTTACGCTCATCCGGAAGAATGAAATACGATTTCTTGTCGGGATATCTTTTTTAACGATTTTTATGATTATTCGGGCGAATTACGTACGGTTATTCGTTCGAATATGATTTTTTTTTAAAGATTTCTAAAAATTGACCATCTCGCTGAGTGGTTAATGAGTCCCAACCAATGCACAGCCAAGTGGTCACCCATCCAAGTTATGGTCGCAAATAATGCTGCTTAACTCGAGGGATCGCCAGAGCCGCAAACCGTCCGCGCAACCACCAGCGTTGATCCGTCCAAATATGATTCATTAACGATTTTCACGTTTATCCGGACGAATAACATTCGATTATTTTTCCGAACATGTTTTAATAACGATTCTTACGTTTATCGGGACGAATTACATGCGAGTATTCGTCCGAATATATTTGTTAACGATTTTCACGTATATCCGGAATAATAATATACGACTATTTGTCTTAATGTGTTCTTCAACGATTTTTCGTTTATCCGGAAAAATAACATACGATTATTCGGATAAATAAAATACGACTTTTCGTCGAAATATGATTTTTTAACGATGTTTACGATTATTCATCCGAATACGATTTTTAAACGATTTTTACGTTTATCTACTTTATTTTTTTGAATTCACGTTTATTCGTAAAACGTGAATTCACTCTCTGAAATATCAGATTATTGTTTGAAAATCTGCACATCATCAGAATACGGTTTTGATTATCCTTTACGGGTTACAACCCATCATGTTTTTCCATCATGTATTCTCTAAAATATAATAAATAAAATATTTTCCAAGTGATAAATTGTTACCTTAGGTGATAACAAATAATAACGCTTGCCACGGAAAGTAAGGGTTACTTGTAATCTCGTTGGTGAAGCGCACATTGACATTTTATTGCATTGTAAATAACGCCAAATTTTCGTTGCTAAGAGTTGTGCGAAAAAATATGATTTTTAATCCGCGGTTGTGGTAAATTTGTATGCGTGACGTGTTATTCGACGCGAATTAGCATCTGTGAACGTTTATAATTTGCACGGAAATGTTGGCGTAAATAATACTGTATATGCCAGGCGCGAGGACGATTACAGGACGAAGCGAGTATCCTAACGGGGGGTGGAACCGAGGCTTCGCATTCGTTGCGCTCGAAGGACATTCGACACGATTTTACCCGCTGCGTTGCTGCCTCTGCTGCAGCCGGGAGTGTTTTTCCGGTGACAATCGTGTGCTGCAGCCTCGACGTCGCCACTGTCGTGGGTCGCGTCAGCGTTGCTATTGCCATCGTCGCGTTCGGATTTTCGAGCATCACAGCAGGCGGTCCTCGACGCGCTGTACTTCTGCCATGCCGGCTTAAGACGACGTGAAGCAGACCGGGTCTGAGGGGGGGAGGGAGAGAGAGAGATAGGAAGGGACATGACTAAACAGCGCTCGCCGTAGAGTTAGAGAAAAAGCATTGAGAATATGTACGACAATGTGGCTTACGGACCGCGGGCCCTGCCGGTTACTTCGGGGCCCTTGGGGGTTAAAATAAGGGGAAAGCCGATGAGTCAAAACCCTTCGCAACTAATACTTTCCACGTTTATAACCCGGGTGTCCGCATAATGGTCGTACACGTAGTTGGAAGTCATTATTGCGAATGGAACAAGCAATTTTATGAGTATCCTCGGTTCGGAGCTAAGGAAAAGCACCGTTAAAATGGACAGTATTTCGTCAAATAATCAAGCGTCTCAGTAGCGACTCGACGCCAAGTTCGAGAAATTACTAATTATACAGAATTAACATTATTCACGGTCTTGCAATGATTATAACTAACTTGAAGTAATTATTATTTTTTTTAAGATGAGAATAATAAATATTACATATTTCGTATGTGAATAGAAAGTGAAAATGACGAAAATGTTTATGTTTGGTCAACGACGGATTGATTATGAGTATAGATTTATGGTCCATGTGCTTATCGACGTTTTTCTGGTTGACTTTATGCTTTAATGATCAATAGTACAGTTTTGTTTATATGAGTATTAATAATTAACTTATTTAACAAAATGTATTATGTGTAGACTATATGCGTGCATAAAATATTTGTCGGTTGCATCGAGTTAATGGAACTTCAAAATGGTCATCACGGTAATTATTCAGTCGGAAAAGTATGTTTATCGTAATTAAGTACTTATTCTAAGAATTGGACAATTTCAATTACAATTATATCGATGCTCACAGAAATTCTATGAGAATTTCTGTGAGCATTTCATGGAAATAAATTATACAGAATTTTTTTTTTTTTTTTCATAGTAAATACACTTTTGTCGAAAATTGATATATTTCATATATATTATTTTGTATACTTCATATGTACCTTAAACATATTTTAGAGATAGCTTAAGAATACTTCAAATATATTTCGAAGTATATTTTTATCGTCCTAAAGGAATGTGGGGCGAATCGCGGCCCTTAAGCAAAAAAAGACTATATATAGCTGCAAGTACCATAGGTCAACTGCTAATAAACTGAAAAAAAACTTCATTCGGTTTTTAAGCGTCTTCGCCCCCCGACCACATTTTTCAATGTCCCTCAAGGGTCAATAACTATTGATCCTTATGAATGACCGTGCTGCGGTGTTTACATTTTGAGTATTCACATCGCAAAAAGTGTCAATATCAATAATGGATAACCCCATCGCAAAGTCCACACTAGCCGAGTTATACACAGTGAATTTTCAACAGTGCATAAACAAGTGTCACAGATATTTCATAATCCCCATCCGCAAGTGTCTTATAATACTTGCGACGTGCATTCGATAATCATATCGTTTGGAATTAATAGATATCAGATAGAAATCAAAAGTGTCGGTACTATTGGATCTTGAAAGGTTTTACGCGAGAGGAGAAAGCGTCCAAGTCTTTACAACAGCCGATTAAAAATACTTACTTACTTACTTAACTTACTTTGCCGAAAATAAATTATAGAGAATTTTTTGTTTTTTTTCTCATAGTAAATACACTTTTGTCGAAAAATGATATATTTCATATATATTATTTTGTATACTTCACATGTACCTTAAACATATTTTAGAGATAACTTAAGAATACTTCGAATATATTTCGAGGTGTTTACATTTTGAGTATTCACATCGCAAAAAGTGTCAATATCAATAATGGATAACCCCATCGAAAGTCCACACTAGTCGAGTTATAAACAGTGGATTTTCAACAGTGCATAAACAAGTGTCACAGATATTTCATAATCCCCGTCCGCGAGTGTCTTATAATACTTGCGACGTGCATTCGATAATCATATCGTTTGGAATTAATAGATATCAGATAGAAATGAAAAGTGTCGGTACTAATGGATCTTGAAAGGTTTTACGCGAGAGGAGAAAGCGTCCGAGTCTTTACAACAGCCGATTAAAAATACTTACCGATTCGGGTGGAATCAATCCCTGGCTGAAGCCCTTGTAAAATATAAATATCAGCGAAGCTCGATTCGTGCACAATACGTAAAGTGCTATACATATATACATAAATCGAGGAACTATGTGGTACATGATTCTTCGTATACCGTGCAGTATATAGTACGACGCTGGAACTCAAGCCCGCTTCACCCGTATCTCCGGGACGCTCCCGAGAGGAAAAAAATCCTGCGACCGAAAAAAAGGTAAAAGACATCACGAGCCAAGCGAGTGGGATACGCTGATGGCGCGAGAAATTCGAGATCTCTCTCGTTCGTTCCACGGGAGGGAGAAAACCTTCGTAACGTGGAACGCCAGCGAAGGACTTGATGCCAGAAAAATCTGATTCGCGAAAGAGAATATTCGATGAAAGCCACATGTGAAAATCCACAGTTCTCATTGCCAACATTTGGACTCCTCAATTCGAGGAAACGCAGTTTTAGATCCTTTCGCTCTATATTAACTTGCGTCCAACTGGATATTTGCTGTTCTCGGATCTATTATAACCATTGATATTTCAATAACAAGACGGGAGCACGTTTACCATGAAAATAATAGGAATTATCATGATAGAAGTACTACTACATACACTGTAAAAAAAATCTAGTCGACATTTAATGTATCGGTACAGAAAGTTTGTATGCATAAACTGGTATTATAAATTTTCTATTCAAGTCGGATGTTAAATTAACGTATGGTACAGTAATTTTAATAATTTACATTAAATTTAATGTACAAGTGCAGAACTTTTCATAATCCACTTGAATTTTGTAGGAGCGATTACAAAGGTAATTAATAAAAGAAGAAGACCTAGCAACGGGTTGTTGATAATACGTCAGTCGAATTATGCGAATTTGATAAAACAGACGTTATATTTATCGTTCTTTCGTTATAAAATATTATTCATTATTTATAATCTGTTCTGTCTTAATTCGTGATCCTATAATTTTACTACAAATTTATGTAAATTTTATATCACAATTTGCGATTTAATTTACGATTTCATGCATAAAAACTTTCAGTTTTTTTTTAACAGAGTAAGTGAAGCTTTAATAGCATCATTCGCTGTGTGTACATGACGCAACTGATGGCTGAATTATTTGGCTTTCTAATGACCTGTAAACAACCTGTTGTGAGGTATCCCCATTGGGTAGGGACATTGTTCTTACAAATTTGCTCGTATAATGTAGAGGTAAACCTTATAACTCATCTTCACTGGCAGGTACACGGTCCAGGAGCATTGTAACCTTTCTCAAACCGTAGTAAGGGCACGTGAATTTGCATAAAGAGTGTTTGAATTTGATTTTCTATTGTTCGTACCTCACCTGTCATGATTTTGTCAATGACAGTCAGGTTTGTTGAAAGCTCATTCACTATTGGAATTAACATTAATGACAGAAGTATCGTTTTCATTATTGATTTATAATAATGATAAGGTGCAGTTATTAAAAGTGATCATACTTTTCAATAACTGCGAAGGTTTCTTCTAAAAATTCCGATGATTCTTATTTTATATCAGCAAATATTACAGAATTTGAATGTAATTTCCACTGCCAGTCAAATTATTCCAGACTTTCTATATTTGGATTGTGAATTATTTGTTCAAAAACATATATTTTTGCGAAGGACAAAATATGCTGCGTTAGCGGGTGAATATTAAGTATGGATTAACCAAGAAATTAAACTTTTTATTTGTGGCCGTCAAATGTTATTAAATATGTATATATGTGGCTTCAAAATTTTCTCCACGCGGCACATTTAAAAACGTGCAACTGACAGAATATTGTTATATACTTGCAGCTAAGCGAGTACTATCAGTTATTATTAACTAATGGAGTGGATAATAGATATGTAAGTGTTTATTAAATAATAGATTATTACAGAAAGGTTAGAAGGTTCACGCGTTCAACGTGTCTTTATTTTAGTTCATCGAAATAGACACTTCCGATTAAACCGGAAGCGCGAGACATCCTGAAGCGTCCACTCGGCATCGATGGCCGGCCCGAGATTTCCGGTCGGCTTTAGAACCTTTCCAATCTGACACAGCACGAAAAGCAGCTAGCGATAATATACGATGTTCCGGCAGAAATTTGACCGACAAAAAATAGCCATGCGACATAATTTTCCCTGAATCCTTACAATCTGCGAAGAGCGCTTCATGTAAATTAAAAATGTTATAAATATTACTCGGATGTTTATATCATTTTATTTAGAAGTAGAAGATAAATAAATAAAAAATTTCAACATTGACCTTTAGCTAATCCTTCCTCGAAGGTGGTTATTAAAATTCTACATATTCCGAATATCATTAATAAAAGGCATTCGCGTAGAAAATCTGGTGCGATTATTCCAAAATTATCCAAAAAACCATCGTCAAAGTAAAGAATGTTGTTTTAGTATCTCGTTGAAAAATCACGACGATTGCATTCGCAATAGAAAATATTCCTAAGACCAAACGGATGAACAAGACGTATATTTGGTTTTGGGACGGATATATATTATTAGTTACAAGTGCAGATAATGATTACGGCCATAATATGCCACGTGTCTGTTCACTTCACTAATTTTACGGTCGAGCAAATGGACGAGACGCGTATTTGGCTTTGGGGTAGATATTATTAGTTGTAATTATAGCCAATGCTTATTATTGCGAAGGTTACGTTTCTGTTTATTTCAAAAGTCACATCACGATTCCCTTTTGTCACTAGTCACCGTAGAGTTGATCAACTATTCCTTTGTCGATAGTCATATTGTGTTTTTGGATGAACGCCAATCGCAATATTCGTAACAATATGCGTATACGCTCGTCGAACAAATAAAACACTATCGATTAACATACTTCATCGTTTGGGCAGATCTGTAAAAAGCGAAAAATAATGAATAAGAAATGTGCAAAATTCTACTTTGCATCCTTTTTGAAGACCTCATAATGCTTACCATTTGTCTAGTTACTGCAAAAAAAAACTACTATAAAGTATTCTTACCTTACAAATGTTTAGAATTTTTATATTTATGGTTGAAACTGAGGGCACATAACAAGGCTTTTCTATCTTTTCGAAAGGCATGGTTTTCGTGGCTACAGTAGAGAATAATACAACTTTCCAGAAACATTTCTGCAGCGGTAAATGGGATCAGCGGCAAAAAAATCGAAACAGTCGACCTGTACCTAAAAAAACTTATTTTTATATTCTTTATGGCTTGACCCGGAGTTTTTCCGCAAAAGCTCCATTGAGCCCTTCGGTACCATTCTAGTACCTGCAATAATAACAATACTAAAACAAATTATATAGTCAGGCGCAGAAATGCGAAAGCTTGACAATTCTGTCCGTGTGAACATGTACTTTTATAAATCCATCAAGAGCTACGCTAAATTCTCAACGTCAGATATTAAAGAAGAGTAAAATGCGCCAAAATACATTTTGATGTTAAGGTGGCCGACAAGTAGCATTTTGTGTTCATACGATTCAAAATTTAAAATATAACTTAATTCAAATGCTAAACTTTGCTACTGTAAATCGACAGAAGTCTGCACTGAGAGAAAAGCATATCGTTTATTTAACGATTTCACATGGTAAAACGAATATAGTAAGGCTTGCAATGTTTTATGGTTGAAGCGATGATAATATGGTTCAATAAACGATAGTTGTGAGGTTATTGGAAACAAACGTTGAAATTAACCCGGTTTACGGTTAGATAACAATAGTAAGAAAATCGTTTCATCTAAATATTTTGAGTTAAAACGCAGATATGCGGCCTAAATAAACATTTTCGAAGGCGTCACGTCTCCGATTTGTTCATGTTTGGCATCTGTCACAACGACCGCTGATTAAACCCGAATTAAATCAGCAACTTTTAATAACTTTTCTTTAATAAGCAATTTAAATTTCAACAATTTTTAGTGCAATTTTCCAACTTGACTTTTATCATGAGTTTACCAATGTTTACAACTTTCTAATTAATCCGTTTTAAGTTGTCAGTGGAGGGAGAGTTATTTGTCCACCATGCAGATGGTCGCCCACCTTAACGAGGCGCTATTGCATTTCCTATGCTCTTCCCAATAGCGTCACCGAATATTTCTTAAAAAAATTAGTCTAAATTGAAAACCGCCTTTTTTCAAACATTTCCACGACTCTGCAATCCTCGCAATACCGTAATTCCCAACGTGAACTCAAAAAAAAATCTGGTATCAGTAAGAAAAAAGTGCAAACAAATTATATTACATCAGTGAAATTATTTTTCAATTTTCGATCTCCTACAAACTATATAAATAGAGAAACTAGGTATTGAAACCGAAAAGAATGGACTCATTTTTTTATCTACTCGAATGGACGCATAGAAATGTATAGTTGTCACTTTATAATTTATAGACGGCAAAAAAAAAAAATTCTTTTCGGAAAAAAAATCCAATTCAGTGTAAGGTGAGAGAAGGAAAAAAAAACTGAGGGAAGGAATATTCTCAGGGTCTCTTGGAGTTCTTTTTTTCATCAGCAGTCTCGAATAAATCGGGAACCCACGGAGGTGAACTAACCCGCTGTATATATACGAGGCAGCAAGGGTAGCACGAGGGTTAACGAAGAAGTCTTGCGGGTATATTCTGCCTTGGGGATGTACTAGGATGACCCTAGTGTCAGTGTGCGCACGCAGGAAGAGAACAGACAAGCGCGCGTGAGGGACCGTCACGCACGTACGCCCATCTCGGAACCCCGCGCACGCCTCACCCTCTTTCCCTTTTCCTGCGCACGTCCTGCTGCCGCTCCTCTGTCGGATAACCTGCAATCCAGCAATTCGTGCTCGTCAGGAGCCTCTAGTTCCTAACCCTGTTTTCTCTTGTAGCACTCCCGTGTCAACGATTAGTTGGCCCGGGCCATTTTCAATTCCGCAAATCTCCCACAACAACGTGTAATAACCACACAGAATGGCACTTGTCATATTTTATAGAATTGTTCAAAATTAAACGAACGCCCAATTAAGGATGGATACCTCGTACCGTTGAGTCATTGACCAACTGGAAGCGGGGTTAAAGTTCCAAATGGTAAATCCTCGAAGGTCTAAAATTTCGAAATTTAATATCCGACCTACAATTTCGATGAAATTCGCTAACAAATTTTTCGTTTGACAAGTAGAAAAAGGCAACTGAGGTGTATATCCTTAAAGCCTGACCTCAAATAAAAATTACTACAATTTTCTGTGAGACTAATTCTGAAGTTAACTGAGTGGTAACATTCGTAATGCAATTAGGTTGAGTTTTAATAAAAGAAAATAAAAGATAATTCCAAAACGTTTGCGGGCTCAGCTTCTCATTTGAAGATTTGGAAGATGCATGGGAAGTATTCATGCCGCAAAAGTTTAAATTCAAGAACTTGTGCAATCATAGTCACGTTTCTATTGCATCATCCATCATATATAGTCTTGATATTTTGATCATTGTGAGTGTTCTGACACGAACATCACGAGATAAAAAGTTTTATAACCTCAAAACGCATTAAATTTATTACGTTAAATTTATTTCAGCTGCATTAACCTTGTCAACTGTAACCGTATTAACTTGATCAGGTATAACCCCAAACCGCATTAATTGTATCGAGTACATGTCAATTAATTGCATTTTCGATAAATACGCACAATTACTACCGATATCCGTGTTAATCGTGCTCTGTTAGGCATGTTTGTTGTGCCAACTAACCGATGGGTTGCCCACAGCCCTAATAGATGGCCCTGCGACCCCGACCTATACAACTAACTAAAACTAGTTGGCTCAGGTCACCAACTTCACGGTTGTATGACCTTACGAAAAGTGAGTCCGTGCAACCATTTCTTGGGTATGGCCAACTGCTTCTTTTTCTCCGTGTGATTTTCATTCGTTAGTAATAACTACTAGAAAAATGTTCTCTTAGCTGTAATTACGAATATATAATGCATTACTTATTTAATTTCAGTCTTACTATTGCAGAAAATTGCTCCGTTCCTGAACCCCACCGGGGTCTCTGCCCCTGAACCCAGTGCACCAATTACAAACAGCAACGCGTGCGTCACGGCTGTCAAGTTGACAATTTTGACTCCTGTGACAAACTTCACACTACATGGAATCGGCAACTTTTGATCCTTGTTGCAAAATATACCGTGATAGAGAAATCAATCGTAAAATTACACATATTCTACGTAAACGTCCTAATGCGTTTTTAACATGAATCCTTCTTTGTTGCAGGAGTTTTCAATGGAAACGTTTATAAAAAAATCAGATCAGTCGCATTTCAGATGTTTCAGAATCTTCAATATTGAATAGACAGATGGAATCCTTATCGATCACTCCCTTGGCATTTCAGACTACGAAAGATCTGCGTATTCCCCCCCCCCCCCCCCCCCCCCTCCCCCAAATCCCCACCGAAACTCCGTTTCTGAACCCCACCGGGGTCTCTGCCCCTGAACCCAGTGCACCAATTACAAACAGCAACGCGTGCGTCACGGCTGTCAAGTTGACAATTTTGACTCCTGTGACAAACTTCACACTAGATGGAATCGTCAACTTTTGATCCTTTTTGCAAAATATACCGTGATAGAGAAATCAATCGTAAAATTACACATATTCTACGTAAACGTCCTAATGCGTTTTCAACATGAATCCTTCTTTGTTGCAGGAGTTTTCAATGGAAACGTTTCTAAAAAAATCAGATCAGTCGCATTTCGGATGTTTCAGAATCTTCAATATTGAATAGAGAGATGGAATCCTTATCGATCACTCCCTCGGCATTTCAGACTACGAAAGATCTGCGTATGCCCCCCCCCCCCCCCCCCCCCCCAAACTCCCCACCGAAACTCCGTTTCTGAACCCCACCGGGGTCTCTGCCCCTGAACCCAGTGCACCAATTACAAACAGCAACGCGTGCGTCACGGCTGTCAAGTTGACAATTTTGACTCCTGTGACAAACTTCACACTAGATGCAATCGCCAACTTTTGATCCTTGTTGCAAAATATACCGTGATAGAGAAATCAATCGTAAAATTACACATATTCTACGTAAACGTCCTAATGCGTTTTTAATATGAATCCTTCTTTGTTGCAGGAGTTTTCAATGGAAACGTTCCTAAAAAAATCAGATCAGTCGCATTTCGGATGTTTCAGAATCTTCAATATTGAATAGAGAGATGGAATCCTTATCGATCACTCCCTTGGCATTTCAGACTACGAAAGATCTGCGTATTCCCCCCCCCCCCCCCCCTCCCCCAAATCCCCACCGAAATTCCGTTTCTGAACCCCACCGGGTTCTCTGCCCCTGAACCCAGTGCACCAATTACAAACAGCAACGTGTGCATCACGGCTGTCAAGTTGACAATTTTGACTCCTGTGACAAACTTCACACTAGATGGAATCGTCAACTTTTGATCCTTGTTGCAAAATATACCGTGATAGAGAAATCAATCGTAAAATTACACATATTCTACGTAGACGTCCTAATGCGTTTTTAACATGAATCCTTCTTTGTTGCAGGAGTTTTCAATGGAAACGTTTCTAAGAAAAATCAGATCAGTCGCATTTCGGATGTTTCAGAATCTTAAATATTGAATAGAAATGGAATCCTTATCGATCACTCCCTCGGCGTTTCAGACTACGAAAGATCATCGATTTTTCAAAGCCCTTGTCGTCCTTATTCAATCGCTTCCCTTTGCCCAGCTTCGACGATACTTCCCTGCGCGGTAATGCAGAGTTGCAGCAATGCGGCAGAGACAGCGATCCGTCGGTTCGGTTATCCCATTTACAGCTCGACTCGTAATTTGGATTTTTTTGTTGTTGCTCTCCCCTCGCAGCCAATATGCTGGCCGCGAGTATGGTTAGCACTTCGTTCCGCCCTCAGGCTAGCGCAGCCCGATATTTTCCACGATCCCGCTTTTCTTCGTGGCCGAACGAGCGGCTGTCCCTCGCGGCGCGTATACCTGCGCGCAAACACAGAAAGGGCCGAGAGTTCTCTTCTCGCTGCTGCAGATGGAGAGAAGACCAATGAAGCACTTTCTCCGCTCCGCAGAGCTTCGCTACGAAAACTCGGTAGCCTGCTAAAATCGATCCTCTCGCTCGTTTCTCACATACTTAACCCTCCCCGTTGGTGGCCCTTTCGCATCAGAGACCCTTCTTCCTCGCTTTGCCCGTCTCCGCTTCTCCCCTTTTCTCGCGGCTCAGCCGCGCACACTATACTCACGAGTTCATCTTCGGTTTACCTTTCCTTCGTCGTATCTTGAATATTTTACCTTTTCTAGGAAGTAATCTGTAAGTGAAAGAAAGTAATACTGGTTGTACTTTGTAAAATTCAAAATTCTGAAAAAACTACTTGTTATCGCTTTATCAGGAAAAGTTTAATTCTATTATTATTACTACGAAATTTTATCGCGTTTAAAAAAAAATTTAGTATTTATTTCAATATTAATAACACTTTGACGGTGTAAAACGTCACTACATTTAAGAGGATTGAGAATTTTACACTTTCGTAACCCATTTAGTAAAATTAAATTGAAATTTCCTTAATTTTTACAATGACTTTTCGGCCGTCAACGGTTCCAGAAATGTATTCTTAATTTTACAGATTTATTGTTATTGTTAATTTCGAGTTGAAAAAAAAAATTTTATGTGGCGTGCGCAAAAAGCTCTTGTACCTGAGATGAGTGGCAAAAATAGTGTTATTTTGGGTAAAAATATCTGCGCATGCGCAAAACCGCGATCTTTACTTTTTCGTGGCGAATTGTTTTTTGTTAAAGGTTCGGAAAATTAAATTTAGTTTTAACTGTACACTCTAATTTATAGAGCTGGAGATTACACGTACATTAAATAAATGAATTATTCAATATTTATTTTTCATGTATACTATTTATTTCCATTTATTTTTCGTAATGGTATTTTCAATTATACATGAAAAAAAATTGTCGATAAGCATCTCAATTGAAGAAATACTAGGCTAAATCACACGCGCTGGATCGCGTGCCTGAAATTTCTTTGCGCTGCTGCGCTTTTATAACCCTTTAAGTAGTCACGAACGCTGCAGCGTCCGACCTTTTTTTATGCCAAATTTGACACCAAACTGAACTTGTTTATCGCTCACTTTCCTCGCAACCAATCACATCACGAATAAAACGATGACAGTGCTTTTCTTTCCCTTACTCATGGACTTTTTAAAGGAGGAAAAGGGGGTTCTTTTCTCCCGTCTCTTTTCTACGTAGTCTATAACTTAAAAATCTACTTTAATATTAAGAATCAAGTTCTAAGCAACGAAATTCAGATAATGGCACACTCGCCGAACACTGAATCCGCAATAACGAAGAAGCAAGTAAGCGATAAAATAAAAGTAGAACCTTGCAAATTGCTTCCTCATCATTTTTTGCTTTTTACAAATCTACCTCTACGAGAAAGTATGTTGATCAATTTTGGCTTCCTCATGGAGGAAGCTTTGAAAAAAGCAAAAAATGATGAGGAAGCAATTTGCGAGGTTCTACTTTGCAGGCTTATTTATGCTCAGAAGACATTTTTATAAAAATTCGAAAAGACGTAAAATTTTTACCATCCGATCGATTGGCGTTAAATTTCGACTAAAACATCGTTTTATAGTAATCCATTTATGTACAAAATTTCAGCCCGTTACCTCTTTAATTGCGAAAGTGAAAGGCAAAAAAAAAGGCAAAAAAAAAAAAAAAATTTGGAAAAATCGCGTGAAAACGATTTTTCCAAAATTTTCAAAATGCTGTGAAATCTAAATTTTCGAACCGATTCGCGTCAACAACAATCCCAAACGGTATTCTATGATAACCCACATGCATACAAAATTTGAAGCGCATTTATCGAAAATTGCGACCGTGCTCGTGTAAACAACGAAATGTGCACACACACACACACAAATACATTTCGCACAAACCACTTTTCTGGACGTTTTGGACCATTCCGAGTGTACTGACATGAAAATCTCGAAAAAAAAAATTCCTCCCCGAAAACAAAGCTTCCTCTACGCGGAAGCAAAAGCAGCGAAAAATCGAAATAAATCGAATAAAAAAAATTAATTTCTGCAAAGTAATAAAGTCGCAAGCTTGTTGCGTGGTAATTGGGCAATCGTCGATGTCGACAAGCGCGCGTATAATCGTGTAGGCGTACCGGAAGTGTCAAGAAAGGGAGTGCGGAGAGTACGAGTGCGTTGGGAAAATTCGCTCAGCGGAACTGCAGGTGCTCGGCTCAAAAAGTTCGGCCCCCCCATCAGCGAGCTCGTGGAGTTACTTGTGTGGCAACAACGCCACCAGAAGTAGCGAGCAGCAACAGCAGTTCGATCGCGAAACAAAAACCGTGGCGTGCACCCTCCCACGCGATCCTTCCTACCGAACTCTCCTCCTACTATATCAACTATATACGGAGAGGGAGTTCCGTCAATTATCCGAGATTATGAGAAAGTCCTGCAATATAAACTTTTTCGTTGCTCGTCCAACCGCCTTTGGGCTAACAGGTACTTTGCCTTCCACCTACATGTAGTATATCGTTTGTATATGTATATATATATAATATATATATAAATATGTATACTGTATGGTACACAACAACGCAAGGTAGATGTACATTATACATCTACCTACTATAGATGTACGGTGTAGTAGGCAGAGAGGAGTCGGGGATGTATAGAGGCGTATCGATCGTTGCCTTCGTCCAGCAGAGCGAAGGTACACCACGATATATGTATACCCACGTGTAATCGTACCCGAACGTCCAGATGTTCATTGACTCGAAATGCAGCTTTATTCGCAGAAAACTGAGGAAATGCGATACAACAACACATTATATCCTCATTCCTTTCTTTTATGATTAAATTATCCAATAACGAGCCCGCTTGCGAACCTGTAGACGATTCTCTGAATATGGGACACGGAAGTGCGTTTAAGGCCGCAGTTCAAATCAATAGCCTAATGAGTGCGGTTAAGTTAACACACACGATACCTAAGTGATAAACAGGAATCATCGGTCATTCGCGATCGTATTTATATATTTTCGATCTTGTGTTTTAAAAATTAAACGATTTTCCGATTTTTCGGAAAAGGTTGTTTTTTTTTTATTTTTTCGAATATAGAATAAAATGAAATGGGATAGACCTATGCTCTGGAATCAATTCCTTAAGTGCACAAAGGAAAAGTGAAATAAGATATTAAAAATATATGAATTGATATATATAATCTAAGAAAGAAGCATTTAGAACGAAGCTAACATTTAATAAGCTTTTATTAAGATTAAGCTTAAGTTTACTTCTGGCCACACTCAATTTCGAAAATAAGAAATCAGTACTTTTTATAGGCATAGGATATCCTAAAATCGTCAGTTGTTGCATCGGAATGTGAAAATGTCAAACGATTGTTGGGGGTCTTTATTCCGAATCCGAGTTTAAATTTGGCAAATGGGAAATTAGAGATAGCGGATCTAAATTGAGTGATTGTATTTTAAGTTCGATTTTGTCTTCAGCAACCGCTAAAACTCCCGAGTTCAGAAGTTTATCGAAATCACGTAATTTTTTGCATTCCGTTCCGCCATATAGAATTTCTGAGTTACTAACTCGAATACGTAATCAGCGACCTCAAAAACCGCTAGAGTACAGAATTTCGTCAAAATCAAAATTTTTTTTTATATCATGATCCCCCATATAGAAACCGTTATATTAAATTTTCAAATTCAGACTTTGGATTCGTAATGAGCGACTCGAAAAACCCGAGGATACCAAATTTCAAGTGAATCGTATGTACCGAAAAATGTACACCGAAAGAAATAGATACTAAGATTTTTAATATCCGATATACTAAATATTATATACTATCGGGTAGTATTTGGATAGTGCCGTGCATTGTGTGTATTGTAAGGGTTTATTATACGGAATGTACTCGGTACAATCAGATATTAACCATTACTATAATTATACTAACTGTTGCACTCAAGAGAGTGATGATCCCTATACGAAGTATCCAATATACTATTCGATAGTATATTTTTACTATCGCGTAGTATCTATTTCTCTCAGTGTATGCTTCAAAGGGTTAAGGCCCTCAACACTCAATATCGAAAATAAAAAACCAGTAATAGTAATTGTAGTAGTAGTGATAATAGTAATTGATAGCCATGCATTATCATAAAATCGTCAGCTGTTACACAACAGTCTGAAAACGTCAATCAAGTTCCGTATTATAATATACTTCATAATACGTTCGAGTTGTTTACGCAAAGACAACGCCCGGGAATCGCGCACAGCGATTGGCCGGTGCGTGCACGGCTCGCGAAACTTCGAGGCTAAGCCAGTGGCTTTGTTTTTTATCGGGCGCCTGTATCAATCGTCCGTAGAGTTGAAAAGGCTCACCTCACTCCTCAATGACGTTTCTACGTATACGCGGTTCTTTATACTTCACTGCTGTGCAGTTGGCAATACATACAGATATAGACGGAGGCGTAGCAGCCGCAGCAGTGAAAACGCAGGGCGAAAGGTACCGTTATGCGAGCCCGTGGACTACAATGGATCGCGCGAGCCCTCTAACCATACCGTCGCTCTCATTTCGTCTTTCTCACTCTCCACCCTATTCTACTCGGTGCTCGGCATCATTTTGCGCACTTTACCTCTTTCTCTTTCTCGTCTTCTTGCCCGAACGGCGACTGCTGCTGCTGCTGCCGCTGCTACTTCTTGCTACGAGTGGGCGAATACGAGTGATTCTTCTGCCGGTTGTAGAACGCAGTGGTGCTATATATCGTAGATGGGTGCTCGAGACGAACCCGACCGTGTCCGACCGTCCGACCGTCCGACCGTCCGACCCGCCGAGTCCAGGCAGCTTTAATTAGCTGGGGATTTCGTAAACGTTACCTCTCTCTCTCTCGCTCTCTCACGCTTTTTCCTTTTCTCCTCGGCACCTTTTTCTCCTCGTTCCTTTCCTTCGCATTGAGCGAGCCTCTAGCGACGATCAACGAAAATTCGCCGCGAAAGAAAGCAACGTCGAAGGACGCATGAGAATTTACGCCATAACTGTTCCTCGCGATCGGGTGGAATGAACTGGTGTGAAAGTTGTATGGGGTGTGAGTATGGAACACTACATTGTAGAAGGTCAAATCAAGGTCTTGGTTGAAGTAGTTACCATGACATACGTAAACGCAGCCGAATTATTGGCTAAATCGACAGAAGGATTCTTTTTTGTGGAGTCAAATAGTTTTTCTGAAAAGGTTCGGAGAATGTGGTGAAATAGTCATTGCGAAGAATCCTTTTTTTCAGGTTTTAGGAAAGTATTTTATTTTCATAGAATTGAACTACAAGTCGTAGGTATTTTGTATTTCTAATTGCACTTCTGATTTTGACAGTTTTGTATGAGGATGAAACAAAAACATTTTTTTGTACCGGTTTGAGACAATTACAGACGAAAGTTTAATAGTTCGACATGCATATAAAAAAGTGATTGATCTAGTTGATTCGATGGTCACATAAATCTATTGATAGCGCAATAAGCGTTTTTCGTACCCCGAACAAACGTTTTTCGGCTGAATTGAGTGACATCTCATAAAAATAAATAAAATTCATTAGTTTAACTTATATTCAGTTTTTTGCTATTAAATAGACCAATCTCGTTTAATAATGTACCTTAAGATTATAACGCATCTTGGTCGTAACTCGAATTGAAATCGTCATGGAGTCAATAACATTTCTTTCTATATCAACCCACGAAACTCTGAAAAAATGCACCATTATTCTCCAAAATCTGTTGGCAGCGACTTCTACTCAGGCTAAAAAAAAATTCAGCAAAATCCCGGAAAACACAAATGTTGCCTGCAAAGCCACATTTCATTAGTGCAAATAACTCTCTCACAGAATCTGAAAAAGTCGCAATGGAATAGCTCAACTTTTCACGAAACAAATTCACAGTTGATAACGAAAAAGATTAGCAACCCCCAGGAGTACCAAAATTTGTAATAAGCCCCATCAGCGTTACAACATCATAATATTCTCTAATCCCTAGTAAAGTAGAGTAGGTACCGTGCTTGAAACCGAAATACCTCATAGAACCAAAACAGTGTTCCACATTGGCACCAGAACCGCTGGGTACATAGTCGGTACATAGCATATATATGTGCCAGCTTCGTGTGTATATATAGTAAATATAGTATACCATAGAGTTGGTCCCTACAGCGTCAGAGAGGGCGAGGTGAAGGGAGAGGAACTAGTAGAGAGTGGAGAGCAGTAGAGAGCCACGATGGAAGCTTGGAAGGACGCGGCGTTGGGACTCAGGGACGGGGGGGGGGGGGGGGGGGGGGGGGAGGTTCGGCGGGTGAAACGACGAGATGGCCAGAGGGGGCAAGTTAGACGCAGCAGCAACGGCAACGGCAGCAGCAGCAACGCCAGCAGCGTAGCATATAGTGGAGAGAGAGAGAGAGAGAGAGAGCCGAGGTAAAGCGCGAGAGTACACGCGGACTAAGGGTAGTGCAAGCGAGGCAGCGGGCGAAGGGGGCGAGAGAGGATGGGGTGAGTTAGGTCGCGAAGGGACGCTCGCGCGGCCAGCTAAATAACGGTCTGCCCTATCTTCGTCCTCGCAAGCCCACCCTCCTCTCCTTCTTGCTGCCGGGCTCGTTGCTGCCTGCCTGGCCACCCACTCACCCACCCCCCCTTCCCCCCTCGCACTTCCTCACAGCCAACGCCGCGCGTTTGCTTCACCCCCTTTGCCGCCCATCTCCTCACGTTCCCTTTGCCTTGCCGCGCAACTCTCCATCCGCACTCACACCACGTACCATCGCCGTTACCGACCCCCCGCCCCCCCTACACCCCCTTCGCCACCCCCGTGCCGCGACGCCCGAGCGCTCACGGCCTCGCGAGGTGGCGTCGAGCGAGCGAACGCGCGAGGGAGGATCGCCTTCTGCGTTTCTACGCCACCCTCGCGTTTCCCAGCTTACATATATACTGTATATGTGTGTATATATATATATATATGTATGTTATATATATATATATCTATGTGGGTGTCCGTACTGGGTACGTAAGTTACGCTGAGAAACGCGAATACCGGTCTTCCGCATTTTGCCTACGTACAGTCCGACATTCTCGTCGTTGGTACGTTTGTTAAATGCGTTTCGTTGAATTTTCCCGCATGAGATGCCAATTACGCTTTTCGCTACGATAATCATATTTTCGCGTGGTAAAATAATTCTGGACGAACTTGGAGCAACGAAAATATAATAAATTAATGGCGAAAGATTATCTTCCTTCGGGGTGAGAGTTTATCGTTGACGGGGAATTAGCGCAAGGCGTTAGGGAATGTTTGGCTGAATAATGTGAGTGCTTATCAATATTTTCTGGGTTTCAATTTACTTATACGCAGATGAAAAAATTAATATCGAATGACGATCCGGTGGTAGAACGAGTTTCAGTATCAATGATAAGCCTGTTCTTTCATTGGATATGTAAATTTATGAAAATATGGACTGAAGGGCCTCGTTTAATGGTCCCTTACCGGATATAACTTAAACCAACATATATAAAGTCATGCACTAATTTAATCACTCGGAAAGCAACAAAATTTATTTCTTAACACTAATATTAACAGTAGGACATATTTTCCGGGTGGTCCGAGTGAAGAGAGGGCAGAAATACATAGATGAAATATAAGATGAGTACATAACTCACGCATTCCAAATATAATATATTTCTTTAATATTTCCACTAAAAAGTTGTATAACGAATATATAATGATTATATATAGGGGATTCCTGCTGGTTTCGACCTGAGTTTGACCCTCGGTCTCTCAGATTTCGTCCACAGTTTTTTGTGGTATTGTCTCAACTCTCAAAAGAGCTCGACACAGTGGCGAAATGGCGAATTTCATACTGATGACCATTCTAGATCCAGAAATTCCTAATTTAAAAATTCGCTATTTTAACCATTCACTATTTTGGTCATTCGCTATTTTGACCCCCACCCCTAACAATATTTTTTTTTTTATTATAACAACTTTAAATTTAAAAGAAAAATCTTAGAAGAATTACGAGCTTTCTTGAGAGTTAGGACAACAGCACAAAAAATTGGAGACGTAGTTCGAGAGTTCAACAGTCAGCCCCATGTCGAAACCAGCGGGAATCCCCCATTTTTTAAAATTATTTTTTGAAAAGTATATAATCACTTCTAAGTTCTTATTTACAAGCGAAACCTTAGATAATATATACGGAAAGACATAAGTAGTCGTAACAACTGCCCAATCGGTCAGGACCGGTTGTCAGGACAACCAACTGAAATAGTTAAAATAGCGTCAACTACACAGAGAGAAATGGAGTCACGAATATAGGTGCCACTCTCCAAAAGTATAGTACTGAGGTGACACATGAGCTTCACATGACCTCACGTGTCACCTCATGAACAATTTACAAATTATAATATGTATAGTATTCGTCCGAAATTGCTTGATAACAGCTATGGCTCATTTCTTAACAGTATTTCAATCCGGTGTAACTGTATTTGTTTGAAAGATAAAAGCATTATAGTAATCTTTATTTATAAGGGACTAAGTACTCAGTATTTTTTTTTCCTCCGTTCCCTGCAGCCGCGGCCGGTTCCCTTCTCCCTTTATCGCATTTGAAGAGGGCCCACGGAAACTGGGGAAAACCCGCGCCGATACTTCGACACTGGGTTATTTTTCCAACGCCGGAGCTAGTCACGCCCCACTGCGTGTAAATACCGAACTACACAGACGTGTATGTCGACCTATACGTCTGGACCGAATCACGTTCAAGTACAGCACGCAACCGAGCTACGAAAACATGGATGTTCAAACTCGCAACCTGCCAATGCTTCGGGTCTGCCCAACGGGCAAGCCCTACACGTCGAGAGTAAGATATAAACGTTTCTGGAACTCAGATGTGCTAAATCAGACCGGACACCCATTCTTTGATTATTCCTGAAGTTTTCAAAACCGTCAAAATGCCGATTTCACGAACCAAATTCACGAATAGTGTAAACTACGTTCGCGTAGTTTTGTGTAGCTTTCTGCCAAGCTTCAGAGCATTTTCTTACCTCAAAGGAACTGTTGACATTTCAAGCGGCCATATTGGTTTTGGAGAGGTTCAGTAACATCCCATTTTTTACATTTGCTGTATGTTTTGAACAGACATTCGATCGGACACCCAAGCATGAATGTTTTCATTATATCCCTGCAGAATTTGACTTGACTTGAAATTGACAGCATTTTAATAGTGTGTACTACGAAATCGCCTATTGTTACCGACCAACGGTAAAAATAGGTCGGTAAAAAAATCGGCTTTAGCAGCCCCTTAATTCCCGTCATATTTATTCACACTAACTTGTAGAGCATTTAATATATTAGGGGAATGCATAAAAAATTCTTCCATAACTGATTTCAATATCACATTTAAAATACTACGAAAAAATCACTCATTATTCCGGTATAACGAGGAAATATTTTTATACCTATACGTAATAAGTAAAAAATTGTAACCGATTGCAATAAAAACGCCCATAAGTAATTGATCCACCGATCCAACGAAATCAATAGACAAGTTCAGCGTGTCTTCAGTACCTGAAAGAGTAACAACGATTTGAATATACAATCAAAATCATGGAGTTTATGCGAAATGTCTGATGCATTGATAACTTCATGTGTATTGTAATAATTCTAATTAAGATAAATGATATATCCAAAAAGTGTTTCGTTTTATCGCGATTTCTGAAAAAAAAAAACACATATTTCACGTTTAAAAGAGAACTATGATGACAATCCATATGGTGTGGCCTGGAGTGACCAATATCCACCGTAATTGGTTAGTTCTAGTAGTGAGCACAACGACTGCACTACACAAGTGGAGATCGTGGCTGCTCGGGGCTAACAATGATGGACCAAATATCACGAGTGAGAGATTCTCGAACGAGGGTTAATAACCATGCCCTGAAGCCCAACCCTGCAAAACCCAATCATGTCCGGCGATAATAGTTTATAGGTGTGCCAGACCCGTTGAGCGAATCGTTGAGGTCGCTCGCCTACCCCCGCAATAATTAAATATATATCTGTGCAATAGAAAACGTAAAGGTGCATTATAAAAATATTTGATATTGAATTTATAGTGGCAAGATGCCACGTCATGAAAATTATAGCAATTTTGAATTTGTTTAACATTTACATGCTGGAAATCCTGAAAGTATCTTTATAAATTTGTTTCGACTGAGATTAGCATTGGAGATTAGGTATATTTTATAAATGACAATTCTTACCCGATTCTAATTACTATTCGGTTGCGTAGTAATAACTTATTTTATTTTTTGTAAATGCATATTGTACTTTCTATTTGCACAAGTAAATTTCGTACGTACACGACGTATATACGTATATATCGATTGTGTTAAGTAACAAGAACTTGAAGATCAACTGGATCTTTGCTACTGCAAAATTAAGCCCAACTTAATTAATTACATATAACTTTATGTAATTACATATTTTGTTTTTTTTGTTTTTTTTTTTCATATAGTAAGGTTCATTAATCAGAAAAAGGATTAAATATTTTTAGGACCGTATTTTTAGGGTTGGCTGATATGGTAAAAAAATTACGAAGAATAATAGTTGCATGGAATATTCGGTATCTTAAGTTTTGCGAAAAGCAATAGTAAAACATACATTTTTTAAGGATTCCAAACTCTATAAAATTAAAATTGCTTCCTTGATTTAACCCAAATTAATACCGAAAAACATTAAGTGCGCTCGGGCTTACATGAAACTTTTAAGGAAAATAGACGAAATTTTCGTCCTTTAAACATTTTTTTTAAATATACAATTCCAAAACGTGTATTTGTTTCCTCCCGAACTATAACAATTTTTAGGGGGCCTGCTACTTTATTTGAGCACGACATTCCATTGATTACTAGAACCACCCTCGAATTGTAGACGCTCGAATTTTGGACGCCTGGAACATAAATAATCACATTCATACTGAGGTTTTGAAAAAATGTTGTTTTTTACTCCCACCCGGTCGAATTACCGATTTTGTACATTAAATGAACCTCACGAAAGGCTTAACAAGATAAATAATTATTCGAAAAACAAACTTTTTTCAACACTAAGAATGACTGAAAAATGATGCTGCAGTTCATCGAATGATTACTTTCAATCAAAAAAAAGGAACGATCTTGTGAAAGCAGGCCGCTGACGATGGAGATTTAGAGGTGCCACGTTTTTTAAACCCGCAAAACCTATAAATCTTCGGGGAGTGAAAAACATACTAAGCATTTGTGAAACACCCCAATACATAATTTTTTTCAAACCACTTTTTGTCTGTCTTCTAAAAAATTTGAAATACCCCGACATGAAAATCTTGCAATTAAAAAAGAATGGAGAGTAAAACCTTGATTTACTTTCCAGGGAGTCAAAATTATGTTGTCCAACATTTGATTACTGTGTCGGAAATCTATCAATTGCCTCTGCATTTTTCACATGTAACTAGAAATGCAACGTCTAAAAATTCATTTCCGATGTTCAGATCAAGTTCACGACAGAACTTCCTGAACAATGCAGAACGGTGTTCACCTGAAAAAAAAAAAAAAAAAAAATTCATAGCCTAGATCAAGTTACCGACAAAACTGCCTTAACTTGGCCGAACCCCTTGAAAACATTGCAGGTGCCATGGTTTGTATCAAGTTCACGGTACAACTATCTTAACTTCCACTTCGGAGTAGAAAAGGGTGGCTTTTACCAAGGTGCGATACTAAAACTCATATATACACACATACATCCACGAGAAATGTGTTAGGATCATTGGTATAGTTGGCTCGCTGAAGAGGACCGAGAAAGTTGTGAGGACTAAGTCTCGGGCTTTAACAGTCGAGCCACGAAACACACGTATACATAGAAACTTGCTCGACTGATCCAACTATCTCGGTGAGTCACGCGCAGAGTGCCTCCTCGCTATTCAGCCTCCCACTCTCCGTCTCCCTTATTCTACAACTGCTCTTTCGTTCCTCTTCTCGCTTGCATTCCGTCCTAACGCCCCACAGTTCCATCTCTCTCTGTTTTACCGACGACCCATAAATGCGGTCGAGCGACTTTGCAGCAGCAGCAGCAGCAGCAGCAGTCGGCGCACCGCTCGTATTACGGAAGCGAACTTTTCAAGTTCCCGCGACACTGACCCACTTTGTGCGCGCCTCCCTGATACTTCCCTTCCTCCCTCCCCCTCGCTCCCTCTTCCGTCCCTCCCCGGCATTGCCACAGTAGTTACGTACCCGAGAGCGCGCGCGGGGCTACGTATGAATGCCCGCCATGAAAACGCTCTCACTTTCCTCAGCGACGTTATACTACTGTGTCTCTATACTGGCTTACCCCGGAGCATTGGACTCTCCTCCACTCTTTCCCTCGCTATTCCTTTACCCGCCTCACCCTTCTTTTCCTTCACTTATCCGCCCTACTGTAAAGTCTCCGCTTGGCTTTGGTGCGCTCTTCGTCATCCAACGCTGTCTCGCGATACTTCTCATACTTTCCTCGCCTCGCCACCCCTTCACTACGGAAGCTTACAATACGCCAGACTCTTTTCCGACTACTTAACCAGCCCGTGATACTTAAAAGCGATAAGACGTCGGGGCGAACGCCTTCGACGGATTATAGTACTATGTATTTATGTATGCAGGGTAAAGACGCTCGTAAGCCGCCCGGGGAAATGACGAAATTAGCGGAATGGCTTTAAAGCCGAGCGAGTCAAGAGCTCGAGGTACCGATGAGATACATTGTTGCATTTTGCTTTCGGATATCGAGACAATGGAAAAAGGGTAATGATTGAAAATTCTAAGGATGGAGGGTGATTATTGTTATTATTACGGGGGGATGTAATGCGAAATTAACTATAGGCAATAAACGAAAATTTTCAAAGTTCTGGGAGAATTATTGCAGCGAGAAAGAGGCTCGGTTATTACAGAAAAGGTTATAAACGCTACCAAGAAAAATGTTGTGGTAATAATGACACTGAGCTAGACAAACGCTTCGCTGTGTTACGCAGTTTAGTTTCTAGCAAAATATTTCGTGGTAACTACTTAGTTTTTTAACAGCTGATTTCTGTATTAATTGAAAAGAGATTAATTTCTCATTTGTCGGCAACTTTTTGAATTGGAAATCGTGAGAAAATGGTATTTTGGAAAAATTTGAAGAAATCATTTTTGCATCTCAAGGCGTTTTCTCATTTTCAGCCCTATGAGGAATAATAAAACGTGTTTATGATGTAATATATATAATATATATTATGTATTATAAATTGAAAACTACCTGTATACTCAAGAAGACTTTTTAATCGTGTTTGGTATACTGTTCATTATTATTGCACCGTACAAAGTCTATGCATACGTGCCTCCCACACATGTTGATTAATATTCATTACGATGTTATTTACCTCGTGTTAAAGTTGATAGCGGTTGAAGTGCAATTATAAGTTGCATGTTTTCAAATAAAACGAAACTCATTATGACTTGCCTGACATCACAATTTCTCGAACAAAATCAGTTACGGTAGCGTCTGTTTAATTTTAATGTCTCAATCGGGGGGAAAAAATAAGTATAATTATTACAGCGATTACAGTGCATATGACACCATAAATGGAAATTCCATCCATGGTAGAATCATCAATAGAAATATACAATTGACCGCGCGTGTTTTTCGGCAAAGTTATGAATGGGCTTTTCTTGCTTTAACAATATCAATTTTAACTCAAAATCCAATAATTTTACAATTACATAAAACAATAATCGACTACTTTTCGAATACTCATTTAATACTTAACACTTAAATACGAGTATAATTAGAATATGATTTCGTCCATTACGACATACCCCTCCCACTTCTATACTATTCTAATGCTCTTCTGAAATTATTTTTCTTAGGCGGAAAGTTATTACGACGAAAGAGTGTTTAGCCCATTGTCTTAACATCGTAGGACTAAAATTATAACCGATAAAGAACTCTTTGATTCAAAAACTAAAGGAAAGTATAGAAACACTTCTTCTCGTGTAATAAAATTTATTTAATTATGCAGCTATGGAATATTTTTCGATCGCTCCGCTAGATATAAAGTACAAAATATCCGCTCCTCTTCCCACTATGTACTAGACGCGATGGATAATAAAAATATACGAAATCCATTTTCATGAGTTAGCAAATAAGTAGTGCACCTCCGAACCATTGAGAAGTGTTATTAAATCACATCCAATTCGCAATTATCGCTGCCCAACGATTATTTCCCGGCGGCCGATACAACTTCTTTCTCAACTCTCAATCCTTTTCCCTCCCAAGCTCCACATTGTCTTACGCGTGTGCAACGCAGCGCGATTAGTCCGTAGCACAGCGGAATAAGCATATAATGTCCCAAGGCGTGTCGATGCGCTGCCGCGGGATGTCGAGCGGGTGCGGCACGGACAGTGAGACGAACGAAGCAAGAAGGAGAATATTAAAAGAAAAAGAAGAAAGAGAAGAAAGAAAAAAAAAAGGAAAGTGTCAGTTAAGAGAGTAACAGGCCCCCGTGAGACGAGGAGGCAGAAGGCAGACGGCGGGTGGCGGTTGATCGTTGGAAACGAGCGCGCGAGCGAACGAGCACAGCTATCGAGTATATAGAAGAGGCAGAGAGGCCCGAGTTACACCGCGGCAACAGCGGAGACGGGCCCCGCTCGGCCATCAGCCATCAGCCATCCTGTCATAGACAGGATGTGAGGGTCCGCGAGTCCGGACCGCGACGTTACAACACGGCGCGACGCGCATAGCGGCTCGTCGCGGCTCTCCGACTCGCCGTCGTCGTTGTCGTTTCGCCGGAATTACCACGTATCCCTGTATTGGTGCGTATATAGAAGAGGAGCTGCGCGGCAGACGCGCGAGCGCGAGAGAGCCACTACGCGATAAGTTCCGGGCCACGTCCGTGGGAGCTGTTAGCCCGGTATATATTCGTGCTAGTGCGCCAATGGCGCCGTGTCTTGTCAGATGTCTAGATGCGTGTGTATGCATTCTTCGTCGTATGCGTATCCACGTATTTTATGTGTATGTATGTGGTAGCGTTTCTCGCAAGCCGAAGGAAAAGGCGCGGGTAAGCCAGAGAGGAAGATGTTTATTGCGTACTTTAGGGGAGTGAGAAAGTCCGAGAGAGCGAGAAAAGGACACGAAAGTAGCCGAAGCTGTAGGCTCCTCGACGAACGCGATACGGGAGGAGATCCCCCGAGGGATCGAAGAAGAAGGCCCAGGTATACGCGCTTCTATACGGCCACGGAACCCCGACCCCGGGCCCGATAGCTCGACCGAGCCTGTATTTACCAACACAACTGTGCGTATGTATTTATTTATGTATATGTGTGTGTGTGTATGAGGTTATACTGAATAGGCGCGAACCGCGGTAAAACCGCGGGCGTTCCTCGAGTGTATAGTGCAAGTAGTAAGCATGTACTGTACCTATGTTGGATATTGTTTACAGCTGTATATATATATAGAATGACCGTATATCGTATGTATAAATATATATATTTAGAGGGATGATGATTATTTTTTGTTTTTTACGCATGCACAGTCACGTGCGTCGATGCTGCGCGTGCACGTAAGCCTCGCACGGCTTTTCTCGATGAAACTCGTAGTACGTGCATATCCCTGCAAACGCGCACCAACGGAGGCTGTGTATTTTGTGCGTGAAGCCCTACCGATGCACGAATCGATGTGTGGTGCCTATATAACTGCGACGTGTATGCAGATGCGGGCACGCTATTAGGAATAAAACCGTCGATGGCTAATACGGTTCGTTGCGAGTGGAGACGGTAATGACACTTGCTTTAGAATCACTGGCGACGTTTGTAGTAATTAATTTGATTGGTGATGGACGAGTTTCGATTTAATTAGGGATATTTATGCATTGGATCTTGTTTGTTATGAAATTTTTGGACTTTTGTAAAGTTGAATTATTATTTTTTTAAGTGTAAAGTACGTATTGCTCTAATGAAATCGAAATATAAGGCGCAATTTTAATGCAACTTTATTACTTGTTAAATTTGTCCAGAATGTGGAGCTTGGAAAATATCATTACCGGAAATAGAAGTTTCATGGATCTAGTAAAATCTATCTCAAAATCCCTAAATACATATTACGATTCTGTCCTACAAAGTATTCCGACTATTCACTAATTTAAAAACTGCTTTCAATTTTATGAAATATTCGATACTGTCTGTGTGCTTTATTTCTTTGAATTGTATTGAAATTATTCCTATAGTAATCTGCATTTCTCCTCTTACTTCTTCTTGAATTTCTTCTAAACGTAGACTTTTAAAAATACTATAACCATAAATAGCAATTTCACGAATCTGGTAAACGGCATCTTTGTGTCGCGCTTCGAAATTTTACAGCCAAAATTAACAAACACATGTCTCATTAATGTCCTACAAGGTATTCCGACAATTGACTACTTTCAATCACCCTAAAATTGCTTTGAATATAATGAAATATTCGATAATTGAATTTTATCGTTATTTCTTTGATAAAAATGTCCTATACCGGTGTATGGAAATGATCCCTTAAGTGATCTGCATTGCCCCTTTACCGCTGTAATTCCTACAGTACGTTATGCATGTAGTACGCTGCCGCTGGCGTGCTGTTCGTGGCACTCGGACGGGAACGCGAGCGTCAGAGGCCGACAACGTTGAGAGACAAGAGCTCGAGTGGAGCGGCGAGCGAGAAAGAGACACGCGAGCTGGATAACCGAGAACGCAACGCAATACCTACGACTCGAACCCGTATACTATAGCGCATATACCGACTACTATCCAGGGCTCGCCTTTGTGAGAGACGCGCTGCTGCTGCTGCTGTTGCGTTCGATGCTTCGCTGAGCCCTCTGGCTGCACGTTGCACTCGTGGTGCAGCGCACACAGTGCACGCTCAACGAGAAGAGCGAGAGGCAAAGGGGAAGAGAGAAGAACGCGCGCGGAGCAACGGCAGCTGGTCCCTATGCGTGCGACACTTCCACTCAATTCGCGGGACCCGCATGCTATATACGCTGGGCTCTCTTCCGAGCGGTGCAGCGATCGCCGATCGTCGTTTCGCCGAGGCTCAGCGAGGGGGGGAAAGGGGAGAGCTCGCGCGATCTCCCGGTTCGTTGATGCGCCCGCGAGAACGCCTCGAGCACCACACACATGTGTAGGTACATCTGCCTCAGCGTATATGCGCACGTGTTAAATTACATACGCGTTTGTGGGTGGCCAGTTCATATTCATAGGCCAACGAAAATCGCACTCTTCTATATGTATATCGCTTATACGAATAAGCATTTTTTTTACGGAAGGTACAGTAATTTTACGTAATGGGACGAAATTTTTGTGGATACGAAAAATCGTACTGCGGAATAGCAGAAACATATTTTTTTTATACACTCACGACCTTTGATTATTAGCAATATTTGGAAGATTGTTATATGTATGTTTACTATTAGAGGGGAGTGTTTTTCTTAAATTACATATGGATGTGTCAGAATTGAAAGCAGAGGTGAAATAACATTTACTCTGCCTGATTCACGGATCGGGACATCGAGTAGAAATGAAAGCACTACCGACTTCTGTGAAGTTGACCGAAGTCTGGAATGTTCTGAAACTGGTATATTCTCAGAGACTTTTTCTCACAATCTTCCAAATATCCCTTTTTTGTATTCAATGTAATCTCATCAAGAGTTTATGAATTTTCTTGTGATTTGTCAAAAATATTGTGATATTGTGACGGACTAGTGTGATCAAAGGTAAAAATGTTTTGAGAAGAAGTGGTTTGTTGCAATTATTTGTTAATTTCGATGAACTTTACCATGAAAATAATTTCCACATTATTAAAAAATGCATTTTTACACATTTCAATTTTTCAAAATATATTTGCATCTGAGAAAACTACGGAGATGCATAGACTTCGTAAGCTGTTATTGCAGAAATGCAGAAACCTTGAGAAAATCGGAACACCGGAAAATTGAGGAGCCATTGTCACTCTTATCGCACCCTTCGAAGCCCTAATCTGGCTACAAAAGCGTTAAACATCTCTTATGTGTGCAAATTATAGTGACCGTGCGCGTTTATCTTTTCGTGCCTTTTCTTTATTCTGCAGTTTGCGAGACACTGGAAGTCTCGCTTCCCGGTGAATAACTTAAGTCCACGTGTGTGCTGGGATATTATGTGTTCAGCTCGCACCGTCGAACCGAGGCAAATCTGCGGGGCTTGCACAAACAACGACAGCTCGGTATCCACGGCAATCGGTATATCTATAGAGTCGTGGAGAGTAAAACGTTCACGCATACGAGAGTCCACACACACACACACACACACTCACATGTAAAAGGTATAACAGCCTCGAAGCAGTCGCTCGCCTCTGGCAGCTATACGATCGAATGGTGCAGTGACTAATCGGCGCAAAAAAAGATTGGACCGCGTGTTCTATGGGTTCTTCATTGTGGTGGCTGAGGAATCCACTAGCGGTTGCTGGTCCATCCGGGGAAAGTATGACGCGAATGAGAAGGCGGTTGTGCCAGCCAACTAGCTTCGACAACTTCCAATATTTCACCGTAAAACGACTCTTCGTTTTCTCCCGCCCTGACAGATTGTCGATTTAACATTCTAACCCGTATTCGCCACACTCGACCCAATACGAGCAACATAACGTACCGTGTTTTTTTCGATTAACCCTTCGCTGTTCTTTTTTTTTATTCGACGAATTAATTTTAGTTAATTGTCAAACATTTTTCTAAATAAAAACAGTGGGAAAATTGCATTTTTTTTTATTGACTGTAAGGTAAACATTTTTACCTGTAAAAACATTATTTTTTCATGAATGAAAAATGTGAAATTCGTAATACAATTGCTGTTTGTAAAAATGTCGAATATAGTTGAATTGGCACTGTAATCAGCGCGAACTCAAAAAAACATATGTCCACCATTTTTTGTGGTTCTATAGCTAGTCGTGGAAGGTCATATACTTATAGTACACAGAAACAAGTTACACACTTGAGATCGAATTGACTTTTAGTAAACATCATCGATTGTGTTATTTCGATTATAACGAGTGATCGGTTTACCACATGGATTTTTCTCATAATCAATAATTCTTATCAGATTGAAAAATTATTACGCTGTATCATAGTTTAAAAAAAAAAAAAACTGTTCATCAGTCGTTAGCGTGCATTCACCGAGTCCTCGACTGTAACTCGATCTCAAACCGAAGAACTACCAATGACATCATAAAAATAGCCTGTTTTCCAGCAGTCAATGCTAATTTGTCAAGTGCAACTAATGAGCTAAGATAAAGTAGTTAAAATAAATCTACTTTTTCCATCACTACGATTCTTCTAACCGGAAAAGGAAAGTGATTATCAAAAGTCAAACAGTCACAATTATCGATGCCGATAAATAAACGTCAACAACTCGCGAAAGCTTCGTAATTTCGTAAACTCCTTTGCATCGTTGCCACCCGAGTTCCATATTTGTCAAGCAGCATCGAACTTGGCATAAATCCCCGGGAGTCAGTCAACAGTCGGACAAAAACAAAATTTCTTCCCAACAGTGCGAGGAAAAAGATTTATAGGCGCAGCGGAGTGTACAATGCGAGAGAAAGGTCGGCTGGAGAGCTAGGATTATTGCGCGAGGATGCGAGAAAGAGAGATCGGAGGCGAGGAGTAGTAGAATGACGAGGAATATAAGAGACCGTAGCGCAGAGGGCCATAACAGGGGCCAGGGGGGGGGGGGGGCGGTCGGGAATGAGGGGTCTGAGGCATCCTCTTTAGAAGACCCTTAACCCTGCGGGTGACGCGCTCGGATACCACTCGTCCGTCCATCCGCCCGTTGGTCGTCGCTCGGTTGGTTCGTTCGTACGAAGCGCATCGGACAAAAGGGTTCACCGAAGCCGCGGAGAGTTCGAAGCGAAGCGCTCGCGCGGGGCCACCTAACCGGCGTCCTCGTGGCTCAACGCGACGCCCGAGGGGCGGAGGTGAGCCAGAGAGAAGGCGAGAGCAGCAGCAACAGCAGCAGCAGCAGCAGCAGCAACACCGCTATAGAGCCAAAGCCGTACCAACCAGCAGCAGGAAGCTTGCGATGCGTGACTCACCGAACCGACCGAATGGTATGGAACCCGCGGTTCGCGTTCGCGCGTTGCGCACACCCGCTTCGTCTCTCCCTCGTGCCTCGTTATTCTCTATCCTCTTCTATCTATCAGCCTCGTGCATTATATATATTTCTCGCTCTTTCCACGCACCTATACAAACCCACGGACTTATTCGCGCACTTCCCCCTTGTCTCTCGCTTTCCTCGTTCCTCTCGTTCTCGAGGACGTCCTCGTTACACACGCCAACTTTCCTTCTCTTTCTATATATTTCCCCCTCGCGTGTTCTCGCGCTCTCGGCCCCCATTTCCCCCCGCGTTCTCGTCCGCAGTCGTTCGGTCACCCCCTCGCCTCGTTGTTGCTGTCGCTATACGCGCGCGAGAACGGTGAACACAGCAGTTGTCGCCACCGTCGCCGTCGTCGTCGTCGTCGTCGCCGCCGTCGTCGTAGTCTACGTCGGCGGCGTCGATGTTGCGACGCTTTCCGCGCGCGCTTCTCTGTATGTGCCGGTGGCAAAGTCCCCTCGTTCCTCGCGACCCCGTCGCTTACTACTCTACTCATCCCACCCCACACGCTCATGCCTATCCCATGCTCGCTATGCTATACTCTCGCTCGCTCTCTCTCTCGATCTCTCTGCGCTGCTGAGACCGTCACATCGCCCGCGGACCCTTTGTCCTCTGCCATCACCTCGCGTTATTTCACACTCCCTCGCGCGTCATCGTGCGTACGCACGTATATAGGGAGACGGAACGAGATGGCGAGAAGACCACCGATGCAGCGTAACGCACGCGTGTCCGTGAGTATACTAGGCGCACGTGAATAGTACATGCGACAGAGTTTTGTACTATTGTTGAGAATATGGGGTTTCGTGTTATGTATATGTGTATGTGTATGTATATATACATATTTTGGATATATATGTATATGTATACATATAGGTACACAGGGGGCTGAACGCATTCACGTGTCGCGTGCACGGTGTATGCACAGTTCGCCTTCTGTAGTACTATTTCACTATACCTTGCACCCATTTCGTGCGCCCCAGTTGCACGGCAACTAAATCGTACGCACCATTGACTCTATTTGTGGATTTTCGGCGAAATCGTTTGTACTCGAGAATAAGGAGTAGAACGTCCGAATTATGACGGAGTCGGTGATATCCGCGGAATAGAGGAGAAACTATGCGGGGCACAATAAGCCACTTTATTTTATGAGATTTTAGTACTTTTGAGTTAAAGCGTAATTTTAATACTTTTGTGGAAGCAATGGAATTATAGTACAATTTTTTTTTTCTTTCTTATCGCTTATTGAGGAACTATCATAATTATGTTATTAATTCGAGAGGACTATTAGAAATAATTACATCAAGCTCTGATTTTCATACTGACCGGAAGAATTATACCATATATGAGACAACATTTGTGTGCAACTGGGTTTAATTTGTTAATTAAGTACTTCACAGAAATTATGGAAATTGATGTTATTGTTTAATGCAAAGACGAATAATATATTTTTTTCAAAATACTATGCCGTTGGGTATACAATTTTTTGGGTAGATGTGAAAGAAATTCTGGGCTAATATATCAACGTATGAGGTGGAAGTTGTATATCATCCGGAACAAGATAAAAAAGAATAGTTGACATAGGTAAAGGGACGGAAGAGGAAAAGTTGTTTTCAGACATTATGTTGGTATGACACGTTTGCCTGGGGAACGTGTCCATTTGTCACGATTTTATAGCTGCATGATATTGAACGTGTTGTAATCGTTGTATCCGTTGTCATCGTGCGAATCGGCCGGAACGGTAAGCGAGTTCTCAATAAGTCTTTCAACTCGACGTGGCGGGAGAGTGATGACATTCCGCTTCGTCATTTTGCAGCGTACGCGCAGTATACTACGTTACTGGTCAGTTATGTCTCGCAGCAACGTGCTACTGTACTCGTCTATATACCTGACGTTTGTCACTTGTCTTTGAATGAATTTTGTAGTGGTAGACCCAATTTTGAGAATTAAGAATGTATGATACGTACAGTCCCGCCAAAAGTGAGATTCAGAGACAATTTCTATCTCTTGCCGATGAGATAAAAATCGGAAAAAAATAATGCATATAAAACGTGCTGAAAATATTGATTTCGTAAAATAATAATCCCAAAAGTTTATAAGTGTCCTTCCTGAATATTGAAATAGTTTAGCTAATGATCGTATCTCACTCTCCTTGGCCATAAGTATTGCTTTATAATATTCCACAAATTAATTATCAAGACAGATCGATAAGTAGAAACCTACATATCACTTTCTCACTATTTACAAAAAGCGATGTTCCAAAGTTTTACGGGTGCTAGAACGAAATTTTCAATTTTGTGAAAAATCCAAAATCACGTAAAATCATAACCGCTCTATTGATTTTGTCGTAATTGAATAGTAAACATCATTCAACGTATCTTCAGTTATGAGGAATTGTATTCGGCTAAATCGGCTAACTGTTTTAGAAATAAAGCGAAAAAGTCGATTTTTTGGAAAATTTAAAATCACGTAAGATCCGAACCACTTTACCGATTTTGTAGAAATTTGATACCAACGAATATTGAACGTACACCGATAAAAAAAATTGGTAATACCAACCGAATCTGCGGTTACGGATGGTGGAAGTAATATTTTGTTGATTGGAAGAAATATTCGTTCCAATCAACCAAATATTTCTTCTGAAAACGTAGCGAAAGAAATCTTTGGCTGATTGGAATGAATAAAACTATTGTTTAATAAAAATTATATATCTTCCAAGGAATATGAAGCAGCTGAAACGCGACAGTCTTTCTGAGTGTTTCGTGACTTCTGACATCACTGAGCGTTCGAAAGCATATCGATCGGTAGATGGTGCGAGGAAAATGACAAGATATATCGTATATAATGCGCTCCAGTTGGATCATGTGTCACGAAATTTGCACCGGTCTACGATGTCTCGGCGCGAACCAAGTCTCGCACATGAAAATCGTCAACCATAAATAACGAGACGACTTCCAGACAGAGGCAAGCAGGAAAGAAAGCAGAAAAAAAAGGTCTCGAGTCACCCTTCGTGTGAAAAAATAAAATAAAACAAGTTGCCACCTTCACCCTCGAGATACATGCGTTGGTATTCGTCCCACTGGAAAATCACCCCCTCAAATTATAGTACATCGTACAGAAAATCACGAGTGACATCGACCCTTGATAGGGTGGATACCCTAGTGAATTACAACGTAAGCAGACGACAGTTTTAGTGAGTAATCAGTATGAAGTTGCTTTTTTATCCTCTGTGGTTATAAACCAGGGGGCTAAGTACCATAAGTACATTAAATTACAGAATACTGGTACATTCATCAAATACTAGCACAACTTTAGTTTTTCTTGACTAAATAGCCGTACTATTATCAGCTACTCAAAGCAGACATACAGTTAGAAATAATTTTGTACAATAGGAGTATCCAGATTTATGTGTAACAGATATGTTTTATTAGACTGATAAGATGTTTTCCTTATTTTATGGATTTATTGTCAATTATTTCAAAAAGTGGCGGCGCAATTTTACAAAAAGTTCAGGATAAAATAAGATGTGACCAAAAATATGGAAAAACTGTTTAATCTGAAGTGCTAAAAAAACGTGTGTTTTTTGTAATATTGATAAAAAAGGTAAGCTTGACATTTTTCTAGGACAAAAGATATTTTCTAAGATTAAAATATACTATTAGGCACAAATCATAAACCGCAATATAAATTGTTACAAGTGTATGAAGATTATTCGGATCTTTTTCTCTTCATATGTATATTCCGGTTATTTCTGGCTTAAGTAATCGAATGCCAATTTCTTCGTTCGCAATTGGATAACACGAGATGCCCGACGGCTACGGTTGGGGATGTGCAACCCTTTTCCCGAGATCTATAACGGGTCACAAGGGTTAATTAGTAAGTAACATGGGACAATTCATATCTAGAGTACGATACAAGTTATTAGTTCCCAAAGCTATTAAACGGAAAGGGATATTTCTAAGCAAATAAATTGGTCACAGGTATTTTGTCAAACGGTCGTTTAGTGGTCAACGCCCTAAAAATTCATAATCAGATTATATCGAATATATTTGTATTACTGATGAATTCCATCCATTATTATCATTAATTATTATTAAACAATAATTATATCGATATTTTTTTTACAAAAGATAGGAAATTTTCTTAAAAAAAAAGTACATAAAATTTTATGTAAATATCGCTAGAAAAAATATGGTCATACAGGTTCACTAAGACAAACGTGACATTTGAAGTTAGTCTACGGCGATGTTTTGGTTATCGGAACAAAAAATTAATTCACTTCCATGATTTGCGATTCGCATTCTGTTACATCCAAGAGACGAGTTTTGAAATATGAATATCACATTTACCCTATTTGGCCCTAGATCATGCTTCTGAGAAAAAAGGAAAAACCCCTTCACTTTCACGCCCAACGATCCTTCAAATTCAATTGCAACTTAATTATCTTTACATTTCTTAACCACAAAAAGAGTAAAGACACAAATTTTCCTCTCACAAAACGATCTGGTGTCAAAACCCAGCGCATTATTCAGGAAAGCAAAATGACTACCGAGAATGCACAAGTCCTTTGGCCGCCGTCGCCCGAGTGTTCGACCTAAAATCGACTTTGCGAAATTTGTCCATTTTCTCGGAACGGACGCGTGTGCGCCCGTGGTACGGTCACGGGTGAATTTAGGGTGGTTCGCGGAGGACTAATAACAAAGGGGTTCGGCGGGGAGGTGATTGGGGTGTGTTGCGTGCAGGGGTGAGTGGTGAAGGTTCCGTAGAACGTAAGGGAGAGAATAGGACAGTATAGTAGTAATACAGAACGGCCGTGGGTCTCGTATACGTGAGACGCAATAAGAAGGGATCGCGGCAACGAGAATCGAGAGGGAGACACGGTATTGATGCGTAGTTGAAAGTAAGACAGAGAACTACAAAGGGAGACGGAGAGTATACCCGCGAGAACACAGGGGCGAGTCGCGGCAACGTCAGGAGAGGTCGAGGGCGGCGAAGTGTCAGTGCGGGCGGGGGAGTGAAGGAGAAGGAGCGCGAGGGTGAGGCAGTGAGGTGTGGGAGGCGATGGCGAGGAGGAGGACGACGTGAAGGAGGATGAGGGGCGAAGGGTGAAGAGGGAAGAGAGAAGAACAGCACGGACGAGGGAAGGCGGTGACCCGCGGTGCCTGTCTGCTGCTGCTGCTGCCGCTGCCGTTGCCGTTGCCGCTGCTGGCCGCGTTTCCAGAGCCGCAGCTCTAGCGTTATAGCGTTATGTAGCGTGGGGTGGCGTAGCGCGGCGCGCGGACGTTCAGCGAAGAGAGAAGAGCGTGAGCGCGGTGAACAGCGCTGCGCGAGCAAGAGAATTGGAGAGAAAGAGCCAGAGAGCGAGAGAGCGATGAGGGAAGCGAAGCGAAGAGAAGAGAAGCGCGACGGCGGCGTCGCCGGCGGAGGCGCGCCGAGGCGAACGGACAAGGGACGCGGAGGCGCGGTGCGCGGCGGGGGTGGGACACGGCCTGGCGAAAAGGGGGACGCCAGGGTGGCGGTGGCGGCGGGGCACAGGGAGGACGGAGGTAATTTGAGCGTCACACGCTGAGCGAGCGGCAACGAACGAACGCCAGGCCAACGTCTATGTGCTACATAAAGAGCCAGCAGCACAGCACAGCGAACGAACGAACGAACACGCCCGCTTCGCCTCGCCTCGGCTGTGCTGCTGCTGCTGCTGCTGCTGCTTCTCGTCCTCTCTATCTCACTTGCTCTCTCTCTCGCTCTCTCTCTTCGCCTCTTATGTATCCGAGCCATCGCGGAACCTACGACGCGACGCGCGAGACCATGTACAACGCGTCCCAAAAGTCCTCTGACGAAGACGAAGACGGGGAGGAGATCGCGCGCGTGGACTCGTCTCTTATCTCCTTTTCTCTACCGTACCGTATTTTTCGCAAGGTTTCTTTGCCTCGCTCGCTCGCTCGCTCGCTAGCTACTCGTTCACTCGGTTCTTCTGTACTCTACGGCAGTCGCGACCTCGCGGACACTGTGGGCGACGAGAGGACCTAAGAGTTTTCGGAGACTGGCGAGACGAGCTCGAGCACGGACGAGAGTTTTTGATGAGAAGACACTCCTTTTCTTCGTGCTATTGGTGATATGTATATATGTGTATATGTATGGACGGTACATGTTAACGGAAATGTGTTGGAAACTCTGCGGTATATAGAGTAATGAATTTTTAAAGCTACATGGCCTTATTAGCGGACCTTTTATCATACCGATATCACCTCGCAACAGTTAACCCATTACTGGGGATCATTTATAAGCGTTAAGAGGCACTTTTTTAACGTGGATTGGGTTTTCATTATTAATTTCAACAAGCTGAACTTGTATCGGCAATGTACTCGCTTGTTAATACACTGTTTGCTGGTTTATACGTCGTATCTCATAAACACTTTTACTGAATGGAGAAATAAATTCTATAACGGGGGATATAAATGACCTTCTGAGAGTAGCGGGGATATTATTTTGGAGGCCAAGTCACGATGGCGTGAAAATGAATTATTTTTATTGAACGATGGACACTTTTTGCAATAGAAATAGGTGAAAAATTGAAGATTGGAATAATGTACTGTAACTATTTTTAACAAAATTAAAATAACGGATATATTCCGGATAGTTTTCTGATGTTTATTAAATTATTTAATGCGTATTAAAACGGATGTTCCGAGAAATTATTGTTTCTTCAGCTAAACGGGTTAATCTTCTAATTAACTAAACACATAGGTATCGGAGTTTATGTACGATAGATTTAACCAAATTTCATTTGAAAATGTCTACATTACATGCCGTTGATTTTTCTTCTTTTTTCCTTAAGAAATTTTTTTTCATAGTGCAACATAGGAACACAAGAAAAGACCGTGACCTTTTTTTTTGAACGAATCATTCTTTATATTTCGCTTCATTATAGTTTTACTCTATAACGAAAATTTAATAATTTCTTCTTCGCATGCAATTAATATGCATTTCCGTTAATTGGTATATCAACAATAATTGCAATATCATCGCTAACCCACAAACATCGGAAATAGTAATAATCAATTTGAAGCGAAATGTCGAAAAAAATCTCGCGTAATGGTCCGTTGTTAATTGAGTCACAGTTTTACGATAATGGTGCAGACAATAAAGTGAATGGGCCATAAAAAGGTGGGAAGCTGTAATACCAGAAGCATTTAAGGGTTTAAATCTCACTCAAGTTTCTCGGATCTTGTTTTTATAAGTTTTAACGCGCTTGCCGCAAACTCGACGACATATTTCGGTGCATTCTTGGGACTTGTTGCGTATCTCCGTCTTCTTCATTTACTTTCTTCTTATTATCGCGATTTATCTCGGTCCCTGTGAATTGGGTAGGTACAGCATATATCGTCCAATGTAGTCGGTAGATCGCGGCTGCTGCGCTCGGGAGATCCACTGGGAGAATGAGTAGAGGTGCGAGCGACCGAACGCAACTGAAAGAGCGAGAAGGAGAAAGACGATTGATCGCCAGTCTCTCTCTCACTCGAGCGAGAGAACTGCGACGCCCGGCGCTTCTCTCTTCGCTCCGAAAGTTTCACAGGCTGCTGCTGGCTGCAGGCTGTTCGAAGAGCCTCGGTCTGCCTGCTGCTTGCTTGCTTGCTTGCTTGCTTGCTTGCTTGCTTCCTTGCTTGCTCGCCTGCGCCCGGTCGCCGAGAGTAGTACGTGTATCGGGTCGGTATCGAGGCGGAACGACGAGCGAGGGTTCCGCGGGTTATATCTACCACTATCCTACGTGACGATGTACAAGTCGATTCAAAAGCCTTCAATCTTGACAACATGGAGGTCCACAAAAAACGCCCGTGATGCGATATGAAACGGTGAAAAAGTCACTTGAAATATCGCGTTGAAAGGAAAAAAAAGTATGCCAGGCACAAGTGCCTAGGATATTGCTTCCTCATTGTTTTACACCTTTCACAAAGCCACCTCCATGAGGAAGTTTGCTTTATCGATTTTTATTTCCGCAAGCACCAATAAAAATCGACGTTGCCAAAATGCCCTGCAAAGAGAAAACAGATTTCATTAATTAAGAAAAATATATGTGAATTCAAGTTTTTTTTCAACGATTTCAAGGATATATTTCTTTGTTTCGAGAGAAAAGTTTGCATTGTTTCGAAGATACGGTTTTCTTGATTTGAAAAAAACGTTTAACTTTATGAAGAGAAACGATAGATTTGATGGTGCCAATCCGCGAACGGTCGGTGCGATCGCGAACCGACAAAATTATACACATAGCCGAATAGCAGAGTTTAGATAAGTGATTTACAAAGATTTATCTTACTTTTTTCATTCAGTACGGCATGTAAAAAAATTTTTTTCTTCAAGTAACTTCTGCCTGCTTTGTTTTCATTGCTGCAGTGACATATTATTTTATAGATTTTGTTCTGCTTTTATTGTCTGGAAGACAATTTCATTGAAATCAATGGAAGACTTTTGATGGGTTTAAAGAAATGGTTTTGTGATTAAATGACACTACTTTTTGTTGAGTTCGATATCATACGCAGAAAAGATAGTATTGAAACTGAAGTAAATAATTCGATAGGCGGAGATTTCCGCGAATGGAGGAAACTTTTTCTCTCTGTGCTGACGTTCGGATGGTTTTATCGATTATAGTGCCAATATAATTACTTTTTGCGGTGCGGAAGCGACGCTAGCGATTTCGTTGAATTAATTTTCGTGTCAACTTCACCTATCAACACACACATCAGCATTTTTCTTTTCTTCCACAATCTACAATGTCACCTTGACACGTGCTTAGGTCAAGCGAACGCTAGTTTTGGCGATGTTATCGTAAGTCGTACGAAGTCGATTAACCGTCAATCTGGAGGATTGCCGATTCGAGTTCAACTTTTGTGGTCTATCTTTTTGGTTGTAATGCGTATGCGGTGTATTATTCATGGATGAAGAAAAGACCGAATCTGATCGCGTGTATGGGAATATTCTTAACCCTTAGGCCTCATAACTATTTGTTTGTGCCTCCGCACTGGGGTATGAACAAACCCCACACGTTTCTTGATCATAAAATCGGTCTCGTAGAAATAAATAAACTTTATGATGCATGAATTTTTCTGCGTTCGAAAGTAAGAAAGGGAACGGTGTGTGACTAGTTCTATTTAATTAAGATTTAGTTGATGAAAAATCGATTCGAAGTATAAGAAACCGAAGAAATCGCCAAAACCTCATTTTTTCATTAAAATTTTACTTATTTAACCTCTTACCCGATTTGAAACCGTGTTTTGAAAACGACCATGAGAAACAAATAATGTCACTATGTTTTGTTGAAAAATTCTGTTGATTTGGAACATTGAAAATGACGAAAAGGTGAAAATCGATAACGGGAAATAGTCGATGAAAAAGTGCTGAACTTTTTTTTTCAATCGCTTATTTCATAAACTGTGAAGAACAACAAGTTAAAGGTTGAAATTATATTAAGAGAGACAATAATAATGGCAAATGGCTAATGCCTTTGCACGCAGGAATTCCTCGTCACACAGACTATCGGTATTATTAGAGTTGTAAACAATAATTGATCGTGAATGAGGTTTGTTTCTTCAAAGTATCTGGGCCTAGATTAGCGCCATGGAAAAGGGAAAAAAGAGTACGTGCTCTATACATAAAAACCCCTTATACATTATTTCACAAAAATTTTATTTAACCTTCCGTGGTTACATGGGGTCAGAATGACCGACGTTTACATGTTACAGTCAGAACGTGTGACCGCGAATCGTTAAACTATATTTTTATTAAAATTTCATACGTAAAAGTAGCAAGACTTTACAAAACGAGAAATATTAAATCTTCTAACGAGCAGTCACTGCAAAACAACAATTTACGGACTTGACACATGGAGCGACGCCTCGTCAATTCGTGTTGCTTTCATTCTTATCTATTGACTTATTTGTAAATAATATTTGTCAATATTATAGACGCATTAGGCAGTGAAATATCAATTACAGTGACTTTTAATAGTTATTGTAAAATCCACATAGCTATCCGCATTTTTACTGCGGACACATGACTGGGGTATGTCCACACCCCACACGAAATTCAAAACTGTACAATGTAAGTATAGTGTCTATTTGTATGTGACCGTTATCGATACAGTATTAGATCTGTGGAAGCGACTGCAGCTCGGCCAATTCCGACGATTTCAGGGAAATGTTAATAAAAATTCAGTTTATTTTATTCAGTTACGTTCCATCGTATTCAGTTTATTTAAAGTTTCGGTTTAACTTTCCGATCCTCTTTAGAAATTTATTCTCGCTGTGTGCATAAAAAAAAGAAAGTGCTGTTTTGTATGTGTGATTACAATTTAAAAAAAAATTGTATACACAAGAAACCCTGAATTAATAAATCAACAAAAAGGCAACAACAAAAACCTAGATGCACAAGTAAACATTGATCAAGGTTAATTAACGAACAATCATTTAGATTTATGATACAATTCTTGTGAGCACAGTTCTTCATCCTATGACAGACATCGACGATATTATTCCCCTTATTTGGATCAGTGGGGTTATTTGATTGTACAGTGTAAATGTCAACAAGCAACAGAAGCTGCGACCGACGTGACACTATTCCTAAAGGTTCAAATTGAATTATCGTCGAAGTCCGGATTCGGTAACATAGCCGTTTACCCTAAAAGCGTAGTTCAAAATTTGCATGAGCTGTGTTCACATTCTAGTCATTAGTTAAAGAGTTAAACGTACCCACGTTAATAATATGCCGGCACACAAAGTAAAACTTCGAGGTTCGGTGGTGTATTGGATAAATAATAACACAGAGTGGATCGCTTATATTATACATATTGTACTGAAGTATACTACAAATCCAGCAAAAACAAATATCAATAAAATTGCTGTCTAGAATTTTTTTTTTTTAAAGTTCTACGGCAAAATCGATAGATACTGAACGCGTGGCTTAGTGATAAAAAAAAAATATCAATTACAGTGTTGATAGTGTGTTGGCACTCGTTACGAACGGAAATTTCATTTTATGAACAATGACAATGAAGACATTTAAAATGCAATCTGTTGTAACATTCAGAATCCGTTATGGATGACACGATTTATTCTCAATTAACAGAAGTTTAAGCATGAAAACGATAGCAATTTCAACAATTCGAAACTCAACCAGCTGTAATATTCAAAATGCTACATTGAGTATTGAGAAAATTGTATGTCGCCAGTATTTGAACGTTACTTCTCTGCACAAGTGTTTTCGTTGCCTCTATATTATTCGTAATTGTCGCTCTGAGTGGTCACAAAAATGTTAATCTTATTTATTGTTCGCAGATTTCCACCAAATTCCGTAAAAACATCGTTGCATCGTATTTTGTTCGCGGCATAAAACTTGGCGTGCCAGTTATATTGTCGGAGAATTTGATGCAATGTCTTCTTTTATCAGTGCAACTAGTATTAAAATATCACTAATTATGAAAACTATTAGAGAGCCTTTGTAAAA
This sequence comes from Tromatobia lineatoria, assembly GCA_949699805.1. Lineage (NCBI taxonomy): Eukaryota > Metazoa > Arthropoda > Insecta > Hymenoptera > Ichneumonidae > Tromatobia > Tromatobia lineatoria. Next base: position 23,060,118 of record OX453036.1, read on the forward strand.
CGTAGCTAAACTGATATCCTCATATCTCATACAATTTTCCTCATTGTTAAGGCTGTTATAATCCACCTCGATGTTTACTTCCGCATCTTTATAAAAATATAGAAACATCACACGACCTACAATTAACAATCCCTATTATCATTTTTCAGAAACAAGTTTAAGAAAACCCAGTCACCTGAAAAAAGTCATAAGAAAAAAAATGCTTCAAATGATACTTTCGTTTCAAGAGCCGGTGTTATGATTTAGTAGTTTGTGTACTGACCTCCAGTTCAGAGCATCGGTAAGTTGTGCGTTCGAATCCCGGTGCCGTTGATTTTTCGTCGAAAACATAAATACGGACGCGATGAAGCTTCAGCTGTATACACGAGACACTCACGGGTATTCCTACCTGTAGAGGTCGCGTGTATACGACTGTAGTCCGTGTTTACATTCTTGAAGAAACGTGACGTAGGTTCCGTGCCGTGAGGTGAACTCGAGATCGGCTGTATCGGCATAGGTTTTCCGCAGTTTTTCTACGCCCATAGGCAGAAATGCTATGGGGAATGCGATACAGAGGGGAAAGTCGGAGGCGGCCACATTCTAGGGGAGATAAGAAGCTCACTTGGTAGAACCTAAGAAAGTCGTCATCCTCCCTATATAATGCTTATTGACCTCCATGAAGGACACAGGGTTCGTGTAGGAGAGACAGATGAGGGGGGCCAACGAAAGATGAAAAGTGGGAAGTACAATGGGCCTTGGACCTGCGTGCATAGCCACTTAGGGCCTTATATACAGTTGCAGCGGGCGACGTGATTTTCTTGATTTTTTTTTTTCGACAAGAAAATAAATGTTTATTGAAAAACTGCGAACGACATTCATTAGTACACATGTTCGTGTATTTTTACAATTTTTTTCATTAAAAAATTTCTCAAAATGGCGGAAGTCCAGCTGTATTCCAGTAGCGCCTTTTTTTGGGCATCAATTGCGCTGGGCATGATAAGTTAGAACGGTTCATCCCAAAATCAGAATTCTCAAAGATTACATTAGTACATTGCATTGACTTGGGCCTGGAGGAAGGATTTGTAGAAATTTTCATTTAAAAAAAATGGCGACACATTTAACAAAAAATTCATTTATTGAGGTGTTAACGTTTTTTCGTAACAATCTTTCCGTCCTCGCACCGGGCGCGCACATTCACTTACAGAAATTGCAACAATTTTTCCGATACCAATATCCAAAGTTAGTTCCGCAAAAAAAAAATATTTTCTTTTTGTCGTAAAATAATGCATGAAATAACACAATTAATTTTGAATTAATTGTTGTCTTGTGGGCGATGGAAACACACAAATTTTCGGTTTTTAGAGATATTGATACGATTACCCGTTCCCGAGATATTATAGGTTAAATAAACAATAATAAAAACATGGCATATTTCACCACTAACAAAATTCAAAAAAATTAAAATTTTGTGTATCTATTACAATCAATAAACCTGCTTTTTAGACTTTTTTTCGGGTGGCTGAATTCATGTGGAATGCCTCATATATAACTAGGAGCGAACTTACCTTGCCCGGAAGAATTCCCCCAATGTCGTTCCCTTTTGGCCGTGACGTATAGCATAGTTTTTCACTGCTCTCCGACGTCACATGGATTCCGTCGATACAGGTTTTAAAGGACTGCCGATCCCGGTCGCCGAGGGAGTCCCGTGCAGCCTCCCTCGATTTCGCCGATTCCTTCGAAAGCCCATGAGTCTCATGAATGAAAAAGAAGAGGATGAAGAGGGAGGACGCGTGCGAGTGAGCGCCCGGTGCATGCACCACGATTCTTCCTTGTGATGCGCACAACTCGACGTCGACTCTATAGTAGTATAGTAGTACAACTATATAGCGCATAGGGATGCGCCAATGTGCGCGCCCGGTGCGAGGACGCCGCGTACCAAGAATTTGCCGTTTCTTTGTGCATCACCACTCGACGTCCTCTTCCTTGGTAGTCGTTTTTCTCGCTCTCTCTTTTTCTACCTCTCTGTCGAAGACTCTTTGACCGTTGTGCCTCGCCGCACATATCTTTCTGCGTCTCGTCGCGCAGCGGGAGAAATTTCCGGACGACGAAATTGCCGTGGCGCAGAAACGTGTGCCGCTCTGGCGTTTTTCCTGACCGTTCTCGTCCCCTCCCCCCCGACCGTCCTTCCGCGCTCTCCTCTTTCCTCCCTCGCTACGCTCTACGCTGTACTGTAACACCGGCGAGGATTTAAAAAGGAAAATAATATACCAAGGAGCCGAGTTTCTGCTTGACCTGCGACTTGGGATTTACTACGAGAGCGAGCATATGGCTGAAACGTGGGCTTTATATTGCACTAAGAACATTTTATTGGGAATTTCCATTTACTGTCACTGTGACATTATTGAGTTGTAGTAGATATAAGCGAGTTTGATGGACTGCATTTATTACGTATTTTATGTTGGGTAAAGTACTTGCAAAAAAAGCAGTTTAGAAGTTCTTTTTCGTCCTTGAATAACAGATTAACTGAATTTGCGGCGCTGGGTGAAGAACTGAATATCTGGTTGATTGCATTTATTTTTTGCTCAACCAAATGTCAAGTTCAAATAATGTACAGTTTTTTTGGTTGACTAAGTGGTTGTTTTGATGAATTTAATATTCGGTTCACAACCCGCATCTGCGAATTAGGTGAAGGGAGAAAAAAACGAATCTCTGGAAGGCTGTGGAATTGCGATAAAATTTAGAACTAGGTAAAAGATAGCAGCGATAACGCTACGAGCTGTTTCCGCGTACTTTTTTTGGTCCTGTTCTGTTTGTTCTGAAGCTAACAAGAACAGCTTATAGAATTCCAAGCACGATTTTCTTAACCGTTGTAAAGTGGTCTTTCATAGTTTTTTCCAATCGTTTTTCAATTTTGCAAGCAGTTACTGTAAAAGTGTCCCTTGCAAAACTAGTGCAGTTCTTTTTTAAAAAAGACATGGCACATCAAAACTCGAAATATCTAAAACTAAAGACAGTTTTTAATCATTGTGAATACATTTTTCTTTCCGTATAAAAAATACGTGATACATCGAAAGTCGATTATATCGATACGCCGAAGCAGAAATAGAGTTACGTTGAGTCGCGAATCGTATAAACATGCAAATATCATGTTTAGCCACAGGAAAGGGAAAACGGAAGGAAAGAAGTCCGAGCGAAGCGAGCACGTTATTGCTAATATAATATAATAGTCCTAATTGAGTTGGGCGTACACATAATCATTAGGTGAACGACTATCTTAGTAACAGGATTACTGACGATAACCACTTCTTCCAAATCCCAACAGCCCTAAAACATAAGGCATAGGAATCTAGTGCCCACCCAAATGTATCAAATTTGTACACACTGAGAAAACAAATTGGTAAGACCAACCGAATATGCGTTTCCGGGCGGCGAAGGGAATATTCGGTTGAGTGAAACGAATAATAGTTGGTGAATTACGGAAAATTCAATTCACCTCATCAATCAAATTCTTTCGCCACCCGCAACCGCATATTTATTTCGTGTCACCATTTTCTTTTCTCAGTGCATACATGTATACATTCTAGCTTCTTGGAAATAAAATACTGTGAACAATAATGTGTGAAGACATGAAAATGGAATCGCCAACTCGCGAGCCTCCTTTGCACACTATTTTAATACATTCCTTTTTTTTTATAACTGACCATTCGTTCAATCAAAATTCAATTCTTCTATCAACGTACACTCAAAGTCAAAACTCAGAACTCTTCTTCCCACATTTCGAATAAGAATTCAAGGTTGACTCTAATAATTCTGTTGATTTCTTCAAACTAGTCTCAATACACATAACAGTATGTAACTCAACAACAAAAATTAATAACAAGTAAGCCACACAATCTGCCCAAGAAACCCCACTTAATCATCTTACTCCAGAGTAAGAACGACCGACATAGTTTCATTCTCCTGTACATTTCATCTCGCCAATCTCCTTGTTGCTGCTGATGTTGGCGCTTCTTCTGATTCCGCTATTTCCACAGTGACGGCGAGTGCGGTATTCTGCGCCACGGCGATTCTCACCGAAAGACCAAGAGATACGAAGCAGCGTTGGCAGCGCGAGGGGCGAAAGGGGGGGAGGGGGGTCGAAAGTACCTCTCGCCCGCGTCGATGCCAGGCACGTCTGCCTTTTGGGGCGCTCTGTATATATACAGCCTCCTAGGACGCGTTTCGCGCTCACATATACATTCACATATATATATATATATATACATACACAATCCCATCCGTTTCAACTGACACAACTACAGACCCTCGTCCATATATAAATACACAGCCGTGTATACATACATAAAATATATACATACACATAGTCACAGGAGGTGAAGGCTCCCTCACTTTCACGCTTACACTCGAGCGCGCAAAATACACGCGAGCGCTCACGTAGGACGTTCCGCGCGCTCGGCTCGCTCGGCTTATGTACACGCACATAGAGCACACACCGAGTAGCCTCTCTCTCTCGCTCTCCGCGGGTGCGAGCGCTTCGACGCTACGACTAGAATATATATCTTGGTCCCTTTCTCTCTCTCTGTAGCTCTGAGCGTTGGTTGCGATGTCGGTGTGTCTCTTGGAAGGTACATAGCTGGTAAGGCCATGTGCCAGAGCTAGAGAGGACCGTGTACAGTATAGCGGTGTGGCATAGCGTGGCATGGCATGGCACAGAGAGCAGCACAGCACGGCGAGAGAGCAAACGGGAGAGGCAGCCTGGAAGCAAGGCAGGCAGGCAGTCGGGAAGCATGTACATGGGATAGTCATGTAGAGGGTGGGAGAGCCGCGGCTGGCTCTCGCGACTAGGGTCACTTATGTATATAGGTAGCGAAGCACCCGGTCGTACGTATACTAGCTAGCTAGCAGCTAGCCCTCGGTGCACGAACTCAGCGATGCTGCTGCTGCTGCCGCTACTGCTACTGCTAGCGGTGATGGTAGTGGCGATGGCGGTGCTGCTGCTGCTGCTGCTGCTGCTGCTGCTGCTGCAGAGACCAGATCCATAGTTAATTACCGGCCTAATCTCTATTCGCGATTGCCCGAAACCGCTCGTAAATCCCTATCGGCCCGTTCGCCGCACGCACGTCTATATATGAATGTATGTATGTATGTCTGTATATACATACATTCGTATTGGATGCATGTATGTATGTATGTATTAGGTAGGTAGGTATGTATGGATGTATGGATGGATGTTTGTATATGTGTATGTATGGACGTACGAGAGCAACCGGGCAAACGAACGGGAAACGCTCGCGAGATAGGAAGCAGAGACTCTCTGATGATGGTATGACCGAACCCGAGCACTGGGTTTCGAAGTGTATGACTATCCGCGGAGCAGAGATTCGCTTGCGTTCTGCTTAACGTTGCGTCGTCAATACGCAACGTGTGTAGGTTGTTATGACTTTGTGGACGTGTCACGAGTAAGCCTGGAATATATATCTTTGAATACAGGTATAACGATGTGTGCAGACGACAAGTCCTGTTGAAAGGAACGAGTCTACCGATCACCAATAGATCACCCTTAGGCATGGTTTTGAGGCCCGATTGATACTCCGACGGTGGAATCACCAGGTGTTTCCCTCGTTATATTTGCATGCATTAGTCGTATCGTTTCAGTATTACTTATTATGAGAGATTCGTGAAGCAAGATCTATGAATGAGCAATTAATCGATTTTTGAAATTTTAGTCTTGACGGATTTGGAATATGTCATTATTTTTCGATGCTTAAGCTTATGATAATGATGATTATTGAAAGTGATCGATAAAAAAAATTTAACATTGGCATTGAAAATTTGGAAAAATTTGGGACGGTTCCCCATGGAAAAAAGTGAATCCAAGATAGATTGAAAAATATATCGGAAAAATATAAGGTATATCGTGACCGAAAAATACTATAACTGAGATTTACTTTGGGATATATATACGAAATATATGCGAATGAAAAATATATCTGAGATATATCAAAATAAATTAAAAATATATTTTTGTTATATTATCGTCCGAAAAGTTCTATATGTCAGATATATTTTTGTATATGTTTTCTTTCCATGGGCGTAATATCGAGGTCGCTAATTTATTTTCAAATTCATCGATTTTCCGTGGTCACATGCAGACGTGTTACAGTCAGGAAGTTGGACAATGGTTAAATATATTTGCAATAATTGTCACGGATGTTTGTCGAAAAAGTGGGTTTTCCATGTTTTTAAAATGAATTTATTAAATAAATGAATGGGTCAATTATATGATCAATGGGAATAGAATCAGATTTCAAAGGAGTAAAACTATAATTTTAGCTGATTGTACATTACATTTTTGGAGGAGAAATCGACGATAGTAAAAAACGAGATCTTTATGTCGATTACAAACATACAAAATATGTGAACCAAATTGTTTTATTTCTAAAAAAAAAGACTTCCAATTGTCATTTGAAGGACAAAACAGAAGTTGCAATATCCAGCTTCTTTTTTAGCTCATTTTCCTCTGTAATTACAAGACCTTATCTACTCTAACTTTTCTGGTGTCCTCGTAACGTTTTTATCCCAGCAGCATCTTGTGTTACCCCATAGCGGGAGCTTCGTTAATGCGAGAACATTTTTTTCGATTGTAGAATTATCATTCAATTAATATTCAAATATAAAATTGTGAAAAAAATCAGTGTACACTGAGAGAAATCGCGATAGTACAGTCAACTATTAATTTTTAGTCCATGCAACTACTTTAATAGTTACGTTAACTACGGAAACATTTATAATAACTATTTGGTAGTTACAGCACCTATATAATAGTTGTAACAACGACAAAAAATTTCTTGTGCGAACGAAAAGTAAAAAGTTGTCGTTTTATCGTTATTGATACCATAATTTTTTCTCAGTGCGTATTTACCAAAGTCGAAAAAAAAGTTTATTTATTTAGTTATGTCGATGTGAATTTAATTTCTCGGGTGATGCAATAATAATTTAGATAGCGAAACAAATGTGTGTTGGTTAATTGATGACATTAAAAAAACAAAAAAATTCTCGTGCTATTTAAATTACTCTATAATCCCAAGCTTATATATTAACGCACACGCTAAAGTTAAACGGTTTTCAACAGCGAGAGTTCCGTGACCTCTCTACGTCCGCAATCGTAAGATAATAGTACGATCGCGTAAACGACTCGTGACCGTATTAAACTGCGAGTGATTTCGCCGAGTCTACGGGACATCTCGCCTCCTGGTATTTCAATTGGGGCTCGAAAACTACGCGACGAGTTATAACAGCGGGTGAAGTTAGTTTGTCTCAGTTTCTATGTGTATGCTGGGTGCGTAAACCAGGACACGGTAGAAGTGCTTACACGACAATAAAATCACCTTCCGAGCACTTTAACGAGAAATGGTTCTGTATGTCACAGAGAGTCACTGCAGAGGCTTCCGTTGAGTCGCAACAGTATTTTTTTCACTCTTCGCAAGATTTAGAGCCAAACAGCCGAAAGTATTTATGATAAACAGAGAGAATTTCGATGCTTTTGATGCTTTACGAACTTTATCCGATCGAGTGGGAGATAAAAATTCAACTTGCTTATGCTAAATAAATAAAAAGTCATTGCTATAGCCGTTTTAAAAATGACCTATTGTCAGGAGTGGATTAGTGATTATTCTGTCCATTCTCGCATACAAAATGAATTTTATTACCATTAAATTTTAGGCTGTGTATACACGAAGCATAATAATAATGTTTCATTGTCATTTTTGTCATCGCGATGCAATCAATCTTAATAACACAGAAGGAAAACATCACAGGACCCACAATTACCATCACCATTGTCTTCCGAAATAAACAGGCTTAGATAAGAGAAAGAGATCGAGTTATCGAAGCGACGCGGGAGAATATTTTGGTGCAGGACAGATGGTAAAGAGTGAGACGTACATATGATACGCCCGAGCGAAATCGTCGAGTTCCGGCTCGGCCGGGACTCGTTTCCGGTCACGAGTGCCAGTACAGACTCGCGGACATTCGCAAAACTGTCGGGGCCCGCACGAGCGAGGGGCCCTCGCTGGTTCGCGATCCGTCCGGACGTTCGCGAACTCGTGGCGGCGACAACGACCGTTAACACAAAGTCGCCGCGGTACGCGTGTGTATGGCCGAGCGAGATCGACGTGGAATAATATTAAATTTACTCCGGAGGAAGGGGAGACCTGCTTCATCGACTCGCTTCAGCTCCTCTAATCCTTCGCGCTTCATACCGTTTATTTTGAGATACAGGCTCAGTTAGAATACTCAATGTTATTATCAATTTTCTAGACGCTGTTGACTTCAAATAACGGAAGTAAATACAACTCAAATAGCTTTTCCGCTTATCGCAATCTTTCTCTGTGTATGACCGAGCGAGATCGACTTGGAATAATATTAAGGTAGTCCTGTCGCTTAATATTCATTTCGCATCAGTTCGAGAATAATGAGAGAAAATTACAAATACTTCTCGATGGTATGAAAATATAAAAAAATGCATGCATATTAAAGTTACTATAGTGCATACAGTTTCAAGATAATAAAACAGATAAGATAAAAATTTCACCACTGTTTTTACGTTTCTCTATTTCACTGTATTTAGTGTTGAGCTAAGATGTTAAATATTTCTCCAAACTGATTATTTATTACTTGTATCATTTTTTATTCGAGTAAATTTCAACGCGTGAATCCAATAATTATTTGTTTACCCAAAACAACAACTTAGCAATACGTGAAGGAGATCATGCTTAACGCCTTTTTTTATCGACCGTAATTCATGATTGACCTATATTATAACGGAATCACCTCTTTGAACTCGCCGTTTATCGCTCTTTTACCTCATATTCAAATTTAGGAAAGAGCGAATATAAAATCTGATTTAACGCCAGGAGAAATACGCACGGTTCATAAAGTATAACGCCTTGGGCATCGACTTCTTCCGTGTTCGTATTCGATCGTCGAAAATCGCTTCCAGCGCTTCGTGTCTCGTGTGACGTGAACGATGAAGCGTATGTATAACACCGACAGACCAATGCGCTCGAGGCTATGTGTGGAGACCTCTATATGCCTTTCGCGCGTTTTTTTTTCTTCCTTTTTCCGTTCTTCCACCCTTTCGCGTTCTTTCTTCCCTCTTTTCGATTGTCTCTCGCGTCCGCTGCGCAACGACGCCCGTCGTTCGAACGCGTGGACGGATTATAGAACCGTATACACGCGGCAGCGCGTACATCGCAATATGTATACAAGAGCGAGCTAAAGCGCTGCGCGCGGTAGCTAGCTGTTCGCATGTTTGTCCGTCCATCCGTCCGTCCGTCCGTCGCGTCGGTCTGCCAGCAGACCAACAAGCAGGGACTCGTAGCCCCTGGCAAATCCTCCGGCTCTTGGTTACTTTTTGGGGAGAGACCAAAGCCCGACGCGTACCAGCAACAGCGGCTCACCAATTAGAAACGAGCTAACGGAGCGGAAGACTCTCGTGACTTGTCGCGCGCAGCGTTCGTGTTCTCTTGTGTACTGAAAACTGTACGCTTATATGTATATATATATATGTATAACGATGGGTATAGTAATGTGTTGTATGTATATGTGGGTCGTGACCGGACGCGGGCGAGCCGCGAAGCTAGAGCCACTCTTTCGGACAGGCGAAAAACAACCTCTCACTCGCACTCAAGCTCCCTTTTCCCGGAAGCTGGGCAAGACGTTAATTCTATAATTTTCCAAATGCCCTTCTCTAATAAATCAGTTGGTCAATTGCATTGGAATTTGGAGCTGATTCATTCTCTTACTAACTTGCTCTGTGGGACACTAAAAAGTTGTCGCGTTTTTTGCTGAAGTACTTTAGATGTCGAAACAAATGTAAAACTCCGGTGTTTTTTTCAATTCTGCATTTCGAAGATTCGAAATTTTTCGAAAAATTTTGAAGGCGCTATTGCTTTTACAGCCGCAGTGTTATCGCAAATTCGTCTTTGTAATTGTTATTACGTTATAACGAACTGCAATGCTGTAATAGTGTATTGCGATACAAGTTAGGGAAAACGAACATTATACGCTGCGGCGTATCATGATCGTTTTACCTCACGTTTTTCGTAACAAGTGTGTTTAAAATGCACGAAGGCGGAAAATAATGAGACACCGCAATCGGGTCCAGGGGCGAAATCCGATGGGGTTAAGAGGCGACGCCTCTGCAGGGGGTTCGGAGAGCAATTCCCCCCTCCACTCCCCCCGAAAAGAAACACAATTATTTGAAAGAATAATTAAATTCTGACATTCGACAAATTGACTGTAGCCCTGTTTGTATATCAATTCCGACTTACTCGGTAATAAATCTTTCAGTAGCAATTGTGCCGCTTCCTTAATTTCGCTCGTCGTATTTACGCCATCAGACATTTTTACTTATCTTCAGGCTATTTCGATGGTTTTCTTTCGTCCTATTTCGCGCGCCCTCTACGGATTCGCGTTAGTGCGCGTGCCGACCGTGAGGCTCACGTGGCGCTGCGACACGGTTATTATCGGCGGTAGAGGGCGTGAAGTGGTAATAGTACGAATGGAAAGTATGTGTTAAATAAAACCGAATGAATGAAACTGTGTGCAAAATACTATAAGTGTGTAAAATACGCTCAGGGCTTATGAGCGCATGCGCGACACACATTATTTACTACCTTGCTATAAAGCAGAAAAACTCAGAGTTTATCCCATAACGTACGTAAATTTCAAAGTAGAATCATATCAACGATATACAAAAAAAAATACCAATAATCGGTCGATTCACCCATGCATTACATATTCGTTTCCATGAAAACTAATTATATTCGAAATATATATTGAAAACATATAAATCCAGTGCAAAAGTATATTTCTGGTGAAATTTCCATAAAATACGGTTGTGAAAATCAATTTCGCATAGACTTTCAACAGACGTATGTGTTAGACAACCTCTTTATGATAACCCTCAATATCATATTCTGGCAGAATCCCATTGTTATTACATAAATTCAAAGTCATCCATACTTTTATCCTCGCGTGAATCGTTCGCTCTTCTCTCGGACCGCGACCGATCGCGCGCGGTCGTTGTATAATTTCGAAGAACCGGGCGCGATTGAAATGAGCGAGCAGGAATAGAAAAAGGAGAACAAAAAGAGACCCAAGTTCGGGCCCGAGCCGAGCAAGCGAACCGCGAACATCGAACACGCGGCGAGTCGATCGTTTGCGAGATTGCCTGGAGAGTATAGAGCTTCTCTATACGACGTAGCTGAAGATGACTCGAGCTGTTCGTGTCTCAGTGGCAGACGGGTTGACGGGGAGAGAAGAAAGAGAAGAACACGCGGGCGGTCGACACAACGATAGCCTAGCCGCAGTCCTAGTGACGCACGAATTTCCCGTTGTTATTCGAACTTGATGCTCGTGCGGGCTGTGATCGTTAGCATCATCTCCACAGCTTTTCTCGGTCGTTAAAAGGGGAACTCTCATTCCATTCTCGCTACGGCAAAGGTACTAAAGCCTGGACGGCTAAGGGCATACTCAGATTCAAGCATTTATTAGACGGTTGGAGAAAGATTTATTCATAAGACGACTGAAGCCAATATCAAGCTCATAACTTCGAGTTTCTAAAAACTATCAATTAATTGTCCGAATGCGTAATCATTTGTTAATTATATACGAAAAAAAAACAAAAGCGGCCAACGGTTCTAAATTCCGGAAGCTGTTTTTCATCATGTTGCTATTTCCGGACACACTATGTTCCGGTCTTCCGGACAATAGTAAATATTACAGGTCGAGTCGACACCACGGGTTCATTATCGAAATAAAAAAGTCTAGACTGTTTACGAATGACGGTAATGAAAATACATGTGTACATGCGAAATTCCTTAACTATGCCAACAAAGGGCAAACCCAACAGCTTAAAAAATTATTCGGTGTAAGATTATTTTGTCGTTGATTTAGAGACGCTCGAACCAGTGTCACTACAATCGTCGGATTCAGAATAAAACTTGATAATAAAATAAACTTTGATCCTTGAACTTATGCGAAATCGTCTTTATGTACATCGATTAAGGATTGCAGATACGGTTTCACGTTGCAATATTGATTTCTAACAATTAACGTAAACCTTTAGCATTAGCTAGACAAATCAGTGCTAAATGTTGAATCGCGCTTCTACACATTTTGGTAGTTCTACCGGCTGTTCTGAAGAGTGGCTTGCTCATCAGCATTAGCTCTTCATATATAAATCCATCCACACACGCGGCTTGAAATGTGTTTACCCTGATACATACAAATGTCGGATGAGGTTTTATATTAGAAAAAACCATAATGTTTGTCAGACTTCGACGGCGGATAGCTTATTTTGATTATTAAAAGATACTTCCTTGATCGACTGGAAACTTTTTCTTATAGTATGCTTGTCGCTTGAATAATTGATACGTACGAAGAATTTTTTTGGTCATTGAATTACGTATTCTCAAATAATAAGGATACACATACAAATAAGCCATCGCTCGCCATAATCACACTAATATTATGATTTTTTTTCTAATATAAAACTGAATGACAACGACTTCGTCCATTGTATGTATTCGGGTATTTTCATTTCGAACCGTGTCTGTGGATGAATGTATATATTATTGATTATTTCTCAGTATACCACTTGGCTTTTACTATCTCCTCCCCTTTATTCCCTATTTCATTCCTCGAGCTTCCTGATCAGAATTTTGTCTGCAGCCGCTCTTGGTAACGCAGTATTTTTTCGCATTTGCACGAAGGCACAGGGAAACAGCGGAAAACGTGGCCAATACAGGCGGCTTTATTTTTACTGAGTTTCTACTGTATGAGAATACATTAGGAACTCAGCAAAATTGCCTCCCGCTCAACAGTCGACTGGCAAACCGGTGCGCGGCTTAACCGGTCACCCATCTAAGTTATGGCCGCAAACAATGCTGCTCAACTCTGGAGACCGCCGGAGTCTCACATTTTTTTTTTTTTAAAGTGTTTATTCAAATCGATCCATACAGCTTAATAGTACAATGTTAGGCCAAATAACAAAAAAATGAAACGAAAATGGAGCTTTAGGAGTCAACTGTGGACTAAATAAAATCCAACCACGACTCGGTCATTTATACATAGGGCAAAAAAAAAGTATAACTTGGAATATTTAAAAAACTTTTAAACGCCGAAGCCACACACCGACCACGCGTCCATTGACGTCGGTCTGATTTATATGTTAAAAACCAATGCTGATCAGCAAGCCACTCTTCAAAATAGTCGGCACAACTACAAAAATGTGTAGAAACGATATCAAGAATTTAGCACTTCAAGATGGTTTTATGCCGAACACATATCCAAAAATTCATTATTTCCCGCACATTTTTGAAAATAAAAAAAATCAAAATCAAAATAGAGAAAAAAATCTGAAAAAATTCGTATGCATTCAAACAGATTAACATATCATTTTCATTAGAAAAAAAGTTAGGATGACTGATTGTTTGTTGAACGATTGTTTTTTTCACCAATCAGTTAATAACATTCTGCGATTATCATAATACGAAATCAATCTTTTCGTCACGTTTTATATGCATTATTTTAATCCCATCGGGAAGTGATCGAAATTGTCTCTGAAACTCACTTTTGGCGGGACTGTACGTATCGTACATCCTCAAATCCGTAATAAACTCAACCAAACAGAAAATCGTCCGCAGACTGGGACGTGTGCGACCATTGGTACTCAACCTTACATACTACGATCCAGTAATTAGCCCTCAGTGTGCTGGTGGATATTCTCGCGAGTATCTTCGACACTCGTCCGTTGCGCGGTCGCGTAGGCAGACAGGCAGACAGCATCGATTCGCGAGCGCGCGGAACTTGGGCGCGGGGGATCGCAGCACACACAGCTCGCGAAGAACGAGGCGTGGGCGTCCCTCTCTCCCCCCCGCTACCGTGTCTGTGCGTGTGCGACGCCTCGCGTACTACTACATCCGCGACGTTGCTACGTCGGTGGACGTTATTCCGCGAAACTTCATCGCGATGAGGATACGCTGCTCGGAGGATATTATGTCGAGTGGAAACGGGAGAAGAGCACGAGGCTCTCGATGTATATAGCGGGCTTAGGAGTAGCTAGCGCACGTTCTCAAAGGCGCTGCTTGCTGTTGCTGCTACGAACAGAACACGGTTCTCTCGCTGGCAGCTTCAACTCGCCAGGGCGACCTGGCGAACCGTGTCGAAGGAATTCCCGTAAGAACGTGACAAGGAATTCTCGATAGTTACACTACTACTACTGCTATTAGCGCGCCACTCCCAGCTCTTGATTCCTTTATTCCTTGGCGGTATTGAAATACCTAATATATTAATGGCTGTGCTATTTAATTACCTTATTGAACGTAACAACGTTGTTCGTCGGAAGAATATAATTGGCAGTTTTAAGATACAAAGTACAATCCATGGCCTTTCCACCAAATTTCATATTATCCGGCATTTGAAAAAAATTTTTTAAGGTATTTTGAGTATATACGGTTTAGGGTGTTTTACACAATTTTAGAAATATTAGTTCAACGTCAAAAACACAGGCGCGTATTTACGAAAGAAGGACGATTTAGTATTAATTAAGATTCTTTTGAATGTTATCCACATTGTAATTATGACGAGCGGCAGCAAATTATGTACGATTATTCACGAGGTTGGAAGGCAACATATGTTACATTTTTTTTTCATTCGAAACAGCCACAGGTTACTAAATCTTCGAATGTTGGTGAAATATCGTAGGGTATGTGTATATATGTATTTCTTCCAGTAAGATTAATGGCCCTGCTTCCAACATCTTTATAGTAGCTGTTTTATATTGTTCGCAAGCGCAACACATTGTACAAACCAAAACGAACTGTTTTAAAATCTGCATGAAATTTGTGTAACTATTGTAGATGTTTAAAAAAAAATTAAATCATTGGGACGTAATTATTAAACTTTTCATTTTGTAGCGCTCATTTACTAATGGGTTTTGTGAGACTGTCAGAAGACTCCTGTCGCACTTTATGTCAACATCTAATCTTCAATTTGTAATACAATAATTTTCAAAGCAATTCGGTAATTTGTGAATCATGACGTGTAGAGTGTCGCTGTGTCGCGCTCGTGACGTGTATTCTCGCCGTGTAGAATTTCGTCTGGTCCATGTCACGTCATTTCAAGTCTTGCAGTGTTGCGTTCGTTGCGTGTTGAACTGATGACGTGTAGATTCTCACCGTGTCGAATTCGTAACGTGTAGAGTTTCGCCTGGTCAATGTCATGTCATTTCAAGTGTTGCCGTGTTGCGTTGGTAACATCTAGAATTTTGCCGTGTTCAGTTCGTGGTGTGTAGAGTTTTGTCTTGTCGTGTTCGTGGCGTGTAGAATCGTGTCGTGTCGTGGTTCTGACGTCTAGAGTTTTGCCCTGTTGATGTCGTGTCGTGTAGAGTTTTGCCCTGTTGATGTCGTGTAATGTAGAGTTTTGCCCTGTTGATGTCGTGTCATGTAGAGTTTTGCCATGTCGCGTTCGTGTAGTGCAGAGTCTCGCCGTGTTGAGTTCATAACCCGTAGAGTTTCATCGTATCTACTTTATGCGATGTACTGTTCTACAGTATCAATTCAACGGCATGAAGAATATTGCCGCGCCGAATAGATCCGAAAGTGTTTCGCTGTGTAGAATTACTTCCAGATAATCTAGTCAGCCTAAAGTTGCATCCTGGAGAATATCCGATATCCCGTCTTAATTGGAAACCACTTAAAGGTGGGACGCTTCTACTTCGTGAAGCATTCTTCAATTGAGATACTTAAAATTTCTGTTCGTCACCTACTATTTTTCAACTACTGAATGAATGACCCTCAACAATAGAGCGTTAACTGCGAACTCTGTAAAACTACAAATTGCAGCGTATATTTATCCATACGATAAAAGATATGAGGGGTAATATGTATACTCACAAAGTTTACGTTGTAACATAATCATATTATACGGCTACTGAATATATTATTGAACAAAAATAGTGTGGAGAATTCTCGAGTTTACTGAGATAATAAAAAAAACTTTCTCGTCACATACACCTTGACGCTAAAAGTCACAATTCTGCATACGCCGTTGGTTATGAAATCCACAGCAACGTCATGTGTTTGACGTCACTTTATGCTTGTGACGTAGGTCGTGAAAGAGCGACAGATAGGGAGAGCGAGCTCGAGAGAGAGAAAGAGAACAGCGAGAATAGCGAGGACGTGGAAAACACGTGTTTCCGTTGAACGACCGACAACGTCGTATAAACCGACCCGAATGCCTCGTGCGAATGTGCTTCCCCTCTTTCCGACCCTCTTTCTCTCTCTCACTCTCTCTCTCGACAGTTTCGAGGCAACTTTCAATCGAGGCCAAGTTCACCGTTCAAGTTCAATGCAATTTTAACTTCAGCACTTTCTGCCGCAAGACTAATATATACATGAATGTATACATATAGATATATATATATAGTATATATGTATGCACATATACGTTTCGAATATGCTTTTCCGCTATCCATTCACTAAAAGACGTATGGTCTAAAATAATAAATTGCTTCTGTTAGCTGAGATTAAACAGAGAGATGAAATCACAACAAGGTAATTAAGTTCAGAGCATGAATAAAAATGCAGTTACGGTAAAATACTGCAACCGGTGAAATAGACTTTCTAGAGTTTAAACGGAGCTTTAAAATATGCGAGAAAATGGGGAAGAAAACGCGCTCAGTGACGTCTGTTAGGATAGTGCCGCTTTAAAAAGAATACTTTAAAGGCCGGAGGGTTTATAACGGGCCGGAATATATAGGACGAGCGTATAGTATAGGGAAGGAAGAACTACATATAGAGGTGTAACGAGCAGCAGAACTCGACTCACGAACTCACTCCCAGTTTTTAGTGGCAACTTGTTGCTCTATGCCCATTCATACGGCTCTAACTCCCATTACGTCACGTCACATCAACTTATAATAATGATAATGCCGAACAGAGCACTCTGCTCGACTTCTCGGCCAAACTTGAATTCGAAACACGATCGTATCACTGCGTTTCGCTACTGGTGTTTGCTTGGGTTTTGAATAGTCATACAGCGCTAACTTTGTGAACTAACAATCGTTTAAAATACTGCACTTCTGTTATGTCGTATATAAATTTTATAAATGTACTGGGAAAGTACTTGCGAAGATTATTTTATAACGAATTTGAGGAGCTTCGAATGTTACTAGTGAGACAAAAATGTCACGAAAATCAGTGCGAAAATCAGTTTAAATTCGCTTAGTTTATTCAACAAACAAAATTATTTGTTTGTTGAATGTTGCCCAATGATTGATTCGCTGTAGAGTCGTCGATTTCTGAATTGTATTGCAATATTCCTATATGATCAATATCGATATAATTTTGGGATCAATGGAAAAGCGTTTTTTAATACCATCGAAACGAATCGAAGTCTTAAGTGGAATTTCCATTAATTGGCGAATCATCTTACAGCTTGTTTGATGATCTCAAAATTCTGTTGAGAAAAACTAGGAAAAAAATAGAACACTATTTGTTTGTCTTTTTAATTGTGACCCTAAAACTGTTAACAAAAAACGAATACAATAAAATTCTATTGAAAAATACATGTTCTCCAGAATCCAGTTTTTGTTCTTATTACCAAGAAAAATTTAGCATCATATTATTTCTATCATGAGTATAAAGAGGAAATGGCATTTTCAAATTTTGTAATTGTGAACCACTTTATCTTTACGTGAACAACTGTTATTCATTGGAATCCGGGCCCATTATAATTTTATTCATCATAGCCAACTCATAAAATGAAAGTTGTCCCAACTAACAATTTTTTTCTCCGTGTGTTCCTACTTTGAAACCTTGAGATATTCGCAGCTATTATGTTAGTAAACCTCAAAGTATCGCTTGAAGAAATCCACCCCGTGTTAACTCTTCATAGAATTAATTTTCACCGTATATAAAGTATACATCGTGTATAATTATTATTTATCTCAACCTCTTTTAGCTCCGGGTCCGTACGAGAGCGAAGTTTTCGCGGCGAGCACCTATAGTATAATTGGACGTACGAGAAAAAGAAGCAGCGAAGCGTTCCGCATTCTTTGGTTTATGCTCTGGTTCGGTGCAATTTCGCGAGCGCGCAAAGGCCCAGCGATCGACCGCGGTCGATCTCGCGAAGCTCTTTCGCGGTTTCGACACCGGGAGCGGAGGCGATGACGACGGTGGTAAAGGCGAAGGCGAAGGCAAAGGCGACGACGGCGTCGCGTTGCCGGGCGTCGACTCGCAATGCTTCTCCATCGCTCGCGTTCACTCTCGTGTTCGATTTCTCTCGCTCCTCTCACCGACATAGTCGTATTCCTCTCCTACTCGTATTCGTCCTCGTCGTATACTTCAATCGCACCGGCTGATCCTCCTGGATTTGCGCGTACACCTCGCCAAATCCTCGCTCGAGGCTGCTTCTGAGGCGGCATAAATTTCTGTCTCTCTTGAGGGAGAGAGAGAGAGAGACATGAGCCACCGACGGAGGGGGAAGGGGAGAGAGTGGCTCTCTCGCTTCTGACGCGCCCGAGTGCCGCATTTGGAACCCGCAAATCCTTGAGAGGCCGCGACTAAGTAAGCGTGTCCTTGGAATTATTCGAACACCGCTTATTCCCGAATGTTAGCTATACCTGATGTACAGTAACGGATGTATTACTGCGGTCTTACATACGAGTGAAGCTTTACATGCTAATGGATCGCGACGGTTTGAGGTTTATTGGGAGAGTAATTGCTGCAACAGAGCCCACTGAATGTATTTTTTTTTCTTTCGACAACTGCAGTGGCAAATGCACTTGAGGTACTCAAATATCATTCACACTCGGTAACAGCGTAAGTCATGTAAATAACTGATGATATATCCTATGAAAAAATATGGATGCACACACTGTTTTTCTGAAAGATATCTCGAAGATGTCGACAATCCCGCAGTCGTTGTCATTGTTTTATTCGTGCCGTCATTGGTCGACGTCATCTTCAGACTCACTACAACCAACATTCAATGTTTTTGTTTATGTCAAGTATCGAATTTTACATAAAAACGATTATGGATTTCTAAAATATTGGTGGCTACTGATATCTCGAAAATCTCGACATTGTTTTGTTCGTGGCGTGATTGGTCGACGGCAACGTCGCAGTTACACTGCGACCAGCTTATGCATTAAATGTTTTTGTTTATATCAAGTATCGAAATTCACATAAAAACAATTATGGATGCGAAAATTCTCTTTCTAAAATATTGGCGGATTCTGATATTTCGGAAAGCTCAACAACACGGAATCGTTGTTATCGTTGTATTCGTGCCGTGATTGGTCGAAGGCATCGTTAGACACACTGCGACCAGTGTATGCATGCAATGTTTTTGTTTATGTCCGATATCGAAATTCACATAAAAGAAAACTCGACGGTCGAGGACGTATGCCCTAGACCGTCTCAAGGGCAATACGCAAACTCTACAGAATCCAACTGTACACATTGGACCCTCACAACACTAACTCTACATATGCACTAACTGCACGCAACGCCATTTCTACACAAGCACCAATTCAACAAAGAAGCATTTAGCAAAACTCTCCGAGTCTAAACTCTCCACGCCAAAATTCACGACATTAAAATTTGAAACGACAATATTCAACACGTGCTTAATTCATTATGACAAAACTGTGCACATGATTGTGTCTCGATGTTAAAACCGTACACAGACTTAACGCCGTAAAACGAGATTTTCACCGATTCAGCACATGACCTGATTCACCAAAGGTTAAACTCTACACAAGTTCAACTCTACTAATGAGTAGCACTGAGATAAAGTCCCCACCAGCGCCGATTGACACCGTGGATTTTTAACAGTGTAAGTACAATTCCTACTGCTATTACATTCGAGAATTCGCAGTCAAGCCCCAGACAGTATCACGAGAACTCACTGTATAGATCTGCCTGTATAGATTGGCCAATTATTTCGTTTCCATCAACAGCATATAGGACACAAACCCAGACTTCCGACTGGTTTTCATTTACTAAACAGTCTGTGGATAATTTCCAAACATTTTTGTCTGTCATCGTCAATTTTTTTCTCCGTTGACTTATTGAAAAGTTGGTATTCG
This sequence comes from Tromatobia lineatoria, assembly GCA_949699805.1. Taxonomy (NCBI): domain Eukaryota; kingdom Metazoa; phylum Arthropoda; class Insecta; order Hymenoptera; family Ichneumonidae; genus Tromatobia; species Tromatobia lineatoria. The sequence continues at coordinate 23,080,258 of OX453036.1, forward strand.
ATTCTGATGTGGATTTTAATTAGGAGTGTAGAGATTATTAGTTGTTTTTTTTTTTTTTCAAAAAGAAGATACGAAATTAAATAATTTTGAAGCAAAGGGAGATCAGAACGCTCGAGGAATTCGATCGCGCGGTCTCGCTCCTAGCCATCGCTTCCTTCTCCTCTCTCTCGCTCCTCCAAAAGCCGAATGTCATAATTCTTTTTAGTCCTCTGTTGTTCCATACGGATTAATATTTCATTTCGTGGCCAGGGAGATCAACCGCGGCCTTGACGCGGGGCCCCATCGAGGTTCTCGTCCACCAAAACGCCGAACGCCTGCTGTGTCGAACCCTCGCGTAGTTTCGACACGTCTATTCCACGCCTTTTCGCGTATGTGCGCATGTTTACGGCGTTAATTTAAGAATAAAAATTAGGATACACTCCACACAAGTTTTTATCGAGTGTAGCCTAGAATTATATTCATCAAAGCGCGGAAAGAAATTTTCTTCATGCCAATGAGTGCGTCTCATCACAGAAATAGGACTTTGAATCGCTGAAATATTGTACTTCTGTTGAGGAAACCGAGTCAATTGGACTATTTTCGTTTTTGCTTCTTTTAAGTAATTTTGCATAAATATTTATGTCTGCTACCTTTGACATTCGGTTATTTTAACATTTACGGATCGTATACACGAATTAATAATATTCGAAAAAAAATTAACTCCAAATATTTCTACTTTTCTATAATAATTATCGACTGGGATACAACATTGATAACAGGCATTGATAACTTTCAACTACATTTCGTTATCGAAAGAGGATTTTATTATTCTAACATTTATCGGTAATTGCATTTTTTTTAGGTTGAAAACTATTTTTATACGATTTCATTCAAACATTGCACAATTTTAACTGAATCAACTGTACTAATTCATACATTTTCACTTCGAATTCTTTAGTATCTCAGATGACGATTAAAAAGTGAATTTCTGGTTTTCATTCAAGTTCCTAGTGTTATTTAAATTTGAGTCGTGTTTTCCAATTTCGTTCGAGTTTTAATATCAATCAATGAAGAAACTCAAAATAGTCAAAGTTGATGAGTACCGTATTTGAGCAAAATCCTTTTCTCACCCCTCAAGATATCTTGGAAAAAGCTGGATAAAAATAATGAGAACGAAATAAGCATTCCACTCCTCAGCCTTATTTTACACATGTGATAATACTTGTTTGGGAATTGAGACATCTTACAAAATTCAATGGGATATTTTTTTCACAAACTTTGTCTTCTTATTTTAATGACTGATCAAACACAAAGATACATTTAAAATGGGAATCGGTGCATCTGTCAATTCATAATAAAAAGGCTATACATTCTATAGCGTATGAGATATGTATCTATTTTCTACTCTAGTGAAAAGAAATTCTTTGGTAACCGCACACTCTGCGGAGCCTCGTTGGGGCGTTCTTGGAAAATAAGCCGTGACGCAGCCGCGCTCGCGTTCGCTGGGACGATTTTCGTTGACGGAACCCGGGACCCTTGAAATATCAACAGCAGAAGCGGCGTAAGCACGATGCTGCCACATCCTCGCAGTACAGAGCTCGGCTCTAGGGGGCGAGGGAGAAAGCCGCGTTGCTTTTGCCCGCGGTCGTCTGTTGCCCTTTCAAAGTTAAGAGGGCCCTTCCAGGAATCGGTTCGCGCGGTTTTTCGGCTGGCGTCTCCGGCTGCGCTCACGCTCACTACTCTCCCTGTGAGACTCCGGATGAAGGAAACGCAGCTCGCCCGGAACGTCCATCCCAACACGCTAGCGTACCAACAGCAACGCAGCAACGAGTGCCCATTAAACTTTAGCGGCCCATCATAAAACAACTCGCGAGAAATATCGTTTACGACCTTGATTGTACATTCGCAACAGTTAGCGGCCGATGCCTTCCTCCTTGACCTTCACAATGACGCCAGCTACTATTTTGTTCAGTTTATCTAGATAACGACTTTTTCAAAAATTGTCCTATACATACATGGTCATTACGTGAGGTAAGGGCTCGTAACGAGAGTTACTCCATTCATGGTCGTGTATTGATTGTAAAATCACTCTCGTAACGGAGGTTACGAGAGTTAATGACCGTTTATGGCCGTGTATTGATTGTGGAGTTACTAAAGAGTGAGATTTTTACGAAGTTTTTATCAAGCAGTCACATGAAATTGCAGACGTTTTTACAGAAAGATATGGATTGATATAAATTATTTTTCGAATGATAATGGTATACAAATTTTAATTAATCAAATTTTGTGATTTAAATCAATAATGAAATTTAATGATTTAGATGCGCAATGTAATTTAATTACTTTCTTGATTAAAGGTGAACGAAAGTAGTCGCATACGTTCAACGATCAATGGAAAAACAATTGACCCAAGAGTGACACATTGGTCTAACAACCAGTCGAGTTATTGGTGGAATAAGCTGCTGTTTGTTAGTTAGTTGCATTTTTTCACAAGTTGCACTAGGAAATTGTAGTTGAGTAGGGTATCAAAAAATCCTGGAATCAAGACAAACAGCATAACTCCTTTACAAATAAATCGCAATTTTCTATTTCGTTACATAACAACGCATTCACGCGGAAAATTCAAAACACGCAATTTTTCCCTATTTCGATTCCGAAAAAGTTTCCAACATTTAACAAATTTTCTATTTTTCCCCCGAAAAACGTATTCAATTCTCCGTATCTGTCATTGATATTCAGATAACTATCTTTCCTCGCCATTGAAACAGAACCTATGAGTGAAACACATTACATCAGCAAAACTTTCTAAAAATCCATTTTCTTCGATATTCCCAGAAAACTAAACATTATGTATCAGCTGTTCAAGTTTGCAAAACTATACTTCTTCAAAACGCACATGAAAAAAGTTTTATTTTCGTTTCGTAATAAAGTCAACGCTTGAAAGTTATTAGAATGAGAATGAATTTTTCACGAGCCGCAGAATAACTGTCGCCCTGAAAGGATCGAGTCACGCAATGTTATGATTTGTTGTGATAGCTCGGACGAATTTTACCGTGATATATTTTGATAGCTATCGCACAGCGGTAAGATGCTCTCGACAAACATTATTTCGACGTATTTTCGGGTGACGAACGGATGTCGGGGAACAACGGCCGGGCGAGAGTCGTCGATCCCCCTGCTTTCCCCGTCGCCTGTGTAATTGCTTGGATCGAGAGACGAAAGTACGTGCGTCGGCTCGCGGAGGACGTCGACCCGGGGCCGTCGTTACGATAGTACGTTCCTGCACGAGGTTCGCGCGAAATGGGTCCCCGCGAGGCGTAACGTAGAACGTTTTCAGGGCCCCGGGCAGAGCGCAGATAGGAGGTAGTTAGCGGAGGCAGCCTCGTAAGATTTCGGTGTAGTCGTACGTGTACCTCATCCTGTCCACCCTACGAGCTTCAAGCTCCGTTCACACTGGCTCCATCATCGACCATCATTACATCGTAACTCAACTCCTAGTTTTGAATAAGCAATTTTTCATACTATAACGCATTTACAAAATTGCGTTACTAATTGCCAAGATTTTTATTAATAAAAAAAAAAAAAAAGAACATGAAAGGTCAGATATCAAGATTTTTGTAAGCAAGATTTTTGTAAGCTTGACCGATGAATTTACGGGCATCGACAATATTCGAATAAAAAGGTATTGAAAAGACTGCCATTTAAATAAAATTCAATAATTCCGAAGGAGGAATAAAAATATGATTTTTTATTATTGATTGATTGAATTCACTTTTTGGTATTCGGGGAAAATATAATAATACATTTTTATTTTTTATGGTTACTTATGGTTATTCGCAACGAATGGTATGATCAATACAATTTCATCCGAATATTTCCCATTGCCGATAATTTTCGTAAAAAATTTTGTTGAGCGATGTATGATTATATAAAATTACATTCATTTATAAGTTGTATGGAAAACTTTGTCACTTGGAAAAAAATTCTTGTTTAAAAACATAGGTTATTTTATTAACTAATTATCGGGCGTTTCGCTTAGTGCCCAAGTTATCATTAACTTTATTTTAGGGTCTGATTTTCATAACTCATGTACACAAATACGGAACGCGATTCATACGACTCTTCTTGAAGAAAAAAAAAAGAAAACGGAAATGCACTGATAAAAAATCAGGATCATGAAAACTAAGTTACCGCAAAACATTTTTTAAAAGAAATTTTTTTATTAGAAAATTATGTCAGTATTTTAGTTAACATAATATTAGATTTTAAACCATTAATTGTCGAATTTTGAACTTCGTATTGCGCTGATAACTGTTTGTAAGTCTGTAACACCTTCAACACTTTTCTTATGAACAACATTGTCGTGTAACAATGATAACGACTATATATTATGCTTAAGTACAATATTTCCCTAACGTCAAAAGAAAATAATGGCCGTGCCATTGAAATGCTGTCGAAAATATCGATATTCGCAGGTCGGGCTGAAATATAATTACAAAGCACAGACCCAACGAGCAAACTTAATATTACAAACTAACTACCTCTAAAACTTTTGTAATTGCTTGTTAAAAATTCACATAATTACAAATATTTATTTTAAAATTATTATAGAAGTGTACGCAGTAAAATCTGAAGTAAGGTTTTCGTACTTTTACTAGAAATTTTTTGTGTCTAGATTTCCACAAAAGTATTCTGTTAATTTTATTTTTTAAGTTACGAATTCAAAAAATTCTATAAAAAATCTCCAATATCCGTTTTATATTGAATTCCACTTATTGTGGGATTTTTTATTCCCAGCAAACAATTCCATGTGCAATATTGTTCAATTAACAAACATTCTTCGTAAAATTAAATTGACCGAACAACGTAGATATGCAGTGCAAATTCATTCGCACATTCTAGGAAAGGCATTTTCTTGTGATAAGCCCAGTACGTACATTGATTGAAATACCAGAACTCGTTGTTACGATCAACTTTTTCGTTGTTCCATCACCTACGATTTCTTTTTCTTTATTTTAATCAATATTACTTTATTGCTCCAATAATTATTTACTTTTTCAAACATTTATATATATCTGCGTGTTTGCGAAATTAATTATCGGATAGCACTGCGAGTAATTTGACAAGGTCAGAGCTAAGAATCTTAATTTTATCTATAATAAATTCAATTAAATTATTAAATTAATAACAATAATTAAATCGTATTTTTGGAAAAGAATTTAATTCTCATTTGATACTTTTTTAAATACTTGAATCTCTGACCGAAAGTATCAACTGAGTATTAAATTCTGTTCCAAAAATACGATTTAATACTTTTCTCGATACTTAGTACCATTTAATACTTTTTTTAATACTCAAGTCTCGAAAAAAAGTATTAAACTGAGTATTAAAAAGTATTAAAAAGCCCAATACACGAGACTCTTAATACTTTTTACATATTCTTTTAATACTTTTTTTTTTGCGTGCGTTATTGAGTAATATTGATTTTATAAATAGTTTGATAAATATCTATAGAATGGAGAATTTAAGTTTTTCTATGTCCATCAAGAATAAGACTTGAGAATTTCGCCTAACTCGGTTCAGTGTGAATACTGCTTAAGGCCCCGCAGTCGCCCACCCGCACACGCAGACACGAAAGCCCAGAAGTGTGCACGTGAGGCCACATTGCACACGTTCATGACACGACCTCTCTTCTCTCTTTCTCTCTCTCTCTCTCTCGCGCGGTCTCTCACTTCTCCCCTTTGCGTCCCCCTAGCCCCGTTCCTCACCCTCGTACGTTTCGGACCTGAAGACCGAAGGCAGATCGATCGTACGATTTTCCTCCTCCGGGTTTTCCGCGGCGGTCACCCTATATATATAGCACTTCGTATATACCCTGAAGGGAACCTGGGGCCAAGCCGTTGCAGTCAGGCATGGCTCGCGATTCCTGCTCGACACCGCGAATTTCCCTCAGCTTTTCCTGCTCTCACTCGTGCACACCCAGTGCTCCTCGCTCTTTCGACCGTTTTTCCTCTATCCCGCTCATTTGGAACGTGAACGCGAACCCCTCAAAGCCCGATCGATTGGACGATTTTCCTGTCCGAGAGAATTTTTCACCAGTACCTACCATTGCGACGAAAAATACCGCAGGAGAATTTTCTTCCAAGAACATAGCAACTTCCAACTCTTTTTAATATTGAAAGCACCATTAAAAATATAGAAAGTTGTCCAGGGGTTGTAGAAAAATATTGAAAGTATAAATAAAAAAAATTGTGCCCTGATAAAAATAGGCGCTAGCTCGGTGAGCAGATTTTTCACTGCGCTGCGACGTTAAATATCGCTGGATTGATTTCTCTCTAAAAATATATTGATTTTCAACTCTTTTCAACGATAAAAGCATCATTAAACATATGAAAATTGATCAGGGCTTCCGTAAAAGTATGAGGAATTTTTTTTAAAAGTCTAAAGCCCTAGATAGGACTTAATCTTTACATTAATAACTGTCTGAGCGACAAACATTTAGAAAAAAAATCTGGCATTGCTAAGAATAGAGATAAAAAAAAATTGTGGATATTCAAAGTTTGCTTTTCAGTGGAGATATTTAAAAAAAAAATTAAGTGGACGGATTGTGGGGTCTTTTTTATGCGGCTACGGGTTAAAATTATTAAGTGGACTTGAAATTAATAATTGTTATAGTTTTTGCGATAGATATCCAGATTCTTATCCGGGTGTAATATTTCGTAGATTTTGTTTTATTTCCAATCATATTTAACTGGTTCAATTCAATATTCCAATCATGAGGCCCTTTATCAATAATAAGGTTTCAAAAGTGACTCTGTATATATGTATTAAAGTTACTAAAACACTGTCGCATAGAGGAAAAATTAATACATGTCACTTGACAGTAGAGAACCACATTTTCTCTCGGTGTGATAATGTTTTGTACTGTGAGCTTGCACTCTTTGAGCAAGACTTTCGAAACTCTTTTGATAAACGATATGGATCATGAAAAATCTTAATCCGTTCGTGAATCCGCTTTCATATATATTGATAATTCAATGAATATTGCAAAAGCAGCGATGGTTTATATTCTCATTATTTTCATACCGAGCTGAGCGTAATTTGTCAATCTAAGGACTCCTTAAGAATTCCTCTAAGGGCTCCAAATTAAATCATCGACTTTGCTCCCTAGCAAATAAGAATAAAATAATGCGTTTATCACAAATTATTTTAGAAGATTAGTGTTATGTAAGAATTCATGAATCCATAAATTTCGACTCTACCCCTTTAATAATTCCATAATTTATGAATTACATCGTATCCCTTCGCCGAATGTAAAAGCACTTGACATCCGTGCACAGAATATCGTCTTTTTCCTGGACAAGATCTTGTGCACATAAACGTTACGAGCTAGGATTCCGACATTGGATTACTAAAAGTAAAAACTATTAATATCTCCAGCGCTCATTAAAAGGATTCTCGTAACGCAAACACATTTATTTGAAATAACCGAGCTCAAAATTCTATGATACGATTTTGTAGCACACATTTTGTAATCTTTTATATGCTCAACTGTAAAGAAATTCTACAAATCGCTTTATTAAATTTAGCACACCAATTTTTATTTCCAACAAAACTTGATTATTGAAAAATCGATAACGGTTTTTATTAATTATGTTCCGAAGAAATTAAATGTAATTAAAAAATGGCACACATACACATACATAGAAAGATACACATACAAACGATAAGTCATCTAAGCCACTTTTCCCAAAGTTTAAGACGATTCTCGATCTATTCATATGAATCATATAAATATCCAAATATCTTCTCCAGCCCCAAGAAAAAACAAATTAAAAGAAAGAGTGCGAACGACGTGAGCACTTTATTGCTAGTACAATATGATTCTAATGTCACTAAAAACCCCAGAAATATTTCAAAATTGATCAAGTATACTCTAAACTCTTCTCCAAGTGATCCTTCAACATCCTCTGCCAAAACCCTTCAAATCTCGAATCCAAATTTCCACATAATCCATTCCTAAAGTAAACCAAAGCATATTTCGGTTGCAACGTGACCCGATTCATATTCATTGTCAATTCACCTGATTATTTCTAAATTCCGATAAAAAATGTTCACCATTTTTCAATATCCCTTAAATGTCTGATTAACTATCAATAAAACCGTATCCCTCTATTTCCAAGCTCACTTAAACTTATGTACATTTACCAAAGTCAGATTTTTCTCACAGCCCACGATTTCTTTGAACCCGTTATAAACCATTTTCCGTGATACTAATTCGAAATAGCTTTTCCCGTCACGCCACCATTTCCAAGATAGAAAGACGTATCCGAACCTTAATTTCCTGGAACGGAGCTCACCCCGACCCCGCTAAATAATTCCGTTGAGCATATCCCGTTGACATCGCACTATCCACTGCAAGTTCAGCGCATCGGCACTCGGGGCTCCTCGCATTACACCCATGCGATACCAGCACACCTGCACCTCAAACGTATTATGTACAGCGAGGCTTCGTCAGTGGCAGAGAGGTTGAGGGCGTCGCACGCTGTAATAGTGTTCGAGGATGGCGAACCGTAGGACGTAGAGAGATATACATATATATATATATATATATATATACAAGGGACAGACAGAGAGCCACGCAATAGCGATCCAGCCAGCGGAGCTTTGGCTAAGGGTGCGCGGAGAACGTGAACGTGGAGAGGATGGCCGACGCCTTTGGAAACGCGTTGGGTCCCTGGCACTAAGTATAGACGTCCTCGCGACGCCGGCCGTCAATATACCACCCCTAACTAACCTCCACCCTCTCTCGGTCCGAGACCGTGGGTGTTGGAAGAGGCCCAGGATATATATAGATATACTCTGTTATATACGGTGTCCACATACATACCTACACCTACCATACAGAGCGAGAGAGAGACAGAGAGACAGAGAACCAGCGGCTATGCGAGAAAGGGACGCGGTAGTATCTACAGCCCAGTGCGAATATACCGAATAGGGCGAAGAAGGACAGAGGGAGCCAAAGGACCGATGGGCACAGAGCCTGAGCGAGATGGTTATATCGATAGTAGTATGGTAGTAAGGGAGAGTGCGAAAGTGGTATGAGGGTGAACGTTAGGGCCGGCGAAGGGGGTGGTAGGTTGCTACCAACCATCCCATCTCATCGTATCCTATCCTATCCTATACTATCCTATCCTATCCTATCCTATCCTATCCTGCCTTGAAGCTTCTCGTATCCTATTCTCCGCTATCCTCACTCCCATGCACCTACCCTATCCTATCCGATGTGCTATCCTATCCTCTATACTCTCTCTCGACTATCCTATCCGCCAGCACACCAACGGCTGAAGCACAGCCTGTCGTACAGTGCCGGCCGTCTCGTACACCCGTACACCGCGGGATCTAGACGGGCAGCCCCATCCTCTATGGCCTGTGCGGTGGTCGTCCTCTCGTCGTCGTAGTCGACGTCGTCGTCGTCGTCGTCGTAGTCGTAGTCTAGCTTAGGGCCAGGCCTCGTTTGGAGTGAGAGAAACGCTCGGACGAGGGAGCCGGTTGGAGGAAGAGGAGGAGAAAGGAGGGGAGACTCTAGGCATCCAGTCGCGCAGGCATGCATGCACCAACCGGCATGAGACCGAGCGAGCGCTCGTCCGACGGTGAGAGGAGACAAGAGAACAGCCAAGAGACGAGGGTTTGGTAGGACATTGCGGATATATTCGCGAGAGCGCAACCCCGCGCTCTACCTCTGCTTGCTATACCGAACGGTGAACGTACCAACGAGCCAGCCACCGAGAGAGGTGCTCTCTCTAGCGAGCATAGTAGACCGACCTCGACCACGTCGCAACGTCCTCGCGCCCGGCTATCCTGCGACGTAATCAGCGAGAGGACCACCCCTCCTCTCTTCCACACAACCCTCCCCCCCCTTTTGGCCATCCTATTTCTCTCGCTCCGTACATCTACTGTATGCTTGCCATCCTCACCCTCGACTCTGTGTTACGCTAGCTCAACGTTCTCTCTGGCTCTATACGTAGATATATGTGTGTGTGTGTGTGTGTGTGGGTGTGTATATATGGGTGTGTATATATAGGTATATATGGACTCTCGTATGGCTATGTCTATATGTGTAGCACCAGGTCTCCGTCCATCTTCCTCTGTCTCTTGGTGTATATGTGAGAATGTGTGTGTGTGTGTATGTGTGTGTGGAACTTTCTCGGTCTCCCTTGCGAGGACCGGCAAGAGCCCTCGCAAACATTGCTCGCCATCCCTTTCAACCCCTTGGACTCCTCCATCGTGCCCTCATCGCACATTTGCTCTAGCCGCGGTGCCCTATTCGCAGAAAACACGATGCTCTATGCTGGCAGAGGTTTCACGGAAATCAGGGTATTGTCGATATTGAACGCCGCTCTACCGCTTCGTTGGCGAGGCTTTATTTGTCGGTATGCTTTTTTATTGAAGGTGGATTATTGTGTGCACTCGCTGGTTATTGAAAAATGATTCTGGTGAGATTAATTTGCGGAGTAATTGTTTATCGTTGGATGTAGCTCATGTATGTATTAACAGTAAATGGTGCAAACGTATTCGTAGCGGTTGTGAATTAATATCAATTTTGTTTCGCGAATCGGTCCTGTTCATGTTATACACGTTAAACACTTGTAATCTTTAAATCTTTGAATATATTATGTATTTAGGGAACATGAAATGTGTGTGTTTTGAAATCTATCAGGTCCGATCGGTTATTTGAAAGGTACTCGTTAGGGGATAAACATCATTACATAACGATTATATTTTATTATTATTATTGAATGATCTATAGGAACGATATTGGTTAATTATAAAATTGAGAAAACAAGCGAATGGAATCGCTTTATCCAGTCTCGGGAACTGTACTAACACTTCTTTTCTTTCGTTGGGAAAGATTTTCTTGAAATATGGGCGTGCGAAGGTGATCTTCTCGTGCCTGCGTAGCGTGCGCGCAAATGGTCGATTCTCGCATGTTATGGGGAAATTTATTCGCACACTGCGAACCGTGCGCGAATAAGATCTAGCCAGATTTCGCAAACGGCCGAACGACCCATTCATTCAGGTTGTGCAGTCACTTGTTCAACGAGCTTCATCGCTGTCAACGAAAAAATCGCCGACAGGGAGTTAACTTCAACGTGACGTTCAAAGTGACAAAGAATAGTATATTACGATGAGAGTGCGATGAAACTTTTTCTGACGAGGGTGAGTTTGCCGCACGTTGAGTTGAGAAAAAGTTTCTCGCACGAGATTCGCATACAATTTTATTTCACTAGTGCGAGAAGTGCGATTTCTCGCACGTGAAGCGAAGCGGAGCGTGTGAGAAGTTAAGTCTTCTCGCACGGAGTTGCAGAATAATATTTTATTCGTTGTCGGATAAACAGAAAAAAAATGTTGTCGATTTTTAAGCATTGAAATCTTGTGTGATTGCAGAGGGCGCTCCACCCCTCGACCCCGTTGGGAGGAGAGATGCTTTCCCTGATTAATGGAGCCTGCTGAATTTTTTCAAAAATTTTATTGCTTTTTTCGAGCACTTGTAAATTTTTTAATTTTTTTTCCGACAATTGGTTTTTCAAAATTTCGAATGCGTATCTTCCAGGATATTTGGATTCAGGATATTAGGGTTTTGCCGTATGGTACGAAAAAGTAGATAAAAGTTCTTTACTTTTGAGTGTACTTTTATGAAACAATATTTAGAAGATTCTTAAACTCTTTCAAAGCCTTCATTTTTAGTTAATAATCATTGAAATTGATTTATTAAAAACTAAGACATTTTATGTTTTTTTTTTAAATCTCTAAGTTACTACTCATAGAAACGAAGATTTCTAAGTACGGAAAGTGGAACAATCTTTTTTCTATTTATGATTCCTTATAGAAGAAGCTTTGGTTACGTGGCATTTTTTAAATTCCGATTTCATGTGTATTTCATGTGGGTTCACCCAGAATAGTCCAAAACACAAAGGAAACTGATTAATTAAAAAGCCTGCACGTGTGGATTTTCTCGCTAACACGATTACCGTCGTAAATTCCATATACTTTTTTCAAATCCGTTGAGAGATTCGAATATTACAGCAGTTTTTAAATTTTGGTAGGAGCTGTGTTACGATAGAGTGGTTTAAATTCGCTTTTTATGTCTACCATCAACTTATACTCCTGTAAATTTTGAGACAGCAGGCTGCGGTTTTAGCGTAAAATTATGATTATTAATTTTCAACAAAGAATTGAGTCAGAAGGACGAAAATTTTAATTTTGCAAGATACAAAAGAAAAACTTGCGCTAACATGAAAATGATTTTCAAAAATTTTGCTTAGCTTTGGTTCACATATTGGCGACCATGTAGCAATGCTTGAATATTAATTTGACGCAAATCGGTCAAGGGGTAAAAATTTAGCATGTTGCATTTTTATTAAAAAAATGTTGAGCATACTCAAGCCAGCAAAGTAGAACCTCGCAAATTGCTTCTTTATTCTTTTCCGTTCTTTACAGAGCATTCTATATAAGGAAGCGAAAATAGAAGTAGCTTTGAAAAAAGCTACCTCTATAAGGAAGTGACTTACAAAGGTTTTGCAAGCTTTTTAAACATATATCTGCCTATAAAATCATTTTCAAGAACCAAAATTAACGTTCGTGCCGTCGTTGTGTATGTTTAGAATGTTTAAATAACAAGCTGAAATTCAGTGTAATGTATTCTGTGAGGAAAACGCCAAAATGAAATGATACAGGAACTATTAAAACTTATTTAAAAAATCAAAATATAATTGTCCCACTCTCAATGGTTATTAACTGAAAATGAATGCTTTGAAAGAGTTGAAGAATTTTTTTTGCCACAGTAAATGTAAAATTTGGTTTAACGCTCCGTTCGCGGTACGTAAAATGAACTTTTACACACAGGATGTGTGAAATGATCGTATATTGTGCAGCAACTTGTGACGTATCTGTATGCGAAGTCAAAAATTTGTGTAGCATCCATATGCGAAGTAAGAAGCTTCTGTCATATCTATATGCAAAGTCATAAGCTTCTGTTATAACTGTATGCGAAATTAAAAGCTTGTGTTGTATCTGTATGCGAAGTCAAAAGCTTAAGTTGTATCTGTATGTCAAGTTAAAAACTTGTGTCGTATCTGTATATGCGAAGTCAAAAGTTTGCGTAGTATCCATATGCAAAGTAAGTAGCTTCTGTCATATCTGTATGCGAACTCATAAGCTCGTGTTACATCTGCATGAGGAGTCAAAAGCTTGTGTAGTATTTATCTGCGAAGTCATAAGCTTGTATCATATCTGTATGCGAACCCAAAACCTTGTGTATTATCTGTAAACTAAACCAAAAGCTTATATAGTATCTTCACGGGATTTCAGAAACTTCTGTAATATCTCTACACGAAATCAAAACCAAGTGTAACATGTGTATGCGATCCTATACCGTAAAGAACTTGCATAGTAACCAGATGTAGCACAAAGAACCCGTGTAGTACCCAAATCTGCCGTCAATAACTGATGTAGTATCACAATGTGACCTAACGAACTTGAAAAGTATCCGGATGTGACCGAAAAAGAATGCTTGGATGTAGCATGTAATGTCAAGAATGTGGCTCAAAAAACCTGTGTCCTATACGGTCGTAAAATAACACTCGCTTGTACTTAGTATCGGTCGGCGAAAGAAAGTTACAAAAGAATCGTGTACAATCGAGAGAATAGCAAAATAAATATTAACAGTCGATAAAGAAGACGTTTCCATAGTCGAAGACATTTACATAATCACCTCAAACAGCTTATCGACATGACAGATTGAATTATAAAGAAAAATGTACGTCCCCCAGAGATGAAAAAAAACAAATCTGTAACCAATCCATTTCGTATAAGCATACACAAAACATGTGTTGTGTCTCGGTTGAGGTAGGTGAGGTATGAACCGGGAGGGTTGACCGCCATAGACACTATATAACGGAATATACTACTGTGAAACCCATATGATGGGAAGCGAAGCCAGACGCACATACGCTGGTGTATATACATCTGTTATTGTGATATGGATGTTAATAGGTTAGGGGGTCTCCGGAGAACGTCGGGTGAATCACGATTTCGATAAGGGTTTTCAACCGTCTCCCTTTCTCGGTTGTTCGCCCGCTTTCTCGCTCGAGCCTCATCCTCTCTCGTTCAATCTCTCGCTCGGCGCGCCCTCTCTGTCGCTGCGCATCCGCTCACCTCCTCCTACTGTGTTTCCTCCTCTCTTCCTCGTGTGCGGCCAACTGCGAGTACCGCGCGCGACAGAACTCGCTTCCCTTTCATTTCATCCTTCCTCCGTCTCTCTCTCTCTCTCTCTCTGCTACTCACTCTCCTTTTTCTTCGTTTTCTTTTATTTCCCCGCTCGTTGAAAGCTCCCAGTACCAGGCAGAGCACGGGCGTTATTCGCCTGCAGCGGGTGCATTATTATGTATTCTCGTTTTCGTTCGAGCATCTTTTCCGCCCTCCGCTCTTTTCTCCTTCATTATCCGCTCTTTGTTCCTCTTCGCTTTCCTACTTTTTGCACGATCTTTTTTTTTTCTTGACTGTTGACAAGATCCGGATTAAGACTCTATTTCTGCGTAATTAACTCTTCGCTACGGTAATTTACTCGCACGAGTTTATGACTTTTCAAATTTCCTCCTGATATCTTGTGTCTTCACCGAAAAAATATTACTTCCGTTAACGGGAATGTTATATGTCACTCAGTTAATCCACATTTTTGTAGAATTTTCTACGAATTACTTTTATGTCAAACCGTTTGGGAATATTATTCACGGAATTACGAATTTGTATTATTTGCCATAGGGAATAAAATATGGTAAGTATGATGTAAGAAGTTTTAGCAGTTCTATCAACTACTAGTTTTGCTATACCAAGCAAAAACTATTCTTGATTTATCGGTACCGCATGTATATGTGACCACTATTCGACTTTTCCTGATAACAAAGTAAACATAAGTTACTTATTGTCAGCCAATCTATTTATTGTCACCCCATGTTACGATTTTTAGTGACTATAACTATTTTTCCTGCGCATAGGAGAATTTTCGATTTCGTGAAATTTTATCCTTTGAAATTTTTTATTTCGTTATTAAATTTTTGAGTAAACTCAAAATCATTTAAGATTGTTATGTAACAACAGTGTTATGTAACAC
Source organism: Tromatobia lineatoria (assembly GCA_949699805.1). Classification (NCBI taxonomy): domain Eukaryota; kingdom Metazoa; phylum Arthropoda; class Insecta; order Hymenoptera; family Ichneumonidae; genus Tromatobia; species Tromatobia lineatoria. Next base: position 23,095,409 of record OX453036.1, read on the forward strand.
TTACATTGCTGAGTGGGAAATTGTAATAGAGCAGCAACGAAACCGATTTTTTGGTTTACTGGGTCCGCATCTTGGTACAGGCGAGACAAATTTTTTTTTTGACAGAAACCGTTACTCCTCACCCACTATTACTGACAACGTCTCAATAAATAATCCAGAAAACGAAAAAAATATTATTATTATTCCTATTCTCAATTCGACAAATATATATTTTAATAATCCTGCTTTGGCTTACGCGAAATGCAATAACGTACGGATTGCAGAGGTTGTTGTTATGTTAGCAAACAAAGCATTCATTGTAACAAACGATTCGCTATTATTACACATTGATTCGCTTGGATAGCAAATCAAACGGCAGTAAACTATATTTGCCTACGGCAACGGAAACTTAGGTGGTCACTATTCCAGCGAACAAATTTTGCTGCAGTAGCATGAGACATGTTGTAGCAACACAAGTTTTTCTTTGCGTGCCATAAAGCGTATTGAAAGCAATTGATTCTTTTTGCGGACATTGCCTCCTTTAATTAAATCCTTATAATTTCTTAATATATAAAAATATTCAACTGAAAGTTAGCACGAGAGTGAAGCGGATGTTACCCTGCTATTATAGTCATTTCAATTAAAATCGATAGAGCCGTTACATTTTTATGAGATACCATTTTGTTGATGGCAAAAATAGCGAACACAAAACCTTATAGATTTAGCTTTGTGAAATCTGAATGATGATCAGTCAATGTATCCGCTTCTACTTTGCGGCGGTTTTTCCAATTTCACCGCAACGATTTCAACTGTAATTAAGTAATTAAAAATAGTTAATGTAGCAATTGACAAAAATAATGATACGCAACGTGTGAATAAGATAGAAAGGAATACGATTTTTCGTGTGGATCCAATGATTGGGACCAACGGTTAAGTGTCCGAGGACATTTACCTCTCATCAGCTGGTCGCGTAATAGTTGCCAATTGTTTGCCACGATTTCTTCATATATGTTTATTGTCATAATTAAATTGCTTCTACAGAAACGGAAACATTTCTAAGGTGAGAACCTGACGGTCCAGTGACATAGTAGCACTTCCGTCATCACATTATATCTTGTGAAGATGCTTTATACAAATAAAAAAATTAAGATTACTAAAGAGGCCCTGACGTAAAACTCAAAAAAACAAAGATGAGAGGCTGTCATTCGCAGAAGCAAATCCATGTGTATATACACGACATTATAACGTAATTGGTATAGTATATAACATTGGTATCTATATAGATATACATGGCAATGTTATATACACACGCACACAAATATATATAGCGTTATACAACCGAAGTTAACTTTCGTATATTGACGGAAGAGTAAAAATCTCACCCCAGGGCTCAAATTTATTTTCTATTCTCAGTAGAAGCTACTGCAACTTGATAACTGATAATGAAAAAAAGTGACGGTTCGAAGTTTCGTTGGAAGTATCGCCTTTTCTAATCGTCTACCCGGTACATGTATCGCGTGTATACAGCAGTACGTATATTCATAACGATCGACCGCTGCGGACGCTAGCCCGAGGAGCTGTTCGCGTCCGCGTGAGTTGCTCTCGCGTCGAGCGATCCCCCTTTCTCGCTCTTCTCCCGCTGGGATGGAGAATTAGGGAGCGAGAGAGACAACGATCGGCTGAGCAATCAGGAGTAAAGTGGCAAATCGTCCGTTAAACGAAGCCGTCGGCCGTTCCCGTCGCGGCCGCGCGGGCTTTTCCGAACATCGAGCGCAACCTCACGCACACAAACGCGCCGAGAGCTTAGGAGATAGCCGCGCGGCCCTCCGAGACTCCAAGACGGAGATGGAAACTTGCATTGCGAACGAGCCTCGCCAACGCTGCTGCGACACCACGTACGGAACCTCTGGACTCTTGGGCCTTTGCCTTCCATACCCTATAACACTAATACTGCGCATATACCTGTGCACTATCTACTGGGCAATCACGTGTAAGATGGCCACACTTTTACGTGCCATAAACTCACAAACAGCCTACGAAGATTTAGACGCAAACAATGCATAGACGTGTTTACTTTTTAATCGCATACAAGGGATGTAAAAAGACAAAGTATTGCGAGCCAAAAAATCTACACTCTGATTTTTATAGAGGTACATGTTTAGAGTGTTCTACATTTTTTTTTAATTATACGAAGTATATAGCATACGAAGATGTAGACGCAAACATTGCATAGACGTGTTTACTTTTTAATCGCATACAAACCATGTAAAAAGACAAAGTATTGCGAGACAAAAAATCTACACTCTGATTTTTATAGAGGTACATGTTTAGAGTGTTCTGGATTTTTTTAAAAAGTATACGAAGTATATAGCATACGAAGATTTAGACGCAAACATTGCATAGACGTGTTCACTTTTTAATCACATACAAACGATGTTAAAAGACAAAGTATTGCAAGCCAAAAAATCTACACTCTGATTTTTATAGAGGTACATGTTTAGAGTGTTCTACATTTTTTTAAAGTATTGACTGATTTCTGTTCTTCTGTCTACACTGTTTAAAAATATTTGAGATAGAATTACTACACAGTGTAGGAAAGCCTTTTACATAAACGGGCAGAGAAAATTTACTACACGAGTGTAACGTAAAGCTGATGTAGAATTCTGCCAAGTTTGTTACGAAACTCGTATTAATTGATGCGCGGTATCCTAAAATTGATGTACAGTATACAATTTTTTTTACGAAAGGCGTCTTTTTCATATACGTTAAATTCAATTTTACCACACGTACACTGAATTTCCATTCTCTTCGTATATTAAATTGAATTTTCTACACGGGTCCAGTAAAAATACGATACATCAAATTACTATACAGTATATGAATTATTCAATTATTCTTCACTGTGTATCTGTCTGCATCGTCACAAAACACGATAACTCATTTTAAAAACTGTGGACCGCAGCAAATTTTGGCGTATCTGTTCTATGCTTTAAATGCAGCTTCGGTATTGAAATCCAATATAAAATTTCAACTGCTGCCGATATTTTACACGAAGTGTGGAAAAAAATAATTTTCGGATCGCAGGCTGTTATTGTTTATTTATGAATTGTTTTTGTTTGTTGGTTCAGAAAAAAGATGTGCTTGATGTTACAACCGGAGAAATCGGTTTGATGCGTTTATTCGAGTCAAATACGAGAATTTATTTGAAATAAATAATATTTCATTCCGATCGAATAAAAATTTGTGAAAGTCAATACGATTTATTTGTATACGATAAAATCTATTTTTGAAGAATAAATTCATCTAATGGCCGACCTGATGTGGATTTTCATCAAATAGAATTTTTTTTTTTTTGGGAAATCGCAACTATTTCAAATAACATTTATTGAAGCAAATATAATGTTTATTTCGGATAGAAACCGATACGACTTGAATAAACCAATCTCACCGATTTCTCTGGGCGCAGTGCTACCGATATTTAATTATTTGGCATCAGTTTTACTGCCGCGCTGTCGAGAATATGTGGGTTGCTACCTCTTTCCCAATTCCTTTTTTGAACTTACTAAATTTTGACCCTCCGTGTTCACACTCTTTGACTGTAGCACGTGTAGTGCTACGTCGTATGTTGAAGGAATCTACAACGAAATTAGCTTCACTACCAAAATACAACCTTTATTGAATTCTAATCGACTAAGAACCGTCCGACTACATCAATTCATTTTAACGACTAACCTCCCCAATTAGTAAGCGAACAGGAATACATTTTATCCCAACTGCGTGAAGACATAGTAATCATTGAAATCGTCAATATGTCACCATGTATTCACAATCCATAGACGCAATCACAACAAAACTTACAAAAGTACTCGAAAAATATCGACTTCCGAACAAAAACACTAATTCGCTCAACAAAATAACGACTATCTTCCCTTCTCAACTGAACAAAAAAATTTTAAAACATCATTCATCCAAAAACACCTCACGTCATTGCATACGCGAGATTATAATTTCTCAGCGACGAGAACTATTACAAAAAAAAAACCCTTTAACCAGCATCGTATCTACTCCCGTTGAAGAATCAATTATTCTCGACAGCAGGCCTTGTTACTAACGACTAAATCAGCTGTCCACACATTTAAAAGAAACAATGGCCGTCTATCCTCGAGTCACCCGATAGATATAGACATATACGTATTACGCGGTGGGCTTTTGCGAGTAGTATAAGCGAGTGGTGTGGGTTCCTCTGGGTCTCTCTGGACGAGCGCCTGTCCGCATTGCTTTCCGTCCTTCTCAGTCTTCCAGCGGATCTCGCTCTTGCCTCGTGTGTGCGCGCCAACCGAATCCTGCGGCTCGATCCATCTGTGTGGGTTTCGTGCTTCCCTTGGTCTCTCCTTCCCTCCCCTCGCGCGCGCGGCCCCTTCGATCCCGCGACCGTCCTCTGTAACGTGCTCGCGTACACGGACAGCCACCAGCGGCAGCGACGCTAGTGGCAGCAGCGCGGCCGCGCGTTTATGTGCCCCGGAGGCTTATGTACAACGCGCCGCGCTCTAGCTTTTGCCAGAAACACCTATGTGGACGCGAGCATGTACATAGAAACCGACTAGGTATACTATCTAGTATCCCGGTAATACCGGGTACTAGGTACGCGAGCTCACCACGGACCCCGAATAGCGGTTCGCATATTCGGAGATAGCGACTCGACGAGTCTCACGCTACGTCGCTGTTCGGACCCTCCTGTGCACGCTCAGCCACGACCCCTTCGCCCTTGAGTCTCCCGCTTCCTATATGTATACACGCTCTGTGTTGTGTATCGTGTATCCCGCATCGCTTCCGAGCTTTGGCATTCGTTCTTACTGGGTTTCGGTACTCTTGCCCAAATTATGTTGCGCACTCGCCATCGAGTACACTGACCGCCAAGATCTGACGCTACCATGACTTTCGCGCATTCGAGTCTATAATGGGCGACGCAGAGTAATAGGAGTAATGGGCAACCGCGGTTTGCTTCCGAATCGAAGGCTTAATGACTGCGAGAGAATCGACATTTCCTATTACGACTGTCGTCTATCAGGACTGTTGGGATGATTGAGGGCCTGGACTCGTTTTAGCTTGGAATTGTGGTTCTTGGGAAGTGCGGGACTTTTTTGGAAATCGGAATAGGGAAGAGAGTCATATTTCTGAGGAGTACTATGGGGATTTTATTGGACGATGGATATAAGTTAGGGTTGATGGCGAATGTAATTGTGCTGTCAATCTGTGATCACATTTACAGGTTTTAGGCGAAGGTGCGATTGTCTTCTATCATTTTAGAATGCAAGGTGTTTCTGTAATTAACGGGATTTCACTGTTTGGCAATTTTGTTGAGATATTTTGGATGAAATTTTTTGAACAACGTTTTTGGGAAATAACTATTCATTGAAAGTAGCGAGTTGGCAATTGGGAAACCGAATAAGAAGTGACTTGTAGCTATTTTTGAGTTTCAATTGTAGCATAGAATGCCTAAAGTAAGATTATCATTAAGTATAATCGAAAGTCTTCATACTAGAAAATAGTAATCTTATCAAGATTGCTTAATTGGAAGAAAATGTTGAAACTAACATATTGCACTATCTATTACACTTTCTCATCTTAAAAGTAACCGCTCATTCGGTAGAATTAGGCAAATATTTTACTATTGCAAAAATGCGAAGAAGTCTGCAAGTTGATCTCATTCTTTACGAGAACAACTTTTCCTCACTAAAAGATTCACAAATGCATTGAAAATATCAACGTCAATTAATTATTGAATCAATTGAATTAATTCATTTCGCGAAATTTCGCCTTCGCATAAACCCATCACAGAGATTATACAACAAGAAGCGCGTAATTAATATAATAGTACTTTACAATACTAGTGCGATAAAACTTTTTCCGCCGATTGTGTGAAATCACACGAGTATCATACGAAATACAATTTCACAACGTGTGAGAATAAGGCCTTATACGAGCAGAACCTGCGTAAAACCGCGTTTCTCGAGTGAAATAAAAGTTCATTGACAACAGTTCACCTTAACAACCGCGAGCAAGCCTCCATTTTTATTCTCGTTAAAACTGATTATCAGCCAAGTAGATGAAATTGATACATTGAAGACGCAGAACGCGGAGAATAAGTTCTTAAAAATAGAGACACCGGAAATGAATATTCTATCGACAGCATCAATCGTTATGAAATCACGCGATATTGATCACGACTTTCATTACGTGATAAGTCCACGGTCGTTTAAAACCATATATTTATCGACGTAATATAAGGCAAACCAACTGCAGAAATAATAATAATAAGTAATTTGTATGGATTTGATGAGGAAGAAAAATGAATAGTGAATTTTCATGATATTTTCCGCGTAAATGATGCTCGGCGAGAATGAGAACCACTGAGCGCAGCTGCCGCGGCAGCGTCGGCGGCGACGGCGGTATCTCCGCGTTGTCTGCTCCCTCACACCCTCGCCTTGTGTAGTCCCACGTGGGTGACGGTCGAAGGGGTCGCACGGAATGAGGGTGACGCGCGGGACGACGGGTATCTACGATGGGTTGCGGCGGCAGGGGGTCGGGGCTCAAACGAGCGGGTGCTCGCGCTCTGCCAGGAGGGAACAAGACTTCCACCCACTGGCCATCTCCACCCTCTGCCCTAAAACCCCTCCCCTCTCCTCTTTCCCCCGCAGTTACGTGTTTTCGCAAGAAAAAACGACTGACAGAGAGAAGACGCGAATGCTCGCCGTGGGGTGTGAGTTCTCCTATCTGCCACGGCTCCTGACTCGCATTACGGAAAATTGCGAGTGAGCCCTGGAGAAAATCCGCCGCGTCTGCTGGAATCAAGAATTTACCTCGAACCTGCCAGTCCGCAGCGTCAATCTACCTGAGTAGATAGCACAACGACGTACGGCTAACCCTTTGACAAAAAAAAGACCGAGTGGAGAACGCTTAAAAATTCATGAAATTTGTCAGAGTAACTTAAGAATAGCAGAGACGAAGAAAAAGCAGACTAAAAAAGAGCTATATACAATATCACGAAATTGACACGAAAAAATCTTTAACTTTATTAAAAAAGTCGACTAGACTTGAGTTCGAGTATTCGAGTGGTGGTGTAATCGAGCAGAAAATGCGGGTCAGCGAACAGCCAGTGGATGTACGAATATTCACCTGACCATTGATTAGCGTATTTCATGGAGATAATCATCTTGCGATGCGGCAGTTACGTCATCGGACAATTTTTCTCGATGCTATCGGTTAAATGAATATTGGATTGATAAGAGAGAGAAAGAGCGAAAGCGAAAATCATTCGTCCAGAAATAAAGTTTTAATATGTAACACTTTAACGGCGGTGATTTATTTAGTTAAGGTCAAAATACTCGGGAGACATAAAAAGAATGCGATGAAAATCGTCAGAGTCGTAGGTCAAGATTGTACGTACGTACGCCGAGCCACGAACACGTGCTCGCCTTGGAGAATATAGGTTTCTCGCAGGAGCCTTTAATACGGGTGTATTTACGGATTATTATTGTTATGCTCTTCTCCCCCACTTTCGAAACTTGTTCTACAGCATATACATCATATCATGGTTATGCGCCGCAGTGGAACAGTGGAGCGATCTCGTTTGTTCATCCACACTTCTTTTCTCAACGCATTTCCGTTGCCACTCGTTGTTAAGTTAGGGAGCCTTTTTATCATATCGTAAGAATATATCATCTCAGCAGCTACATTGCAGATTTTTACCTTATCTGCTGTCGAAATTTTTCTGTCACATGCTGCAAAGTTAGAGGGCTGCACAATGTAAAAGTGTAGAATATATCATTTTTGCTTGTCAATAAAGATGTATTTTTCAGCATTTTTGTTTTCCATAATTCTAAATTGTTACTTTAGTTATTGAAAATCATGATTTCATTTGCTTTACCATTATTCATTATTGCAAATTTTGTTCAATGTAAAATTACACATATATATGTATTCGATGAGGTTGTAATATAAGATTCGTTCGAGAAATTTATCATTTACAGAATTTTTATTTCGTATGATTCTTTTTAAGCTGACGAGGTCCTCTTAAATCATGAAAAAAAATAAGCATAAGAAATTTGGATACGAGATCTTTGTTCGATAATTGGTGGAATTACTATTGCCAAAACATAATTTTTTTAAATCTCAGGTAGTCCAATTAACGTACTTTAAAACTTGTGGAACGTTTTTTTCAGCCTACAAGATTGCGGTCACCAACTTGGCTGATGAGACTCCAAAGAGGCAACATCTTTGAATATGCAACACTGTTGGTGAGTTTGCTTTTGGGGCAAGGATACAACGCGTTCGTGGTGAGCGGATATGCCTCGCGGGAACAAGTGCATTGCGATATGTCAATGCGAACTTGTCCGTACTTACCAGAATCCGTGAAAGCACCAACTCCGCCGGAACCGGCGGACACGTCAAGATACAGACTGAAGGCTCCTCCAGATTTCAGAAGTCAATTGTTGATAGAGCTGGAGGCAAAAGAGGAACGAAAGATACAAGAAAAATTGGAGAATCAGGAGAAGGAACACCAAAAAATGTTGCTCGTGCGTAAATCTTTCTATTCACAGAAAAACACATAGTAAAAAATAATTAGTTAATAGTTTACCTGCACAACTAAGCTGTTGAATTAATTTGACTATTTTTTTCTTTTTTTTTTTCTTTTACAAAATATTTATAGAATGCCGAAAACATTTTACTTATTTAGTGAAAACGTTTCTATCGTAACAAATCAAATGGTATCACGTAGAAATGAGTCTTAAAGGCAAATTGAATTCGCAATAGGAAATTACCTGAAAAGCGAATGAACACTATTCTACTCATTTTACGTATTTAAGGGGCTACATTTACATATCCGAAAAAAGGTCGAACTTTGTTCTTTTTGAAGAAAGTATTGCTTAAACTTAAACATTTGTTTTTATTGATTGATGGGACTAGAAGGATGTTTTTTTATGGAGAATTAAAATCATAGAATATAGAAAAAAATAAGATATGGCCGCTGGTCGACAGCGGCCATCCAAGTAATGACCGGAAACAATGCTGCAAAACTCTGTAATAAATATCTGCATAAACTCTGTCCACTGCTGTCGGTGACTTAGTTCGACTAGAACTTTCATAAGAAAAAAAAACATTACGAGTAACAGAATAAAATTGTAAAAGTTATATATTTCTAGTGTTATAAAACAATAAAACTATAGCAAGGTAACATATTGTTTCGGAGTATTCAATTGAAATTCAAAATTTACAGCAGCAATTAGCATTTTCTTTATTGCAGGATTACGAGCGTCCACCTCCGGATGAGTATTGGGGCAATAGAGTACATGCTTGGGTGGTGGTATTGCCAGAAGTTGGTGGTGCACGTGAACACGAGGTTTACGCTCCCTTCTTCATTGAACCCACTTCGGGAATGGCGTATTCGCCAGAGGATAATGACACAAATCTTTTGTACCACGGAGTAGAAAGCGTCTGGAATAACTGTAATTACTGGGTTAATATCCAAACGTGTTCAGAGGCCTGTTCAAAGATAAATTGGGACTTAATGAATACTAAGCTCTGGGAACACTTGCTACCTGGCGAACCGTGGACGATGCGCAGCGTAAACGCTGTTGAGGAGACAGAAGAAGAGGTTCTCATTGAACGGGAAAAACACTTGGATATGCCTTTCTCATATGTCGACAATATTGATATTCATAGCTTAGGTGAAATTTTTTTAAATTTTTCAATGCCTATTCCATCTGAAAATACGGACAATGCTTTTCACCGCAATAACAAAAACGGAGATATACAAGTATTTATTTTTTCAAATATCCTTGACGAAAGTAGAATTTTCTTAAATATTTTTCAGGCGTATTATTCGAATATATTCGGTTTAATATGATAATTACAAAATAGTGTTTTATTTCACGCAGTACGAGATAAAATTTTGTTCGATACTCGTGCGAAAAAGCTTTTTCTAACTCGTATGATTACAACACTCCTTTGAAAATGTTTATTAGCCCTTGTATCGAAATGTACTATTATTCGTTCTTTACAGCGACTTTATTTTTAAAGAATAGTCGCAAGTAGTTTTGTCTGGATGGATATTAATCGCATATTTATATTCAATAGATTTCGAACGACGTTATCCCAATGGGACGAAAAACCTCTACTTCAAGAAAACAAAAGTAGAATTTTACGCACCGTATGTTCAAATGGATGGATTGGTTCGCAAAATCACGTCTTATGAAGACTACGAGTACCGTTCTCCTACTCATGTATATGAAAAGTATTCAAACAGGGCCGACAATCTTATAGAATCTAGAAAGATTTTCGACACGGCTACAGTAATTGATTGCTATAAAAAAGGTCGTACGGATGCGTGCAAAGGTACGATTAATTTTATTTATACCAAACTGCTATACACATTGGAACAAACAGATTGATTTATAAAATCAATCTCACTTTTCAAATTTCACATACAGTGTGAAAAATAGCCTTACAAAACTGTAACATTAATACAACAGCTCTGTTACTTCAATAGCAGGTCCAATAACCGGTCGAATAGTTGACAAAACGATTGGTCGTTAAAGGCAAGAAAGAAAAACCATCGAAAGGAGTGAAATAATGACGAAAAAAACGACTAACGACTAACGAAAAATCATTTCAATGGTCGTTCTCTAAGTCATTTTGCTCTTCTACATGGTATTTTTCTTTAATTTAACGAACATTCGTTTTTTGGGGTCATTTTTGGTCGTTTTCGAGGTCGCAGACTTGTTAGGGTTACAAAAACTCTTACACAATTATTTTTTTTACTGTGTAGAACATCGATATTCTATCACAAGTAATGACAGAGTTGATGAAGAGAGAACTTTGGATTTTTACGATGTTATTCGTGTCGATGGCTTATCAAAAATCGAAATGGATCCTCTACATCTAACGCAGCACTATGTCGGCCGCAAAGACTTTCTTTACTACCGGTAATTCGGTTTTCTCCTTAATTGATCCTAGCTTTTATAATTTTCTACATAATTTTATGTAATTGTCAATGCAAAAATCAGGCATGTCGAATTTTCAACGGAAGCAGATGCAAAACCTCAGGACATTCACTACAGAAAAATTTTGGTAAACGAAACGATTTTTTTGACTAATTTTTTTTGTCATTCAATCTTTCAATGACAAAATTACTATTAATCACTCACGCATTTAATATCTAGAAAATCACCGAAAAATATCTCAGAAACCCGAGCATTCCAGCAACTAAAGACATTGCTATAAGAGAATTCGCTATAAATGAAGATGAAATAAGGCTCAAGTATCATTACGAAAAATTTGACATTACCAGAGCAACAAGAACATTCACAAAGCCACCGATGACTGAAAGAGGAGAACGTCCCACTTTCAATCCAGACTTAATTCAGGGATACAACGTAATTATTGGAAATAAATATTTTTATTAAAAAATTTAACTAGTCGACTCACTATTGATATTTTATTGCAGCCCGATCCCATGGCTCCTCCTGAGAAGCAGCTGGATCTTTATTTCGAGCAGGAAAAACAATTAAAAGATGAAACCACGTGTATGACATTGATTAGAGACGCCGAAGTGGAAATCGCCAGATTCTTGAAAATCAGAAGCGCCGAATACATTATGCCGAAATTGACGGTTTCCTTGTTCGACAGGAATCGAAACGAAGAAGCCAAGGCCGGAATGTTCGCCAAGGTCAGTGCTATCGCATTTCTGTGTGGATCCGCTATCAACTTTGGCGAAAATATTTGCTCATGTTTTGCTTTTAAATGTTACGTAGTGGACCGTCATTTTGTGGTTGTTTTACGGTCACTTACAAGTGTTCGTCATTATGAGATTCCTTTTTGGTAACATTTCGATTATGGATGGATTATTGTATTGATTTCCGGTTCCTTTACGGTTGCCCGACGATCACGAGGATATTTCTGCGTTATTTTGGATTTTTTTTGTTTCATAGCGAACGGTCAAATTGAATCCACTCGAACAGTAATAATCAAATCTATTTTAGTATAGAATATTCGATAATTCGATTATTCGACAAATCTTTCGAATATTTTGTGTTCGAGTTTGTGCTGTCGTGTTTCGGTAATAGACATTATTACTTACTCAAAAAAATAAATTTTAAATGTACGGCTTGCCGAAATTCGGATACTCGAATCGTCATCCAATATTTGGTTTGAAAATTAGATATTCGCGGTCATCAAATATTCGATTTAATGATCGAAGTATTCTATTTTCTTCGAGATCGAATAATCGATGTTTTCGACAATTTGAACCCTGCTACTTTTCAGTTATTCTGCGGTTCTTCGGATTCGCAAGGGTACATAGTACTGTTAGTTAGGCTTATGGTTTATTCATTAATATATACTCTTAATCATCCTTTGAAATTGTATTTTTGCAGGAAGAAAAATTACGTGCTCAGAGTCAACGAGAGGTCGAAGATAAAGTCGATTATTTGGGACCTTATATGGCTCGCCTTGGCAATCCTTCGCAATTAACGAAATTCCAGGCGTTAAACGTACGTCAGGATTGTCTGAATGACTTGAAAAAGAAGCTCTCCGAACGGGCGAACCACATATACCAAGAGCTCGAAACGTGCAGCAGGGAATTGAACGAAATTCAGAACTGGTTCACTCAGGTAATCAAACAAGTTGCAGCTTACTTCGAAAAATATTTTCAGAAGAAAATCACAATACTCAATTTTTTTTTGCAGACGGAGGGAAAGACGAGAGGGGAGGAAGAGAAAATGATGAACTTGATGAACGAAATGAATTTCAAATTGCACACCCTCGATGTTCGTCTGCAGCGACACATCGAATTAGCGTCTGAACGTTATAAAAATATGGTGAAGATACTCAAAGCAGACAAAAGACTCGCAGCAATTCAAGAGTAATTGTGGGAGAAAAATGGGAAGCATGTTCAGCTAAATAAAGAATACTTGAAAAAGAAACAATCACTTAGATTATCAGTCATTTTTGTTTGGATGAAAATACACTTTACTGGCAAAAAGTTCTTTGATCGATATCACTGTTCACTTTTATCGTAACGTAATTGTATGATTGGTCGTCGCCTCGTGAACCACGAAAAAAAGGGTTGTGGTAAATGCGTTTGGGCGATGTCTCTCATTGAAAGGACCATGAGCCCATTTGACCGATGCAAAGACCTGAAACGTAATTTTTTGTTTCTATTTCTGTACTCAGATGAATTAGTTATTGATCAATTATTCAAGTTGATAAAGGCTCAAATGCGTAAGTAATATATTAATAGTTTGTTGTACCTTGATCATCGAACGTTGCAAGAGTAAATTTGCTAAGTTTGTTTGTAAAACTCCCAGCGTTCGATATCACAGAATTTTCCGGTCGATTGGGATTTGCCGGTTCGGCGTTAACATCAGTGTGACGACTTTCCTCCGCGAAACCGGATATAAGAGTGTCCATCATTATCGCCTTGAAAAAATATCACGGATAATAAAATTGCCCAACAAAACGCCCTTAGATCTTCATTTTTTCGGTTGTCGAACCGTACTTGTCTTGAGAATACTTGAAGTATCTTATACACTCGAGCACCGTTCTCGCGGACCGGAAATTGGAGAAAGAGGCAAGGCAGGCAGTCAGGATTTCCTTCGTCAGACGGCTTGGCCATTTCCCAACTAAGCTCGGAGTACTTGAGTCCTAACAACAGACTCTAAGGAGAGACAAATCATTTATTAATAATTAATATCTTAATAAGTGCAGCTGTTCCTCGGTGACAACTTAAAAAATTCTTAAGATTCCTGAAATTTTCAATTCCCTTTGTAAGGAAACGAAATATGGTTAACGAATTTTCACGTAGGAGTAGCTCTAAGATAAGTTAAAAATAAGGAAGAAATGTCCAAATCTTAATTTAGCAATCATTTGCTTTCTCATACAGGAAGCTTTGTTTTCGTAAAAACCTTTTTATATATAATGAAGAATATAATGAATAATAGTGAAGAAAAATGGCACAAATTACTCACACAATGCATGTCGTCGACAATATAAACGCCCGTGGTATTGATAGCAATGAGAACCGGCAGATCTCGATTGGTGATCCAAGATGCGAGTCCTCTAACCGGTCGCTCAATCTGGCCTTGGAAAAAAGCCGCGCCATAAGTGGGCAATCCCCAACAAAACTCCAAATACTTTCTGACCAATTTTCGCGGATTTGGATTTGTTCCCGAGTGATTCGGTATTCTTTTGTACTGTTCGAGAAGTCTCGCTTCCGGTGCGCCTTTCCCTCCTACTAATCCCAATCCGAGACCCAAACCCAGCAAGAGACTCGGCGAATTGAAGTGGTGAGGCAAAAACCTTGCACGATGCTTCCTGAAGTAAGCCAGCGTATGCGTTTGAGGGTTGTACGGTCCTAACTCTATACGAGCCTGAAGAGCACCCAAGCTTGCATAACGTGCTTGTCCCTCACACGGATACCTGCCTAAAATGGTTTCAAATTTGGAATTCAATACAATTTTTCAACTCTTCGAAAGATCCTGCTTATATTAGCGTCAAAAGATGTGTTCCATATTCTGCGAACTGAAATTGCCTTACAGTACATTTAAAAAAAAGTAGTTACGAAATTTAAGATTTGTTTATTTATAAGTTATCATGAAAAATAATTACATTCGACAAAAATGAATCGATAAAAAAAAAATCTTTCCAGAATCCCTGACACGGAAATAAAAAATTATTACCAACAGAATAACGACTTTAAGAATAACAATAAAAACGAAAAACATTCAACTGCGTTTTACGTAGGATATTAAATTTTTTTTACTTCCTCATTGAACGACATTGAGCTCTTTAAGGTAAATTAAATCGTAAATCATTTTAAGAACTTCGCACACCTTCTAATACGTTGTGTCTAGCTTCTGCATACAGCAGTTCGAGGATTTTGGGGTCCTTGACTTGTTCCTCCTCTCGTCGGGTAAGAAAAACATTTCTACGAAAGTACAATATGGGCTCTTCGTCCTCGGGACCGTCTTGCGAACCATATTTCTTAACTAAAGCGGTCCACTTGGCCGCTAATTCCAGTGGCCGATGATTCGGTCGCAATTGAACCTCCAGCTGCGAGGAACAAAGCCACATCGCGAATACCGATTGACCATTCACTGGCGGCGTTCTTGAGAGGCCCAGTTCACTCTCAGATTGTATTACTGTTAGTGTCTGCTGTGCAGTTGCATTTCGATCGATTTCCATTGTAAGAAATACACCCGACATCAGGTACACGGCTATTCGAACGCTTGGACGCTGCGATACGTACATGTGATGTTGCTGGTGTTGCTGTTGATTTATACTTTCCAGTTTTGACTGTTGAATGTCTGAAAAAAAAGTCTGTAAAGGGTGCGAGAACAGGATACTTTGCTTCGTTTAGGCAGGTAATAAATTAAAATCATGTCCATTATGACTAATTTCTGACAGTTCGCAGTCACCATCGACCTTGCATGTTTTTCTTTCTGGAGAAGACTATTCGGTATTGCTGAAAAAATCTTTCATACCTTAAACAATTTTATATTTTTGTCAAGAAAAAAATTGTTATTGCTGATGTTTATAGTATTATACCACGTCCTTTGTTTATAAGAAGATAAGCGAAAAAAAATTCACGATAATTAATGGATTCATTTTGTAAACAAGTGTACGAAGATTTCATATTCAGTTGATTATGGATATTATTGTAGCCAACTCGTTGTGTTTTTAAAATTTCGGTAAAAATACTACCCAGTGTAGAAAGCTCGTTTACTAAAATAGGCATAGAACATTTACTACACGAGTATAACATTAAATTGATATACAATCCTTCTAAATTCGTTAATGAAGTCCCAAAATTATTATAAATTTACTTTCATTACACGCCGAGTTCATTCCATTCTCATTTCCATTCGGATAATGAATTTAATTTCCTACATGGGCTTAGTGAAAATACATTCTACGGGTTTAGTATAATTCACTATACAGTATATGAATTTTCCAAATAGTCTTTACAGTGTATTTAAGTATTGTTACCAAGCCAGTTTAAAAATTGCTCTCTATAGAATAATACTCACGAGGCGGAGGGTGATTCTCCTTTTTGTAATCATTTTGGAAGCGGCGCAAGGGTTGTTGCGGTCTTCTGATAGTATTCTCATCCGGTTGATCCATTCTCGTCCTTTGCACCTTTGCATTCGTTCTAAACGCCACGGAATCTGCACGATTTTCTCGGGTTGCCCCTGACGATTAGGAGGAGCACACCCTCTCACAATTTGGAGCAACGCTTACGAAATTTTTGTTTTTCTCCCATTCTGCATGTAGTATCTTACTTTGTTCGTGAAAAAGCACAATTCTACCGGTACACTCATTATATTTTCCATTGGATCAACTTGTTTACGGCACATGCTCGCTTGCACTGGAAGGGAAGATTTTCTGCAGGGGTCTTTAACCTCTGGCAGATCGCGCTTTGCAAATGACGCTGTATCTGTCGCGAGGCTAACGCTCTTTTTCTCCTGGCCGAGATCATTGAATTTTCGTTAAAGATGACAAATGCCCGAGACTCAACTTAAAATCAACCATTGGCACACTTAAGACAAATCTGCGTCAGTGACAGCGACTCAAAATATTGCACGAGTATCCTTTTCAGCCGACGGGGTTGTTATTGATTTTTTAAACCCCTAAGGGCTGTCGTACTGACTGAGTAAACCCTCATTTCATACTCAAGCGCTTGCGCGACATCCCCGCGTCGCAGTTTTTTGAAAAAAAAGTACTTACATGTATAGAATTGTAAGTACCCAATTACTGTTCGAAAATAAAAGATGTGAAATGTAGTCACACATAAAATAAACAGTACGGATGTGAAACTTTAATACAAGGCTCGAAACCCGTACTTTTAACATTGAAAAGCTAGAGTAAATTAATTTTCGATGGAATTCCATGAAAAATTGAGACGTTATCAATTTAAATTTTTTTTTGTAATAAAATTTCTGTCAAACATGGGAATATTATGAAAACTGCATAAAGTTGTTGCAGAATTTTAGTAATAATCTAATTATACATAAATAAATGTTTATAAGATGGGATTATGAAGGTTCAATCCCTGCTCATGTTATAATCGAGTACCTGCAAAAATCACAATTTTCCAATTCAACAAGTCATGGAAAGTCATGTTAAACGCAACATTTAACAAGAATACACCTCCATATTCAATACGAATTTCTTAAAAATTCTTCAAACGAAGAATCGTGATCAGCTTGGGAAATAGGGAAAACAATGAATCATGTACGGCTTGTAAATTTTTTTTGTTGGTATTATTGTTTTATTGTGGTCTTATAAGATATGAAATGACTTTACAAGTGGCTTCAGACACGGTTGTCTAAAATACAGAATTTTCGGTGAAAAAAATCTTGTTATTGGTCAATAGGATAGAGTCCAATATTGTAACTTAACTAATGGTGAAGTCTCTCGTTCGTCTTCATTATCGATGACACCTCGTATATTAATCATAAATATATATTTCGTAACGTCAAGATCTTTACATCGAGAGCTGTTATTTCAATTAAACTGGCGGAGACTTATTCCGCCTCGAAGAATTGTCTTCTTGACGATACGTCTAATATAAAGGGAATCATGGCTTAAATCAAATCTGCTACGTTCATTGGCATCTCGTCTATCTGCGTAGAATAGTACTGCTCGATGTCCCGGAGAATCCTAATGTCGTCAGTTTTGACGAAATTAATTGACACACCTTTGCGGCCAAATCGACCGGATCTTCCTATCCTGTGGATGTACAATTCACGATTGTTGGGCAAATCGTAGTTTATCACGAGGGACACTTGCTGAACGTCAATACCTCGTGCCCAAACGTCTGTCGTTATCAGTACTCGGCTGGAAACAAAAAAAACAATTTCCATATAAGCAAAGACATTTAAAATACAACAGCCTAAATGAAGAGGTTCGAATTTAATAGGATTTTTAATTGTAGAAAAATTGGCATTGTTATAATTCAAGTCACTAAGTAAACTACGTGTAATTCAGCTCGAATTTTATTCGAGATACCGAGTTCAGATTACTTCACGTACTCAACATGGCATAAAGTTCGACTATAAATTTGACACAAATTGATTATTCTTTCATTCAGTTCTACAATTTATTCGCAGATCGAATTTGTCCTTACCTCTGGCCAGATCGGAATTCCTTCATGATATTGTCTCTTTCCTTCTGCGGCATGTCACCGTGCATGGAGCAAACGGTGAAATTGGCTTCACGCATCTTTTCCGTAAGCCAGTCTACCTTACGCTTGGTATTGCAGAAGATAACGGCCTGTGTAATAGTTAGGGTGTCGTAGAGATCGCAAAGTGTGTCGAACTTCCATTCCTCACGTTCGACTGCTACGAAGAACTGTTTTATTCCTTCCAGAGTCAACTCATCGCTGTGCAGATAAAGAGAAATAGTTTATTGCTTGAATTCGTTGATATTATCGTATGAAAAAAATCGTATGGACTACTATTTACCGTTTTACGAGGATTCTGATGGGGTCGGTCATGAATTTACTCGTCATCTCAAGTATTTCGTGGGGTAGTGTGGCCGACACGAGAACTACTTGCGTCGCTGGCGGCAGGTATCTGTACACGTCGTAAATTTGTTCTTTGAACCCTTTGTTCAACATTTCATCGGATTCGTCGAGAACCAACATTTTTATCGCTCGTGTCCTTAGAACCCTCCTTTTTATCATGTCTGAAAGTGCATTAAAAAGATTATTTCCATATTCATAACATTTTATGATGCTTTCTTTGTCATAGATAAAATGACTAATGTTAATTTTTATTGCATTACACAATAATTTTGGCAGAGATATATCAAATAATGAAGTTTGTATGAGAATCTATTCTTTACTTGTAAAGAGTAATAGTAGAAATAATGGCAGAAATTGTCGTATTAAGGGTAGCAATTATTATGAATGTGGTTATACTAATTAATAATATTATGCAGATAAAATATTGAATGGCATCAAAATTTTACAAGTACAAAAAATCATTTACATACCAAATACTCTTCCTGGTGTTCCAGAAACTACGTGTTGTCCGTAATCCAATTTCCTGATATCTTCTCCAAGATTTGTTCCGCCAATGCAAGCGTGGCACTGAACGTTCATGAAGTCTCCCAAAGCTAGAATAACCTTTTGGATCTGAACTGCCAGCTCTCTCGTCGGAGAGAGAATCAAAACCTGAGTTTCACGTATTTGCGTGTCCAGCGATTGGAGTATGGAGATAGAGAAGGTAGCGGTTTTTCCTGTTCCGGATTGTGCCTGCGCTATGACATCCCGACCCTTCATTATCGGTTTTATGGACCTCTGCTGAATAGCCGATGGTTTCTCAAAACCTGCAATGTAAAACGACAATAAATATAACGTCCATCATTGATACCAATTCTATACAACTCTGAAAATGTTTGTTTCCGAATTGCCGATTGAATTAATACAAGGCCAGGATAAAGTTCTAAATGGTAAATACACAATGGTGTAAGATTCCGAAGTTTACTATCTTACCTGCATTTTTGACAAAATATTTTTTAACAAGTTTTGTCAGCAATGTAGGTGAGATATTCAGTTTCAGTATTTTAGAGTTTCGTGCATTTACTATTCAGAACTTCAACCCTGATTTCCTCACCTCTCAGAGACAAAGTTCCGAATAGTAAATACTCTAAGGGCTACAATTTCGAAATTTAATATCTCTCCTACGTTTTTGAGGAAATTCGCTAGAAAACTTTTCGTCAAAAATGTAGGTGAGATATTGAACTCTGGAATCTTAGACCGACACTGTATTTACCATTCGGGACGTTAACCCGGCCCCGATAATACAAACGATTTTTTCGAAACCGACAAACAAAACAATAAAAAATATTGTCCACGCTATTTGCTGTTGTTGATACACGCGCAATATCGGTTTTCCCGTATCCTCGCCGTTTACCGTTAAAAACAACAATGTGAGGTTAGCCAAGACTGTTCAACGAAATACAACGAAAATAGCACTCACCGTAGGCGTAAATTCCTCGTAGAAGCTCATCCCGAAGTCCCATGTTATCGAAAGTCGGAATAACTTCGACATCTTCGCTAGTTTCGAATTCGACATTCGACAAATCTTCTGTTTGGGCCACACGACGTGATTTTCCCTCGGCCATTTTGAGTGTGTACTGATGATGTAGACGCTAGAAGTGCGACTGCAGTCGAGCGAGTGGTCACCACGGCCTTACAACATACAGGACACGGTGATACTAGACAGTTCAATGCGGCTGCGTGGGAATTTAGGAAGCCTGATTGGCTACTGCCTACGGCAGCCAGTGCGTCTCGTCCGAGCGGCGACTATGTCCCCACGCGCCATCAGAATGGGCCAATAAGGGTAGTGGTAGGGGTAAGGGACGCTACCTGAGCTGGTAGGGCACACGCCAGAAACCAATATTCATTTAGAACAAAACATTCCCCCTCTCCGTTCTCTCTTGCTGGCCCGACTACTCGGTCTGCACGCATAGAGTGGGAACCCTCGGTTTGACGCGCAAGCGCATTTCCGCGGTAATTCCGATGTGTGACATAGATGAGAACGTTTTTCGTCTCTCCCGCTCTTTTTCTCACCAAGTATCCCTCTCTATCTCTCTCGAAGGCGCCGTATGCGCTGCCGTACCTCTTAAAGTGGACATTCGAAAACGTCTGAACGCGAAGCATTCTTCAATATGCCAAATGAGGTCAAAAATCCGCGAATGAGCATGCAAAACACCCCCTAAGTGCTACACTTAGGCACCACGCTCGCCTTAAATAACGGAGACATCACATACGAAGTCATCTTTTTGGAATTGTAAAACAATAGCGAAAGCGTTTTGCCGGCTTACGATAACCTGCTGCTTGTTGTGATCACGTGTGGTAAGGAGTCAGGGGAGAGGGAACTCCTACACTAGTGGCGACGCGCCACAGCGAAATTAGTAACTCAGAACTTTTAACTGTCGCGTGCCTATCCCTACCACTAAAACTTGTTGTCGCTGCAAGAACTGTATGTAAGACCTGTAAGACTGTGGTGGCAAACGCGCTCCTTTTCACCGACACGCACCTTACACATTGAAATAATAGAGCCTTAAAAACCCACCACTTATACCTGCGCAGCACAGTAATGGAAGTCACCGTGCACTAGCGTATATTTCAAATTTCATCGATATTCACGTGCAAACGGTGCTTTATCGAAGCAAAGCACGTGTTTCCATTTTTAGCACGCCGAATATACAAAACATTACGGCATCGGTAAAGGAAAGGTTATAGAGATAAGAAAACGCAGCGAAAGGACTCGATGGGTTTTGCTCCACGAAGCGCGTTGTAGGATCGTAAGAAGCGTCAGGACTCGCTACACAGGATTTATCGTGACTCAACAATGTTTTCGAGAAAAAAGCAAGCAGAGATCTGCATTCCTGTGTCGCTGGACGAGCCGCTGACCGGCGAATCCTGCACGAAATTGATAATGGAGCTTCTGAAATACATTCTGTATCAAAAGCAGCAAATTCCGTTCGCTTTTGATACACTGACTCAACTGCAGACGAGATTAAAACCCACGGATAGAAACTCTGGTTACATGAAGATGGCAATGAGCTCCCTGCGCGTTATCTCCGATAATTTGACGTCTCAGCTTCATTTAGGAGGCTGCGATGTCAGGGAAGTTGTAATTATCATTGGAGCGACTACTGTATCACCTAAGCTGTGCATTCGGTTGGAATTGCCCAGTGAAATTTTGAGCAGTCATAGCCACATGGAGTATCAGCATTCTTCTCGAAAACCTTTGCTCAATCTCATGAGGTGAGCATTTACACTCCATATTTTGGTATTGCGTTGAATTTAACTATCCGTAGCACGAATTAACAGAAAAATTCGTATATTGTATTATTTATAATTTATTCCTTACTGCTTCCTCATAGAGGAAGCTTTGTTTTTATGAAATACGTATTGTTTAAGATTTTCATGTCAGGACACTCAAAATGGTTCAACACATTGAGAAAAGCGGTTTAGAAAAATTGTATGTCTATCTGTATGTCTCAAAATTTCAATCGCTTATAACTGAAGAATTGTTGAACCGAATGAGCTAAAGTTTAGTTAAATAAATCTTCATAAATGCTGGTCATGATATTTGGTATTGATTTTGAGCAACTGGAAAAACAGTTCAGATTTTATAGTCTTGAAATTTCCAAAAATGTATGTCATTACCCTGTGTTTAACGTAACATGAAACATCAAACACAAATTTCATATATGAAATCTGTGCTATAAAACAACTATTATAACATAGTTTTACCATAATCTGCAATGTGGTTCACATTTCTCAAAACTTGAACTTTTTGAAAAATTTGATTGTCTTTTTGGATTAATTCAATCAAAATATATGATATCAAACTCAAACTTTATACTTTAAATCAGTACTATTAAAAAATGATAGTTACACAGTTTGGTTATGATTTGCTATCTAGTTTAGATTTTCCAGAATTTTTACTTTTATGAAAGAAAAACTATAAAGTAGAACCTTGCAAAGAACTTTCTCGTTATTTTTTATTTTTATTGTGAATCTGATGTACAGTTTTCAAATCAATTGAATAGAAACAGACACAACAATACGATTGAGCAAAAAAAAGATAAAAGAACACAACTATTTCATTCTGTATCCAGACAATTATGTGGTTGCATTCAGTAATGGATTAAAGCACCCATCCCAAATCTTTGTAGAACATCGCAATGTATTGGATCATAGATTTATGAATAAAAACACAATTCGTTTCTATAAAAAATTACACGATTGGCGCCTGCAGGACTTCAACCATTCTTTTGTCATTAATATATTAAATAGTTTCTCTATTTCATTTTCAGGTCAATGATTGAATGTGAAGAGTTTCAAGAGGCAATGACAGTGCCACTGGGACTCACAAATACATTTGTACTTCTTCAGAAGAGCGACTCCAATTCCACTTCAGATTTTTTCTTGCCTAAGCCGCAATATGCGCCACCTTCACAGACAACAACTAGTTTTGTCATAAAATTCACTAACAGTCCAGAGATGGAGATGAATTGCAATTGCAAAAATGCAATCAAAGTTTATCACGATTTGCCGCATGACAAGCCAGAAGAAACTTTGAATAATAAACATTGTAACGATTACAGTGCGATAAATCGAACTGATAATCCCTACTTGTGGTATCAGTCACGAGAGGTCATCAAAGGCTTTAAATTTTCCAGATGACAAGAATAGAATGAATTATAGCAAATTACACATAGATTTTAAGGGCTCTACAGACTGACTTGGAGCCCAGTATACATGACAGTCCTTATGGCTCAATATAGCAATTATTATGTACTATCAAATTTTTACAAGTATTTTAATTGACAAATAGAAGCGTTAATCTGAGCGTGATGACTTGCGGGAATTCAAAAACATATGTTTGTTATTGTTATGTGAGACAGCGATAATGCTGTAAAGTAGTTTTAACTAGTTTTTACTGCCAACTTTTGATAAAGAACAGAATAAATACGTTGATCTATTAACTTACATGACAGAGGTTGAAAATATTCCAAACAAATTATATAAAAAATATTTGCAAGTCAGAATGACTGCAAATTATTTTCAAAACGTACAGCGATAACAGTTTTTTTTAATTTAATAATCTAAAATTACTTTTTCTTTCCGTGTAAACAATAAATACTTTTACCCTCGAAAATAGCTCACTTTAATACGGATACAGTAGAATTTTTGATGCATTTTTATACGAATATTCTCTATTCCTGTTATAGAGGAATATAAAGACTGATATAGTCGCGTAAGGTCGCTATTGCGGTATCTTCGAGTGAGGATAAGAATTAACAGCGATTGTGAAACATTAGCCATAGCGTGAATAAATAATTCTTTGACATATAAAATGTGTGACTTTTTTTCCGACGATATTTTGAGAGATGGTCTACATACCCAGACGACAAACTCTTATATGAATAAATGTCATTAAACATCGGCGTAAATTTCCTGCCGTACCGAAAAATCTTAAATTTTATCGTTTATTTGGTATTTGAACTTGAGTTCGCTTTATATACTACGTGGTCAGACGTTGACGACGCAATGTTTTCCAAACATTGATGATCCGGTGGTCTTATCGAAACATTGAAATTGCAATCTAACGTCATTTGATTTCTCGGGTGCGTTCGACAAGTACATTTTTGCATTCGTTTTTTGTTTTGGGATAATGATTATTACCATTACGTAATGTCTTTAATACTTCGGAAGATCTTGAAATACTGCAAGGTGGGGAGAACAGTCTTAATATAAGCTGTCGCCCTTCAATCCACTGTCATTTTAACGTTCTCTGCGAAAACATTCAAAGTGTAAAGCCAATATGAGTGGATTGAAGTTTTTAACGCCCGAACAGCAAAAAGCATGGAAAGAAAATGGATTTATCAAACTCTCGAACGTTTTCTCGGCAAAGGAAATGAACGAAATATCGGATGCTTATGATGAATTGTTCGAAAGAAAACGACGCGAAAATTTGGAGGGTTTGGAATCTGCCTGGGTCGGAGACGACATGAAGAAAATAGCGGGCGGCGATGATTATACGGTAGGAAATAATTCCATACGTTATTCCTTTTATCTTTTCGCTGGTGTAACATTATGGTGGTTTGAAAATCGATTTTTCAATCTGAGGGTCATTGAGTATTATGTGCATTTTGAATAAAAACCAATTATCTCAGCTACGGCTCGAAAAAAAGTTCACTCTTGCCTCATGAGAGTTGAAATTTGAAAAATCGACGAAAATGATCAGTGACGAAAATTAGCATTTTTTTCAAGATTTCCAAGGTCTGTTGTGCAGTAGTAAACATTTTTTTCGGGCCGTAACTGACGCGTATTTTTTTTTTTCCTTTTAAAATGCACATAAACTTGAAGAGCATTCCGATTGTTTCAATTCCGTATTTGAACTGCGCTAGTGTAGCAAAAAAAATTTTTTCGTTAACCGATTCTCCTAATGTTGCTCATCTAAATGGGATATCGTATTTTTGTGGGAGAAGTGAAAACAGCGGAAGTAAGTTTTTGCGTTAAAACACATATGCATTTATGGTTTTGTTATTTTATAACGTAGTATCATTATTTATCAAATTCCTGTTCAAATTCCATTTTGAAATTCACAAATGTTAAGTGAAAAGTTCTCGAATTTTGAAAAATACATATAGAATTGTAATTGAAGAAGCCCTCAAAAAACTGTTTTCTGACTAATTTGTTGATTTTCACTCTTCACGAATTCGGAACCAAACGACAGTACTTTTTCTTAAAAGCGACACTTTTTTAAAATAGGCATATGTCGCAATGTTACTTTTTTCGGGAACCATTTATTCTGTATTGTAGTGATCTTCCTAAAATCTCAACTCATACCTTCAGGGAACTTGTAGAGTACTCGAGAAAAAATCTCAAAAATTCAAGTGACCCACACTTAAATTTTTTTTAAACTTATCATTAATAAAAGTTAAAGACGAATCAGAGAGGGAAGATACAAACTCTCGTCAATAATGCGCGGAATGGACCATACAAAGGACAGTATGTTTACTTTATTTTCTATTTCTATTGCAGGTGAAATCCATTCACAATCTTCAAATGCACAGTGGAGTGTTCACTCGAGTGATAACACATCCAAAACTGTTGGACGCAC
The DNA here is from genome assembly GCA_949699805.1 of Tromatobia lineatoria. NCBI lineage: Eukaryota > Metazoa > Arthropoda > Insecta > Hymenoptera > Ichneumonidae > Tromatobia > Tromatobia lineatoria. The sequence continues at coordinate 23,121,100 of OX453036.1, forward strand.
TCGAAGATATCATGGAAACTAAAGACATTGTGTTACATCATACGAAAGCGCACATAAAGCCACCTGAAAAAGGAGCGCCTTACTTGATGCATCAGGATTATCACTATTTTCCGCACAAGAAACACACGATGCTCGCAGTGTTTCTGCATCTGGACGACACGACACCTGAGAATGGAGGTCTCGCAGTCTATCCCGGAAGTCACAAGCTTGGTCCATTGGAAGATCATGGTTTGACGGACGAAAAGGGCGACGAATATCATTACGTTGATCCTAAGCAATTTCCGCTTTCCGGCGCAGCACCAATTTCCGCTAAAAAGGGAGAACTCGTCATGTTCTCTTACCTCTTGTTGCACGGATCTTATTTGAACCTTTCCACGAGATCGCGACGAATGTTCCTCATACAAGTAAAAGCAGCTGACGACGAACCGACCGCTGATGTACACAAATCACCCTGTCAAAATTTAGTGTTAAGGGGACGCAATGTCAATCGTCTCGCTAACATGGCTACTCGCTTCGCACATTAATAACTGATTAGATGATAATAATATGAAATTGATTAGCGATAATCTCAACAGTTTATGTAAATCCTTATTGTCTGTTGATTTTGTAGAACATTGTGGCTTAATTTTTTGGCATATGTTAAACCCATTTCAAATTCCCAAATTCAAATTTCATACGAATAAATTGTTTGAAATATCAACGACGACTTCAATATGATCGAGCATGAACCGCATTTGTTTTTACTATTCTGATGGACGGATGAGCTGCTACATTTTTCTATTTTTATTGATATAACTTTTTATACTGGTTTTTGGAAAGTGTTTTTCATAGGGCTTTTAACGTAATGGAGAACGAAACTAATGGTAAATAACTAGGACTGTGTTTTCCTGAGCTGTAAGTTAGAGAGATGCACAATGTATTTGTTGTAATTTTTAGCCCCAAGCCCCAAATCTGACCGCTCACTAGATTTATTCTTCGGTGCGGGTAAGCAGTAATTTTCAAGTTTTTTCAAAAACCTTTACCTGAATTATTTCAATAAATCATATCGTTGCAGATAAGCCCCCACTTAATGAATTCCATGTATCAGATGTAGAGATTGTGGATTTAAAAGAAAATAACATCGATGATAATGAAGAAGAAATATCCGATGTTAATGATATTATTGGAAAAGAGATAATTGTTGATTCTCAAATTGCTGAATCAGAGATTGTAGATACGTTTGATAGTAAAGTTGTAGGAGATGAAGATTATTCTTTACAGGAAGAGAAGGAAGAGAAGGAAGAGTGGAACGACTCTGAAGCTTTACTCGAAGATGATGGTGAAGTGACTGTCGAAGAAGATATATTGAGAATAATGTCATCGATTTATAATAGAATACCAATGAGCTTTACGATTCAATCCGATATAGAAGAAGTTGACGAACAAGAAGAAAAATCGGGAACCCCTGTAAGCCAATTTTCCCAACAGCCTGAACGATCAAAAACGATTCTGGCTTCTGCGACCGCGATGCTTAGTACAGATGATTTATTGTTACAAGCAAAAAATAAAATGATCTCTCGAGCAGCTTCGATACTGGAGCAAAGACTGAAGACAATCGCTGCGTTAAAGGAGCTTTTTAAAGAACGCAAGAAGCTCACATTAAAAAATCGATTCCTCAACGACAAGTGTTGCGAGTATTTGAAAAAAATGACGACAGTGAATCTTTTCGAAAATACTGACGGAGCTTTACCGATATATGGGAATCAGGCGTAATAACAATTGATTCATAGTATCAATTATGTGATTGAATTAATGATATTGATCAAAAGCTTTCTCATAATTGCCTAGGTATTATAATGTTCTGGAAGAGTTTATGGACACCAAAGTTCATTATGATAAAAAAAAAACTGCGTTGGAGATGGAAACGCAAAATTTAACCGATTCTTATTATATTTGTCGGACACGATTCGAAAATATTTTCGGGGAATTTATGTCCCGAGAATTAGAAGTAGGTTCTGCGTCCATCGATGCTAAAACTGGAAGAGGGATGAGTGAACACAAAGTTCGGTCGTTGGTGAATAAACAACAACGAAAATTCGATCAATTAGCGGAGGTCAGGGTTTATTATCTCAAGCTTCATAATCTTTTGGTTCGTATTCAAAATAGTCTTCGTGCCTTGAATCTCATGGGTGAAGGTCACACTCTTATGGAGTACGAACAATTGGTGATTGTTAATAATACTTCAATGGATAAACTCGATGAACGCGAGGATGAACTTTTGAAACTTAAGGATGCGTGCAACCGAAACATTACCGTGAGTTAAATAAAACTTGCTAATTTCCAAATATTTGAGATTTTACGATTTAACATTAGCTGTAAAAATTTGATTTCATTCGTTACAGATTTTGAATTGCATGAAACAGAGTTCAGAAGCTTATACTCACGATATAATGGACATGGCTAAGATATTGAAAAAAGTTACAGATATGAAAAATGAAGCGCGAAGTACGCTCGCTTTTCAACGCTTGAAGAGAGACGCTGTGAGGAAAAATACTTTAAAGATACATTCAGCAACCGGTATTCTCAATAGTCCGAGATTACTCAGAAAAATGGAAGTCGACTCGCATACTCTCGCTGTTCTAAAGCACAACATGCACCGAGACGAGAAACAGGGGCCGTAATACAATTACGTCGTTGCTAGGTCTGAAAAAAAAACGGAAAGGTTATCTGAAACGGGAATATTTCATTCAATTTGCAATGGGAATATTTACTATTGTCATATTTGTTTTTCTACATAAAGCTTATAAGAAATATATATATATATATATATTAAAGAAAGTGCAATAATTCTGAAATAGCCCTGACAAAGTTAGTGACCAACTTTCATTGATAACATTTACTTCTGAAACGAATCATGGGATTTTGTAAAAAAAAACTTTATGGCCTACTACGCTTTCCACTAAAATCTAAAGAGTATTTTTGGACTTTGAAAAAAATTCTCCCGAAAAAAGAAAAATAAAATCTCATGGATCGACTGGGGAATAAAAAATATCAATTAATGTTAGGATCGTAAAAATATTAATGTGAGACCTCGTTAACTTTATAATTGATTGAAAAAAGGTATTCGGTTATAACGTTAGTTGAACTTTAAGATAACAGGTAATCGAGACTCAATTTGATTAAAAGTTCTATTAAAAGTCACCGTCTAAAAGTTCTGCCACAGAGTTCACTAAGTATCGTTTCAATTTCGCTTTTTACGTACACTTTCAACGCTTTCGGTGCTTTCGCTTTTGCGCATGTACTTGTGCACTTCATCCTCCGGAACTTTGTGAATCGTCACAGTGAGCAAGTTGAAATCGTTGATGGATATCACACGCAGAGTAAGCACGATCAATCCGAGAAACCAACTTAAGGCCATGATCCAAGATAGGGCCTTGTACGGAAAATTATTTTTGGAGTGGATCGGTTAACGCAATTGATAAATCAGTTTTGATACATGGATCATTCTAACTATTATCGGGCATCTACATTACACATATGTGCTCATTTTTTTTTCATGATCCAATTTACTCTAAAATAAAGCGAAAACCCAAATTTCTGTATTTTCTCACCTTCCCCAAAAGGAATCGTTTACTTTAGTTTCTGAATGGAAATTTAAACTTTGAAATCTAACGTCTTACAGAATTTGATCTAGGAAATCCAACGTGATATTTTTGTCGGAAAATTTCTGAATTTTGCAAAAAAAAAAAAAAATAGTTGTTTTATTTACGAAATTTCAAGGTAAAAGAGTTTAAATATTTGAAAAAAAAACCGCCTCTGGTTAAAATATATTACAAAAACTGATTCAGATCGATAGAATTTGAGTGGGATGTAATCGTACGTTACCATGTCTATCTATTCGGACTTAGACCAATTTATACAAATTCAATTGATGTTATTAGTTTCCTTCAGGTTTCGTTTTCTATAGATTGAATACGATAGATACTTTATCGGTGGTGCACCAACGGATTCGTGATATTTTATATTGTATTTACATTTGATCACAAGCTCGTATCCGTTTGTGGTGTATAATTTTATATGATAAATATATGGTTTAATAATGGTAATTTCATTATACCCACATATAAGTTCCTTACCTGCAACACCGGATATATTATGCAAACGGTGTGTTTCTCCATTCCATATATTTCGACAAAATGCTGCACGATGTCGCATGGCCTACATTTTTTTCGAAACCGTCAAAACTTAGCTAAATTACGAATGTTTAGAATTTTTTAAATTCGAATTGGAGATTCAAAAAGCTGTTACCTTTTTCGTGTAGCCAGTTCAGTGTCGTTGAAATGAGATGCTATCTTAAAAAGACGATTGGCAAACTGGGAATATCCGTATTCCAGGTCGTTCACAGCAACCATCACCAGAATGGTAAGAATGAATTGGAAGATAAGTGCAGGTGGTACGACTCTCCAGGGTGCGACGAATCTGTAAACAAATAATGGTAAAGAAAGTTCAAACAATGATTTCGCAAATCCATCTTTATTGATATTTTCTGGGAGTACATATTTGAATAAAAATCACTATTTACTACTCATATTTGATGCATAGGAATTCACAAATAGGATTACAATATCTTAGAATCGATCTAATTTGTCAGAAAAGGTCATTATTAATCATAAAGAATGTTTTAGAAAATGGCTAAATTATTATGTACGTGCGATATGAATTTAACTCATTCTGTAATTTTCGATTTTTTTTTGTAATTAGATTTACTCCATTTTTATAATATCAGAAATTTCAAGTACATGAACTTGTTGGCCATTTTCTTTGCCATTCACAGTTATACTTTCGGTAGGAGAAGAAATCACATGCACAAAAAAAATTATCACTTTTCACAGTGAAATATCCCACACTCACATTCACAGTAATGATCCCAACTCGCGAGCTGACTTTTAGTTTCGACTGCCACGAGGCAACAGTTCTAAAGATTCGTCCAATTTTAGTCTGAACTTACAGAGGAAAGGTAAAAGCACTGTTAAGTGGCGCGGCATCGAAAACTTATAGTAATTTTGGCTTAAAGCTCCGTCTAGGGTCATTCTGACCCCTGATAACCAAGGTGGGTTCAATACTTACATACGAGTGTCATATCCACCCTTGCCGCACATGGCGAACAGTACCGACCATGCAACACCGAACCAGCAGGAGCAGAGCGTTACAAAATAATAAAATTCACAACGGGTCCCATATTTGTAAACGATCAGAACCTTTCGCCGCCAATCTGGTGCTACTGGCACGGGTAACACTTCAATTGGAACGTCGTCTGGCATTAAGCGCGGTCGAATTGGCGATACGATTTCAGCCCAAAGCGGACAATTTGCTGCAAAGATTTCATGCTGCGGACACGATAAATGTTATAATTAATGCACGAAAGGTTGAAAACCACTTTTTCCTTGCGATGTCAAGCTTACGAGACTTCTCAACTAACCCACAAGATGTAGAATAATATTGACGCTGCATAACTTGAAATAGCACTCAGAAGATAAAAAGTTATAGGCAACAATTTCCACCAAATCGATATGTCATCGGAATTAGCCTCTATTAACTCCCGATAAGATTCTAAAACTTCCATCTCTGAACAGGGATTACTCCAAACTTAAACTACTCCGTGAAACGTCATAGAAATGTCACATGTGTTTTTCAAAAGTGCTTTTTTTTATTTCTTTAATTTTTTTTGGTGAGCTTCTGTTTTTGCGGAGTCGTAAATTTTCGTCAAACGCAGATAAATTTCGCATATATAATTGAAGATTTGGGTTAAAAAAAGCTTGAATTTATGAGATGAGGTATAATTCCTAGAGATGACATATCGGTCCGGCTTTTTAAACAAACATGTCATGTTGTTAAAAATATGTATTTTACATTGATATACAACTCTTAAATACTAGTCTATACAATTATCACACGAGTCAAAAATTTTATGAACGAATCTTATAAATTATTACACAGTTTTTGGTGTTATACCTATAGACATACTAGAAATTTTCTTTTTTGCAAGGACTCTTTAAAAGTTAAGTCAATGCCATAATTAAAATATGGGTGCGCTCAGTGTTTTAAACATGTCAATGATAGAAATTTAATTGTTAGCCAAAAAATGAGCCGATTTCCATTCAGATTGATTGTTTGACATAAACAGTTTCGTTTGCTGTGTATAAAACTTGATATTGAACAACGAATGTCATATTTCCAGAGCCTTTAGTAGTAATACACTGCATACACAGATGCTACACAAAAAATGGTATCCTGAAACAGAAAAAAAATTCTCTTGTAGCACTTTGTTTAAAATGCTACAAAATTGTAGGTATTCTTGAATTATGTACATTAACAAAGCTGTCATGAGCATAACTATCAGCCTCAGCATCCCATATGCATCGTGTACCCATTTTCAAACCAGCTCCTTTTTGTTCGCCCAGTACAACGTTAACAATGTACTTGTACCTATTAAATTTTAATTCTGGAACAGATAATATCATAACTGAAAAATTTTCATTTCATTACACACAATTAATCTAAGTCCATAGTTTAACAATAGTTTTATCTCAATATTAAATGTTCTATATGTAATTCTTCACGTGTTTTCATTTCATACATTGAAGAGATAAGGGAAAATCTAGTCACTTCAAAAAAGTCATAAGAAAAAAAATCCTCTATATACTTTTTTTTTAAATCTTTAATTTGAATCTCGTTAGTACATGCCAAGCATTCAGACCAAATTGGTAAATGAATTTTAGTATTCGACGTCTTACTTCATTTGCAGAAGCGTGCATTCTCATATGAGTGTAGGAATTTTTTGTTTCAGATCATTATGATAAGCTATAACGTAAAATGTGTGAATAAAACTTTTTTTAAAAAAAGCCACTAAATAATTAGTTACAGTAGAACCAATTTTCACTGTATCCAGGATTTCTACATTCATACCAGAATGTAATCTTTGACAAATAAAATAAGCCAACGAGCACTAGTATGTGTTTGCCAGTTTGATCTGAAATCTACAAAAAATAAATTATTTTACTTTTACCTCACACCATTTTGATGCATTGTAGGTTTTTACAAAATTGCAAAATTATAACACTTGATATCTACTTAATGAGGTGTAAATACAAGATTTTTAAAAAGAAGGATATGATCAATACATTCTAAAAAATTATTTTTAGTAGGTGACTGAGTTGCCTCAAATTTCATCTAAAGATTCTATTATATGTTGACATGAATTTTCCTCACAAAACCTTCAGTTGGTCAAGAGATATTCAGGAATTGTCCTCGGTCTTACAAATGTTAGATATTTTTGAAAAACTGATTTTCTATTAATAATACACATTTCAAATCACAGAGTAAGGCCTAAATATTTTTTGATCGATTGAATTGTTTGTGAGATCAAGTACATGGCAACAAAAAATGCAGTTCTTTGTATGAAACAAAGCATAAAAAACAGATGTCAAATAAAATTCCATTCAAAATTCATTTTGGTCTGAATAACTATAAGTAACTATAAGAAAATTGTGAGATAAATTAACGTATGGTATAATATAATACAGCTGGTCGTAGTTAAGGATTATTGACAGTTATTAAAAGTATTTTGAATACATTTTCATTTGAATATTCTCCAACTCTGTCGAACATTAGGCTTACCTTTCACTTTAGTTTTGATGGTATCGGCAATTCCTCTACTCCATTTGCTCGCATCCTCGGAATTGTATGTTTTTGTCGATAATTGATCAAACAATACATTGTGTATCACCTCTTTGACGCTCATAGGCTTAAACCTGTTGGAGAATTTTCTTTGAAAGCTGAATACTAAGACAGACGCCTAAAATAATAATTGCAATGAAGCCAAAGTATTAATTGTATTAAAAGGCATACATAGAGAAAGATGTTTTCGCTAAGTATTCAAAAAAGAATATTACATTTGAAAAATGTTTTTAACTATGCAGACGAATCGTTGCAATCGAAGAGCTAATTATAATCTCAACTACATTTCATTTTAATTATGATATAGTGGAAAGTAAGGTTATAGATAAAACATCTCGTGAATACCGATCACAGATTAAATACAGTATCTCATTTTAATCATATAAATCGTGATTAAGAAGAAGATCGTGATTAAAATGATTAAAATACTTGAAGGTTTACTTCTCGAAAAGACGCGGGCGAATCTGATAAACCGGTTCGGACGGCAGTTCATCTTCGTCCTGACCCTCGACGATTTCTACGTTGTCGTCGGATTTACTATCGTCGTGCCGATTTACTCGATTTTCTAGGTCTTTGTCACTACTGGGCGTCGTTGGTGTTTCGTTATCCTCTATGTTTTCCATTGTCATTAATCGGGAGATCCAACTCGTGGCGATCGCTCGCGTTACGCGGGTTTGTTGTCAAAGTCATGCAACCGTTGACTTGCTTATGCGGCGCGTTGCTAGGCTACCGATTCGCGCCCAATTAATAAATCGACCAATGAGTATCTTTTGCCCCGGAGTTCGTTATATGTTCATTCTTTTGGCCAAATTTATTTTGTGCAACATCACTTGTCGAAGATTTTTAGACGTGCTACCAACAGCTCAGTGAAGATATACACAAAATCTATTGGACAAAGGAAGGCCCTCACTCAGGTAAGTGAGATTAAAAGAAAAAATCTCTACAATTAAATTATATCTGCTAGATTATTGCGTTTGCCACTTAGCCTTTCTACATTCTTCATTATGGGACATTAAAAATTTTTTTATGTATTGAGTGCAATAGCGAAAGGCCCTTACTTAAAAATCTTAGATTAAAATACAAAAAAATATATATAATTAAATTTGATACAATGTGAAAAAAAATCGGAAAACATTTGTATAAAGAGTACGTAAAAAAAAATATTTTCATATTTTTTAAGTTTCAATACCCTTTGTAGTTATCGAAACTAAAGCAAACAAAATATACCTAAGCAAATGGGTTATCTCGTAAACATAACACTGTAGGCCCTCGAAATTTGGTACTGTTTTTTAGGGAATATAGTAGTATAATATCGAAAAATGACAACGTTTTTCGGGTACTTCGAAAAAATGAGGTGGATGAATTGGTATGAAATGTCTCATATTAAATCTGTTTCTATTAATCCTAGGCCATTTAGCCGGGATCTGGGTTCGTAGGGCAATAGAAAAATTCGGACTAGCGCCTAGATAGTTTTATTCTATAGCGTTCCGCTATTTCTGTGCTGGCTAATCAGTGTCTAAGTTGAATCTTATCCAGATCCCAGACAGTTTTTTTTATATAATGGCTGGATAGCGATTAGTTACACATAGCGTTCGGATCTAGCTAGTTCTCTGACTTAGATCGTGTTGAGGAAATAGGAAAACTTGTCATTTACTAGCTGGGGTATATGATAAACACAATGTTATGAGCTTTTCTTCACGTAGGACGCTGCTATCTGTGGGGCATCAAATATGTGATCACGAAATCATCGAAAGAAGAACAAAGAAACAAAGTATGCGTCAGTGTTGCTGAAACGAATAAGCCCTTCACAGCAAGCTCTGCAATCACCCTCAAAAAAGCAACCCGTCGTTTTGTGCAAGTCTGCAAGTATCCAAATAATCAGGAAGGAACGTGCAAAATTCCATTTTGAAGTCTTTTGTCCGAAATGAATAAATTAATTTCCGATTGTGTACTTCCTGAAAATTGTCAGCAAATGAAAAAGGGTTATGGAAAATTTCTTAGCGATGCATAGTATACTAATGAGAAGTAGTTACAAATTGCTGCGTCCGCTTCTAATTAGCAATTCAATTAACCTCTCGATGACGGTTAATAGACACTTGATTCTTATCTCTACAAGTTTATTCAATCTTCGCCCGTAGACCCTAACAAGGCTTACAGTAGGTTACAGTGAAATTGTCTTTATCGACTATTCTGTACTGATAATTCTTGTACGTGGTGAAGTCCAGTTCTCGCATCTGATTCACGTGATCGTAGATCTTCTTCACGACGGGGAGAAACGCTGGGACATTGGCTGCTTTGGCAATCTCATCGTAATAAGCCCATTGTCGTTTTCCCATTCTGTTGATGTGCCTTGCCTGAAAATAACAATGAAATATTGTATAAGTATATAAGCACAATATGAGAAGAAAAAGTTGGCAACGATATTGGCATATTGATTAAGAATTTTTTTTCTTCCTTTTGTCGCAATGTATGCAGTTCTTTTTGTAGAAAGTACGTTTATCCCTTATAGTTTCCTCAAGAAGCTTTATTTTGTGATTCGTTACTTTACAATTTTTAGTATTTTTTTTTTTTTTTTTTGGGACCGTGCAAAGTTCATAAGTTATCGCAGTTGGAAATATTCAAATAAATACATGTATCGGTTTTAAACATTTTTTAATTTAAAAAAATTCAAATTTGGTTTATTATAACCACTGAACCTGATTTTTTCGTATTTTTTTTTTTTGGATGCTGAAGTCATGTGGAATGCCTCATATGTTAATTAACTGTAACCTTAGTCCATGTATTGTTAATATTCTCACCGGTATTCCTTGATCTAATAGAGCTCTCTTCTCCTTGAAGATTTCTTCTCGCATCCGCATTGACGAGGGTAACATTATGCGACCCTCGAGTATACCGAGAATGTACTGCGCCTGAATGTGGAACATTGGAAACGGTATGACGATTCCTGGTACGCCCATGAAAAATAGATTCGGCATATCGGTATGAACGAGGTGTTTGTAGATCGGTTCAACGTTGTTGTCATCCGTGTTGAGCACGACTTTTTTCGAGAGGAAGGGATACGTGAATTTGTAGCCTGTGGAGCAAATGAAAAAGATGAAAAACTGAATAAAATTACATACTTTCATTTTTTCAGTATGTGATATCAACCGTCATGCCGAAAAACTGTGCAATTTTTTACGCGGAAAGAAATATGTTCTGAAGTATAATAATAATTCCCTCACTTATCGGTAATAAATCAGTGTTACCAGAATGAGAGAATTATTTTAAATGTTCTTTCAATATACTCTCTTTTCTGTACAGTTCTCCAAGTATAGTTGTTTGTCCTATATCATAGAGGAATTTTTCGTTTACTTTTATATTAAAAATATGATTCTTATTTTCGATTAATTTTTTTAACATAATTTGATTTTTTTTTCTGACTGGTGTGGAATCTCCATTTTAAAATATTGTCCAAAAAATTGGTCATAGTTGATCAGAATTTTGTCAACTTTTGTGACGAATAAAACGTAGGTTTTTTTTATTTGTAAAAATCATATCTCGAAAAAAAGCGTTTAATAAAAAATTACAAAATTTTTTTTCGACGTGTACTTTCGGCGATAAAATATTGGCACCAATCTGGAACATCGTCGCTAAATCTTGGTCGAGATATCATGGAATTTCCCATATAGAAATATGCCGTAGCTGCATTTTTAGTTGAATGGTATAAGTACAAAGCGTACTGATTGTTTTTACCGGTGCAATATATGAAGTCGTCGACATCCGCCGTTGTTCCGTCTCGGAAGATGAATGTATTGCCACTGATGCATTTTATTCCCGGTGTTTGCGCTACATTCGGTGGCAGCGTAGCATCCAAGGCTTCGGGGAGATTGTGACTGAGATAAACCTGGCGCAGTAAAAAAAAATGTAACTATAGGGAACCTAATGCCGTTACCGAATAACCTTGAAGTTTTTTTCCGATAACATTCAAACATTCAGTTGCGTTTGTAATGGAAATGCACTGCATAACCATTATTTTCGGAATTTCGTTAGTTTTTTATTTATTTTACATTCAGAAGGATAATTTAGAATAATCAGCATGATTTACAGAACTTTAGTTTTTGTTTTCTTCAGATTAGTTTTACGCAGGACATTTTTTCATAAGCTGCATTAAATAATATTCAAAAAAGCCCCAGTACACATGTTTCATTATGTCAATGTAACATGGAAAACAGATGTAATGTAAAAATGTTACACTTGTGATACGTTGAGATTATATTACATGGTAGTATCATGCAATTTTACAGTTGTTATACATGGGTAATTTAACTGTTATTCAAAGTTTTTTGTTGTAATATTAAATAAATGTACCGGTTATACAATAATGTAATATAACAATGTTATATTGCTGAGTCGGAAATTGCAACTTATATGTAATGTACAAGCAATATTACATGCTGTAGTTACTTTGCCATTACATTGCGGCAATATATATAGTATATTACGCCACGAGGGCGGGAAAACTTATTTATCACGAGTGTGAGCTTGAATCACACGAGTTGAGCAAACGTTTTCCCGCCGAGTATTGTATTATACAATTTTGCCGAGTATTATATAATTTTACTTCACAAGGAAAGCGAGTTTTTCGTGCGCGAAGCACGGGAAATCTTACTTTCCATGCCTCGTGGACGTAAACTGTGTTCACTTGGGCGTAAGCTATATAAATAAAGATAAAAATTCTTTTTTTAAATCTCCCATCTAAATGTGTTTTCTTTTTCTTAAAATAAAAATATGGGTTGCATTATTAATGATAATGCATTAGAGCAATCAATACGATCGCTAGACATTTTTTGTTCTAATGATCTTTTTAGAAATGTTTATTGTCATCGAGTTAAGTCGTTATTACCTTTTCCGCATATTTTGCCACTTCCAAGGTGATGTCGATACCCGACCAGGAAGCTCCGAGGATGCAAACTTTTCTTCCCGCGTATTTTTCCGGGATTCTGTACTGATGACTGTGAATGCAATCGCCGGGAAAGGTTTCGCTTCCGTTTATTCGTGGTAGATGGCCAACGGTGTAATGTCCGTTGCACAAAACGACGGCGTCGTAAGTCTTGACATGTTCTGTTTTGGTTTCAAGATCGACAAAGGTTATCGTCCAAATCGTTTGTCCACCCGAAAGAGTTTCTGGTTCCACGTGTTTCACGACTGTGTTGAACTGACGAAAATATCGTTGTTTTTCATGTAGTACGAGGGTCATTGACCTTTCGAGAACTGGAATGTCATTAAATTCTCGTCTATTATACCTTTATATGCTGGGAGAGATGGTAATGCTTAGCATAGTCCAACAAATACTGTCTTATAACGCTGTGATGGACGAAGGAAGGCCCATCTTGCTCCTGGAATGGAAAGTCTTGTATCTGCATAATTTCCTTGGGCAGATTCGTCCTGAAATGTTGTTCTATGTATTATATGATATAGTTCACATTTTAAATAGTGACCGAAATTATTAAAAGTGACACAGATTAATAGTTAGTCGGTATAATTGTTACTAATTCATTAACTAGGTCGAAAAATTAATCGACCCTACCAACTAATTAGCTACGACGAGCAATTCTTTAAATGTGGCTTATTTAATATATTTTTTTCTCCGTTAGCTTGGAGATGACTGAAATTATTTCAGTGCGAAGTAATTCTTCGCGAACATAGAATGTGTCTGTTCTTTTTGTGTTTTTTATGCACGGGAAAAAACGACTTCGTTACGGTAACGAAAAATATTTTTTCAGACTCAGACTTTGGTTGAGTCGGACTCAACCAAATGACTTAGTGCTCTGAGAGATAGATGATTATTTGGTTAGATCAACTATTTTCAGGTGGTTAGCTCTGATCGTTGCTTATTGAACTAAATAGTCAGTTGGGCCAACTACTATTTTGGCCCCAACAATTTTACTTAGTTGGATTACGAATAAAATTCGTTGTGTGACGTAATTAAGTCAAGTAAGTCGGAATGGTAAATGTAACTCATACCAAGTCGTTACACCGACCAATCGGATGGTTGGGGCAATGAATTTTTACTTAACTAATAAATAGTTCGTTGGTCCAACAAAGTTGTTTTTGCCGTGTGTGCTATTTCTTTTGATTTTGTTTTTAGGTCAATATTCTTTGCTGATTACGTAGGTTACACGTTGAAGAGGTGCTGAGAGTCAGGCTAAGATTAGCGATATTTTTTAAAGCATGTGGGCGTATCTCACAAACTTTTGACGGGGCCGGGTTAAAGTTCCGAATGGTAAATACACGAAGGTCTAAAATTCTGAAATTTAATATTTTATCTACATCTTTGACAAAATTGGCTAGAAAACATTTCTTAAAAGAAATGGGCTACATTTTATACGAAATTTGCTACAAAACATTTCGTTAATAAAATTAACTACATTTTTGATAAAATTCGCTAAAAAACATTTGGTCAAAAAATTACCTACATTTTTGACAAAATTCGCTAGAAAACATTTCGTCAAAAAAATTACCTACATTTTTGACGAAATTCGCTAAAAAACATTTGGTCAAAAAATTACCTACATTTTTGACAAAATTCGTTAGAAAACATTTCGTCAAAAAAATTACCTACATTTTTGACGACATTCGCTAAGAAACATTTGGCCAAAAATTACCTACATTTTTAACAAAATTCGCTAGAAAACATTTCGTCAAAAATGTAGGTCAGATATTAAACTTCGGTTGTTCGATAGTGAGTTTCGGAAATTTAGGCTTTTGTGCATTTACTATTTGGAACTTTAACTCCGATTCTCTCGCCTCTGGGAGACAAACTTCCGAATGGTAAATACTCGAAAGTCTAAAATTTCGAAATTTGAATTTTACGTTCTCCTTTTTTGAGTATAAGAGGCATTCCATCGAAATCCAGCTACTAAAATTTTTCTTTATTCAAAAAATGTCAATAAGATCCGATTTTGTTATTGTAAAAACTTCACCAAATTTCAATACAATAAAAAAGGAATCTCACGAGACATTGGAATTCTTAAATTTTTAATTCAAAGAGCTCTAATTTGTTATAATTTCATTTTACATAAATTTCTGAAAAATCAAAAAGTGTGAACTTTCATGCCCTACAAAAAAAATAATACACATTTTTGACACACAGTTGAGGTCAAATGAACTCAAATTTTGGATAAAAATTATCAATAATATGTGTCATTTTACCAACGGCACCGCCAATCCAAGTTTTAATAATTCTTATTCGGTAATGCTTTTGAAGTCAATTTAATAAATCAGTAAAATAACTTATATAGCATCATCAGAATTTTATCCTGGCCGTAAATACGAACATTCTTATTAATTTATTGATGTATTTTTTTTTAAGTTGTCAGTACTTGTTGAAAATGGAACAAGCTATCTGCTTGGCTTATAATACATTTGTAAGTGCATAAATATATTGCAAACGACCCCCTATCTCCATGCGCTATCTGCAGTACTCCGGGAAAACAGTTTTTGCAGCCTTAGTTTGCGAAAGACTAACGTTCGAGACGTGACCGAAAATTCGACAGCTCCCTTTGCGTAGTCATTTGGACACAGCCATTATAATACCGCCACGCGCGCCCTTAACCCACGGTTACGCGGAAGCCGTCGCTCGAAAAGTGTATCTTGGTGTCAGCTAAGTTTATCAATAGTCTGCTATCATATTGGTCCGCCGTTCCTCTACGAAAATGGAAAGCGTGCGGCAGCCGCGTGCGCAGTAGATCCCGCGGTACGACATCTTACTGCGCAATGGAGACTAGTAAGCTTCTGAGTTACATCCCACGCACTACCCATACTTTTGAGCGTGTGCAATATTCGCCTTTGATATCCGGTACGATACTTTATATTTGCAAGAAAATTAAGAAAAATTCTCACAGACGTTAACCTTATGATCCTGAATTCTGATGTGAGGATTTCGCAAATCGTGAAATGTATCAATATTTCATTATGTCGTTATTAATGATGCTGACAATTTTCATCGCAATTGCGCACACGTTTCCATGGTCATATGGAATATGTTGTCGGTGGATGTTTGTGCGTTATCACGCCAGCAAATAAGTTTATTTTATTGCCAATAAAGTTTCAGGATGGATGATTTTATCGTCCAGCTCTCATGTCGATTCATCGTGGTACATATCCGAACTATTGTTGTCAATGTAAGAGGGTTTGCATTAGTTTGTGACCCGAAAAGCATTTTTTTTTTTAAACATTTAAGCACTTTTGCGTATCGCAAGAATGACTAGGCTTACTGAAATATTTTGAAAATTAATATATTTATCGGAAGTTCCTTTGCGGACACGGTATATTAAATTTTATTTAATCTGTATATTAAATTTTATTTAATCTGTATATTAAATTTTATTTAATACAACATATCTGTTTTGAAATTTCAATGATTATTTTATTGAGACAACAATTAAATTATAAACGCAACTTTTATGAAGTATTTAGTAGACCATACTTTCATTTTACAACAATTTCTTTGTGTCTTCATTAATATTTATATGTTAAATTTAATATATCTATATGCGCAACAAAAACTTCCAGTACTTTATATCAATTGTCATAAAAAAATGTCTAACAATGTGACCAGAACTATTTAAAGTAACAGAATAGAGACAACCGCTTGTGTTGACTTTCTTTGTTCTGAGTTTTCTATAGATTTTTCAAGTTGGAGTAGAAAAAAATTGAAAATTTGTGTACACGAATTTTGAATATTTTTCACATAAATTTTATTTATAAATAAAAAGATCGTGAGGTATTACGGCTTTGATCTAATAATGATATCAAAAAATTTTTAACACGAAGGTTTGAATGAATGCATTTAATATTTTGACAAAATAACAAACATAATATTTAAATAGAATTTGCATAAAAATATTTGATAAAATTTTTTTAAAATGATACCGGCTAGACTTTTCGCATAAATATAGTCTTCCTGGCAACGAATGAACATCTCGATAAACTGATCATCGAAGTTGATTTTTTTAACTATTGTAATGAGCTAAGAATAGAAAGAATATATTTCATACAGTTGAAATATATTATCTTCATCGTGTGTTTTCAGATAATGCAGACCGTGACATTGTATTAAGGATCGAGTGATATATACTACCGATTAATTTGAGGATAGGTTATCAGTAAAACATGTGGGGATCAAATTCATGACATCCTATGTCAAATATTAGTCTGATAGTCCATACGGAGATAATCATCTATTGGTAGAAGGTTATTCATCAGAACTATATTCAATAAACCTTATAATGTAATAATGTGATTTTTTTTAAATTTTGTAAATGCCTGTTACTTTTCGAAATCAACATTCATAGCTCAATTATTTGGATAATTTCTATATCACATGAAAAGCTGCGTTGCGTATAAAAGATTGTTTAAGGTTTTGAAAAAATTGAGAAAAAAATGTCAATAAAAGGTAAAGAAAAATTTTGTAAAAATAATGGTTCTTTTTCTGCTGCATTAGATTATTCAATTTTTCAACAATATTTCCATGACTTTTATAAAACTAGTGTTCAACACAAACACAACGGAATAAATTAAAAATAGAAAATCCAGACTGAAAGACCTCGGTCTAGTCTTCATTTCGCTATGATTGAAAAAGAACCGAATACCCGTTAATAAAGGCTTTAGATAAATATAGTAAGATAATAAACTACAACGTCAATTTAAGGGTCAATTTTTATTAAATTAAATGACGAAGGTTAACAATTCTAAATGACAGCTAAACACATGATAGCGTATCAAAGAATATCTTCTGACCAAACTGACAGTTTATAGAAAGCATTCTTTGCCAATTCAAGCATTTTTTTTTGTCCATTCCAAATTTGCCCTATAATTGGTCATACAAAATACAACTGTAAGTTCCGCAAAAAATTTCTCTAGATAAAAGTTATAGTTTTGATTGAGCTTTCCAACAGTACATTCGTAATACTTTTGTAGCAATAACACTCATTTTCTTACAGAAAAACGGGGAAGTTATTCGAAAACAGATATTTTTTTGCTAAAAAAGTTACAGAGATTATTTCTATGTTAGAATATGTCTGACAATGTCGCAGAAAAATCGCCAGCGTGACACGGACCGGATTTAAAAAAACAGAGTTTTATGGTATTTTTTTGCAATATCGACAGCCGTATAGAAGAACTCCATAATTTTTTCAGCCAAAAAAATATCTGCGTTTAAAAAATGAAGAATACCCCCATTTCCGGTAAAAAAAAATCAGTGTTAGTGGGAGGTGAAAACTATTTCGAGTGTTTCCTACAAACTAATAAAAAGCGAAGCCTTTCATGTGGAGATATATCATTCAGTAACATTGAGTTTCAAAGATTTGATCAATGGAAAAAAACCCGGCATTTCCCAAAATTCACAGAGTGTCTTTTTGTGGTACTATGATATAACCAATTATCGTGCAGATTTAGGATGTTCGATATAAAGTGAGTGAACTGACAGCACGTCATTAGATGAAGTGGTAGCTAAATATTTGTGTTCATTTTTATATGAAAATGACAGCGTTTATAGCGATATGTGAGAAAAAACACCAATACTCCAGTAAATTTTGGTACTAATAAGTTTTACTATTTCCGGAAATGGAAGTCCATGAATTTTTTGGAGTCTAACCTTGTAACAAGTTGAAGGTAAAAAGGACAAATAATATAAGAAGCTGTTTTAACTCAAAAACTCGTTGCATTTACCAATAATTACCAGTGATCACTTCAAAGACATTTAAATCCAACATTACCACAATTTCTCGGACATAAGTTTTTATTTTCTTAGAGTGCGATAAATAGAAACAGTACAATAATATTCACCTGAGATTTTTGTACATGCTGCTGTGAACCATGAGACCATTCTTGTCAAATTCAGTGTCATCCGTGTAAACCCAAGTTCCACCAACATTATCGGTTTGTTCGAAGAGTGTGAGGCTGTAGTTTTCTGGTCTGGAGGCCACGTGCCTGGCTACCACGAGTCCAGCGACTCCGCCTCCGATAATAGCGACTCTTGTCTTGCTGCTTGGCATCTTGATGCGTTTTAGGATGCAGATACACTATATGTATATACGTTTTTATCTCCTTTTTATTATCCCGAATTTCGAGTTTTTATTCGTTAACGCGTCCGAATGTTTGGTGCAACTTCCACACGATATAAATGCGGTATATGGATGAACAGTTCGTACCGATTTTTTTTATTAATTAATAATCGATCGTTATCGGAATAATTCAAAACTCGCTTGTTTTTTTATAATTTTTTTTCTAAATCGCTTTAAGATATTCCGATTTGTTCAGAAAATTTTATTTTTCTCTTATTCGATCGATATTACGATTTGCAGTTCCGGATCACTTTCCGTGTTTATAATAACTGGCGTTCGATCCGGCCGTGGTTGATGCAACGATCTTGCAACGTTACTTGGATCTCACTCGATCAGCGACTGACTGAACACTGTGTCCGAGCGACGTTAAGCAGACGCTTCGAGGTCCACCAGCTTCTTTCCACTCCGTTTACGTTCGGCGACCCGATGGTCCCAGTACTCAACACTCCGTTTTTTTTTGTGAAATGTTTCTGACGACACCCGAACTCAGCTTGGAGTCAGAACGCTTCGGTATAGCATCATATTAACGTGTCATGGCATCTCTCCACACGTTTTGTGGAAACTAACATTCCGAGCGCTTCATCGGATACAAATCCGGACACTGACCAATTAATTGATAAATCGGTGCTGCTTCATTGTATCGAAAATATGTATTTCGGATTATATATGCATTTTGATTAGTCCGTTAATATCTTTTTTTCTCTCTCCTTATCGCCGAAAGATTAAGAAGCCGAATGTCTTGTGTTGTGACGGTGTTGAAAATAAAAGTTCAGGAAATGAACTCGATGTTTCTTTACCTGCACAAAAAAAGTAACACTTTGCACATTACTATATAAAGTTTTCTATAAAGTTCTATACGTTGTATCTTTGTGTCCAATACATAAATAATCTAAAATTCATAGAAATTCGAGGCATCGGAAATAAAATTCGCCGGCAAATTGTCGAAGAGAAAAAGGAACATTCCACCTTTTGTTTAAAATGTATCTGACGACACCGGAACTCAGCTTGGAGTCAGAACGCTTCGGTATAGCATCATATTAACGTGTCATGGCAGCTGTCCACACGTTTTGTGGAAACTAACATTCCGAGCGCTTCATCGGATACAAATCCGGACACTGACCAATTAATTGATAAATCGGTGCTGCTTCATTGTATCGAAAATATGTATTTCGGATTATATATGCATTTTGATTAGTTCGTTAATATATATTTTTTTCTCTCCTTATCGCCAAAAGATTAAGAAGCCGAATGTCTTGTGTTGTGACGGTGTTGAAAATAAAAGTTCAGGAAATGAACTCGATGCTTCTTTACCTGCACAAAAAAAGTAACACCTTGCACATTACTATATAAAGTTTTCTATAAAGTTCTATATGTTGTATCTTTGTGTCCAATACATAAATAATCTAAAATTCATAGAAATTTGAGGCATCGGAAATAAAATTCGCCGGCAAATTGTCGAAGAGAAAACGGAACATTCCACTTTTTGTTTAAAATGTTTCTGACGACACCGGAACTCAGCTTGGAGTCAGAACGCTTCGGTATAGCATCATATTAACGTGTCATGGCATCTGTCGACACGTTTTGTGGAAACTAACATTCCGAGCGCTTCATCGGATACAAATCCGAACACTGACCAATTAATTGATAAATCGGTGCTGCTTCATTGTATCGAAAATATGTATTTCGGATTATATATGCATTGTGATTAGTTCGTTAATTTTTTTTTCTCTCCTTATCGCCAAAAGATTAAGAAGCCGAATGTCTTGTGTTGTGACGGTGTTGAAAATAAAAGTTCAGGAAATGAACTCGATGTTTCTTTACCTGCACAAAAAAAGTAACACTTTGCACATTACTATATAAAGTTTTATATAAAGTTCTATACGTTGTATCTTTATTTCCAATACATAAAAAATCTCAAATCTCAAATAAAATGTATCTGACGACACCCGAACTCAGCTTGGAGTCAGAACGCTTCGGTATAGCATCATATTAACGTGTCATGGCATCTGTCCACACGTTTTGTGGAAACTAACATTCCGAGCGCTTCATCGGATACAAATCCGGACACTGACCAATTAATTGATAAATCGGTGCTGCTTTATTGTATCGAAAATATGTATTTCGGATTATATATGCATTGTGATTAGTTCGTTAATATCTTTTTTTTCTCTCCTTATCGCCAAAAGATTAAGAAGCCGAATGTCTTGTGTTGTGACGGTGTTGAAAAAAAAAGATGAGCAAAAGCGAGTCTATGAGGAAGTTTCCTTGTTTGAGTTTTAGCTTGAGAGACAAAAAAGTGAGAAAATGGACTCGATATTTCTGAACCTTCGCAACAAAAAAAATGCAATGTTCTACCGACCAAAGTCGGTAAAAAAATCTACTTCAGCATCCCCTTAAGCAGCATTGTTTACGGTCACAACTTGGATAGGTGACCGCTTAGCGCCGCATTGATTTGCGCAATAATATCAACGATAAATTTTCTATGCTGTTATTCAAAAGTGAATTTCTTAGAGTAAACATTGAAGTTATTGCGAATCAATCATTATAACAGTACTTGTATCACAAGACTCGTTTTGAGAAGTAAACGCTCATGCACGTGTCATCATTGCACAATAACAAAGACCTCATCGGCGTAAAAAAATGCTCGCATCGACATTTTTTGTAAACAATTGGTTACTAAAATAATTATTAGTCGTTATTGTTGCACACCTTAATTGCTGAAGTCTAATTTTACGCTCTATTAATCAGGTTGATGTTGATGCAATGAAAAATGCATTCTCGTTCCTTCGAAATATCCCTAATTATAGTCACATGTTGATTATTGCTTAAAGTATGTCTAAATAAAAATGCGTACAGCTCAATTATAGCCTAGAAATGGTAATATCGTGTTTTCCCGTTAAAGTTTGCAGCAATTTTTCGAAGCAGATCATAACAAATTACTTCACTCTATGAAAATGCTTATGAAGTTTTAAAATGTGAGGTTGAAGTAATGCAGTGGATATTTATTTCACGAACGGAGAAAGTGGAGTCCAGATAATTATGGTGTGAATGAGTTAATGACGGGTAGTTCAGGTTTTACTCTTCCGCATCTACTCGCAAAGAGAGCGGCTGTTGCATCAACCAACGAGTTCAGGGTCATCGTCACTGAGAAAGGAAATATAAATGACTGCGCTTTACATACGATATACAACTTTTGTAAGATAAAATTATCTGATTTGTTTATTGGTTCGCAATATGATCCTTTGAGACTCGATAAATATTTGACTGCTTCTGATTCGTCCCATGGTTTAAAAATAATTACAATTGCTCCAAAAAAATGACCTTATTTTGAAAAAATTGTTAATTAGTTGAAATGTTTAAGATTTTTTAATTTTAGAATGTCGTAAATTGTTCGAAATCTCTCTGAATGTATGTTCGTGGAATATTCCTTCAAAATTGATGAGAATCATTGAAAGTGTGAAATTGTTTAGTTATTTAATTACATGAACTTTAGAGTATTGCGAATATGTCAAAAAGTAACTGTCGAGCCTCTATGAAAATTTCGATTGCTCATTACACTATTACAAAAAGCGTCGCGACTTGTTGATAACTAGTAAATAGAAATAAACTGCAAGCGCTTGTTCATAAATTATTTCTCGGATGGTGACAATGTCACGATAACGTGTACCATGTGTGTCAAGGGTAGCGCCAACATTGCAATTTTTGAGGGCTAAAATTTGCATCGGGATTTGGAACCAAATAAGAATTTGGAGGTCAAATTCAAAGCCACATATTTATAGTAACAAATGATTGTGTGCGCCATTGTAAATGTGTAAAAAATACCGTTTTCAAAATTTATTTTTGTTATGTATATGAAAATAATTTTCATTTCATAATCTATGTAGAAATCCCCAACAATTTTTGTCATGTCTTCCAACTCACAAATGATAGAAGAATTTTCAACTGTCAATTTGTGAATTAACTTTACATTAAGAAAATGACTTACGAAAAACCGTAGATAAATTTTGAATATCCTGTATCTTATATAAAGATGGCGAAATATCAGCTTTACAATTAATAATGGTTACCATAAATGTTTTTTTTTATGCAAGTGGACAAGTTTTGAATATGGGAAAGAATTTTTCGGATGCTGTACGTTACCATCAACATTTATGTAACATTGTGATATTAATGCAACATTGAATCAATAATACTAACTCGAGAAATAATACTAATTAGAGACGCTTCAGCTAGTGACAAGTTTTGATAGCTGCGAGTTATAAATTTCATCACATTCAACGAGAAGCTGCAACAATCTATTGTCGGCAAACAAATGAATTCTTTTGAGACATGATAGAAGGAGTTTCATAATACTTGGTAATAATGACGCTGATTCAATTCGTTGCGATAGTGACAATGGAGTTTTTTCCAATATCAGAAAAACACGATGATGTAAAGACAAGAGAAATGGGAATTCGTAATGATAAGTCAGATAAGGCAATCGGACTAATGAGCGGAGACTTGGGCCGGATATTTCCAGTATAATGAATTCCCCGATTCGTAAATAAATCCATTTTGTTTCGCTAGAGATTTTTAGGTCAGCAACATGATATACAATAATAGTAATAATACTAATAAGCGTAATATTTTTGAAAAATTGATTACATATAGGAAGTATGTATAAAGCGTAAGTATTGTAATGAAAAAAAAAATCAACTGTTGGGTTTGATGAAAATACATTATTTGAGTGTCCTAAATTCGAAAAAACATTGTATATACCGCTCGAAAACATACAATTCGAAGCCTAATTTCAGTATTGAAATTTAATCCAAAATCTCTACATTTCATACTTCAGCTGAAATGTAAAAAAAAAAAAAAAAAATGAAATGTTTTATTCAATTTTAGACCGATAGCTAATATGTATGTTATCATATTCCGGTATAATATATTATATACTATGTATACATACAGATAGAATTACATTTGATCAAATTCACAATTTTTTTGACCTCATAATTCATCAATAGGAAGCATGTTATTTTGTTTAATCTGAATTTGCCACTTATTTGGATGAAAAATTAAATTTTTTTAAGTGGACACCCAAAATACTGCTTTTTTGTATTTTTATTATGACTGAAGCTTTGAAGATGACTTAATTACTGAAGATGAATATTACTGGAGGTTGAAGCTTTCTGCCCTGCAAAATTTACACTTTGACCAGCCGTAACTACTTTTTTATTTTTTATCCTATGCAGTTTTTTTGCATCTTACCATTATCGACAAGCACGTTTTTTCGGTTTCCTTTTCTTGCGAGTATTTGATAAGTACCGGTCATTTACGCTCGAAATTTCGCGTATTTTTCGTATGTTCAAATATACCGTCTCAACGGTTGATGGAAGAATTGTTTTTCTAATGCAAATTTATTCTTCTTGCCCTAGAAAATTTTTTCATTTTTTAAAATTCGCAATCATTTTTGTCGGCTTTGCCCAAATATATTCCGAAATGTCGCTCAAATCGATTCAACAGTTCATGTAATATTTTTTCCCTAGGCAGATTTATTCTTCTTATTCATGTCTCCGAGTACTTTTTTCATTTTTATTTACTTAATTTTTTTCTTAATTAGCAATTATTTTTGTCATTTTGGTGTTTCCCAAATTACAGTCTCAACGGTTGACGCAATGATTTTTTTCCCACGCAGTTTTGTTCATTTTGCGAATATCTCTATGTACTATCTTTATTTTTTTTCTTCCTGTTCAATTTTCACAAATTGACTACCATTTTTTCAAATTTCTTGCTGATGACCAGTTTGACTCTTTCGCTATTATTTGCAAGAAATTTTTTCCTAAGGCAGATGTTTGATTTCTGCGATTAGCTCAAGACTCTATTGTCAGCTATTTTTTTTCCATGATTTACAAAAATTCGCATTAAATTTTCTTATTTTTGAGTGGTTAGTCAGTCCCACCATTTCACCTGATTGTGCGATTTTTTTCTCCAACGCAGTTGTTTGCGTTCTACGATTAGCTCTGGGCACTTCTGTTAGTGTTTTTAAAATTCTATTTCAACATTTGCCGACGTTATCTGCATTTTTTCACCGATCGCATGTTTCACCGATAAATGCATTTTTTATATTCTAAAGCAGATGTCTGCGTTTTGCGATCATCACCGGGCAATTTTTTAAGTTTTTTCTTGCGATGCTATACGAAAAATCGTTGGTCCTTCTTGTCATTTTTTTGCACTTGCCCAACTTTACAGTCTTGACCCTTAACGTAATCATTTTTTAATTTTTGTAAATTACTGAATTAAAGAAATATCGAAAAAATCACGTAGATATATGGACAAGTGAAATAACTCTGCGTTTAAAAAAAAAAAAAAATCTTGCTTCAACCGTTGCGATGGTATATTTGGGCAAATAAAACAAACCCGAAATTTCGGGCGTAAATGTCCGCTACTTATCAAATATTCGCAGGAAAAAAAAACCAAAAGACGTGTTTGTAGATAATCGATAAATTTGTCCGCATGCATTACATAGTTACGGCTGGTCTAAGTATAAATTTTGCAGACGCAGAAAACTTCCAAGTCATATTATAATTATCTCATGACTTATTTTTTATAATGTAACATGAAATAATTGAGAAAGAGTCGTGAAATATTCAATTTTTTAAAAAATGTTACTTAAATTTTCAGACTGTTATTTACTTGATATTAAGAGTCAAGACAGACATATTTGATGTCTCATTCACTGTGAGCATTCAAATGATAAAAAGTACGTTTCCTAACATTTATCAACTTTTGCGTGCACAAATTGCCAATGGAGGAATAAACTCTTTTGCTCAAATTGATAATTGTCTGGACAGATTTTTTCTAGACGAGGCAATTACAGCGACAAGTTATAAGTGCAACTGCATCGAGCAGACCTATATTTGTTTTGACTTCTGGTGATAGCTCGACGTATTTGCGTGACAAATTTTTCGGTGCATGACACGTGGATAACCCGCACTGCGTATCTTCTATCAAGAGGCCACAAATTAGTTTGCTAACGATAACTTCGTTTTATCCATCTGGCTTACGATGGAGCAAACGTATATATGTATATGTATAACGTATATATTTATTATATGTATATATTTCATTCAAATAATTTTTCGCTTTCAGGCCTTTCGGATTTTTCGAGAATTAAGCGTGACTGATAACGTCGACCATATGAAAGTAGAAAGGAGGGCAACGATGATAAAATAAATAAGTAAATATACAGCGAATATATAATAGGTAAATATTTAATCAAACATGTATATACGAATATTTTTTTGAAGCGTTGTAAGGAACAATTATTGAGTGCGTTTCATGGTTGATTTTTTGCTCAATCGTAATGCAAACTTAGAATTTATTTCGCTATTTCTCTCTTGTTTGGATTCACAACATTCAGATATTTTTACAAAACGCAAACGAGTATATGAGATATTTTTCTGTTATTGATGATAAAATATTGTTATTGCTTGGAAAATTGTGGCTTTCGGTTCGCTTCATTGCCGAGATTTTATTGAATTAAAAAAATATTGTTAAAGTTGTACATCACGTATCTATCGTTTAGAGTAATTTTTTCAGAAATGCCGCCACAATGAAAAATATTATGCAACTGTATTTTGTGAAATGCGTAACGCAGGCTCTAGCTTTGATAAATCATGAGATAACTTCGCATAAACTTTCACATGACCGATATTTAGCGATGTTTGCTACAAAGTTGCGTCGAGTCTGGCGAGTATTACAGATTTTACGGGATTTTAAAGGTTTTTATTGATCACCGCGACGAGTATCGTAAATATTGAGTCCATGAGTTCAACTTAGTTCGATATCCTTTCAATAGCAAAACTAAAAGACCTCTACATGGAGAACCTGTTAAGTAATCGCTAAATTTGGAAGTAAACGCTAATAAAAAATCTAAGTTCCAAAATAAGAAATTAAGGAAAAAATTATTATTCGATTTTTCACAATAAACATTTACTTTATTTATTTTGCGTCCTAAGTTTCTAATTGAAATAGAACCTTGGAGCTTAATTATGCTTTACTTCAATGGGACGTCAATCTAGAAGCAGCTATAAACAAATTTACTAAATAGAAATTCGTAAATTAGCGCTGATGTGATTCAGTAATTAAATCAGACGTCAATGTAGGTCAAAAAAGCAGGCTTTCATCATCGATGGAAGAGGAGGAGGAGGATGAATGTATCTTCAGTGTGAACCAACAATATTATTTTTAAAAAATTAATATGCTAAAAATACAGAACTTAAAATTTTATTACTCTCTTTTCTGTCGGTATTTTATTTTTTATATTTTTTTGGGTCATTGAATTTTTGTTTTTGTGGTTCACATAGTACGTGATGATACTAAGAAGATGTTATAAAATTTTTAAAGTGAGCTAAACTTTTCTTTCAAATGTTAGAACTTTCACAAGGTTTAAAAAAGTGAATCGTGGAAAAACAGCTTTGAAAAACAGTTTTTTAAGTTCACGAAGCATCTGCAAATACGTTTTTATTCTCACTGCGACTAATTGAATGTGTTTTTAATTGAAATAGAGCCTTGAAGCTTGCATCGCTTAAATATGCTTTACTCCAATTGGACTACAAAATAGAAATTCGTAAATTAGCGTTGATGTGATTCAGTAATTAAATCAGACGTAAATGTAGGTCAAAAAAGCAGGCTTTCATCATCCATGGAAGAGGAGTATCTTGGAATTTTTTAAATTTCCGAGTAATTGGATGTACGAAAAAACAACGAGATGTATATTTGGTCAAGAGGCTCGAACATATTAATCTCGAGTTGGCAATGATTGTATCTAACTTATCTCGACCCGCGACCCTGCGATAATTTGGGGTGGAAGTCTTCGACCCCAAATGTTTACGTGAAATATAAGAAGACACATGGAGCAGCTTGCATATTATAGTCTCGATAATTCGGTACTCTTGTAAGTAAAATGGTTCAATCACACGATATCAAATGTATAGCAGCAAATTATACCTCTATCAATATTTTTCAGGATGTATGATACGTACAATCCCGCCAAAAGTGAGTTTCAGAGACAATTTCGATCACTTTCCGATGGGATAAAAATCGGAAAAAAATAATCCATATAAAACGTGCTAAAAATATTGATTTCGCATAATAATAATCTCAAAACGTTATTACCAAGTTGGTGAAAAAAACAATTGTCCAAAAAACAATCAGTCAACTGAACTTATTTTCTAATGAAAATGATATGTTAATTTATTCGAATGCACACCAATTTTTTCAGATTTTTTTCTTTATTTCGATTTTTATTTTTTTTATTTCGAAAAATGCGCAGAATATAACAAATTTTGGATATGCGTATTGCAAAAAAATTCTTGAGTGTAGTTGATGGTTTTATGCCGGTTTTTGTCAACAAAAAAAATTGGGGAATTGTGAAAAAATTAGAAAAATGTATATTGCTTTCTAATTATTTTCAACTGTCTAAAAATTTACCTCGTTGAGAATTTATGTTTATCGATTTCCGTTCTGTTGAAGGTTACAAATCTTTTAAAAGCGTAATTTAACAACAACGTGCACTGAAGAAAAATGCGCATTGAATGGGAAGGTGCCAGCATTATCAGCACCCGGAGTGTTCAATATCAGCCGTTAGAGTAGAAACCGTCTTTGATTTGACCTGCACTGTAAGCTCTAAATAGTTTCACTGTAGATCACTGTGATAGATCAATAGAAAATATGATCAATTCTATCAAAGCACGTTAAATAAGGTATTGAATTATTTCTCTTTTTTGAGACCCTTGGTCCTTTCTCGTTCTTGAGGACAATTTGTTCCAGTTGTGTCAGATATTCCGAACGAACGTTTTACATCCTTTGAGGACATATTGCTGCATTTTAAAATTTTTTCAAAAGGGCCCTTAAGTTTCTTACGAAGTTTCGCTCACTTTAATACACTTTTCATAAAATCCATAAAAAGGACTTTTTTCTCAATTCTTCAAAGGGACTTTACGTATCATACATCCTTAACAGATTTGATCGGGTTTGGTAATTGTCGTGCCAGAAAGTGGCTGGGAATGTTTCATCCATTTCAAAGCATCCCTATCACCGAGGATAATTGATCTTGGGAAAAAAAAAAAAAAATTGCATGAAATTGTTGTCACGGTGCAAAAGTACATTACGATACTAGTGCGATGAAAATTTTTCGCGACGAGTCTGAGTTTGCATCACACGAGATCAGAAAAAGTTTCTCGCACGAGTATCGTATACAATTTTATGCCACTAGTGCGAGAAATGCACGCAAGCGAAGCGAAGTGTGCGTGAAGTAGGCACTTCACGCACACTGTGGTATAAAAGTAATTTCTGTATGCATGACATAACTGAAATTCTAGCGAGTGTAATATTTTTTGAATGTCCAGTAAACCAGTTAATTTTCAAACAATCGCAAATATCCTGATGGGACAACAAGCTTGTAATTTGCTGTAATAGCATCAGATTGAGGTGTCCATACGTGGACGTTCATACGGTGCATCCAATTGTATATAAATTATTTCGCACATCACTTTAGCAGCTCAGCATCACATGCACCTCTGTGTATCCAGCTTGAAAAATATAAGCGTATGTAAATTACTCGGCTTAATGGGATTTGAGTTCTTCGCGACCAGTGTGAGTTTGCATCACGAGCTGAAGGCGAGTGTTGTAATCACACGAGATCAGAAAAAGTTTCTCGCACGAGTATCGTATACAATTTTATGCCACTAGTGCGAGAAATGCACGCAAGCGAAACGAAGTGTGCGTGAAGTGCCTACTTCACGCACAGGGTGATATAAAAGTAATTTCTGTATGCATGACATAACTGAAATTCTAGCGAGTGCAATATTTTTTTTGAATGTCCAGTAAACCAGTTAATTTTCAAACCATCGCAAATATCCTGATGGGACAACAAGCGTGTAATTTGCTGTAATAGCATCAGATTGAGGTGTCCATACGCGGACGTTCATACGGTGCATCCAATTGTATATAAATTATTTCGCACATCACTTTAGCAGCTCAGCATCACATGCACCTCTGTGTATCCAGCTTGAAAAATATAAGCGTATGTAAATCACTCGGCTTAATGGGATTTGAGTTCTTCGCGACGAGTGTGAGTTTGCATCACGAGCTGAAGGCGAGTATTGTAATCACACGAGATCAGAAAAAGTTTCTCGCACGAGTATAGTATACAATTTTATGCCACTAGTGCGAGAAATGCACGCAAGCGAAGCGAAGTGTGCGTGAAGTGCCTACTTCACGCACAGGGTGATATAAAAGTAATTTCTGTATGCATGACATAACTGAAATTCTAGCGAGTGCAATATTTTTTTTGAATGTCCAGTAAACCAGTTAATTTTCAAACCATCGCAAATATCCTGATGGGACAACAAGCTTGTAATTTGCTGTAATAGCATCAGATTGAGGTGTCCATACGTGGACGTTCATACGGTGCATCCAATTGTATATAAATTATTTCGCACATCACTTTAGCAGCTCAGCATCACATGCACCTCTGTGTATCCAGCTTGAAAAATATAAGCGTATGTAAATCACTCGGCTTAATGGGATTTGAGTTCTCGTCGGGGTGCGCGGGTGCAGCATTGTGACGAGATTTGCGGCTCTCGTTGATGGACTGGTACAACAGGCGCCAGTGTTCTCCTCAATCCTATAACAGACGAGACGAGCTGACTGCTCATCATATAAAATATTATTTTGAGCTATCAATATGCAAACGCGATCGGTTACTAATTTTGTTTATATGAAAAGTTCACTTTGTGTCACGTCGGAGTGAAAAGTAAACAAACTTCGTCGTGGCATGCAATAACCGCTAATTTTGCTTGTTTCAATTATCACTCGTGAAATAAATTGAAACGTTTTATTTTATTTATTTTTATTATTGCCGAATTGCGATTTTTATCAATACGCAGCGGAAATTGGACACTGAAAAATAATATTGTATAAAAAATACCACATAATCAGTAAAAAATGGGTAAGAGTTATGTTTAAATTTTTTTTTGTTTGCCTCGTTTCGTTTTTCGAAATATTAAGTGACAATTCATGTAGCGATATTTTTGCCGGTAATTGTTGGTACCGATTCAGGTTTTTTATTTACAAAAAGTGAAATAAATGCGTGGGATATGACGTTGATTTAATTGAAAATGGGTGAGAATTAATCGATGTTGTATTTGGATTTTTTTTATTCGTATATATTGATGAGATTTTAATGGACTTTCGAATTAAAAAAAGCTCGATAGATAGAGACTTTCAAAAGCAAATCGATAATCGATAATGGTCGTAGCTAACTCTTATCTTGGCGGTGAATAGACCTCTGATTGAACTACTGTTTCGATATTTTGTGATTTAAAAGCAATTTCACGGGCAGATGATGTTGACTCAATTTTTAATTGGATTTCAAATTGACCTATTATTCTCATTCAAGTCCATATCCAGTTTAAGATCAATGTAGTTTCATTGTCATTCGCGAAAATAATGATATAAATGAATTTTGAGGGAAGTTAGTTTTTGATTTTAATAAATTTTTACACATGTTTTAAATGTCTTTTGTTGTGATAGGCCACCAGTTCAGTCCCGTCCAGTTAATTTAATCTCTTATAACCGAATATATTTAATTCTAATTTTTTTGCTATTCATTTACAAATAACTGTACAACAGTCAACGCAGAAATTTTTCCATAGAGAAGGAATAACTTTTTTTGTAAATATCGTTTTCAATTATGGTTTAAGCATTGTGAAAAAATTAGTATCACATTAGCGATACCGGCTACATTTTTCTTACATAAAAAATAAATCTATTGACTATTAAAAATTGACAATTCGTTCTGCTATTTTCGTCAGTGTACAAAATTTTGGATAATACTTTTTTTAAATTTGACATTAGCTTATCCATTAGAAGGGTTAATTTTTTAAAGCAAGTTAAATGTTGTAATAAAATTCTTGTATTTTTTTTGTTTCTTCGCGGATTATGAAGAATTGTACAATTTTACAACAACAAAAATCGTTTACAATTTACACATAAAAGGGAGAGAACTATAGGATAAAATCCTATGCAAAATCATCGGCGAACTCACCGAGATATGCATTTGCCGTCAAGTATCAATGATTCCATTGAGTATATTAATCCGAAGGGCACGTGTAACTGCTGTAACTGTATCTAATAGCGATACCTCGGTACCCTCGCCATCACGAATGTTCCCAAACATGTCATAGATTTATAAATCGTTTTAAATAACTCACTGAACGTAATATCTAAATTATATAATATTAATGTTAATTATAAAAATAACTTCGTTAATCCTTGATGGTTAAATTCTTATTCATCGTAATCTTTATTTACTGAAGAGAAATTCGATGATTTAAGTATTCAGAGCATTTCGAAAAAAAATAAATCATTTCGTAACAGATAAATCATAAAATAAAATTTTGTTAGACATAAATGAAGTGTGGTAAATTATTTTGGTTTTATTCGAGAGCGGCGAATAAAATTCTATTCCTTCCTTTATTTTTGCGAAATATTCCATTTTTCTAAATTTATTCTAGGAATATATTAATATCTATTTTTTTGAAGTAATATACAATGAATTTTTTAATTCTTCAAATCTCTTTTGAAAAATGTCACAAAAATAATAGTAGTAAGTGATGGGATAAATAATAATAGGCGGTTATTTGAATTTCCGTTACATTCAATAATAAAAAAAAAATAAAAAAACGTTTATTTCATCTTTCTTTTCTAAAAATTGGACATTTTATTACTAATATGAAAGGATATACTAGAGAGAAATGATGATAATATTGTTTTAAGAAATTTGTGAACAGATAGAGAGTTTGAATGTACCCACACAACGTGACATTTATTTTTGCCAGGGGCACGACTCCCTCAAATAAATAACTGTGTACTGTACCAGAAATGCTATCGCGTCCCGACATCAGCAAATATTTTAGTATAAGAATATTATCTTTTAAGAGTCTCAAGGTGATCTAGTTTTTCATCGTCTTGTTTATTCAATGACCGCAATGCGAATTCCAGTAGCTGTATGTTTATTTACATACAGCGTGATTTTGAATTATTTACTTTTTTGTGTGGGTGACATTTGGTTATTTTTTCAGATAAAGTAAACTGTTTTCCGTAATTTTCAATAGATATTCGATTATGACCGTTATAAATTTTAATAAATGGACTACCGTACCCTATTTTATTGCGTCAGCGGAAGGTGCAGGGAGAGAAGGAGAGGGGGATGTGGGACATTTCTGTATGGTAACTTCGAACCGAGAATGAGAACTGAATAACTCCTTGATTCTCAAGTGTTTGTGTTTATTATTGCACCTACTTTCAGCACTTTTGTTAAACACACGATTTAAAAAAAAAATTCTTCTATTTTAATTTAAAAAAATCGGACAATATTTTACTAAACTTGTCAAGCGAAATATTTTGAAAAATATAATTTTTCGACTCGACTGAAAAAGGATGACATTTTTTTGAAACCTTCAAAACCTCAAATTCGTGCAAGCGATGAATTTTATTAAATTCCTGGACTTCATCTGAATGTTGGTAACACAGAAGAACACTTTGAATTTATTGTGAGTACATTAATTCCGAAGTGATTGTCCCGCGTAAGCATCGACAGTCATTGATCTTGGATATCTCGGAGAATGTTAAATAAATAAAGCTAAATGGTACATATTAACGAAGATACGCTTGTAAATTGATTGAATGGAAAATCACAAGTACCACGTCTCTACGATCTCTACTTTCAAAACTCCAAGTAAAAGTGTATCATGTGCTTGTCGAATGTGCGATGATATTTTGCTATAAATAGAGGCTTCCGGAGTGAACGTTTCCAAGTTCTTAGACAAAACGTACATTTGTGCATACAGAGTGGATATAAATGACATAATTCCACTAATTATCGGATCCCCAATGATCGGGCCCCTAATTTTTGTGGTCATTGCTTTTTTTTCACGATTTAATCTACTATACTGAAATAAAAAGAAAACCCGAATATAAGA
Organism: Tromatobia lineatoria; assembly: GCA_949699805.1. Taxonomy (NCBI): domain Eukaryota; kingdom Metazoa; phylum Arthropoda; class Insecta; order Hymenoptera; family Ichneumonidae; genus Tromatobia; species Tromatobia lineatoria. Next base: position 23,154,950 of record OX453036.1, read on the forward strand.
TTTTCTGGTATTTATTTTTTTCATGATTCGATTTTTTTTAAGTTCAGAAAATATGCTAAAAAATACCTTATTTAATATGTGCCCTCTAAAATTCAATACCTGACAGCAAAAAAAAAAACGAAAAATGAAGTGAAATGAATCATAAACAAAAAACAATAAGCACGAAAAATCAGGAGGCCAGATCTTTGCCCGATAATTGGTTGAATGACCCAATTGTTCAGTGGCTTTGATTTAAGGCAGCGTCGAAACGACTCGACAACAGGTGTTAATACCAAATGACATTCTCGATTAATTTTGCTTTTATTATAATCAACTACACTGAGAGAAAATTATGGTATTAGTAAACATAAAGTGACAACTATTCATTTGTCGTTGGTACAAACATAGTTGTTACCACTTAATTAGTTGTCACAACTATTTTGATCGTCACCGTAACTATAAAAGGACTAAAAATCAATTGTTGTCACTTTATAGTCAACTGTACTATGAAGATTTATCTCAGTGCACAGTACATTTTATGGTATTAAATGTGTATATTTGAATTTTCAAGGTAAACCGTTCTTATCATGCCGGGATGTACTCTGGTTCATGACCTTCTGCGGATTTGGAGTCAACTATATGCTCAGGACAAATCTAAACTTGGCAATAGTCGCGATGGTCGTCCCTCGCAGTGAAGCTATAATAGCAACGCAATGTGGGAAGGTCGATTACACGTCAATCGCTTCGTGGCATAACGTATCTTCATCCAATGACTCCACGATCATATCAGTGACTTCGAAAACCTTCCATCACAACTCATCGGTAATCAAGTTTGACCTTTTCCACTGCAGTTGCTCGTTACAACGGCCATAAACTGTAAAAACTAAATCGATATTTTTTTCACAATTATGTTGTGTCGATTCACTTCTACAAAAACTTTTCGTTAATTTACGCCAATGTTCTTGACAATTTCTATATAGTTTTCAAAAAGTACAACAACCATTTGTTTTAAATATTGTATTTTTATTTTGCAATTTTTTTTATTTGTATTTTTTTGATTTGGTTATTATTCCGTATTTTTTATTTAGGCGTCTACATAGTCTTTCTCCCCTTTGCCCCATTCTTTCGTCGAGTGTTGGCCACATTTTCACGAGGACATAGAGAAAGTGCGGAAAAGCTGAAAAATACAGGCGAATTTATTTATACAGAGTTTCTACTGTATAAGAATACTTTGCGCACTCAGAAAAAATGCCTACCGCTCATCAGTTAGCGCGCAAACCAATGCAAGGCTGAACGGTCTCCCATCCAAGTATTGGCCGCACGAAATGCTGCATATTTGGAGACCGGTGGAGTCAGAAAAAGGACCGCGCATCCGCTGTCATGAAAATGTTAATTACCAAAAATTCGATGTCACCTAAAATCGGACCTCCTTAAAAATCTTATCAAAATTTAATATTAAATAATATTCAACTTATTTTTGATTATAAGAACTATTCAGTTAAATAGTTCAATTTTCACTTAAGTTAGAGTGGGAGCGCTGTTTTTTTTTTAAATGGAATAAAATCAAAATGGTCGTATGTATTTAGGAAAAAAACGCAAAACTCTAAGAGTGATGACCACTTCACTTGCGCGCCAAATTTGACTTCGATCGCTCGAGCGATTACTGAGCCATTGCATATTTCAAGCCCAGCAAACACGCACTTTCATACATACATACATATACACACATAGGAACATTTTATTGTAACCCCTTTCCGCGATGATTTCCACCATTCAAATAATTCTGAAATGCGAATAAAAAAAAATCCTGAGAACAGTTTTCTCTATAAGGAAACAAATACTGTCGAAATTCTATGGATTTTCTTATTACTTCCATTTGACTGTTTTTCTTTTGCTTAACGAATGTCACATTTTCTCCCCGTTATTCATTTCACAAAGTAAACATTTTATAACAATATTTAAAAAACTACCGTCAAATTACGAGAAATCTTACACTCGGTTTTTACAAAATTATTTCCTACTGCGTGGACATTGAACTATGTCGAGATTCCATATCTATATTATTGTTTACATACTTAGACTTGTTTCACAAGCCTTATCGATAAAATGAGATCGACAATATCAAGAATTGCTTTCCAAATATTTTATCTGTATATATTTACAAATACGTTTGTAATATGAAATAAATTCCCGTAGTGATTGGAGAGGAGAATCGAGCATAACGAGCCACTCATTTACGTAAACCTTGACTACTTTTTGTTTGTTTTTGTCTGCTCACTGGGTTTTCTGGCTCAACAAGTGTAAGAATGTCACTTATCAGAAATCATCGGAAATAACATCAGCAAATAACCTCAAACACCCGGTAAACAAAAGAATTGGAAGTGAGAGGGAAAAAAGGAAAAAAAAACGATACACCTGAAATACCTTACAGACAATAACATAATCTAACACACACAATACCATTAATGTACATTAATGTAATGTACAAAAAACAATTGTGCTTCTAGTTAAATGATTTCGCAAATAATTTACATTGTTCTCCACGTTTCCCCACCGATAATCTAATTTTTTCTACATTTCTATCGTATAGTAAATTATATAAACTCGTTTGTAAATTTTAGGTATGTATAGGACAGTGTACACGAATTTTTTTTTACTACACACTTCCATAGAAACTTTTTGTTAATTTTATTCCTCAGTTTCGAGCTTTTGATTACTAGGTAAAATAACAAGACGTACTTTTTGGTCTCAAAATTGACCAAAAATGTACTGCGAAACTAACAAAAAGTTTCTTTGAAATTTGTCACGTCAACGAAAAAATGTTATGGATTTTATTTTTGATTCGATAACAATCCGAACAGTCCAAAATAACGAGTTATCTTTTTCAAACTTGGAATTCCTATTTTGAATTTTCAATGTTTTTTCTTGTTCGGAATTGATTGAAAATTATTCTATAAAATTAACAAAAAGTTGCTGTTAAATTTTTTATGTACCCAAGAACTTTTTGGTTATTCTTTTAACATAATTATATCCTCAGACATCTATTTTTGAAAAATTATTTACCTACTTTTTAGAATCCCAAATTATCGAAATTATTTCGATAAAATTAACAAAAACTTTTTCCAAATTTGTCACGACAGGGAAGCGTCCGATACGACTGGAATGAATACCAGCAGGCCGTTATCCTTGGAGCATATTACTGGTTTCATTGGGTCACTCAGCTGCCGGGCGGGCTTCTGGCCAGGCGATACGGCACCAAGTTGGTTTTTGGTTGGGCCAATCTCGCGACTGCACTGATCGGCATGTTGATTCCGGTTTTCACCCGTTATCATCTGTATGCACTCGTCGCATTACGAGTTCTGCAGGGATTTATCTCGGTACGTCATATAAAAGCAAATATTCAATGTCGTTCTTCAAGTGCTTCTACTTCCTACGTAATATTTTCAGGGCGTCGTTTGGCCTTCGATGCATGACATGACTGCCAAATGGATTCCGCAAAATGAGCGAGGCAAATTTGTCAGCGCTTATCTCGGTAAGGATCACTTACATACTAGGGGAAAGTGAGGCACAATATCCAACTTTTTTTAGTGAATTTATGCTTACAGTGCAGTAGTGTGGTTGAAAAATAGCATTCATTATCGATTTTTATGGGTCTTCAGGTATATATTACAGCTGAAGATAGTACTGTAAAAAGATCGTAGATATTTTAATAACTAGATTTCCCTCAAATCGCTAAATGACACATTGTACCCCACTAATGGCCCCATTCGTTATTTCTATACATAATTTGAGGAAATTAATTAGGTTTAAATACAACGAGATTTTCGCAAATGAAAAAAGAAGTTGTAAAAAATGATTTGGCCTCGAAAATAGCCAGGAATACCGAATACTATTAGAAAAAAATCTTCAAATTTCGTTATTTATATACAGAATTTAAGAAAATTTATTTTGTTAAAAAGAAGCGGTACCTAGGGTGGAAAAAAATATATTATTTAGAATTTTTTCATTAAATGTCCTATATGAATTTGATGAATTTCCTATCTAAATCACTTTCCGCACACTTCACATGTTTTTTTGTACACTCAAAATTTAATCATATGGAAAAATGATTCTGTAAAAAAAAACTTTCTCTATAAAGGAAGCGAACAAAAAAAAAAGAATTAATTAGGAAATTGGTGGAATCGATTACTCACTATTGAATTAAAAACGTATATTTTTAGGGAGTTCTGTGGGTGCAGCTATATCGTATCCACTATGCGCTCTCTGCATAGACTGGTTCGGTTGGGAAGCCGCAATATACTCATCGTCACTCGTTGGAATTGTATGGTAAGCTTCAAAACTGATCCTACCCTTAACCTGTTGCTGCTTGGAGCATCCGATAATACACAGAAATAAGTATGCAGGCTGGAAGTGAGGGAAAGGCGAGTTGTGACTGAGCGTAAGAGTGGGGACATCACCCAACATCTTTATAAAAATAATTTAGAACGTAGTTGGTACATCTCCATTTACCCAAGATAATATAAGGTCAAAACATCTTTAGCAGTTTAATATCGGTAAATTTCTGAAATTTCTAAAATCACTTTATTCCGTAGGTCCTTAATGATCCTTGAGGGCATTTTGTTCAGATTCGTTTTTCCCGAAATTCCGTAACGCTTGCGAGGACACTTTGTCCAAATTCACTTCTGTCCCGAAGAGTCGTAACGCTTCTTGAGGACATTTTGTTAAAATTAACTTGTCTCCTAAAATGCCGTGATGCTTTTTCAAGACATCTGGTCAAATTAACCTTTCCCCGAAATTCCGTAATGCTGTTTGACGATATTTTGTTAAAATTAATTTTTCCTCCGAAATATTATTGCCGGTGTTTTGCTCAAATTCCCTTCTCACCGTCACCTCACCTTTTTGATGACATTTTGTTAAAATTCACTTTTTTCCCGAAATGTCATAAAGCTTTTTCAGGACACTTTGTTCAAGGTCACTTATTTTTGAACGAACCGTAACGCTTTTTAAGGACATTTTGTTTAAATTTACTTCTAGTCCAAAATAAAAAATCCGGTAATGCATTTATTCGGGACAATTCACTTCTTTTCCTAAGACCCGTAACACTTTTCGATTACATTGTTCGGAAAATCACCGCTGAAGCTGTGTTTATATCACCAATAATTATCTCTCAAGGTCCGAGTTGTAAATAACAGCGCTGCTAAATTTGTACCAGGTATTGCTTTTGGTACTTCCTCGTCTTCGATACGCCGCAAAAACATCCGCGTATAACTGATGATGAGCGACAGTATCTAGCCGAAAATCTCAGCAAGCAAACTAACGATGGACCAGTTGATGTGCCCTGGAAACGTATCCTAACGTCGGCACCACTCTGGGTCACAACGATAGCTCATTGGGGCGGAGGTTGGGGATTTCTTACTTTCATGACTGAAGCACCAACTTATCTCACCTACGTTCACGGTTGGAACATTAATGCGGTCAGTTTTATTAAAATTTATAGTCACGAAATGAAAAGCGGTGTTATTGCTTAATTAGCACCTGCTGCAGCGTCAAGTTTTAGACTAATAGTCTTATCGATTATCTGATTATAAAAGATAATGGTTTTTCCATCGGCACACACAAAGAATAAAATGTCAGCGTCATCGGAACCGAGAACTGAAGAACCTGTAGATTTTGTTTAGCTTGAGATGGGTTCTATCTCTGAATAATATTCGGTATAATTTTGGATAACTATCGAATACGATGTGCCATTGATCAAAGTGAATGGAGCATCTGAGGATTTTTTATAATTTAATTTCAAAATTTGTTTGATTTATTTTAAGCAATGCAAAATATTGAAAACAAAAAAACGGAGAACGAATCTAACGTCAAGTGGAAAAATCATATTGATAAAAATAACCATGACAATCTTCAGTGATTTAATGCAGTTTACGGTGTAAATATGTAATTGAAAACAATTATATATAGTTTTTTACGTCTTTAACAACAACAACAAAAAATTTTCCCAAATTTCGACCTCTTTGAGTCCGTCACAGAAAATCTCAAAAATACTACGTTGAGTACCCAACATTTTAAACCTAAGCCTATAATGGAGAAATCATTCTTCCTTTTTTTTCCAGTTTTCATTTTATCGATATTGTTTTTATTCATCATTTACATAATTCCCTTGCCATTTCGTTACTTCACTCTAGTTCGCGCGGTATAATATTATATTTTGTCGGTGTAAATTTGTTTTACATTATCTGATGTCGAAAAAAAACAAAGCCTGAGTCCTCCCAATTTTTTAATGTCTCTATTTGATTTTAATTAAATTGACCTGCCATGAAAAATACATATATTCTTTAGATGGTAAAATCACGAGAACTGTAAAATTTAAATAGACACCGAGAGTTATTACGGAAAACGAACGTTCCAATTTTCTGTTTTTATGTAATTATCCCGCGCTCTCGATTTAGATTTCGGATTTTTCAAAATGACTACTTTCTCGAAGGCTCTAATATATTCGCATATTGCTGCTAGAATCGGAGGACACTTCAATCTCTCTAATAAGACCCTGATCAGATAATCTCCCTTTCTGTCTCCATTTATCCACACCCTCTAGCCACTCATCTTCAATTTCCTTTCTAGCACTTTCACACACCCAAACATGCTCCAGGCTCTCTTGTTCCTTGTGACACGCGCCGCACATTTGATTTGTGAAAGCTTTTTTTCCCACTTTACCCACATTCCTGCACCTCTGCCTCGCCCCCTCCACCTTTGTTTCAGCGATAGCGTTATCTCTAACCCCAGTACTTTCTCTCTCGATGCTCTGTTCTACATTCTTATACATTGGACCGAACGATAAACGATCCACTTTCGCCCAATCTGCTTGTATATTCTGATCTTCTTCAATATTTTCAATCCCTGTATCAGCACCTTTTCAAGTTCCTCACTCGTTTCTCGATTCCATATTCGATTAATAATCCTTCCTTCTCCTACTTAACGCAAAGCTTCTTCTAAACTGTAAAAAAAATCTACTTGAAATTCACTGTACTTTTACTGGAAGTTTTCATTCATAAACTAGTACATGAAATTTAGTATACAAGTATTATGTCAAATTAATGTATGGTGCAGCATATTCAATGATTTACTTTAATTTTACAGTAAAAGTACTTGAATCTTAATAAGTTGCTTAATTGTACTGGAAAAGTACATGAATCCTATACCAAATTTTTTTATTATATTTCGATTACGAGTTTATGCATAAAAACTTCCAATCTTTTTTAACAATGTACCTTACTTATTTACGCCACTGTGAAAAGTTTCCATTTTTGTTCCACGTATTTCCTCCCTTAAGCATATTTTTGACCATCGAACTTCTTCTGTATCTTTAATTTCCAACATGTAAGCTTCAAATTTTCTTCAAAAGTACTTAAATTATTCCTTTGTCCATTGAATTCGCATACTTTGAATTTACCCCGTGTCCATTGCAAAAGTATCTTCTTTTGATAGCACAATTGTACATTGAATTTAATTGACGGATTTATCTATAAAACATCCAGTCTTCCTTGATGGTGTCGTTAGCGCCTAACTCCAATTAATAATATTATTTCTTTCCAAATTGACACGATGTAGACTGGGCTCCTATCAGGACTACCACACCTACTGAGAATGATTTTCTCGTACTTCTTTGGTATCCTAACCGACTGGCTACTTCGCACCAACAAGATGACACTGACAAATGTTCGAAAATTAGCTACATTCGTATGCACCGGTGTTCAAAGTATTCTGACCTTAGGCCTAGCCTTCAGTGGCTGTCAGCCATTACTCGCAATTTTCTTCATAATGGCCGGTACGGCGTCCAATGGTTCAGTGTCCGCTGCAACTTTGGCGAACCTCGTTGATCTCAGTCCTAATTATGCGAGCGTCCTACTTGGTATTGCTGGTTTAGCCGCCACAACCGCAGGATTCGCATCGCCCACAATCGTTGGCCTACTGACTAACTACAATGTAAGTATTACAAATTGTTTCCACGAATTCGGATTTTTTATTTTATCACATTTTTTAGAATCATGTTTATTTAAATTTTTCTCGTCCTATTATCACGAAGGGGAAATTTTCGGGTACCAATTTTCCGAAGGTGACATTTTTGGGTCCGATTTTTTCAGCAGTCAATTTTCCGGTACCAATTTTCGCCGGGCTACAATTTAAATTAACGTTATTTCATTAGTGAAGAAACGGCTTTTTATCGAAATGTTAATTTACAGCAAACAATCGGACAATGGCGTCTGGTTTTCTTGATATCAGCGGCGAATTTGGCTGCCAGTTGCGCGATCTACATGATATGGGGAACTTCGGACGAGCAGCCATGGAACTCTTATGGAAAGACGAATGAAGAGGACAGCGACGAACTGCAAAAATTGCCAGTGCAAGCGGAGATAAAGAGCGACGAAGAAAATTACAGTACAGAGAATGAAAAAAGCGCAGCTGTTGACTCGACTACGTGATATCGAAGATTAGATTGATACGTAGATAAGAAAACGACCGAATTTTCCGCGATCTATTTTTGTTTATTATAATCGGTCATTGAATCGATTTTCTGATATAAATGCACTGATCGAGTCGTTATCGGCTTACATGTGCCTTGAGTAGTAGAGGGAGTTCCGCAAACAAAATCCATATACAGATTCCCATATATCATTGGAAACAAGACATTTGAGTAAATCACATTCTATTATTTCATTTGATTTTTTTTAGCACATCCAATATTGCTTCTGTGTAAGTAATAAATATGAACGAATCAGCGATTAGCGTGGAATATTCCATTCAACACCTTTCGAGTACATTATTGACTCAAATTTACAACTGGTCGACTAAGATAATAAAGACCGTATAATTAATCTTTTTTCGTGATTCTTCCAAATCATTGAATCAAACAATAACGAAGACTTCATTATAAATTGAGTTTTTTGGTAACGGCAATTATTTTTTCAGACCTGACGTCGTTATATCTTTAATACAGTATCGATGCATATCAATTGGAAATCGACAAGTAATGAAAAACGCACGTTAATGAACTCCGGATCAAAAGTTACACTGGCATGCATGAAATAATATTATGAATCAGGATTTGCCTTTATCTCTCTGAAATTAACTTACAGTAAGAATTTTGATTTTTCTGATTGACCTTAAGAAGTTCAGTCATCTAAAAAAAGTCATTAAAAAAAAGTTGTAAGTGGTATACTTTTTTTTTATCTCAAAATAAAAATTTATTGTAAACATAAGAAGCATTATAAATTCGAAATTCTGTAGAAACTTACCGTGCACCAGAATCGTATAAGGCAAAAAGTGAATTTTTCACCTGTTGTAACTTTCAGATGAAATTGGAGAACAAATTTTAGTGTTCAATGCCTTATCTTATCTGTCGATGAGTGCATTCTGGATTGAATATAGGAATTTTTATTCTAAGTCTTTATGCCAAAGCTGTGATTTTAGATGTGTATATAAATCTTTATCTTTTAAAAAATCACTACATGATTGGTTTAGTGATTCTTCGATTGTATTAGCCGTTTTAGTGATTTGTTTAGTGACAAAATCGCTATATTCAATCCAGAATGCACTTTTCGACACATATAAAATAAGACATTGAACACTAAAATTGGTTTATCCTTTTGGTCTGAAAGCTACAAGTGAAAAATTTTATCTTTGTACACTGTAAGTCTTTAAAATATTGCAGATACAAGTACAACATTTTCCAAAAGAAGAATATAATTTTTTTGAAGTTTCTTTTGTCTTTTTTTAGACAATTTAATGCCCTTAAAGCAATGTAAAGGTCTTTGAAACTTGTTTAAACATTATCGAATAGTCAGTGATGGAGTGATTAGCAAGTAAATTTGGCGAAACTACGTCATTCGACTTTGTTTAATTAATTACGCGCAACCGACTTTGACACAAGGTTCTGACACATCCGCAGTGGTAATTATTGTCGTGACTGCGATTCCACCTGATCACTTTCGATTCTCTTATCAGTGATTAAACGTTCCTTCGAGCATTGAAAAGGTGGATCTGTCAGAGGTCCCGGAGCCACCGTTGGTTCACCATCAAACTTGTACTCTTCCTATTCCGTTAGACGCGGGCCTCGACGAAAATGACATCTAGAGAAATCGCGTAGTGTTGTTAAGTGAAAACGAGATTTTCACATCAGCGGTGTATATCGGTAATAATTTTTATCAATATTAATATTTAAAACGATGATCTAAGGAAATAAAAATCATTATTCTAAATTAATTGACAAGATTCACATAACTATTTTGTATAGTTAAATCCTGAAGTAAACGAACGCCAACCAGTGCATCAAACAATTTGTGTTTACCGTTTGTTGAAACAAAAAAACAGCCGAAATACTTCAAGGAAAATGGCTAAAGGTGAATATGAAAATTTCTCGTTTGATTTATAGAGTTCGTCAAGTTATTTCTTTAGTGTATTAAGTTAAGAGACGTAAAAAGAAATTGTGATGGATAAATTATTTTAGTTCGAGCTATACTTTGTTATTAATTATTAAGAAATATATATTGTAGATATACGTTATGAATAAATTACAATGCTGAAATTGTTGTCCATTTCCTCCAAAGAAATCGTGGGAACAGTTGCAGCTATAAAATGTCAACTATTTATTTTTATTCCAAGCGAGAATATTTGTATAGTTATTGAAAGTATTGTTCTAGTATCGTAACTGTAAAGAAAACCGTGTGTAAACTTGGCATAAATCACTGTCAAAAAGTATGGTCATTCAATTAATATCTATCATGGCCAACCGAGATAATTGTAACATTTAGGGTAATTGTGATAGTGATTTTTCCTCACTAGAAATAAATTATACAAGAAAAAAATTTTTAAGGAATTGTTTGACTTAACGCTAAATTATTACTTAATATAATTAATCAAATTAATAATCATTACATAAAAATGTCCAAAAGTAGACAATATTAATAATTTTTGAAAAATTTTCTATATTTTTTTAAACTCTATGAAGAATTTAATTACTAATTGTAAAAAGCTGTCAATTTAATGAACGTCAAAATATTTATTGTGTAAAAACGGAACTGACACAAGAAACTACTAGCATTTACAAATTTTGTTTTATTGAATAAGCATCTTTTTTGACAATTTAAAAATTATAAAAAAAAAAATTCACGTATTTATGGCAGTGTTCTCAAAATTGTCGAAGGTAAGACGTTGAGAAACATGATTTTTTTGTTGTAAAAATAACGAAAGCCAATATATCTTATAATAAAAATATAAAAATAACAAATTATTTTTGATTTGTAGAATAATCAGAATATTTCTGCAATAGTACAAAACTTTTACTTGGTTTCAACTTTGCATGATGCAATCAAAGAAAATGTATCAATTCAATTTAATTCTTGACGTATTTGTGAACAAAAATTACTGAAGTGACATCAAACATTGAGATAACGAATATAGAGATCTATATTTTACATATACTGCTGATCAAGAAGGGGGGGCAAAAGTGGATTTTTCTCCGTTTTCTCGGTTTTTTATCATACAAAGTTCTCATTTTACTTGTAGACACAGATTTTTTTTCTTTGGCGTAATTTTTAGTGGTGTTGACAGCAAATACTACAGTTCGCACCAATAGTGATCCAGCTGTCACAATAAGCAAGTCACTTACGAACACAATTTCTACTCATGTACCAATAGTTTTGCCAATGGCGTCTTAAATTATTAAAAATTTGCTTCCTCATAAAGGTAGCTTTGTAAATGAAATCAAAAATAATATAAAAGCAATTTACAAAGTTCTACTTTGCACCTTTTTCTTCGTATTGAGCGATCGGAACCATCTAATTTTCAGCTAGTATCTGTGATATTTTAATCGCACATTAAAATCGCGGAGGACTCTGAATTTTTGTTTGTGAAAATAAACATTGTCAGTTTTTATTTTTAGAAATGATGTTTGCATGATTTTATATTTATTTGTTTTCTGGGGACGCGCTGCATCAGCTGTAATCTTTGTAACACAATAGTGGCAAAAGTAAACTTCCGTACCATTTATCAATCAAGTCGCACTAGCTCACTTTTGACAAGATAAGTGAATGTGTTTACGATTCAGATTTTATCGAAAATCGTGCATTAGGACAGAGGCACGTTTATTATCACCAGGAAAATAATCGCTGGCGAATCTACTTAAAAATAGATGTGGGCCTATTTTACAAACCTTCGACTTTCGGATCGGATCGCAATTTTTTTTTAGCCATCCTGAAACCTTTAGAAAGCAATATTTCTTCATGGACTAGTTATCTTATAAAATCATGTTGTAATTTTCAACTGAAAATAATTTACTCAAGGCAAATTCAGTTTCAAAAGTAACTCTCACTGAGTTTTATAAGTGTTTGACGAATCAAAAGCTTACTTCATTAGAAATAAGCCATTAGGAGGCAAAGTTTTATCCCTTCCATTGGGTAATTATTACCAATTACATTATTACATGCAATACAATACAACACATACAATACAATATACATAATTACATACAATTACAAATAGTTAAATTTTCTTGATTTAACAGAGTTTTTATTATTTCAAATAATTTTCCATCGAAGTGATTAAATGTGTCATAAGCATGAATTTTGGAATCAAATAATCTTTTTTCTCAGTGCAGATAATAACATTTCTTTGGGCTATAAGAATATCGGTACAGCTGATCCTTCCAATACTTAAGAACGTCACAGATTTCTTATATTGTTGATCCATAGCGAACTAAACATTTATTTCTTATGACTACCTTCACGTTCAAACCAATTCACACTTACGTTATACTCATCGCTCATTGTTTCAAATATGAATATGCATATTCAGTTAAGTGATACCTTCTTCGCGATTCAAACAAAATCGAGTCACAAGATTTTTTAATTTCGGTTCTGTTCAAGTGAATAATGTACATAGTATGTGGTACACACATATTTAATTGTCGCAACCAATTTTCAAGTTTGCACAAGTGAATGTTTTCAACAAAATGATTTAACAAGACGTAATGAATTAATATTCAATTAGCGCAGAGCGAATGGTTCAGTGTAATTACACCAATGGAATCAATTTTGATCAGATAGCAAAAATCATGTAAGATACCAATGTGATACAATGAAGCGGAAAAATTATTCAGGCGAAAAGAGTGCTTGCTAAAGTTGACGTTTTCATCCATGTGTTATGATAATACGACAATATATTCAGTTTTTACGACTCATTGATGAGTTAATTCAATATCTCACTCACTTTAATCGATAAAATATATGTTGCATTTACTATCACGTTTTAAAAAATTTAAAAACTTGTCCTCCGGTCTTTAATTTTTAGACTATAGGGAATTGATTTAATAAGATGCGTTAAACTATAAACACGGAAACTGTGGTACTTACTTACATTGCACAGCTTTGTCAAGATTTTTTGATGCAGCAAGACTTTTAAGTGTTAATGTATACTGACTGCAAGATTATTTGTCGAGACGCTATTGATCAAGCATTTTCTCGGGAAGAAATCAAGATAAGAGAAATTAAGATTTAGGATCCATTGAAAGTGGTAGCGACGGTTGCATTTCATATGTGCGAAATTATCTTCTATTTGTAGTAAGCACATGTAATCAAAAAAAACGTCACTTTGATCAAACACGACATTTTCCTTCCGCGAAATATTTTAATAAAACGGTGTATATAAAGGCCAGATTATTTCCATTCGTTGGTATCGTTTATTATACGTCATGGTTATGCTTTATCCGCTCCCCTAGAAATAAAAAAAATTAAGGGGCCCGTCAAAAATTCAAGTCATGCGTTGATACTGTTTACAAATAAGCTGACGAAAAGGAACACATCATCAGTGTATACGAGGAGAAAGTCTCATAAATAATACCAAAGCAACGATAAGCGCGTCATTAGTATACTGATATTCTTCAGGCTTATGCTGTCCAAAAAAAAACTGCAAAGTAGAATTTTGCAAATTGATTGCTTATTATTTTGGATTTTTTTTAAAACTACCTTTATGAGGAAGTATGTTATATGATTTTGGCTTCCTTATAGAAGAAGCTTTGTAAAAAAAAAACAAAAAAATAGGGAAGCAATTTGCAAAGTTCTGATTTGAAGCTTTTTCATAAAATTAAAGTTCTAAGAAATATAGACCACGTTGTAGATTATGATGGAAGTATATACTGGTCACCGCTAAGTCGATTTCATGTATAAAATTTGAATTTCTTCTTTCACGTTTTGCCAAAGTTAGGGCAAAAACGTGATTTTTTTTACCTGCATGCATACAGAATTACTCAGCAAAACATTGCAATTTTTACGAAAGTTAGAGTCCACACTTTTTTTTTTTTAATGAGAGCTGTGTTTTAATAAATAATGTATGGAACAAAAACTGCATCAATCTTACTTTTTTAGATTCCTTATAATTTTTCACACTTAATTCATCGCAGTTATACTTACGTGAGTTCATCATTTTCCATAATTATTTCTACAAACACTGTCATTCATTTTTTTCTTAGGAAAAGAATTCTTCAGTTGCCGTGGTATACTTTGGTGCATGATATTCTCAGGAGCAGCCGTCAATTACATGTTGAAGATCAACCTAAACCTCGTGATAGTAGCGACAGTCATACCAAAGAAAACGAGAGTTTCGGAAGCCCAGTGTGCAACAATTGAAAATTCTACAGTCTGGACCAACGCTACAGAATCTCCACATCTCTTCGATATTACTTCAACAACTCCTGAGCCTGATGTAATTTATTTTGTATTAAAATTGAACTGCACACTGTAAAAAAAAATCTACTTGACATTAGGTGTACTTTTACTGGAAGTTTTTATTCATAAACTAGTATATGAAATTTAGTATACAAGTGTAATGTAATATTAATGTATGGTACAGCATATGCAATAATTTATCTTAATTTTGCAGTAAAAGTACTTGGATTTTAATAATTTGCTCCAATTTTACTAGAAAAGTACATTAATTTTACAACAGAATTGTTAAATAAATTTCGATGACGAGTTTATCCATAAAAACTTCCAATCTTTTCTCACAGCAATCTGTAAAATCATCATCTTTGAGGTCAACAAATTATTACATGAGTGCATAAAATCTGACTTTTACTGATTTATCTCGTCTGTCGATTAAAATTTCAAAAAATTCATAAGTCATCTAAGCTCACAGAAAGACCTATAATGTCTTACATGAAAGATTACTGCTATAATTTTTAGTGCAGGAGTCATGGCCAACGAGAAGATTGAATTTCTAAGTTAACACTCATGTTTAAGAATATTATCGCTGAAAAAGTTTTTTTTTCCTCATATAAATGTAAATTTAAGCTATTGAATAGATGAAAATATGGTTGAAGGTATGTAAGACAATGTTGTCAATTTTGTTTTTAAATGACTTCAAAGTGAACCTTGAAATGGTAATTTTATGTGCTGTTTGCTTTGACAGCTACGATCGCGTTACGTGGCAGTTTTTTCAAGAACATTTTTAAATTACCGATCAAAACTTACAAATGCAGTAATTTCTTGTCATCACTTACGGAAAAATATATTCAATAAATATGAGATTTCATTGTTTATTTAATGCATCGAAAAATTATATTTTCAAGAACTGTACTGACCGTTTGTATTTTTTTTTACAGTACTCGGATAAGTTTGAATGGTCCGAATACGAACAGGGTTTGATTCTCGGTGCTTTCTTCTGGTTGTACTGGTCGACTCAAGTACCCGGTGGAATATTGGGGCAGCGATATGGCGCCAAACTCATTTTCGGTGGCGGTAATTTGGTGGCTGCTCTTATCAATTTGCTTATGCCTTTCGCCATGAAGTATCACATAATAGGACTGGTTATTCTTCGCGCCCTTCAAGGTTTCATAATGGTACGTAATAAATTTATTTGGCTTGTGCTATTACGTTGCAATAACGTATCTAGAATAGAAATAATAATGTAATAATATTGTCTTCTTCAGGGAAATATGTATCCATCTCTGAATGGTCTACCAGGAAAATGGGTGCCAGCTAACGAAAGGAGCCAATTTCTCACAGCTTACATGGGTACGGATTATAATATATTGTTATTTATTTTTACGGCTCGTAATATGACTTTTTGCAAATATTGGAGATATTCGACATGTTTATTTTATTTTAATGCTGTTAACAATTCTCAATAATTTTAGTATACTAATGTATTATTGTTAGTCAACTTATGAATACATTTTTGGATCATGAACTCGGAGATAAAGAACTTTAAGAAATTTCAGAAAATTTATAAGCTTAAAAAAGTCAAGAAAAATATTATTTTAATTTTTAGACTCACGGAAATAGAGACAAAAATATGACTTCAAAAAATGAACAAAGATTGGCTTCTCTATGAAAACAATAACTTGAATTAGTGTTCTCTGAGTAGTCACAATAATATAAAAATTTCTAAAATATAGGTAATACTTCGTCCATGTTTATTGACGGATTATTTTAATATCTTTAGGTGGATCTATAGGAACAGCTTTAACTTACCCTCTCTGCGCAGTTATAATCCATTACTTCAACTGGGAAAGCGCGTTTTACGCGACATCGCTAATTGCATTTATTTGGTAGGTGATCTGAATAATAACAATAAAAAATGAATTATGCCTTTCAAATTTAAAGAGCATAAATTATGATTTAATCAGATTGGCAATTATATAGAAATATCTATTAAAGATTCCCAATATTCTTTTGAATTTGTTGTAAAATATCTTCACAAATAATTTTTCGTAGTTCCATTCTTCTGAAATGTAACAATTATCGTTTTTCAGGTTTGGCTTGTGGTGTTATTTAGTTTACAATTCACCTCAGGAACATCCAAGAATCTCAAGAGACGAGCTGGAATATATTCTGAAAAATACGCCGCCGGAGGAGTCGAAGAAAAGAAAAGTGCCATGGGGAGCCATTTTGACGTCGATGCCATTATGGATTACCATTATTGCTCATTGGGGTAGTATTTGGGGATTTTCTACAACACTATCTCAGACCCCGTCCTATTTTAGTTACATTCATGGTTGGAGCATTAATATGGTGCGTATAAAGTGAGAATTTACACAAGAAAAAAATGTAATAATTTTTTTAATTATCGTCCATTTAACGATATTATGTAAATTATAGACAGGAGTACTTTCGGGAGTACCGCATCTAATCCTCTTCGGCTTCGCTTATTTCTACGCGACCTTCAGCGATTGGCTTCTAAAAACGGAGAAGATGTCACTCACATCAGTGAGGAAGATGGCAATAGCCATAGGCACCGGTGGTCAAGCCGTTGCTTTAATAGGTTTGAGCGTCAGTGGCTGCAAACCAATATTGGCTGTAATATTCATGATGTTGGCTACGGGACTGAACGGCACAATGTCTGCTGGAGCAATAGCCACTTTCGTTGATCTCAGTCCAAATTACGGGGGAATTACCTTTGGAATTGCCGGCCTCATAGTTAACGCTACTGGAGTCCTTGTGCCGATGATATGCGGAATTCTCACCAATAATAACGTAAGAATTTCATCCATACCGTATATTTACACATTACTAATTGACCATCCTCAAAATTCCTAAAAAAAAAGGAGGGGATTATTGATCGTTTGAAATAGTAGTCTCATTAGGTTTTTCCTAATTTCCCATACTCTCGAGTATTGTGTGTGTTCGCGTTGGTTGATCGAGGCCTCCAATTGTTTAAACAATTGATTGAGATACTTGCGAGAAGTTTGAGTCGTTTGACTTTCATTACCTTCAGATAAATAGTTATTTTGTGACTCTCGGATTTTAAAGTTCGGGATTTTTTATTTTTTATTTATGCACGAGAACTTGGCCTTGAATATCTTCACTCTACGATTTTTGACGGCTGCGGCTAAGATGCGAAAAGCATACATTCCGCTGAGCTATGATTTAGACTGCAATTTCTACTATTATTTTTTATAAAATTATGGTTGGAAAGCTCGAAAGCTCAAGCAGTAGAAGATGGTCTGTGATTCGGGTCGCGATGTGACCGTAATTTTCAGTGTCGAGACTCACGCGTGATTTTCACCGTGATTAGAACGTGGTCCGATCTGATAGGAGTAAAAAAAAATGTTTAAATGTTATCAGATAACACAATAAATACATGTAGCTGACTTTTCGCTTTTTTTAAATGTAATAATGTCCTTTAATGTAACGATTTTTTAACTTTACAGCAAACAATAGGTCAATGGCGACTTGTCTTTCTCATAGCCGCTGCGAATCTCATCGTAGGCTGTGTAGCATTCATGATTTGGGGAACAGCGAAGGAACAGGAATGGAATAACTACGAGAGGAACAGCCCAGAATTCGGTGAAGAATTGCAAAAACTAAAGGTTAAACCGGATCCACAAACGGTCATTAGCAGCAAAGAAGAAATAATGACCGAGAAACCACCGAAAAGTGAAACTGCTGGGTATGAATGGAAGAATGAATCGAAGACTAATCAATCGTAGAATCACTGTATATAGCAAAAAAAAAAACAATCACTGTTAATGTATATTGTTCAAGGTACAAAATCAAAGTTTCTCCGGAATACAGAATTTATTTAATTATAATCAGCTAATTTGACTACGAATACCAGGTATATTTTTTATTCGATAAGTGATATAGTATTATTATATGTTTTGAATCTTGTCAAATTGTAAATTAATTTAAATAATTTCAACGTGTCTGTAAATAATTTTATCGCATTAGCTGTACCTGCGTGGAAGAAATATAAGCGGATAGACGTAAAACGAGTGTTTCGGCATCCAGCGCGTATTTTGACCCTAGGAAGCCATGCGACCTCAAAAACGACCGTAAAAAAACCATAAAAAGACCCCGAAAATGACAGGTTTTTTAATGCCAAAAAAAAACCATGCGAACGACCTTAAAACGACCAGTAAAGTCGTTGTTTAAAAGGTGGTCGGTAATGGGGACACTGACAAGAGTCTATTTATTTTCCTTTATCTGCGCAAATATTTTAATAAACTGATAGGATCAGAGATATTTCAACCAAGAATTGAATAGATACTGGACCGGTTAATATTATTGCTTAGATAAAGTTTATTGTGTCACAAATCCAATATCTCGATCGGGTCTGCATTATAGGTGTCGAGAATGAGGAAATTTACATTAGAGGTTTGTCGTTGCACTGCAAATCGGCTCATCCATTGTAAAAAGAATGAGCTTCCTCTGTTAATGGATTAATAAATAACACATGCTCTACTTTTTATGTAACAACTGAGAAATTGTCCGCACTGAGAATTTAAAAAAATGTACCCAAAAAAAGCGACGTAAATTTCATTCAGGATACGACTTTAAGATTTTTTTAATAATTAAAAAAATGTTTTCACATAACGTTATGTTTACAATGTTTTCTCAGATCCTCTGAGAATTGAAAAATTTTCGGAAATTTTTTTCGACTACTGTTTTTTCATGGCATTTGTTGAATTCACGTGACTTTAAGTAAACTTTTAACTGTCAAAATAATTTAACCCTTAAAATTGATGGGATTTATGTAACGATGTTCACGCGTGTCCATGAATTTTTCAGTGCGGAGCATAATGTCAGTAACTGCTCAAAATTTTGCGGGAGATGAGCAAACAACAGCGATTAAAAATGGAGACCTTAAGATTGATAAAAAAACGGAATCAATCGCTGAATACCGTTTCGATGCATCAACGAAATTCCAGAAAATCGTGAACGATGAACGTTTGCTCACAACAGAAAAAAATAACCATCGTGAGGAACTGACAGACAACAAAGATAACATAAGCCTCGTAAATACAGATTCCAATGGACCGATCAAATTGGAGCTTTCTTCCACTGGCGCCTGCAAACATGATAATAATGAAGTAACAATAAATTAGGATTCTCTTCAGGCAATATATCAATGATAAATAATCATTTCCGCGAATGATTCAGATACAACCGATAAGACCAACGTCGGGAGATGACGACTCACAGCCGGTTGAAGAAAACAATCATAATTGTGCTGATGAATGTATTTGCAAGATAAAAGAAGCTTCGGGACTTATAGTTGAAGAAATTAAAAAGGTTCTTCGATTATTTTTTCTTTTATGCATCTTCGAATTATAATTTTGTTCAGTATAACAATATTTTTCTATAAATGGAATCTCATTAAGTGCTCTTGACCGTCAATAAATTCTCTAAGGGCATAGATAAATGAAACAGGAAGATATTGAGAATATAATAATATTTAAAAATAATGGGAAAGTGTTTACTAAAGATGACAATAACGATATCAGGTTGATGCAGTAATTAACCGGTTGGCAGCCGAAAACAAATGTCCTTACACACCTAAACCGGAGGATAAGGAAGAGTTTGCAAAATCTGTTGAAAAAAATTCCACAGTCTGTCACGTTATAATCGAGGAACTAAAGAAGCAGAGAAAAGAAATCAACGAAATGCTAGAATTATATGAAAAAACGTCGCAAGAATTTTTGATATTAGAAGGCACTTTAAAAAGACAACTTGAAAAGGTATCAATGGATAATTAATTTTCCTCAGATATTAAAGTAGGTAATTATTTAACATGAGTGAAGATATTTTAATGGATAATCATTCAACATGACTTAAGATATTCTAATGGGTAATTATTTGACATGAGTGAAGATATTCTAATGGGTAATTATTTAACATCAGGGCAATAATTTCAATCAAAATTCAAATTTCCAAGATTTATTATTTAAAAAATTTATTCTTCGTTTATCTTTTCGCAGTATTTTTTTACAGGTCGAACACATAGAGACGACTTTCGAGTCCATATCAAACATCGTGAAAAATGTAAAAGATGATATTATCAATCGCCATAATAGCTTCTTGTTGGAAGCGGAATTGAGACGTAAGCGAGCGGCTACTCGAGAAGAAATGTTGAAAGTTTTCTCCAATTGGTTAATGTCTTTGGAAGAAAAACGTTGCGAAGATCGCAAAGCAGCAGATATTATGGTGGAAGAAGCGATAGAAGAGAGAAAAAGAGATAGAGCGATGTTAACAGTGGTGATCGGGCAGCTTCAAGAAGTTAAAAGGATTGAGACATTGCTAAAGACGCAGCAAGCCAAGATGACCCAAGATACTTTACAAAAAACAGGTCGGTTTCCAAGATTATTTACCGATCATAATATTTGGGATGACGAGGTTGATATTTTACACGCAATTAAAACATAGTTTTCCATAGTTTTCGTTAGTGATCTAACTTCTACAATTTTTAATATATCGGGCTCAAATTTGGTACACAAGTAAAGTGTGAGCAAACAAAGAATAAGTTACAATTTGGTGCAAATCCGTCATGATTAAAAAAAATTATGACATAAGGAATTTTTCGAAAAATTACTTTTGGCGTTCCAACTTTCACAATTTTCAAGATATGTAGCTCAAATTTGGCACGCAAATAAACTGTGGGTAAACTAAACATGAATTAAAATCTAGCGAGAATCTGTCAAGGGGTTCAAAAAATTTTTTTTTACAAGGCTGCAAAGTAGAACTTTGCAAATTGCTTCCTCACTATTGTTGAATTTTTACAAAGCGTTCTCTATCAGGAAACCAAAATAGATTAACATACTTCTTTATAGAGGTAGACTTGTAAAAATCCAGGAATATCGAGGAAGCACTTTTCAAGGTTCTACTTTGTTTTGAACCATTAATTCGTAAAATTGTAACCAATTTGTCATTGATAGTTTCTAAAAATAGCCTAAATGCACTGATTGCAGAGACTCTACCGTCCACGATGCAAGCTCCATTATGCACATGTGCATACCCGATAAACGTATCTGCTATTATTTCTGGTCAATGCGATAATGCCAGAGGGAACTGTTGTTTGAACATAAACCCAGACCTACATTTTAACATCGATTCGAATCCATGTCCCGGAGGTGTTTATGGTGTCAGGGCCACAAATGCATTGGGTTCACCGATAGAAAATAAAAACGACATGTCTTCTTCGCCACCAATTCGATACTACAAAAGTATTCACTTACCCATCAATTATTATGATCATCGGGTTCCTAGAGGTGGTCGAAAGTCACCGACAAACTGCTTCAGGCGTCAAAGAAGAAATATAAAAAATGTAAATTTAGAAAATTCTGCAACGTCTAAATTTGATTGATACAGCGGTCTATTTTATTTCGACCTTATGAATGATCATTAAAAATTATCGTATCACTTTAGATAAAATTCCAAACCGATCTTAAATCGAATAATAGCCATTTTATTCATGCTCGTCTAAAGACATTATTAAACATTGTAAAACGCATAAAGTGATACTTTTCATGCATGCATTATATAAAAATGTTATCATCGCTTTCCGTGAGAGGATTTTGAAAAATACGGTGCAAATTACACTTCGAGTATTTGAAGCAGCAAATGAAACGAGTAAAACAATCGAAATTCGGTTGTACATGATGTTGAGGTTCAAAGTGGTCCACAGAGTACGATTGGATTTTTCCTTTATTATCAGAAACACAAAACAATACTATGTATAATACAGGGTTCAATAATACGAAAAGAATGTAAAAAACTGTTCAAACTCTTAAAATTTTTACGACAATTGGTCCATTGGAAGACGGTGAAATGAATTGTGATATAATTAATCACGGATATTATACGGAGTTTATGGAGATCATAAAACATGTGTGCGATCTTGTTTTAGCGTGTTTGTGTTTGTGTTTTTTTTTTCTGTAGAGGGAATAGATAAATGCAAGTTTCCATTTATAGTAACGACATCGTGAATATAAAGTATACATGCGTACACAATAGTGCGACTAGCGTCAAAAGTGCAATGGCTTTCGATAACAGAATCCTTTGAACGTTAGATATACGCTAGAACTTACATAGGAATCCAGTAATCAGGTAAGTCGAATTTTTTTTATTATCTATGATATCTCTATAAATTGTATATATATTATTTTTGTTTATATATTAATAAATAGTACTTTTGACTGTACGTTCATTTTAAACTTTGTATATGTTAAATTTTCTTCCAGTATCGCATCTATGCAACAAACAGTTTTGTTTTCCTTTCCTCTTTCAATAATCATATCTCGATTTTCGGCATTTTAAAATCAGTATATCTTTCAAACAGATACAATTTCGAGCACAACCTTGTAAAGAATCAGGAATGAGCGAAAGCGAGATTAATAAATAAATAAATATTACTTGAGATGCGATAAAAAATTGTAGTGATTATCAGTGTCAGTGGCACCGAAATAATTAGCCAACCAGCGGCTATGTAGTAATAATGTGGCTACTAATGTAGCTATGGCGGTTTCAGAGTATTTCTGTTTTACCTTACGATTGGCGAATGAAGCTGTAAAATCGTCTCTCCGTACGTCAAAAATGGTTTTGATGATTCTATTTTCTTTCATTTTCATCATAATAACCAACAATCAAGATTCACGGAGTAGTCATTATCTTTGAAACCCTAAAAATCGCATCGTAATCAACCGAAACGGAATGATCTTATCTGTGAAATTAGCTGCTATGGTGTCAGAATATATGTAAAACGACCTATCTAAAATTATGCGCTCGCATTATGTTTGCCCGAAGTCAAACTACCTACTTTTACTCCCATACTTTAGAGAGGTACACGATTTTCATTAAAAAACCGTATTTATTACGTTTCTAGACTACCCTGTGTGCTTTGGATAGTACAATAGTCAAAATGAGAACGCGTCTCTAATTAAAAAAAAAAAAAAAACCACTTCGTGAGCGAAGTTCAATAGGAATACGAGATATGGCAGTAGATTAGACATTCTATAAACACTCTGGCACGTAAGATATCATCACGATCAACAAATCACGTTTCTTCTCACGAAAACGCGAGAGAAAAACGAAGCTGGTCCTTCCGCCTTTATTTCAGCGAAAATATCAAATACTGCTTAAGAATGCCTTCGCAAATAGTATTCTTGGAACGTATTCATTTAGTAAATGTATTATTATGCCTTCATTAACATTTAACTATTTATATTATGATTTTGTAACGACACATCGATTTTTATCGATGGATATTACTAATATACTTTCTGCTCAATTTCTCAATTTTTTTTTTTTTTGTAACGGATTCTAAGTAACGGTTCTATGGACAAATATATCTTTGATTACCTTTGAGATAGTTGGTTGAACGGACGCGTATTCGCGAGTTTGTCTGCTCCACTTTTCGCCCTATTAATTAATTTTTTTTCATTGCCTATCTTAGACATTAGTTGGGGGGTCCATCGCACAAATAATCGATTTAACGACACTAGCCGCGGCTAAAGAAGCGTACGGCTGCCATTCTTTCACCCGAGAACCGTCCTTGTAGTCGGAAATTCCGCGAACTACTGCGAAACTGTCTCGACAATTTCCTAGGATGCTCTCTACGACGGCGTCCATTTCACCGTCGAAAGCGAGAGTGCCAAATCGCGTAGCGAACTTTTGCCGCAATTGATCGTCCCTCGCGATATGACGTCCGGATCCCACGGGGGCAAGATGAATACGAGGACAACCATCCAGTCTGAAATTGCACGAAATTTCCATTAACTTTTTGCTTCAAACGACCCAACTTTCGTAAAGGCCTAAAATATGGAGTATTCTACGTCAAATCCTCATAGATTTTGTTCATTTCTTAATATGATGTTATTACCGACCCATAGAGGCCTCGGAATTTTTTTCAGATTTTTTTTACAAGTAGTAACATTTTTGAATCCTCGAAAAAAAACCGATTTTAAAAATGCCATATTTAAAAATCTGAATAAATTCAGACTAATTATATGATTAAAAATATGATTTTTGACTGCCATGTGATAATGTGATCTCAATATTTAATTTTTTTTTCACTTTTTTTTTTTCATGTCGCAATTTGATTTCTAATTTTTTAAATCAGGACAACTTTCTTAAATATCTATGGATCTCAATTTCTCTGAAGACGGACTACCCGAAAACAGTTGTTATTGTTAAAAAAAATTTCGCAAATGCATTTCGCAAGAGAATATCGCTTGGATTTATATATAAGGCCTTAATTCGGTCTTTTTTTACCTCTTATTCGTCGAATCTTCCGGCGCTTGTGGATGAGTGACTTCAATCACATCCCTGTCGCCAATCGCCATGTACAATTTGTCGGACTCTGGGGGTGGCGCTTTGAAATCGTGTTCCGATTGAAGACTCTTAAGATTTTCAAGCCCCTCGCTCAAATATGTTTGCCAGGGCGGAGATGATTCACGTTCGGCCTACAGTTTTTCGAGAAGCTTAGACTCATTCTTTAAATTTTTATCCACAATGTTATGTATATTCGAAGAGAATTTTAAAAAAAGCTGGCAAATGTATTGATATTTGTTGAAGAATTTTCATTTTCACTAATGGATTATGAAAGTTTTTTTTCCGATCGTGGAAGAGGAATATTTTTATATTGACAATATAAGTCTATCCATTGATTAGAAATGGTTCTGTATAAATTGGGATTTCCAGTCGGATTTGATAATTTGCTGATGATTAAAGCGCGAATTTGTGAACTTGTAATTGCCCGACTGTCAGTAGCGCTTTCTAACTAAAGTATCAACGAACGCCCTGATAGGGCTCAGCTTGTAGAACTCTGTTCGTTAAAGTTCAATGAATGAATAACTGAATAAATTAGTATGTAAAAATGCTGTACCTGTTCTCTGAGATTCGTAGCTATTTCCTGTAGTCCCAAATTCGAAGGACAATACTCTTTGGTCTCGAAGTGATAACTTCCGGTCTCGTTCAATTTAGCACTCTCGCAGTAAACGTAAACGTATTTCTTGGTATTTTCGGCCGGATGTGACACGACAACGTCACCGAGTCTCACGTGCTTATTGTAATCGGTGTAATGGGGAACACCACCACCGACGCCGACCAAAAACACGAAATCGACTTTTTGGAAGGTCCCCAAAAGACGCGTTGTCGTATTTCCCGCGGCGGTCATAGCCTCTCGCGTATGACCAATCGTT
Source organism: Tromatobia lineatoria (assembly GCA_949699805.1). Lineage (NCBI taxonomy): Eukaryota > Metazoa > Arthropoda > Insecta > Hymenoptera > Ichneumonidae > Tromatobia > Tromatobia lineatoria. The sequence continues at coordinate 23,180,901 of OX453036.1, forward strand.
GGCAATTTTGTGCAGACGATTCGATGAGCACCGATATTTCCTAACGTGTAGACGTTCGATTCGCCTGTAATTAATTTTACGATCATTAGAAACCGTTTCACAGATTTCAATGCGATGAAACCGTGATCGTGTATAATACACGTGCATATTGTGCTTTCATGATCATTGTGTTGTTTTGATGTTATTAACAATTTGGACAGACGAATGAACAAAAAATTCTCTACACTTGATACAAATCTTCTTGTAAATCGCTATTTAAAACGTAATAGATTATTACGAAGAACGCGAAAAAACAAATAACGCGTAATAATTCATCATTGAACTAATAATGTGAAAATCTTGGTGATAGTACAGCAAAACTGAAAAGCGTTCTTGTGCTAAGTGATTTGTTGTTGTACTGCGATTTTTGTACCAAGCATCTTTTTCTTGAAAGCAATCAGCAACATCTTGTTTGTCTAACAAGATGTTTTCTCACCACATGGAAACATAAGTTTAAAACACAAAGTGCTGACCTGATACCAAACCCTTAAAAAACAATGAATCAAAAAATATACAAGGATATAACATGAAACACAAATGTTGAGACAGAGTAAATAACTGATACGACAAATGGGAAGAGTGAATAACATATAAAATAAGATGGGTGAGTGACGGCACAGTAGAACGACGTCGAATTGGACTCCTTTTGATAATATAACAACAATAGCTCCACCTATTGTATAATTATCGAAGACAAGTGATTTGGAAGCGTTTGAGTGATTCTGAATAGCATTACAAAAAATGAACTATGTCACAGACTACTTTACCAAATCGGCAAATCACTCGTGGAATTCCATCTGTTGCATCAGGAGAACTCGCGGTACCTAAAGTTTCATGCACGATGTAATTGGGAAAAAAATGACTACGGAGAATATCACGTCAGAACTGAATGCTCTATGTGATGATACGGAATAATATAATTAAAAATCACATATGATTTTCGGAAAACGGGCCATGAATAATTAGCGGTACATTTTTTTACCGAATTCATAATTTTTTCAATTTTTTTGGACCTCAATAAATTTGGCGTTTTTCTGCGTATTTCGTATGATTTTCGTAAGTATTTTTCGAAACTGTATAAAGTTAGCTCTTATATCAACATAAATGATTTAAAAAAGTATCCCAAACAAGAGAAATTCACAAATACAAACATCTGTGATTTGAATGTATTGTGATGAATGTCGCGCTTGGATCTTCCATAAGTCCAAAACTTTGCAAAATTCTGCCTTCACGTGTACGAAAGTTTTGTTTTAAATCCCGTGCATAAATATTATTATAAAAGGCTTAGCTTACCAACTGTTGTGTAGCGTACGAAAGTTTCTTTGTTCTCAATCATAGAATCGACTGCGAGTTTCTCGCAGTACTGGGCTGTGATTATGGCTATCGTTGGTTGCTTTGAACTTGCCATAGTCGGCATTTGCTTCACAACCTGTAAATTCAACATAGCATGTTAAACACGGCCTGTCGGTCTGTAATGATTTAATAGGCTTGGAGACGGGTACATACTTGAATCTGAGTGTCTTGATGAGCCACTCTAGTGAAAGCCCCATGCTCCATCGCTTTGACAACCCCTTTCTCTTGAAGTTCCTTTATTATCGCGGTCACCGCAGCTGGAGCCCAATTGTGTTGTCTGCAAGAAATTGCATCCATTTATGTTCTCTCTTTTTGAATGGTAACAAAAAAAGAAAAGTTCTATTATAAATTTATCTCACTTGGCTATATCCTCGATCGTAACTGGATTTGGATACGCAGACTCAATGAGTTCCAATACCTTTTCTGGCGTAAGTTTAGTCATTTGACCCAAAATTGTTTCGTCTGTGGATACTGTTGATAATCATTACAGAGCTATTACTTTCATTTTCACAACGGAGATATTCGATTCCTCAAAGAAGAGGAATTTTTATCGTTCTATATCATAGATGAATCATGTATTCTAAATTTAGAAATGGTAGATGATCTGCTAAGAAAATATGGACGTTGAACGAGTGCTCAATTGTTCATGAATATGTATAAGATGAATGTTTTTTTAAGGCGATGTGAAACACTCAATCCCTTTCTAATATCGCTGTGCATGTTTTTCTATCTAGTTCAAGTTGAAAAAAGAATCTGCATAATTGTGAAGTGGAGTCCACTTTTCTCTAATTTTGCGGATCATTATGGAAATAGTCAGGCATAGTTTTTTGGGGCCGAGAGTTCGCTTACATTATCAAAGAAAGGTTACGTATAACATGGAGAAGAATTTGAAGATAGTAAAAAAAAATCTATCGGAACATTTCTTAAGTCTCCGTGGCCGTTTTGCAAAATAGCTTTCAGAATTTTATGCGAAACTCGTTCCGAAAGTCTGAGAGACTCCGACCACGATTATTTTTATCTACGCAGTAAATCAACTGTGTAAAAGAAATTCGAATCACGGTTTTTGTTACTGATCGGCTACAAATGTTCAATCAGTATGAGAAATCTGCAAACCGTGATAAGATCTGTTAACCTGTTTTTTCTTTTAAATGTCCAAGATTTTCAGCTAAAGGAAAATAGGATCTCGGGTTCTATTGATTATGAAAGTGGAAATAAAATCGTATTTTTTGTAGTTAAAAATTTTGCGGCAATTTTGAAAACACATGAATAAAATATCCACTATCGACCACTTGCGAATATTGCGGGGAAAAAGGGGTGTCACATCACCTTAAAGCGAAATTGCTGTAAAAAGAAATTAAAAGCAGATCCAAACCATGAAACTTATTGATCATATACAATTGAAGAAGATGATCTAGATGTAGGCAAACTGCAACAAATCTTGTTACATCAATATTGTCATGGATACGTGTCTATGTATAGATTGGCGACGTGTAGCGTCCGAAAACCACACGCAAGAAGTCGGTAACTTTCATGTCAGAACAGAGTAACGGAATGAGAGCGTATAGTAGATTAAAAACATACAATTTCGTTTCGGACAAAATATACTATAACAAACATAACTTTCTAACTATTTGCACACTAAAAAGTGCCCTCATCTATTAACAAATGGGTAAATCGTGCATTTGTGTTGACTGTAGCGGCAATTCGAATAAATAATATATTAACAGGTTCACTGCTACACGAAATGGCATTAAATATTGTACAAAGGAACAGGAGCGAGAACCGAACTAAACGTTTTTTACTTTGTATAAATGAATTTGCGAAATATTTATCAATTATTTATTGTTCCGATCAATAAAATTACTGATACCTCAGAGTATTTCAGTATCAATGAGCCTGTTGAAATGATCAATATTCAACAACCCGGGCTTAAAGATGTCCGAGCGCGATGGGGTGCTCAACGCGCTCAAAAATGAGAATTCACAGAGAAATTTGAACACTTCCCGATAGAAGAAAAATCTTTAAAAAATCAAGCATACAAAAGGTGCGCAAAAGAATTATTTTGAATATTAATAATTACAAAAGGTTATTAACAAATAGGTTTTAAAAAAATTATTCAACAAATTATCCGTCATTATCCATCCATAATAACATTTTGCAATTATTAATATGGTCAATCAATCTTTTCCGCACCTTTTGGTTTTTTTTCAGATTTTTCTTCCGTCGGGAAGTGTACGAATTTCTCTCTGAATTCTCACTTTTCAGGAAGTTGGCCACCTTCACGCTCCTACATCCTTAACAAACTGATAGTACATGTGACTGTGTATATAAACTTAGGGTCTAGTGAGAATGTGTACCTAGTTTATAGATGAATAACAAAGTAAAATTGCTTTGCAACTAGGAGCCTCAGTGAAAAAAAAAACAAACAACAACAGAACGTCATTGGAGAGCAATGCAAAATTCTAAATTCCTGACCGAACCTGATATCCACATATTTTGCATAGATGAAGGGAAGGTGAACATTGAGTCGCCAGTTCGAGCTGCGAATAATACAATAAATAATGGATTTATATACCATTGGGGAGCTGCATGCTCAAGGACTTAAACATTGAGAGGAACGTTGATACTGTGCAAAAAAAAAAAGGAAAAAAGTCAACGCTTATGTCGATTATTTTTGTCCAGCTAAATGATTTGATTTGCCTTAATTAATTGTGGGTACTTTTGTTTCAAAACGAATCATATCTTTGGGCACTTTTTGCAGATAATAAATCGTATGTATAAAGTTGAAAATACGTAGATCTACGAAAATATTCGCTCTGACCGTATTTGAAGAATGACATGTTTTCATTAGTCCCATTTTATCAAAGAGTTTTTTGCCATATAAGTATAAGATTCGTTCCAAACTTAAAGCTAATTGCCCTCTCATCTATTACGTGAAGTCACTAATTGAATTCCCGATAATGACCATTGGCTCTCCAAGCGAATTATGACCTTGTGTTCTTCTTATAGATGTTAAGTCGTATATATTTGTAGAAAATTTTCATGAATATTATCTTTTTTAATATCCGAGGAATTCCTGATTTCGATATTCCTAGTTGATCGAAGTTGTTTAATCTATTTGCATCGAATTTTAAGCTAATTTTTTTGCTACATTCGTAGTCTAGATTAATTTTTCTCTCCACTATTGTCTGATTGATGTCACTATTTGAATTACACTCATTCTCATAACTCTTTAGTAATTGATTGCTTAGGTACTGAAAAGTCTGTTACAGTCCATATCTAGCTATGTGGATGTTAATTCACATCGACTATAGCCAATGACACTATGGTATTGAGCCATAATTGGCTGAGATAGAATTCTATAGTATTAATTTGGAACAGTAATTGAAAGTTTATTGAGAATGTACTCACATGGTCTTACTGGAAGACTCACTGGCTCCTCCAACTGCTTTAATTCCACCTCTAACTTTTGAATACTGGGAAACTTGTGTTGCATTAACTTCATAATTTTTTTAATGAAACCCACATAATCTGCAACACCAAAAGTGACAAAAATGTAGAATATCATACTATCAAAAACGGTCTAAGTTAAATCACTACACAGTGAAAAAAGCTTTTTCACAGAAACAGGTAAAGAAAATTTACTACATGATGATAACATAACATCAATGTATAATTATGCTAAATTCGTCATGAAAGTCATATTAGTTGGAGCACGCATATTAAAATTTATGTACAGTCTTCTGAATACATGGATGAGTTGTGTTTTTAAGATATGTTAACTTTACTTTCACGACACGTACAATGCATTTTTATTTTTATCCATGTATTAAATTTAATTTCCTATACGGGTTTAGTAAAAATACGATACATTGAATTGCTATACAATATATGAGTTTTTGAGTTATTTTTTACAGTATATAAGGAATAAACATGGAAAGTTGAAGCTTGCAAATGGTTCTCCCATTACATAATTTAGTCCTGGAAATACAGATAAAAACAAAACTCTCCATAATTATACAGAATATGGTTAGAGTTATTGTATATTTATGTCCATACCTCTGGGAAATTCTTGTGGGGTGACCAACTCTCGAAAGAATTCTTGTGCAACACTGGGTTGATCATTTTCTGGTAAATTTTTCTTAAACCAGAACTGCAAGGTTCTTGATTCTTGTGTATGTTTGCCTGTTTGTGCACTGACCAGGAACACTCGGAATTGAAGACACAACTGGGCAGGCTGAAGTACTCCATTTGTAACTATAAACGATTTCACTATTTTTACATGTGCTCGTAATTATCAGCAGAGAAAAGTTGCAAAATTGTTGAATCGTACCGGCTACAGTCTGCTTGTTTATCACTATCCCTGTATGATCTCCACCTGCTACATGAACATTGGACTCATTGCCATTTTTGGCAGGTTGATCCAGTGTCTGTCTCTCAATTATCAGAGTAGTAGAATTACTTGTCTTAGACTTTGGTGTCATCACAATGTGTTCTGTATTCGGTAAACAAACAATTTTTAAAAAATTAGTGTTTTTTCTCCAATAGGCAATAAAATTAATTGGCTTTTTATTTGATAATTTCAAAGAGTATTTGCTGATTTTTGGGAATCATTTTTAAATGATTTCCAGAAAAGGTTAATACAAAAAATATTCATGAAACCTCTACATCAAAAGCATTAATTTGTGAACAAAAATTAACAGTTGCGATAAAATGTAGTAAAAAATGAAATCAGTTTTTGATCACGGAATTAAATATAAAAATTTCTATTGCCTGTATTCAAATTAAAAGATTGAGTATTTTACAGTTGGAAACATAAGAATTTTGGTTTTTTTTATTTACATGGTTTTTCCTGTAATGAAAAAGAACTTAGTCTGACAAATTATAAAGCCATGTAATTCCTGAGATAATTAAAAACAAATATTAATGATGATTTTAATATAAGATAATATATGGAAAATAGGAATTTTCTTCCCCTGCTTTGTGACTACAAAAATTTATTTTTTGCATTATTTGGCAAAACTTTGATTGAATAAAAATTACTGGTTTACAAACATATTTACAGTAATTTTGCATAAGTAACAATTATTTTTAAACAAAAATAAACGTTTGCTGAAAACTATATTAAGAAAAGGATTTTTTTTGGTTATAGAATTGAATATAAAAATCACTGCAATGCTGAAAATTGAATTAAAAGATGTAAAGCCAAAATCCCTTGAAACAAAATTTAACGCTAGATCATTATTACTAAAAAATCTAAAAAGTAAACAACGTAAAAAGCAGTAAATGTGAAATGTTAATTTGAAACTTGGGTGAATATCGAATCAGTTAAGTCAGTTTTAATTCGATAGACCATTTAAGCGATCGTGAGTCACGTTACTGATGTCAGAGCATGACGACAGTTCGCTCAAGTCAAGCGGGACTAAAAAGTTAATCGTAATCAATGGCAAGTACTCGGAGATAAATAAAACTATTGTATAAAAATTGAAAGTTCGTCGCCTTACCAGTCTTTTGATCGTCCATTATGATTGTCGAAATAGCTGAATTCAGCGAATGCGCTTAGAAATGAGAAAATAATAGCTGAATGGACCGTTTGCGAAGCTGCAAAAACGAATTGATGAATACTTTGTAGCGAGCGTAACAGCTGCCGCTATCTCAACACCCAGTGACTGGCCCGGACTGGGAAATACTAACGAGAGAGGCAATTGCACTGACGAGTGGCGCTCCTGCAAAAACGGCGCGGTCATTTGTGCGCATGCGCGTCGCGGGGCGTTGCATCTTCGATACGTTCATCGAACTAACGGGGAGCTGTGCTATATATATCGCAATACAATGGGGACATTACTCCGGAGGGTGCAATGCTCTACATAATATTACCGACATAATTACTTCATTCATAGTCATAGTTATAAAATTTTAAGTAATTTTAATAACAAAACTTAGATTTTCGATTAATATGCATTTTTAGATTTTATCTTTATAGATATATGTGCCGATACTATCTAAGTGTAGTATGTAATTTTACTTTTTTGGTCATTTTCTATTTCATCGCAATGAACAATGACCAATTTCGAAGATATACTTTGAGGCAGCTTAAGTTGAACTCTTGTAATGTTCATGTTTTTAAGTATATTTTGAATGGTAACAATGTATTTATTGCCAAATCAATATGGGTCATTGCACTAAATATCGGACAAAAATCAGGCTCTTAAGTTTTTAGTGCTCTTTGTTTTCATGATGAAATTTGTTAGACTGAAATAAAGAGCAAGGCCGAATTTGAGATTTTTTGCTCATCATTTCCGAGGGGAATCGTGTCCTTTAATTTTGAAATGGAGACTTTTACTTAGAATTATAACATCTTACCGAATCTGATCAGGAACATGCAAAGTAAATAAAATAAATAAAATATTTAAGTTTACATTCGACAATATTTTGAAGGTGAATAAGTTTCAAATGATTTGAAAAGTCCTTCTCGATGCTTACCTCACTTTTCATCGAATTTTCATTTATTGGCGAAATTCTGTGAATTTAGGAAAAATATTACTTTGGATTTTTCTGCTCAGTTCGGTAAGATAGTCCAATTCAAAGTTTAAATTTTCAGTTTAAACTTAAAGGAGACGATTCCCTTTGAGAATGATGAGCAATAAATCTCAAATTTGTTACAGTACAGTGAACCGAATCTTGAATAAAAAGGAGCACAAAAAATTTGAATGTCTGATATTTGTTTGAATAAGTCGAATGCATGGTTTTTCTCCTTTAAAAATTCGGGTAAGCGAAAAACCGTGCGTTGAATTGCCACCAATTTTTTCAAAATCGTTATTGCCCTCTTTTTCTTTTGTAAATTTCATCATAATAAGAATCTATGACGGAAGTCATCTTCAGGACAGCTGATGTTTAATTTTTTTAAATTTATGATTGACGTTTGATCTCTACACATTTTTCTAGCTCAGCCTCGCGGTGGACTTTTTTGCATGCTGAGTAACACGTCCGGCGTAGCGAAACGTCTGTTCCCGTTTCGCTTCATCGATAAAGACGTCGCACTTTTTTCTTTTGTAGAAGTTTCCACCTTTGTTTTGTTATTTGCTGGTTGCCGGGGAGAGATTTAGGTCGTGGGCTTGAAAAAACCTGAATTTTCGATCTGTTTTGAAACGTATTAAATAGTATAATTTTCTTATTTTACAGAAACTATGAAATATGATTCGAAGACCTTTAGAAATTTTTGTAAATAGCCGTAAGCCGTAGCAAAGTATTGATTGTTAATTCGGCTTATAGCAACGACAACAGGAAATTGAACGGTTTTTGTTATAAGCACAGCTTTTGTACGATGTTCAGCGAGAAAAAAATGTAAAATAGAAAATATTAGACCATCTTCACAGTATCAATTTTCGATGAAAGTTATTGATATTTCAATACTAGATATGAAGCAATATTTGAAAAAGGTTGTATTCCAAATTCCTTTCGATCTAAATAACTATGATCAATTATAAGAAATGCTGCGGTAAATAAATTTTTCTCGAATAACAAGAAATAGTTTAAGGTAATATTTTAAAATTGCACTATTGTTCGCGGTTGAAAGTTCTTGCCAAATTTTCTAAACGGGAAAGTATCATGTTTACATTTTTATTCAAACATTGCCTATTGCAGGAATTTCAAGGTTTCGCGAAAGGAATAAGACTGTATCATAGCTCACTGCAACAGGAAATTTATTGACCTAATAATACAACACACGCAGTTAACGCAAAGTTTTATACAGATCAGTTTGATTTAGACGCTTGAACAAAATGTATAACTTAATATCGACAGAGTTTTGACAATTTAATAAATTATGACAGCACAAAATTGGGTTTCTTTATCCATAAAATTATTTAAAAAAAGAATTGGATTCATAACATAAATATTTGATGGACATGGAATTAAAATCTGACTGCTATAGCTCATGTGTTTCCTAATTGTTGCAGAGATTTTACAATAAAAAAAATTAATACAACGTATAATATAGATTATTTACATAACATAAAGCGTAAGGTTATGAGTACGCGATGGTCACAGGAAGTTTTTCTCGTCACCATCGAAACAACAAATATGTTAGCACGAACGCGAGTCTTTTGACTTGGCGCCGAATACAATTCGTCGACGGAATTGCCGGTGATTGGCAAAAAAACGTGACGGCCTCCGCTACGACTAATCGTGCATGTTATACTGCCCATAGTTGATATTAGTGGTGACGGTATTTTGAATTTTGAAAATCACCGACTCTTTGATACAATAAGTTAAATTCTTTTTTCTTTTTTCTGCTGCTATGTAATTTTTAGTGAAGCTGTTTGAAGTTTCGATTTCAAAAAGAGCCTGTCTCAATATTCCGTTTATCTGATAGGTACGGAAGAAATCGACGACATGGATGTAAGACTTGATGGCCCGGAGCTCAGATTAAGTTTATCCAACTCTTCGTCGGCCTTGTTGTTCTTAAGATCCTGTTGCGTATATAAAAATTTGTTCCATTCATCTCCTCGTGGATGTGCCAAGTTCTGAAAATTAAAAAAGAGAAACACATTTGATGTAAAGTAATAATGTAAAAAGAAAATGAAAAGCCGAATCTTATAAATGTGTTCCTAACATTTTTCTAACAATTATTTTACGCTGTTTTAAATTGTTTTAAATAACCGGACATGAGAATCACAAAGATAAAACATTTCCGCGTAATATATGAACTCTGTCAATTTACCTATTCATTTTACCATTTCAGATTAGCCCCATGATGATCATATAACACTACCACTTAAAGAAACTTCATGTGATTTTTTTTACATTTTTCAATCTAATATTTAACAAAACGCCGTTTTGTTTTCAAGTGAACGTATTTTGCAAACTTGTATTTTCTAAAAAGAATATCTCCACTTAAAAGCTGTAGTTTTCTGTTAGCTTCTGAATGGAACATATAAGATAATTTCCAAATTAATTGCAAAGTAATGAGTAATGTAGCTGAGTGAAATTACTTATTCGCAGAGTGATAGCTAATAAAAACGGCAGTGCATTACAATAGTAATGAATTCTTCATAACACTGAATAAAATATACCTCAGCGACATCGTAGACCCAAATCTTTCCAGAATCGTCACCGACGGTCACGTGGAAGCCGCTGGGAGTCCAAGAAACTCTATTTAAAGCCGGGCAACCATCTACAACGACGCTGGCTGTCGGTACTTCGGTATCTTGATTCAAGTTCCACAAATCCAATCTGCCAGAGTCATCGACAGCGGCGAAGAGTGCAGGATGCGTTGGGGACCAAGCGACGTCGTAGACATAGTCACCGTTGTGCTCGAAAGAGTACAAAGGTTTATTTTCTTTCAGACTCCACAGCTTTATTGTCCAGTCGATCGATGAGGTAAGGAATAGATGCGAAAAGTCTATTCCTCCTTGAACGGCGTGTGCGCTGATGCCGGTCACAGGACCTTGGTGACCTTCGTAGGTCTCGGTAACACCGGCTCTTGTGCCGTGGCGACAAGCTTACAGAAAAATCAAACGATATCTTATCGAGATCAAAATTCTCATTTTAGTTTGGATTCTCTTAAAATAAATTCCACAACAGTTTTCCGATTAGTCATGCATTAATAAATTGAAAAATAAATAATAATTTTTTTTTATATTATAAAATATATAATATATTTTTTATATATATTTTTATATATAATATTTTTATATATAAAAATAAATAAGATATTTTGTTTTATATCCTAATGTTATGGTACAGCTCTGTTAACATTAATGAAAAAATAAGAGAAAAGATTGTGATACGCTTTTAAAATAAAAGCATGTTTCTAAATTTTGTCAGCAATATGATTGCATATTCTGGTGATTAGTGATTATAACATTAATCTAAGCAATAGCTGAATAGAGTGAGTTCGAAAATAATGGGTGTGAAAAAAAGTATTGTAATGATAGTGTTATCAAATACCAGAGAAGACAGTTCCATCTTCGCTGCCAACAACGAAATTGTTTACATCTCCATGCGGGAAAGCTAGACACGTAACCGAGATTGATTTTGACTGTTTCGTCTGAACGTCGAGTGTCTCCTGAGGCTGCGACAACATGTCCAAGCTCCACGAGCACATTTTTCCGTCTGTTGATATACTGATCAAATTGTGAGCATTTTGCGTGCCAACGACGTTCAAACAGTAAACTGGATGCTGTGAAAAAAAACGTGAGTTCTTGTTATTGCTTTTTGTAGTTTTTTCGCACCGCCTTTAGCAAAACTCAAACTTTTTTTTTTTACATTTGCTTCCAAAATATTATTTTAGCAATTAACAAATAAGCGATTCGTACCGTATGAGCGCTTGCTGATAACGGTGTACGCTGAATTGGCGTTCTTTTTTGAACTCTGTTGTCCCAGAGAACGATCTGGCCGGAATAGGTGCCACCGAGAATCAAGTTCGGATGAAATCTAGCGAAAGTCGTCGACATAACTGGCGACTGACAATGGAATATGTATTCCGGTGTCGTTTTCTTGAACTTTGTGTTCCATACGAGGCATACACCGTCTGGATCATTTGGAGTATCGTCGTTGTTGGTGTAAGACGCAGCCAAAAGTTCGGGAAATTGCGGGGACCAATCCATCGATGTGACACAACGATTGCGTGACCAACGCTCGCAGAAGAAGGAACGGTTCAACCAGAGACGCTGATGGCTCTTCTCGTCGCTGCAAAGACAATGAATCATAAAATTTTACGTGCATCGGATACAAATAAGCAGCGGAGTCATTTACGTCTGACGTAATTCTTAATTTTGTATAGAAATTAAATTTTGGAATATCGAGAAATAAATATATCTTTAAGGAGGTTGCAAAGTCACATTGCATCCTCACTTTCCATTCGTCTCAGAGCTTCTTCTGTAAGATTATTTATTTATTTGACAAATATAAACTCGCACATACATACATCCATACAGACATTTATTCTGAACCATTTTGCTTCCTCATAAAGAAAGCTTTGTTTTTGTGAAAAAAATTCTCGGGTTTTCACGTTTTATTATGCTATGTGTATGTGAACGATTCTACCGAAAATGCACTTCTTTAAGAGGGTAAGGAAGCACTATAGATATTTAATTTTTCAAATCACTTTGGAATGTTAAAGTTTATCTATGGATCTTTGCAACTTACATTCCTTCCTCGCCATCCAAAGTTCCTGTGTAATCGGTATAAATGTCGACGGATTCTGCAAGAGCGCGTTCAACAACTCTGCTGGTTCTATCCAGAAATCGCTGGAATTCCTCGGAGAGAATAATCATTTGTTTTTCTTCTTCGCTGAGCTCTCGAACTATTGGGATCAAAAGTATAATTGTTATAAAACGATATTTTCTGGTAAAATTTTAGTTATATCAAAACGAATACTTTACCCTCTTTAGGTGGCTTTTCCTTTTCTTTCTCTTGTTCGACCTGAGTGAGGGCAGGCTGAACTTCTTTGACCTGTGGCAGGCCATGAGGAAGTATTCCAGGTGGAAGTTTGCTCTGGAAGCCATCCATATGAGGCAAGCTGTTCTCTTCATCCTCGGCTTGGCCATCATCATATGTCAAAACTGTGGTGAATAAGCCAGCCCCGAAAAGATAGCCTAACTCTACTACGATCTCCTAAACAGTCACTGTCGCTACTTCTCTAATATGAAAGTTTGTATCGAGTTACCGATGACAAAATGCAAAGCACTGGCGATACTTGAGGACTTGAGTTTAAGATGCAAGCATGCGTCTGCGGTATCGCACATCTACACGATTTTTTTTTGCTAGAATTTTTCATTTCTCTCAAGGTTTTCGCGTATTGTCGAAATTTTTGCGTCAGGGTATGGAAGAATAGGACGAGATTGTCAAAGGAAAAAAAAATTGGCACTTTGTAAACATGCTAGGAAAAAACGTGCAAGTGGAATAAAAATTTTGAGGGACAAGTGCATTTCTTGTTTTCCGTCTATCGACAACTAACGGGAGCCCGTCGGTGAGTGAGATTGGCGTTCTACTCTCAAAAATGATAGCTGATGATTATGAATGAAGTTAGAGAATTATTAAGACGCTGCATAAGGAAATAACAAAAAATCAAGATGGTATAAGACAAAAAATGTACAAGATTGCTGAAACTGTGGCATATCCACCTAAAGCATTGGAATTCAATTTTGACTCAACACTAATTCAACAGAAATTAGGTCTTTAGATTTCTTATGCAACGTCATAACATCTTATGATTCAAATGAGTGCATCATTGGTTAATTGCCCGTAATTTATATTAAAAAAAGAATCCGATATGAGGATGGTAAACTATTGCTAGTCGAGCTACTGAAAATTGAAAAAATGGCTCACACTAAGTTTGAAACATCAAATTTACTTAGAAAAAAAAAAAAAAAATCCTCAATATATGATGAATAAACGCGGCTTAAAGATGGTAAGATCAATTCTGTAAAACCAACAAATTGGCATGAAAAAATTGAATTGTAAATTTATAATAAGATGTAAAATAAAATTGGTTAACGCAGCTTCCTGAGCCTCATGCATCGAAGTCGTTATCCTTATTGATAGACGGAAATGAATAAAAGTGAGTTCAAATCTACGAAACAATAAGACTCGTCTGTAAAGCATTCATTCTATAGAAATGATAATAACTACTTGTATCTCATAACATGCTGAGTATCCTGATATCTTCGTTTACACAACTATCGTAGAAGATCTTTCAAAATTCACAGGTAGTCGAACGGACGAACGGAATTTCTCTAGAGTACAAAAAACACATGGGGTGCACTACACGAAGGACGATCAGACTTATAAATGTACTTCAATTCTACCGATAGACATGAATCATAAATACACGTTTAACGCTACAAACGACAAGACGATTTTTCAAATTATTGCCAAGTACGAAACGAAATTCTCCAGGACAAATTTATACGATACTACAATACAAAAAAAAAAAAAATCGGCGCTTACGAGCGATTTAGTAACATTATAGCCTGACAAGTAATTCAACTGTTTTCGAGTGCATAAACGCAGGGGGTGAGACGTCAATCTGTACAAATTTGTGGAATTTTCGTTCATGAACGTGATTAAAGAAAAAAAAAAAGACTTAAAGCTTGCAATGCTCGTGACACAATTAATAAGTGTGAATCAGCTTTGGCGAAGATCACCTACCTGTGAATTCGTCCTCCCACTCTAAACCAGGATTTAGATTGTACTCGTCTTGAAGGAGGGAAAAGAAAATGTCAATCAATTTCGTATCTTATCTCATTAGCGCTCCTTCGCTCTCGTAAATTAATCGTCGATGAGTAATCATCGAGATTCCCATTGCTATTATCCTGGAATCATCAGTTGTACGCATCGACGATTAACACGTAGAGATTGAAGCGATCAGAGGTGGGTTTGTTTTTGTATTTAAGTTTCGTTTGTTTTTTTTAAACTACATGCAATACGTTTTTTACCCTGTGGAAGCTGTAGCGGTTATTAAACGCTTGCAATTTATTTATCATCTGTAGTTTATTCTCGAAAGCTACGTAATATTATATTATTTATTATTCGTAAGCCACTCTCAGTCAAAGGTCAAACCTTGGCAGTCAGAATACCTCGTTTTGCATGAGAATCCCTATACTTCCAAGCACCAAACTCTTTCCATTCCTTCACCAGTCAACAGCCATACCATGTTCGTTACCGGAATTGAATTTTGAAACTGTTGATGTGTTTTTTTTTGCAGTATGTTAATTAGTTATTTCATTTTTAAGACAACTATCTACTGTCCAATCATTCCAACACCTCAACGGTAACCAGCTGACTTCTCTCCCGTTAGTCAAATTTGTTATCATTTACTCCCAATGTACCGACACAATGAGCGTGATATCATTTCATTTGAGATCTCCGGAAGGTGCGTTAAGTTGTGACAAGATTTCGCAATGGATATTATGTCCCAATTATTTGAGACAGTTATCTGAGCAAGTAACGAGATGATATTTTTTTTTCAGTAAACCTTACATTGAATTATATACCATTGAGTGATATTGTGGGGTGCAAATAAACCCCAGCAAAAAGCACAACGAAGACTAAAGGATTCCGAAGTATTATTTAACTGGAGCATTAAATATCAACTCGTTACTAGCACGAACATTTTTTTTTTAACACTTACGATTATTTCCATTGACTTAGGGACAATTGTAAATTTTATAGGATCGTCTGTATCGTTGCTAGAATAATGAACGAGCACCGACGGGATACCAAAGGGAAGAAGCACAGAGAGAAAGAGAGAAAGAGAGAGAGTAGTCCGTGAATCATGTAAAAATCTCGTCGATTGTCGTTCCTCCAAAAAAAAAAAGCTCTCTATTCCGATTGCATTGACCTATATCGTCATTTTGGTCAGATAATTCCGGTATAAAGTGAAATCTATCTGCTTTTAAATGTAGCAACTGACAGTGCAACGGGAATTATTCTAATATTCGTCTAAGACTCGGTAGAAGAACCAAGAAAAATTATAACTTACCGTAATAGTCGAATGCATGAGCTGAGGAGGGGAGGGAAAAAAATTGCACTTAGTTACGATGTTTTATCCAATACGCTATTAATTATAAAAATACCTCTTTTCTATTCTCGAAGGATAGTACGCTTCGCGTCAAAGTGCTCCGTTTCATTACGAGAGGGTAAAGATGGCAAACAATTCCGCAACGCCGAAAATAATTGCAACGTAACCGTCGAAAGAAAAATAATAATAATGGTAAATAAAAATCAATGTTTCAAAAGAATATTAAAAATCGATGCGACGCTCAGAAGGCCAATCCCGCACTTACAGGAAAAAAAAATATTCGTGCCGCCAAAATATTATTGAGACCAAATAGGTACTATTCATTTCGAATAGTTGAAACTATTGAAAATTAATAGTTACTATTTGGTCTCGATAATGTATTGGTGATTTCAGTAGTTTTTTTTTCGTAAGGTCGGGGTACCGTAATGTGCAAACCATTTTTATCCAGTATCATCACTTTGACTCACCGGCCACATTTTTTGTTATTGTGTATCATAATGTATATAGAATTTATATGAATTTTTTTGTAAGTATACCGTACAGTAATCCTTCAATTTTAATTCATTTAAATATAATTTCCTAATCAGAGGAATTCCATCAGCAATGCATTCCATAATTAATATGAAAAAAAAAAAAAAAAAAAAAAAAAAAAAAAAAAAAAAAAAAAAAAAAAAAAAAAAAAAAAAAAAAAAAAAAAAAAAAAAAAAAAAAAGTATTCATGTAGAAAAATGGAAAAAGTGCTTTTTGCGTACCATTTTCCTAGTATTTGTATTCAGAAAAACGTTCAACATTTAATATTATTCAACATATTATCTTTCCAGAGCGGAAAAAGCTTGACTTATAAACGGTTCATAGTAACATCATAAAATTTAACTAACAAGTTTTACATTTTTCCACCATGTCTTTTAAAATTGCGAAATTTGCAAACGATAAAATGATGAATATCGTTGCCCATAATTTTCGAGTGATATTAACTTCGATGTAACTCTGAAGTTGCGATATACTTGAATAACGAATCAACATAAACCATGTTTTGCTAAAACAGAACAAACAAAAAAATCATTTCATTCGACGTGAACGGCGAGTCAAAAGATTACGGATATTGGAAAGCCCCTATGTCAAAAACATTGTTCGCAATTACCAAGTTTACTAAAAAGATGATAAAATGGATTAAAACAAATAATAAACCGAATTAAACGATATGCTGAAGTCGTCGTTTGGCGTGGTGTGGTATGCGGATCACGTTGATGAGAGGAAACGTACATATTCAATCTGACCCTTGATCTACCTGAATGAAAAAGGGACTACAATTGTACTCTGGAAAATTGTACAATTGAGTAGAACGCTATTGATCGTAATTTCGGGGCATCATATCTCACTTACATGCCTTGTCACACTTATACCCACCCCCCCTAAGTTTCTCTGTGCAAGATTTCACTATCATTCGTGTGATGTATTCCTCAACAATATCGTTGAGCGTACAAGAGATGCAAATTAATATTGTACACTCGGGAACAGAGCAGAGGTATACGTTCTGAGCTAAATAATCCGAACGATCCCTATCGACAATCAGAACATACATTACCAATGGTCTTTTAGCCCAAAGCTGTACTCAAAGCGCATTAAGCATTACCCTTAAGCAAGCGACTCAACGGAAACTGTACGTGGCAGTAAATATCTTTAATACGCCGATTTTTAAATGGCATTAAAAAAAAAATTACTAATACATATCCATGTACAGTTTCACCGTTAATTGTTAACAGGAATGGAGAAATTCTAAGTTTCTAATTACTTTTCAAGAATTACAATTTCTACATAGATTTAAATCTAACAGTAATTTCATCAATATCTAACTACGAACCCATATTCGATATTGGGAATTCGATAATTGGTGGGACATAGAAATTGATATCGATTTAGGAAAGTAATTAGTAAAATAGTATTTGCTCATTCGTGCTTATGAGGGGTGTGGAGCTTTATGTCGTTCTGTCGTACCAAACAGCACGAGAAGCAAAATATAATTATAATTAATGATTAGTCAAAATGATAATGAAGTTTCTCTGGATTTACAGCGCAAAAAGCATGGCGTTTATTGGGGAGGGTATTTATTAGTTTCAACGGATAGTTTAGTTGGGACTCTGAGCTCCACATCCCACAAGCTTGTGAAAAAACGATCACATATCTACGTCTATGATACGTTTATTAAACGGTTATAGAAAAAGGAAGTAAAATAGTAGACAAAACATACATAGGTAGTTTGGTGCAGACCCACCTTTCCTGGGACGCCACCAGTCGGTCTCAAAGTAGCCTGCGGAGCAAGAGTGAGTTGGTGACGATGTCGTACAGTAGGAGTAGATCGTATTTGTGGAAGAGGAGGCGGATAGTCCTTGTGTCCAACACCGGTTGATTTGACCATTTTCGTATTGCGAGACAAGGGAACACGCGCACACGTTAGATAGAACCGCAAGATCAGTCGGATTTAAGTTAAAATAACAAAATAATAAAAACATGGATCATATCAATGAAATGATAAATAATAATCATAATGTCCCATTGCAGCAGATCACAGTAGCAATGGTTTTTTTCACCGACCAATTTTGTGGTTGAATCGTCAGATAGTTAAGTTTCGTACTTAACGTAAGACTTGTATATTGTTTTGTTTGTTTTTAGTAAAACCGCAACCGTATAGCCAACCACCACAGAAAATACTGGTAAAGTATCATTAATATTTCTAATGTTCGAAAAGGGTATTGCAGGTACACATAATCAATTCATTGACCACCATCACCATTATGAAATGAGTCGAAATCTATCGGAACAGCGCAAGCCTTGGGTTTATAATAAACCCACGTTAAATTCGGCAGAATTAATCATGAATGGAACTGAGACCTGAATAATAGTGTTTCATTAATTCGGGGATATTTTCGGATGTACAGAAGCCCGCTTAAGTGACACTTTTTGCTAATTAATTTGCAGGCTCATTGGGGAGTAATCGCGATATTTGTTATTTACAAAGAATCGACGACAAGCGAAATGTATTAACAATTTAAATGCATCTGCGTTGTGAGGTATTTTGACTACCAGAATAATTGACAATATATTCAAAAGATTGAGAAGAAAAAACCAGAATTGTAGAAAATATTCGACGGGGAACGCGACACAAATAAATTACCGGCTGGAGTCGTGGAACGAAGGACTCTAGGCCCGCCCTTACCCGATTAACTAAATACGTGTGAATATGTAGGTTTCCTCGTGAAGTAGGATTAATCGCTTTGAGGGATTCACAAAGTTAAAAGTGAAATAAAAAATGAAACCAGCGTTACTAGGCAAAAGCCACAATAGGAAGACACCAATGGTATCAGTTACAGCATTATAAACCCTTAATGCTTCAAGAAATGAGATTTATTCGCCGCATAATTATTATTTCATAATGAAAAACTGCAGCAGTTATAAAATTATGCTCGAGTTTTCAAACAGCTGTAAATGAAAACGCATTTTTCAATTAAATATCGAAAGTAATGAAAGAACTCCGCCCTCTATTATTCTCGAAAAAGTATTGACTGTGTTCAAATTTTTCTTGCAATAACTATTGAATTTAATTGAAAATGAATTTTTAGCGCCTGTTAAAATGTCTAAACATCATATTATAATCGCTGCATGTTCTTATATTATAATATAATTATTTTTTGGGCAAATTGTGGTATTGAAATAATTTCTAGAAGTATGCGGGATTTATAACTCTGCTCTTTTATTAATCACTGGGTTTGGGGGCTTACAAACGACCGAATGAAATCATACTGTAAGCGATTATTAATTATTTTACCGTTTTGTGACAATGATAGTTGTCACAGAAAGTCACAGCTCGCGAGCTGAAACTCGATTAATTATAATATAAAACAAGTGAGTTCAAAGTAACGCGATCGTCGCTCAAGCTCCTCGCGTTGTGCCACGTGCCAAAGTGTGACGACAGAAAAGCTTGAAATCACAGATAAATATTGTACCACGTGTAACGCTACAAAGCAATCCATCAGCAATATTGTGACTAAAGACAATGACGTAGTTTCACAAATAAAAACTTTGAAATTGCAAGATTTATGTCCAGTTCGTGCCATCGCTACTTTTGTTTCCTGATGGATCGTTAATTGCATACATAATCGTTATGCACACTCTTACTGTATAAAGTATTAGTCTCTCGACCATTCATATTCAGCGGCAATTATTTTCGGCATAACGACAACGTTCAATTGCGTTGTTTCTCCATCATTTGTGAAACGCAACAAATGATGCAATTTTTTAGACAGAAATATAATTGATTTGTGTATAATGGACGACAAAACTCACCGTCGTGGGTTGCGTGAGCCGTTTGAGCTGTTTGCGTTTGCTTGCTATAAACTACGGGCTCTTTCGGAGGAATGTTCGTATGAGCGACCGAAACTACTGTCAGCTCGCGATTCGCCTTCTTCTTGACTGCGGCACTATTTTTTTTCAAGTAACATCACATTAGTTCATTTCACCTACATGGTTTGCGGTAGACGGCTGCAAGTTTTCGCCGAAATTCAATCGAAAAAACATAGTTTCAACAGGACACATATTTATATAGAATAAATTCTACATGGGATCAAACTCGATCTAACAGAACTCCTTTCACAGGATCAATGTGATTCAGCTAAATTTTCCACAGTAACAATTTAACAAGTTCTTACGCGACACGGCATTAATTATTAATTTCAAGACTTTACATAGTCTTACAGGATCTGCTTCTTTGTTTACATAATTTTTAGTAATTATAGTTATTGTACATAAGTTCTTGAGAATTTTGAAAAAGTTTTGTCTTTTTTTTTACTCTCAGCTGGTAAAACTCTAGATTTTGTAAGTTAAATCAATATCACAATTGATGAATGAATCACTCCTTTGATTGAAATTAAGAATTCGATGGAGTGAGAGCATCATTTTTAATAATTTTTCGTTTTAGTATATACAGTTATGGGCTATGATGATTTGTGGGTTTTTGGTAAGTTGAATTCTGTAGAAACTAATCCAGGCAAATTAATGTTTGAACCCAAATTTTGATGAATGTTTGAAAAATTGCAGACTTCTAGTATATAAAATGAAAAGCGGGTGAATTGATGTGTACCTTTGAGCAGCATTAATACTTGTTGGCTGTATACTAGCATCTGGTGTTGCATTAGCACTTTGCTCAGATGTCAGAGAATTCATACTCGAAAGACTAGATAGAACATCTGAAAAAATCATAGAATAATAGTTGAATAACATATTGAGAACTATAAATTTGCTGTTGTATTGATATATTACCTGAAACAGGTGCAACACCAAGAGACGACAGCATGGCATCAAGCTCTCTCCGATGGTCCTTATCTGTACCCGCAGCTCTGACTGTTGCTTCTTCAACCTGTGATAAATTCCGAAATCACCTTTAACAAGAATTCTAAAAATCGTGAAGAATTTTTTGGGAACAGTATTTACATCTTTCTGCTCTTTTTCTCTTCTGCGTCTTTCTTTTTCCTCCCTTATAGCCTGAAGCTTCGCCTTCTTCCGCTCCAATTCTGCTTTTCTGTCAGACATCATTGTCTGTTTCTTTGGCTGTAAAATAGAGTATAATTACAGCATTTTCAGAATTAAATATTGTTAAAAATAACTAAGAAAATCTGGGTCTTAATTATTTTGAAAAAGACAGACTCAAGTTCCAATGTAACAACGCATTGTTGATTACAATAGACAAACTCTGCACTCGTGTTAATAATAATTGTTCCTTATTATTTTCAAACCAAGGTTTGCGCAATGTATACCAGTCAATAATTTGATTCCAATTGAGAATCAATAGGAGAAATTCACGGAGATGATCCAAAAAAAAGTCTATGCCTTTGAAAACCTGCTTCTAGATAGTATAGAGCCGTACAAAACATAATCTTTTGCAAATGATAAAAAATCAGTCATATAGTTTGAGACAACAGAGCCCATATAAGTAAACTTTCATGACGCACTGTTAATCTTAACAAAAAATTCACGTACCATAATGATTATATGTAATATGCATAATCATTATGCGACACATTTTATGATTTTCAAAATGCAATAAAATTATCATTGATAGCATGATTTTTTAATTGAATAATTTGATTATCAATCTAAAATACATAGAACAAATTGACACAGGTCCTCCAAAAGAAAGTCAAACCCTGAATGATGTCACATCGATCTACTTGCATCTCTTTGAAAAAACGTTTCTGAATGATACAATCTTGTACAAAATTTGATCTGTTGGAGATAATTGAAACACAGTCACATAATTTGAGACAGCAGAAGCCATAAAAGGAATCTTTTCCGAGTTACCGCTAGACTCAAGTGCAAATTCACGTACTATACATAATGATTGTATGCAACACATTTTATTGATTTCCTTCCCATGCCCTATGCAACTTTGCCTAGAAACAGCGCAATTTTTTTTGGCTCGATTCCTTGCTGATACGAAGACCTAAGAAAGTTCGAACAAGCAACTTTCGAAAAGTACAGAATTCTTGACGATTTAATCGAATATCAATAAGCCGTAGCCGACAAATGCGAAATATAACGGGTCGTTCGACGGCAATTGGCGCATCTGATAGCGATTATCTGTCACTTGGCCGACGTTCGCAAAAATAACTACGAATTTATATGTAATATGTATGAAAGGATGTGAAATTTACCTGATTGTTGATTTGTGCTGTACAGCCACACTTTTACCACTTATTTTGGACAGATACACGACACAAAACACTAGACGACTTGGAGAATCATACGCCCGATGTACTATGAATCCATCTTTATTCGCGTAATGAGAATGACGTATCGCAACCAACTGCGTCGATCAAGCGACTATTCTGAAAGAACTTACCGCAATTATGACGAAGTGCCAAACTTTCACATGTATTTCATCAATAAATTATAAGATTTTTCTTAATTATTTCAACGTAGAAATGACTTCAATTATCGAGGATGCATAATTCGTTTTGAGTAGCCTCGTATTTGACTGATAAGCGCCCCCAGCCGTTGACAGCGCGAAACACGAGTTACTTCGGTGTATTTTACATAATTTTCGGTATTTCTTGGTACCGCGGTCGCCAACCGTGTAGTTATACCTTCTGAGCGAATTTGGATAAATCAAACCGATAAATAGTGTCAAAAATGGGGATCTTACGGTTAGTAAGGCTATTGATAAATGCTGCATGCTCTGTCAAAGACTTGTCAAAGTGTTCATTTACTCTAAACTTATTTTATTTGCAGATTTGCATTGAAATCGACTGTCGCAGGGAGTATTGTCTATTACTCAGTGCAGGAAGGTCTTTGGTCCAAACCTGAAGATACTTTGAAGCTATATTGCAAAATGTACAACAGTGTGGCTCCGTATATCCAAAAAAATATACCAGAGGACATTGCGAAAGAAGTAATCATTCATCTTTTTCATTGATTTGGTCTATGCCGCTGACTGATAACATGTAAATTGAAATGTTAATTGTGATTTCAGGTTTCTGATTTGCCCAGTGTGTCAACGCTGACGAACTGCGCAAGAGGAATGTGGAATAACAGTGTTATTACAAGTGTTAAATTTGTCTCTGAACTCCCAATGCATATATCCAATGGTATAGATTATATGACAGCGGTACCTGCAGTCAAAGATTCTATGTCTAGTGTCAAGGGTCTGTTTGATGCGCCGCCAGAAGTAAAAAAAAATTGATAATTCTAGGGAAGGGATAGGAATAATTGCTCCTTGATGACTGGAATAGACAATGTACATACAAAATATGAAATAAAGTTTTGAAGAAGCTACTATTAGTCCTGAGTCCTTCTTCTTCCTCATAGCTCATAGAGGGAGCTTTGTTTTCATTTGAAAAAAAAACAAAAAAAAAATATGCGATGTTTATGCTCAAAACAGTTGAGAATGCTTTGAAACTGTGAAACTGTGAGAAAAGTGGTTTAAAAAATTGTCCAGATGTATGTATGTATGTGTGTGTGATAAAAGGCCAAAAGCCTGTAAAATTTTGAACTCGACAAATCATTAAACTGTAACTCCCTTGCTCAGAATATCTTATTTAGACCAATAGAATGAACAAAAACCCAATTCATACCAAGAAAAACCAATATGATCTCAATAAGACTTCATTAGTTTAAACAAGTTCCAATGAGATTTCCTAAACCAGGTTGTGAAATATTCGACTAAATTCGCTTAAATTTAAACAACATATACCGAAGTGGCTAATCTTCAATTGGGATAGATTTTGCAAAAATTGCTTAGTGCATTTCAGTTCTATAAGAAATTTACAATTTCTTATAAAACGAAAATTAGATATTATATTGAATACAATTATATTAATTACAGAATAATTATTATTATATAGTACAGAATAGGGTCCGGATTTTCAGGCTATACGCGGGACTATCGTAGAATTGGGCTAAGCTTCTGGCTTCTCATTCGATATGGCCGTTTTTTCAAAAGAATTAAAAGAAAAATAGTGCGAGAGAGACAGAGCTGTGTTAGAGAGAGACAGACCTATAGGCGTTTAGCATTGGGCGACGAAATTTCTGCTTGCGTTGTTGCGTAGCAACCGATGCAATCCTTAGCTGCAGAATAGTTCATAACTGCTTACTGAGAGCCACTTGCAGCTTTTCATGAACTTTCGGTGCCGAAATGTCACTAGAGGGCGATGGAGAGGCGCAGGATTCGTTGGCTGTCGTCGCGCGTTGAAAAAATGAGCTTAAATGATAATTCGACGTTTTCGTGGCCGGTAGTCCAGCGGTAGTAGCATCGCATGGATTGGCACGAGTTGTAATATAATATATTTATTAATAGCTCAAAATGTGCATAAATGTTTCGTGAAAGTAGTTTTACGACTGCTACGTTCACGTTATGACTGTTCAACTCGGATATCGTAGTATAGAGTTACGAAACGCCTACGCCGTTAGTTCAGATACCATTTTTACCACCCGAACGATAAAGAATTTCTTTTTTCTTTTGTTAGCTAACGTTCGCTGTGCTAATGATAAGAGGTGTATTTTTCCAGCTGTTGCATTCTATCCTCTTTGTCAACCTCTAAAAATTATTCAACATATTGAAAAAAATATATATATTAGTTTGTCAATTATGTGTTGAATATCAGTGTTTACAGGAAAGCATCAACAGGATCAACTGCGAGCCAATTTTTGTGAATTAAATCTGCGCAATGGCTTATTTAACTGCAATTCTTTGCATCGTCTGTGCGTTGGCGAATATTGAGGAGGCGCAATCAGCTTCGAAATATCCAAAGCTTCTTGTTGTGTCATATGATGGCTTCAGGTATATAATCTATATAATGAATGAATTTTACTTCTGATAAACATAAGGTCTGTAATTAAACAAATTTTTTTGATTCTAGTAAGTTTCATTTGGATCAAATAGTTATAATATTGAATTAAAAAAAGAAAAACTTTGTCTACCGGAAAGAAACAAAAAATGATTTGTTATACTTTGCAGATATGATTACTTTGATCGAAATGTAACACCATTTATGAACAATCTGAGAAAGAACGGGACTTACACTGACCACATGATCAATGCATTTGTGACAAAAACGTTCCCCAATCATCATACGATAGCAACTGGATTTTACGTGGAAACTCATGGAGTTATTGATGCAACTGTAATTGAGGCTAATAGGACTATAACTGATTCCGCTGAACTCTTTACATACAATAAAAACATACTTCCTATCTGGGTAAGTTAAAATAATTTGTTATGATACTTAGATATTTTGAGAGCTTCTTACGAAAGCATTCAACTTCAATTTGAGTAGCCAGATATATTTGGATTTCAAACTAATGTGAAAGACAAGCTAAATATTGATTTGAATACAATTGCAGGATTGTAAATCTTCGTGCAACAGTCTTTGTTTTACTATATATTATTTCCTGATCATAATGGCATTATTTCTTTTTGTAATTGCTAAGGAACTGAAAAACATCTGTAGGCAATGTTTGGAAACAGTTATGTAAAAATGCCTACATTTTCTCGCACAATATTCATGAATTTTTATTTAGCACTTGAGAATTTAGTTATTTCTGATTATTTAGTCTTGACTTCGCGCGTGACCTTCACTCACGGTCATTTTGGACAGCCAGCGTTCGCAGCGGCGAAATTGTGCAACAGTGTATCTACGTCATGCTAGCGTATGTTAATTAAGGTGTTTCTACGGACGATGAGCTTTGAGTGCTACCGTTCTAAATTTTTTATAGAATGTTGAGAATTTTTTGCCGAATATGAATCTGATCTCGTATCGTACTTCGGAATTCTCTAATGTCAAAGTTGTTTATGCACAGTACGCCATGGGTTTCAATCGCTTAACAATGCTTGAAAAGAATGGCCGATGAAATTTAAAAGAAATAAAAAAAAACGGATGGAAAAGACAATTTTCGTCCTAAACTGGTGTTAAAATCGCAAGTCGATCATGCATTTTTTAATTATTGCGCTCTTTACTTAGCATCAATCTGTGTTGCACGGAAAACAACTGATATTTGCCTCTCTCGAAACCGCTCATCCGCGTCCATATTAGGAACACCTTAACGGTATTATTAATATTTTTGACAAATCGACACTATGCGTGTGCTAAAACGAAAAGGGTCACTTGTTGAGTCATGAATTGTAGCAATGCGACGGTAAATGCACCAGCCGTACAATGTTACCGTTTCTCTACCGCTGTCGTTTCTAAAAACGGCCGAACGACGCTTTGAACGAATTTTTGAGCCGTTCGATTATTTGATCAAGCAACGTTATTTATCTACGTCCTAAAAACGCGTCACAGCGATTTTATCGTTCTTAACAAAACGCGACTGTTGTTTCAGCTGTATCGCAAACTTTATTCGATATACCCATTTTTATGATGCGATAATGTTCTAAGAAATTTTTTCAGGTCTTACCATTTTTTCGTTCCGTTAAAATTCGAAAACTGTAGTTTTTAAATTTTCTTATTTCGTCGTGACTGTTTTGCAACTATTTAAAAATTCTACAATTTTCGTGACAGTTTTTCAATAGTCTTTTGCTGCAATTTTCCTATTATTATATATAGAATGAAAATAAGTGACGTCTCTTGACAGCCAAACACTCAAATAATTAAAAAACGACTTCGTTGAAAAAGGTGTCCGAACGTTTTCAAGAACAACAGGAAAATCATGTATTAGTGTGATTAATTTTTCGCGATGCGGAATTTAGAGTTAAGAAGAAACGACAATATCAAGCTGGATATTGTTTTTCTGAACCTAAAGAATTGTTTGAGCAAAAAAAAATCGTTTTGTCCAAAGTTCGTGAATGGTGTTGACCCTTAATAATGGAGTGGGAGCTTACACCTCTGTAGAATCGTATTGTAATTATTAATATTTTAAACGATCCTCAGACAATGAATGAACAACAGGGGAATGGAAGGCATTCGGGTGTAGCGATGTGGCCAGGTTCTCAGCACAATTACAGCGGCACTGTACCCGCGTATGTAGAGAGTTTCAATTTATCTGTACCATGGAAAGTCCGTATCGATAAAATGATATCCTGGTTCGCTGATCCAACGACTCCGATAAATTTCGGCGCGTTGTACATCGAGGAGCCAGATTTACATGGTCATGTATATGGCATAAACGCACCAATAATAAACGAAATGCTTAAAAAAATCGACAACATCACAAAGTATCTCCACGATCAATTGGAAAAAAATAACTTGAGTGACGTGAATGTCGTTCATCTGAGCGATCACGGAATGGTCAGCGTGACGTTAGATCGCATTGTAAACATATCGAGTTACATCGGAAATTTCAGTTATAGGGCAGTCTCGAAAAACACGATAGCCCTAATCACACCTGAGCCTGGTAAGCCTCTTCTTGTTCATTATGCGTTATCAGTGCATTATAAAATTGGAATTCTTTTTCTTGGGGTATTGAGTACTTTTAAAATAAGACTAATGAATATTTCTTACGTATACATTCTCTGCAAATAGATGTACGTCCTTGGTTGAAATCGTTTCTATTCGTAAATCGTGATAACATATTTTTTTATCTCGAAAATTTCGCTGTATTTTGGATAATTTTTTTACGTAACGCTGACAAAAATACATGTATACACGCAAGAAGTTCAGTAAACATTACAGAGACAGTTCAATTCAAAACAGAACAATATTTCCTTCATATCAGTGTCGAGGTTACAAAACGCGCAAAAAACTAGTTTTATTAAAAATTTATTTTGGCGCCGATTACCACGTAAAGTGTACCTGACCCTTATTTTTAAATGTATTATTCAGGAAACGAAGAACTTATTTACCAGAAACTAAAAGCTGTTGCCAATGAGACATCGAAGTTTGAAGTATACAAACACAAGGATATTCCAAAACGATATCACTTCAGTAATAATCCTAGAGTAGGAGACATACTTGTGAGTCCCAAGAAGGGCTACGCATTTGAGGATCTCTACAACGATATCGAGTATTACAAAAAAGCGCACAACATAACCGGTAATTAAATGAATATCGCTATTGAAAAATTTTAAAAGTTAATTAGCTTGTTTAAAATTATTTAGTGGCAAGGATGGGCAAAGAGTATTTTTTTTAAATAAGGAATTGATGTTCACTCATCATTTATTCGAACTCAAAATAGTGAATAGTTTTTCACTCACTAACTTGACGAGTTTAGATAACGAGTGACTTTTCACTCTTTTCTTTTTAATTCGGGAAAATAATCTGTGGGAAAATAACACTCACCATTTATTTCGTGTTTAAATAATGAGTAGAAAACTTCTTATTATGTAAATTTGGAAAAACAATGAGTGTTTTTCTACTTATCATTCATTTCGAGTTTAAATCCCTCTTTTAAATGGATGAAAAATCATTTAGTATTTTAATAGTGTTCACTTGAATGTGCTCATCCCTGTTTGGTACCGGATGTACTCAGGAGTAATTTATATTTTTTTTTCGTTTTATCACTGTTTTTAGTGAATAACCAAACTGAATTTGGAATACATGGTTACGACAATCAGGATCCTACAATGCATCCGATATTCTTTGCAAAAGGGCCCGCATTCCTTTCACAATGCGAGCTCGAACCGTTCAACAATGTTGATCTCTTTCCACTGTTCTGCAAGATACTAGAGTTGAACTGTTACGCGGTCAATGGAACTGTGCAAAGTTTTAGCAAATGTTTGGCATCGCCCGCCGGCGATTCAACATCTACTTCAACAGCAGCTTGGGGTAACTAAGTGATTAGAAAAATGCATGAGCACTAATAAAGCCATTATAGCTCCTATTCTGACAAAATGATAAATAATTTTTATAAACGTGGCGTAGAAAGACATTATTTGCCATTTTATTTGCTGTACACGACCGCGTGTCAACAAAAGAACAACCTTATTATAATTTTCTTGAAAAAATTATTTACAATTACCCAAAGAATAATAATTTTCGTGACGATTACTGACATTCGTGACAATTTTACATGTTCTTTTAATTCTTTAATTTCAGTCATAGGGATATGTTTCTTGCTGGCGATCCCCGGAATTGCAGCAATTGTGATATACGTCATGCGAAGACGACGTAAGCAAATGAGGCTGCTCAATAGGTACGAAAACACGTTATCGATGTTTGATACTTAGCGTGAACTGTACTATCGTATTACTTTTTTCTATGGGGTAGAATTTCCGCTTGTGGTTATCTTAGTACCATTTGTGGCCATCTTAGTACCATTTGTGGTCATACCTATTGCATGAAAATGACAATGATAGCCACAAATGGTGCAAAGGGCTTTGAGGATAACTTATTAAAAAATGAGATATCTTAAGTATTGCATGTTTAATCTAAGGTTTGATTTGATCCGTGTTAAATAATTTTATTCAGTAATTTGAAGGAATTTAAGTAATGATGAAGAAATATACATTTTTTCGTGTGGCCACTAATGGTACTAAAGTGGCCACAAATGGTACGTCAACCCTAATTGTTACAATTTATATAGTTATAAGTATTTGTAGCAGCGTTTTGTGCTATTGTCGATGTTGGAGGCGTTATTTGTCGCATTGGTTCTCTCTTAGCTCCGAAACTTTCGTTGCTTAGCTGCTAGTGATTGCGTTACATTTTTTTTTGCAACGAAGTTCTTACGGGGATTTCCGATAACCCGAGCTTTTAAATTTTCAGGCGTCCATATGAAGAAATTGGATAATTTTGCTGAGTAAAATCGACACATTAGTTCGATTTACGCGTGCTTTAGTTACCAATTGTAGTTATAGTTTCAGAGTTTTGTGCAGATTTTAATGATTCATCATAACGTTATCTAATGTGAAAGTAGTTTTGTAGGTCTTTATTTCAAAACAAATCAAAGATTGTATTAATGCATGACTGACAAAATAGTTCCTCTATAGTTCCTGAAGGTGGTGCTAATTTTATGCTGAAACTCAAATAATACTATTTCCAGACGACTATATAACGAGCAACTATGGGAGGAAATTGAAGAAAATTGTTGATGCTCGTTGGACCGATTACACATCACGTGTGAATGTTTAATAATTTTTTATGAAAATATCTCTATCTTCGAAACGTTTGAAACATTGTTACGTAAAATGAGTCTCATTATAAAGCGAATTGTGGAGGAAAGTTTATACTTGCAGTACATTCTGTGTACTTGCTTATACGTGCCGATTTACGTATATCAAAGCGCTTTGGGTCAGTCAAATCGGTCCTCGAAAAATTGGCCTCTTCAGAAATGACAATTAATCAGTTAATATCTTTGTTTTCCATAGATATTACCCTGCGTTACGTATGCATTTGGTAATCAATACGTAAAACTTTGTTAAAAATGATGATACATATTTAAAATTGATCTGGAAATTGTATCTCGTACTAAGAATCGTGAGATGTTATTATGTATAGGTACAAAGGACAGGACTAATCTTCCTAAAGCCAATTTCTCCGCCGATCTATCGGATAAAAAGCGAAAGCGGTGACCTACAGAAATGCAAGATGTGTTAAGACGCAATTCGCAGGTTTTTTCTTTTATTCGTAAAATCACCTGTGGCAGATAAAATTGCATTATAGCTTTTGTTACCGACCGAAGAGTAATACATTACCTTAATGTAGCAGTAGAAGAATGTTTACGCAGTGCGTTCGACGTCGACATAGAAAAATCACAGTCAATGATAAGCGCGTATCGTATATCAACGATTATCCTTAAGATATAAATCTTCGGCACGTATGATTCAGAGATGAAGAATATTCGAAAAAAATGTAATGAAAATCCTTTTACATTGCAATAAACCCAAGAAGTTTTTAAGGAGGAATCTTCGCAAATTGATTTAGAAGGTTAAATTACAGAATGAATATATGTGTGACAACTTGAAATATTATAAGCGAACTCGAAAAATCTGAAACAGTTTGACCGTCTACAAACGAAAAAATGTCAAGTTGTAATTGCCTTTTTTGAACATTTATTTAACATCCATTACTTGAAAATATTTTCCTGCGTTTAAGAAATAATTAGTAATGGTTTGTTTTATAATTATTCATAGTTCTTCGAATTTGAAAGTATTTTGAATGCATTTTTATTCGAATATTAACCATCGATGGTATAATTGTGAACACATGTACGTATTTTTAATGCTAAATATGACTCCCAAAAGTCTGTTGGTATTGATATTATCGCAATTGTAAATAATCATTTTACCTCGTGTATAAAGTAATTTTTATGTGATGACGAATATCAGGTGATGCCGATGCTTTAGTCATGTTTGATGAAAAGCACGCTACGGAAAAGGCTTGTGTAATTGATATTTTAATGAATAATAAAGTTGTAAATCGATTAATGACATGAGGTTTGTTTTGAAAAAGTAACAAATCTACCGAATACTTTATTTCGATAATTTTAGACCTTCATATACCTTATTACATCTCAACTGAGCGCAAAGCTCGGACATAAAATTGGCTATCGGAGTTTCTTTGTCTCTCTGCTTTGCACTTTCAAAGGCAGTGACTAGAGTTATTCGTGGATCAATGTTGTACATAGCGTAGGACGATGCGTCCTTTACGCTTTTTATTTGCACGATTTTTTCCATGTTCACAAGTTCCTGGTGACGTTCCTTGATACAACTCTGAATGTTCTCCCAGTGAAAAGTCGGTTTTTGCATAAATATCTGAAATTATTTTAACGTTTTCTTATATATCATAAGGTATATAAATTTTTGAACGAATTTTAGTGTAGGATCCTTCACGAATTTGCGAATTTTTATGAAAAAAACCTCTTAAGCGGCATTTTCCCGTTTAAACATTTCGTCAAAAACTAGTTTTTCTGCAAAGTTCTCAAAGTGGGGATAGTGCCTTTGAACAACGCGAGAGAATAATTTTTCTTAGCGTACCACTTCACGATAAGTTAAGATAAATTACCCATCGCACAGCGAATACACGAACTTTCCTTTTTTTTGGCGCCCGATGACCTTTGCTTCATCTAGTCTAATTTTTAACAATATATGCAGTTATTTAGTTTTAACGCAATTTTCCATTTCCATTTTTTAAAGAATGTCTGTATGCGCTCCAATTGCCATATTTTTTTGGAGAAATCGGGTTGAAATTTTCGACCAAGTTGGACGATCATAAACTAATAATCAGTCTCGAATTTAAGCAATATCTATTTAGCCGTTCCATTTTCCCGCCATATTGATTCCCTTTTGTAAATGTCTTCATGCTCTGTAACTCCTATATTTTTTTAAATGCTGGCTTAAAATTTGAAAGAACTATAATTTTTTACTATACAAGGTGTAGGATTAAATCATACATCGAACTTTCATGGCTCAGTTTACATAGACCCGCTACAATCTCAATGACCTCCGTTTTTTCGTAAAAACCACCGGGTGGTTTTTTGCACAAACGGTTGTCAAGATTGCGAGGGCCATATATTGACGATATTATTAAGGCCCGGCCTTCGAAGTTTATATTATGGTCGGTTCAAGCGCCTTATCAAATTTTCGGACGCAAGGCATCTAAGGATCCCTAAATTGGTGATTCAAGATTTTTTTTTAAGTCTTTGAAACAACTTACGCTTGGACATCCGGTAACCATAACTAAATTTTGAGACAAGTCGGGTTCTCTATCGGGATGTCGATATCCTGGACCAAAATTTTCAGCACCTCTGGCATCAAAAACTATCAATATGGCGACAAGATCCCACTTTCTCTGGAAGATTTGGATCCTTAAAAAATAGGCGGTAGGTGTGAGATCTTATTGCAATAATATTTAAAATATATTAGCAGCAACTCACTTGTGATAATAATCAACGTTTTGCTTGCTCATGACGTTCCTCATTTCACCGGGACTTGTCTGTTGGCTCAAAGTTGTGTGAAAGTATAGAGAGCATTTGTCCAAAACAGCGCTACGCAATTTAACGAGCCATTGGTAAAGTGCAGGCTGTTGATTGGTTTTCAGAAAAGTTGCTCCAAAACCGCGCTTCCAGGACTACAAGAATTCCAATCGCTGAAAATTAATGCTCGATTCTTAGGGTCTTACTAAATTAGCCAACTATCGCACTGACTTCTTTGCTCTGCAGAGTTCTCTCCCATGCAGACATTCGTGCTTGGGCTCCATAAAGCGCCATCAGTGTAGGTAGAAACCTCCAGTTTTGCACCTCGACTTGCGCTTTTGTTAGCTGTACTAATATTTCGCATTCTAATCTGTCGAATCAACAATATAAAGAAGTTCAGAACTGTATGAAACGGAAATTCTCAACAAATTATTTTTTTTTGCGGATCAGCCCGTGTGGGTTCTGCTACCGAGATCTAACTTCCCAAAAGATTACGCGTAAGCAACGAAATGCAGTCTTTTCGGTGGTCAGATCGGTAGCAGAACTTGCTCGAGTGTCTCTATCAGTTTCTACTATATTATTAATATCTTTCACAATATACTACTAAAAAATGTACCAATATTTTTGTAGAGACAGATTTCTTTCAATTTTTGATTTAAGGAAAATGAGAATAATAAGTGATTTCCTGTAAGAAAAACAATGTCCCATTTCTTTGAGTATTTTGGCATTTGTATTGAATTTTTGTTGAAATAACCATTCTTCATAGTTTTCAAAATAAATCATCATACATTTTCATTTATTTATTTTTTTATCTATAAAAAATTTATCTATAAAAAATACTTGTGAAATAGACTGAGTTAGAAATTGATAGAGTTCCTGTTTATTCTTTCGGCAATTGGAATCTACAAAAAGTGTAACTACTCACGTCAATGCAGCTTTGATGGCAGTGAGTGCCAAGTGTGAGCAGGACAGCGAGTGGGTATCCACAATAATTTCTATAGATTGCAGTAATTCTTGATAGCGCATGATTTTGTTGCTTACACTCATGTTATACATTTTCTCATAACTGCAATAAAATAATACATATGTTATTTGAAATCTTTAAAGCAGAAAGTTCTTTCACATTATTCGTAGTTACAATTCAATCAGTTGTATTCTCGCTGTGATAAATTGGCACAGTTGACTAGAGACTTCAGCTACAGTTGCTCCTATCGAGTCAGTGCCTTGAGTCATTTCCTCGACTCTTCTCAGATCTGCTTTTAAAGACTCGTACATAGTTTTCAATGAATTCTGGAGTAGAAAACGAATTGTGAAAATATTATTCAGTGCAACGTTTTCTTAATGGAGCCGCGTCACCAGAAAACAGTCATAAGAAAATAAACTCTATAGATAATGCCCATTTTTTTTTAAAATCTTACATTTAAACCTCATCAAGTTCATATCAAGCATTATAATTTTGCAATTTTGTAACAAAATACAGTGTATCAAAATGGTGTGAGGTAAAAAGGAAATTTTTTTTTTACAAAATTGCAGAAGTATAACGCTTGCTATGTATTTAACGAGCTTTTAATCTACAATTTTTTCAATAAGTATATCATGTAGAGAATTTTTTTTTAATGATTTTTTTTTGTGACTCAGCTGCCTTGACATTTCTGAAACAAAAATCTCACATCTTTCCTGAGGAATCCCTTGTTTTTGGTGTGAAGAAATCCCAGATCAGCATAAGAGCGTTCAGCTACTGCTACTTGTGGCAAATGCATAAGCAGCATTCCCCATGGTCCCATTTGCGTTACTTTTTTCTCTCCATGCTCCGTCTTGCGTTCTCTTT
The DNA here is from genome assembly GCA_949699805.1 of Tromatobia lineatoria. Taxonomy (NCBI): domain Eukaryota; kingdom Metazoa; phylum Arthropoda; class Insecta; order Hymenoptera; family Ichneumonidae; genus Tromatobia; species Tromatobia lineatoria. Next base: position 23,215,982 of record OX453036.1, read on the forward strand.
CTCTCTCCTAAATGAATTCATTGATAAATGCTCTACACGTGTCACTAAGCTCAATTTGACAACGACTTACCAATATTTCTTTGGCCTTTTCGAAGCAGAGTTGTGATATTTGGGTAAAAAATGTGTTGAGAAATTCATCTTCGTGATCCATCGTCTACATCCACATTTGCGTTGGATATATAAATCGGTAATTGCGTTTCTATCTATACTACAGTACACGTGTAAATTATACAGTCAAGTCCCACTTAGGGAAATGTCCATTTTCGACTGACTGCCAGTTACCAAAGGCTGCATGATGATAGTGTAAATGAATAAGCGGATTGGCTGAGTTTGACCTACTGCGCTTGCGGAACAGCTGATCATCCCTACTTCTTATTGCAGTGCTACATCTAATATTGCCCATGCAATGTGTTACAAACAAGCGTATTTATTATCATTTAGGGTGTTTCACCGATTTTGGGGAAATTTAAAAACAGAGTATTGCAAAACAGAATTTAAAAACGTAATTCTAGATGCCTATTCTCAAACATTATGACACAGTTTGTTGCTGGGTGTGACGAGAAAAAAGAACAGAAGCGATCAACTTTAAGCGGTGCCTCATTTGAAAGGCACCCCTTAACCCCTTATGAGTTTATATAAATAAGGTATATATGAAGTATTCCATTTTGCCTTGACCAATACCGGGCTGATTAACTTCCCAAATGTAGATCGCGGTTTTTTGTTATGCTTCCACATGAAAAATTCATGTGGAATTCGATCCAGGTTTTTTTAAATGTCATTTTTAATTATGAATTTAATATAAAAGTTCTTATCCCAGATATGAAATTTGAAATGTTAGACTCATCAGTCAAATTCGCCGTTGTATTTATGAGATCATAAAAATAAACAACTGAATTTGTCGTTACTAATATAGAATTTTCAAAATTTAATACGATTTATCGTTTATTATGATTATTCCCTTATGTATTACTGTCTTATAATAAGTTTACTCAAATTGTCGCTGTATAGTGCGATTAAATATAGGTTTAGATAAGTAGATCAATTTGCTCTTGACAATGTTGTGGAGTCCCAATGTTTCCTGCGGTCGGTTCCAGTCTGGAAGATTAATCAAGATAATCAAAGTCACTACTCTATGGAAATGAATTCGTATATTGGTAGTCGAGACGCGTCGATGTTCGTGTTTAGATTTATATTTATATCAATATATATTTCCTATTTTCAATCGATTTTTTTGTATTTAAAACATGTACCTTGATCTTTCGACTTAGCATCTTTTGCATAGTTTTAAATTCTTTTCGCATCGATGCTTGGGATTCATTATTTTTTAACCCCTCAGTTTGATGCTCTTTACGCTGTTCTCTGGATTCAACTCTCGGTGCTTTGCTTCCGCTTCGAGCCTTCACGGCTGAACTTGCAGGATTTTCGGCGACACCAGGCCCCAGAGTAATTCCTGGATTTAAAAATTGCATATGGTACCCTTATTAATATAATGGTATTCTTATTAATATAATGGTATCCTTATTAATATAATGGTACCTTATTAACTTTAAATTCTCATTTCCCCCCAGTTTCGAGCATCTACATTTTAGATGTAAGGTATCAAATCTACTACAGACAATTTCAGGCGAAACAACTCGAATATTAAAATCAACAAGATTTTATTTCTTTTTTTCTAACTAACGCGATTTTTGTCAAGGCCTTGTTGTCATTTATAAAACCATGAGTTCTATCTGTCAATTTGGTCCTTTCTGGACGTGAAACCATTATTTAAAAAACCGCATTTTTAAGAATAATGAGTTTACAAATTTGATTTGAAAAAAAAACTAGTAGGAACTTTCGCTAAAACAGTTGTAAAATCCGGCTATTTATGGAAAATATCTAAGAGTTATAACGAAACGCACCAGATTCGTTCAATGTTCCCACTTTATTAATCTTGTTTTCTTCTGCCACTTCAGCACTCATCACAGAAACTCGGTCTTTTGAATTGTAACTATTTTGGTTTGTATCCTGCAGAATTATTGACATAAATTAAATAACATTAAATTTAATTAATTTCCAAGAAAATTAAAAAATACAGAGGCAATGAATAAAATAATTATATTCCATCCATTAATATTGACATAATTTTTCTTATTAGCTTTACTAATTTCAGCTAAGCAATAAGTCACCACCTTTACAGAGAGTTGAATGCTTGTCTTTGATATTTTTCTAGCAGTGTTTTCGGCTGTCGTCGCATGTTTCGCCACTTTTTTCTGCGCTTCTAGATTCTCAGCAGTGATTCTATGAATCAGCAGTGGAATAATTGCTTATGGCTATTTAATTTAAAAAAGTACATTACTGACTTTGCATATATGTCCTTCATTATTTTCGTTAAAATCTGCGCTTGCGAAAGGCTTATTAGTTGCACGTCGGAAATTGTTCCATTCAAGTAGTCAAGGAAGTCCCGTTTAATCTGCTCGACTCTGTTTTTCGAAACGTTCTCTACAGCTTCTTGCCCGAAGAACATTTCGTTGACATCTAATTCTCTCTTCAAACGCGTGATCTCTGCGTTCAATTTGTCAACAATAATTGTATTCTGAGGTTTCACTTTGTAACTTATCTTTAGGGGTTGAAGTCGAGAAATTCTTGCTGCGAGTCGAAGAGTTGACAAGGCAACACCGAGATCCTCATTCGTTACTCGAACATGTGCGATGAATCTGAAAATATATTTTCGCTTACTTGATTTTGTAAAACAAGTCTAATATGAAATAAGAATTGTGATTAGAGGCTGCGAAGGGAAGAAAACTGAAGTTTCTTTCAATTTTTAAACGTATGAATATTTTCTCTGAAATTCACATGAAGTTTTTCGGACTGACTCCATAAACAATCTTTTCGATTCACCTCATGATTCTTATGTTTTAAGTGGAACCGTTGAAGGAACATATATTTTTTAATTTATTTTCAGAATGGACATCTTATTCTAATTTGTTGAAATAGAAAATTCTGACGCGAATGAAAAATTTGGAACATTACTTAAATATCGAATGATGGATAACAACATTTGTTGCTCCATTCTTCGAAAGTGTCAAACCGTTCAAAATCTCGTACAGCTTCCGAATTTAAAAAAAAACTTTGAGCAACAAATCGAACTACATAGATAATCAAGGATCTATTGACACCAGTACATGGCACAATGGTTTTTTTCAAACATAATGGTACATTAATTATGTTATGCACACATATTCATTTTAAATACACCCTATAATCGATTCAAATAAACCCTTCAGACCCATTTTTCTGGGTGTATTGTGCCACCGGATGATGCCCATAGATACTTCCCATAGAGAAACTACTCAATATTTATACTTTACTACCGTCAAGTCATCGATTTTTGAAGCAAAAAATTTTTTTCGACGATGTCAATATTTTTTTACCTACCGTATAACAGATCTACGACTGAGGGCATCTCCCAAGTACTTAATTAAGACGCTCGAGCGCGGAAATGGACTCGGAGTTATTCCCAATTTGCCCTGATTCGCGAAGAAATGTTCCACCTCTAATTTCATCGAATTCGCGGCAACAACATCACGTGCTTTTTTCGGGCAATTGGCTTTTCCCGTTGTATCGATACCGGCCATTTCAACGATGTGAATCTGTACGAGAAATCTCTCGTGTATTTTAGAAAATTGCCTTTCTTAATCAAGAGTTAATTAAGTTTCCAAGATGCAACTCGTACCGCAGCCTCTGTAAGAGCAGCCCACGATGTAATCAAGCTAGTATTGTGCACGTGGAAAGTAATCACTGCCGTGCCCAAGTGGCAAGCAGGGTACACGGAGCCTTCGGCTAGAGCTCTGCGCCCTTCGCATTGAAAGATGTACCGCAGGGCATCTTTTTCACCCTTTATACTCACGCTCGTAACGTTCTGCAATTTATAGGATTTTTACTTCTTAACTTCTATCATGAAATAGATTACTTACTGAACCATAAAAAAGCACTGCAATACTGAGCTTGCGGATGAGATATTAACAATAAGTAAAGTAATATGATATCTAATGAAGAGTATCTACATGAACTTGAAATATTTCGTTGATAAAAAATTTAATTGAGTACATGAAAGTAGGAAAATTATTAAAAAATGGGTTACCAAGGACTAGCCACTCTGAATTTAAATAAAACAAAAATCGAATTTGACGTTTTTTATTAATTTCCGCTCGGGTATCACCTAGCATCTATAATAAGATATTGAATTTTTGAACAGCTGGTATACAAATTTTTAATAAAGGGTCACAAAAATTGTCTATCTTGAATATAATGGAACATGTATTTTCCTGGTAGTTGAGAAACAATTTGAACATCATTTCATGAGCACTAAGTTATTATGATAAAATAATTATTATACTGTCTATTTGTTATAGAAAAATTATCTACTTGCAATCCTCATTGGAAATACTCACTGAGGATAATTTATAATACTTTGCATTATACAACCTTCAGATACCTTAAACGGGTCGCTTTTATTCCCATTACCGCGATCCTGGAAATGAGGATTTAAAAGGTCGTTGATCTTCCTTCCCCGGAACTCAACGTAGCTCAGCCTGTAATGAATTTTGTTTGTGTGCTTTTTCTTCGCCTTTACAACGAGCAAGTCTGCCAGGAGTCTGGGTATAAGACCCCTGTGCTAAATGGAATTAAATGGTGAATAATTGATCCATCGTGATAGAGCCCGGGGGCGAAATAACGTGATTCTGAGGCTTTTACCTCCCAATTATTTCGAAGACCACCTAGAGTAAAGCTTTTTCCGGTTCCTGTTTGTCCACAGCTTATCACCACGCAATTAGCACCATCTAGAACCCTTTACTAGTCACTTAATTTTAGTCGACGATCGGTTTTGCCGTTTTTTTTCTTCTAATTTAATATTTACTTATCAATTATGTTGCGCATTATCTCTCGATATATTTCATTCTGCGAGCAATCGTAGAAAATTCCATTCGACTTGAAGCTCCAGTAAAGAGGGTTTTTTTCTTCCTTCATGTTTCGCGGGCATCTCACTAAAATGGTCTGCGAGTGGTGCTAATGTAATGAATCTTAGATTTGAAAATCTCTGAACTTCTACCTTTTTATCGGGACTGATTTTCATGCAATTTTCACAACGATTCAGGACTGGTAAAATCCTGACGAATACTTTAATGCTGTCAGAATTATTTTCAGTCTTCTCGTCGTCCGGCATCTTCAGGCTCTTGGCAATCCAAACAACTTTGTAATCAATTGCTAAATTTACCTTTGCTTATCCATTCTTTTTTTGGTGATCAAAGATATTTTTGTTTCTTTCGAATGTCTGAGGTTTTTGTGGTTGTTGCCATTTTTTTCATCAGCTGCCAGTTTTACAGATGTGAATAGTGCTTCGATAGAAAAACAATTAAATATCGAATCGCTGTGTAATGTTAATTGATGCAGAGGTGTTGAATAAATACTTATGCATTTATTTGAAATAATGTATATACAGAAAGTGAGTTGTAATTCGAGGCCGAAAGAAATAATCAAGACGCTTATCTCAGTCGACACAGCGGGAGTTGTGCATGACGAAGGACGTCTCCTTATAATGTGTTTCGGTCACCTGTTCATAGAGAGATAAGGAGATGAGCTGACAAGTTTTTCCGATATTCGATTGAAGTATCGGAAATCTGGTGTTGAGATTAACATCTTTGACGATCTAAGAGTTTAACAATTGAATCGTAATTAAATATAACTCCGCTGACGTCCCGAAAATCCAGAAGTCTTTTCGTCGCAATTACATACGTATATACAACGTTTTCTTGAATAACAATAGTTTGATTACCTAATTAACATTAACAATAATTAGGCATACGTTAAAAAGCTCGAAGGAACAGCGCAACGACAAGAGAACATTCTGATAAACGCAAAAACCATTAATGTATAATACACGAATATATATATTTACAAAACTCTTTGACGATTTGTAAAAAAGTCTTGGGAAGAATTCATAATTATATCGTCGCAGCGCGGATCAGAACTTTATAACGTGGAAGCTTTCGTTTTTTCTTTTTTTTTTAATTCATATCTATATGCGAATTTCTGGCACTCGCATCTCTCACTCGTTGCCCTTGCATGCTCTTTTAATAATTTTTTTTTTCTGTTAACGTTTCGTTATTTTACTTGACGATAAAAACAGCAATTCCATTAGTTGTGCGTGGGGAACGGTAATCGTAGGGATTGGCACCAGAACACGCAGCTCGTGTCTTTTTTTTAAACACGAGTTAATTTTTTAGTTTTTTTTTATAAAGTGCTCTCAGAGTTGGCGCAAGACGTAACACTTAACGCTGACGAAAATATTACACAATATCGTAACGTTATTTATAAAATTGTACACACACTTGTTAAAGATTAAAAATATCACTCGGCTTACTGAAAATAAAAAAGATGAGTAAACTTATTGAGGGTTTCTTAGCAGAATTGTCATACTGCTATATATAAATGCTGTAGCCAATTGTCAAGAATGAAAATGAGAAAAACAGGAAACACTCGCAAACATTGAAATATCGATGACGAGGCAATGATAATTGAAGTCGCGAGATGCTCTTCTAAACGTCGATGAATTTACTTTCCGACTTGTATCCAAAGTGTCTGCTAAAGTTATTCTGCAAGTGCAGGGATTGTGCGATGCTCTTCAGACTGCGTCTAACATAGACTACTCGCACTAGTTTCCATCGAGTTTACAGATGACAGATTAACGTTAAGTAGCGAGGCGCGAATACCTATATATATAGATATATATATAGATATAGATTATTATAATTTTTTTTCATAAAAAAGTTTTAACGACGAACGTGTCTTCGTATAGTGCAAAAAACGCGAGAATGCGTGTTCATTAAAAGTCAGCTATGTAGTTTGACGATTCTAAAAGAATCGGTTTATGCCTGCGAAAAAATAGTATGAAAAGAGTATGGGTCGCAATTGACAAGAATGGACATTGAAAAATTGAAAATGACAAGAGCTCGTTTGAAGTTTTTCAGATTTTTTTCGAGTACCTTACAAGTTTCCCGAAGGTATTGAATTATTGCGATTTTAGGAACATCATTTCAATACAGATTTTATGGTTTCCGACAAACGTAATATTGCGACTTATTTCTATGTAAAACAGTCACAGCTTACAAAAAAATACTGTTGTTCGATTACGAATTGGTTAAAGCAGTGAAAATCAACATGAGCCGAAAAAACTGTTTTTGAAGGCTATCCGCCACTTTAATTACAATTTCATTTTTATTTTTAAAAAATTACAAATTTGTTATACAACATATCTAAATTTCAGATTGGGATCTGAATGGGATATAGTATTGTTATGGCCGGTAGTAAAAACAGTGCAAATTTAATTTTGCGTTGAAACAAATCTGTTTTTTTAAAAGTTTACTATGATTATTTGTCTGTACTCTTAAAGATGTATTCAATGGTATGAAAAAAAATTTCGATAAATATAATTCTTTATGAGCCTGGAAAAAATTAATAAGCTGTTCAAATCCACTTTGAAATCTACATATTTTATGTTAAAATTCTCAGTTTTCCAATAATAAAAATAAAATTGTAATCAAAGTGGCGAAAGACCCTGAAAAAACAGTTTTTTGAAAAGCCGAGACTTTTTGACACAGGGATACATCGTGCTCTTAAATTTTTTGGTAATCATTGATTCTGTATTAAAATAATGTCCCTTAAATCGCAATAACGTGACACCTTCAGAGAACCTGTAGAATACTCAAGAAAAAATCGGAAAAGATTCAAGCGGCCTCCACGGAGTATGTTAAGTATAATAGTATAAAGTATAATTTTTGATAATAATTCGTGGAACGACCCGCATACGAAAAAATATAAAATTATTTTTTAAAATCCATTTTCGAAATTAAATAATTGTAATTTATAAACCATATTTTTTATTAAAAAATATTCGATACAGGAAGATATTCACGTATCTTATTTCGTATTTAATACTTGAATATGAGTATAATTGGAGTATGATTTTGTCCAATACTACGACATACTCTTCATGCTTTCCATTTTAATACACTGTTTTTATACTATTTTTTGCGCCGGTCGCGAGATGAAATTGCGATATATTTTTTAAACGTGAGTAAGAGTCAGCGAATGTATTTTGTGCGATGAATATTTTTTAGTAGAATAATGATTTTCTTTTCATAGAGTATGAAAAGCTGTGCGCCGCTCGCCGAGATTAACGAATCACGAGGCGGACGGATAAGAACGTGATAAGAAAAGTTGTACGAAGCGAGAAAAAGTGTCGCATGGAGAATCTATTTAGAAAAAGTATCTATACGTTTAACATATCGTCGGGAAACTCTCGTGGAAGAAACTTTGTGTATAGATTATAGTATAGTACGTTATTACAGTTTAGGAAATTGCAGTGAGTGGTAGCACTGACGTGATTGTAATTCGGAATATATGTACGTGAAGTAATGAGTGTGATCGAATTATCTATTTGTTTAGCTGATTGATTTTTGTGGCTTTCGAAATAAATAACTTACTATGTTATCTTAAGTACGTCCATTGTTTGCTTTTTAGGGGGATTCGCTATCCTAACGATTTCCGCGTCGTTCTAATGATTATTTATTAGACATATTATTCTTCGCGCGTGTGATTGTTGAATTTGAGATGATATTCGATGCGTTCGGAGATTATAGCCGTTATGTTGGTCGAGATTCGTATTTTTTTTTTTTAAAGAAATTTCATTAACTCGTTTGTCAACATTTTTAGTATTTTTCAACTAAACTAACACATTGTGCGCCCATTCTTCATTATATGCTGGTGTCAAAAGTTACAAAACAAAAATATAATCCCCAGATCATACACGACTTTGATTTAATTCGAATATCGAACAACACGACTGACATTTAAATCCGAGTTGCAAGTCTCCATTATTTTTTTAATCGCGCTACAGTGCATAAAATAAAAAATAAAACATAACCATTATTGTATATTGTATGATAATGCAAAAAAATATGCTTTCATGAAGATACCAGTGTAATTTTATTGAACGTTTTGGCTTTACAAATTATTTTTGAAGTGAATATTTTGGTATATTTATTGCAAAATAGTAAACATCAGGTCAATCAAACGATAAATCTTTATTGAATAAAATAACGGTCGCTCACAACCCGGATCTAAAGTCGCTATTTAATTTTTTAATGAGTTCTTTTAGTACCTATCAGCAGTTTTTCATGAAAATAATCGGCTCAACTCTTCCTTCCAGTGGTTATAATTCGTGTCTCATTTCGTCGGGTTATATTCGAAAACTGGCCGAAGGTCGAAGTAGTATAATTAAGCGAGGAAATCAAGGGGTGTGCGATCGAAAACGCAAGTTTCAATCTTCGGTGCGATTAATCAAACAGCAAATACACGATGAGGTTTATACGTTGTATGTGTAATAGTGAATCGAAATGGACTAGAGTGGCCATGGCATTGGTAGATGTATAGACATTCCTAAGGGTTGTAACCCCCGAAGCCTCGCTTCGCATTTTCGATACGAGCCTTGAGCTAGCCGTACACTAAAGTGGCTTTAAAGTATTGGCCCGATTTTATACCATCAAATTAACATCGAACCTTCGACCGCAATATCCTTAGCCTACCAGAATCATAATGACTAAGTTCTTATAATGAGGCAAATGCTTTGCACACAAGCGCATTATACGGTGTTATTTTGGTCGAAATAATCGCGTTGGTGATGCTGCTGACGATTCATGATCATGACAACTTGTACGAATACTTTTAAACAGAGTTAGGCTCATTACGTTCAAATTCACTTTCGATTCTTATTTATTCCATAAATAATTTTATATCATTTTCTTTTCAAGAATCACTTGCTAAGGTGAAAAGAAGATGATTGATTCATAAAAAGAAAATTGTTATTCCACGAAAGGGCATTCAATATCACAAAAATCAAAGCATGTAGCTATTATTCTTCTCCTCGATTATTTATAATTTTTATGGCATTTCTAAACGAATTTACAAATAAAAAAAAAGATTGTTTTTTATTTTTTTTAATGAAACGAGTATTTAGGGAATCAATAAGTGGTTAAGAGAGCCCGAAAATAATGAAATAGTTACAACTCTGATATGCTTCCCGCAAAGTTAGATTGAAATATACCTTTCGATTGTCGCGGTATCAATGAACGTCAAAACCATATTTTCAATTATCAATGAATTCGCTTGAAGACCTTGTGATTTGTAATCTTTTAAAATATAAATAATTAGACTGTGAAACTGTTTTTGAATTTCTGTAAAAGGAGACGAGGTTTTATCAAACATTTATGTGTATATTTATGTGTTCATAATAACAGATCTCTAAATAAAGATAATATAAAGATATTGCAAAAAATCTACAAAACTGTGTTCAATGCGTTATTTACGCTTTAAATAATTTCACTGATTTTACATAAAGTACTGACACCTCCAGTTCTGAGGTTGGCACAGTTTGAATAACACTCGAATAATTATTAAAAAAAAACTAATTATGATAAATGATCGTTTAAACAATATTAATACCTCTCAACAATACTTTTTCACTCGAAACGCTGTTTTAAACTAAACTTAAATTTCCCTTCGATAATGAAAAGAACTTGCAACATTATTTCCCTGTATAATCAAGAGAAAAAAAAAAACAAATCTGAATAGGGTAAAATATACGACAAAACGAAGTCATTTAGCAATTTTTGAGAAAAAATAGTTGTGACGTTCGGTAGTACGATCGTTTTTTATCGTCTGAATCGAAGAAACGTCAGGTCAGCCCTAACGCGAACATCGTTATCATTATCACGTCCATTGTATACTATAATAATCCTGTCTTCGATGTATCTGTATACTTTCGACACAAATTCATGTGCTCGTCATGTGTGCCTGAGAAATTCTGTTAATCAGGCTGTCAAGTGCATAGGAGATTCACATATTAGATTTTTTATGTATGATATCGTCTATATTCACGTGTGAACGTTTCGCTTGGGACTAGGCTCGGGACTGGGACTAGGCGAGGAACTCGGTGATCTCGAGGAACTCGAGGAGCTCGAGGAACTTGATCTCGATCTCTCCCTGCGTTTTTGTTCGATCTGATTTTTATGCTTCCAAAGAGGACCGCGGATTATCTTGAGGGTGGTTTCCAATTCGTAGGCCTGCTCCTTCAGCGCGTTGTAGTGATTGAGATCGAGGCCGAGCTTCTTCGCCCTCTTGTGGAGAACAACGAGATATCGCCTGTTGAGCACGTCGGGCAGCATGTATTCCTGACGACAGAGGTAATTAATTCAGCGGGTTTATGGGTCGTTACGATGATTTTACGGTATGCAAGCAGGAGAATAGACAGCCAGATCACTCACCTGCCTTGTCAAGAGGAAGTAGATGTAGCATAACATTCCGGTGCCATATGTAACGAAGTACGTCACCGGTTCCATGATATCCCACGAGTATTCCCACCAGGTTAACCTCGCTAAAATTCCGAATTGAACCGCCATCGCGACTAAGCCGAGCCAGGGCTGAATGCCCGCTCTCCTCTCGGCCGTAGCCTCGAGCTCTTGTCGTTTCTAATATTAAAAAAGTGATTTTTCATTATTGAAAAAATGTTTGACATTTGTTTTTATTTACTTTCTAATTGCTTTCGGAAATTTCATAAATGTAATGATTTTAATTTGTTAATATAATTTAAAAAAATGCATAGAGTATGAAACATTTTCATCAGATATCGCACTATAAATAATTTCTTTACAAGCTCTAGCGGCTCAAGCGCTAGTTTGAATTTTTCCAATTGAGCCATTAATTCTCGTCCATAAAGTGAGTTTTTGAATAATTAAAAAAAGGTAATTACTTTTTTTTAAATCTATTTTTTGATTGCTTTCGAAAATGTTATTATTGTTTCAATTCTGTAATAATATTGTTCACCTATTTTTATAAATTCGCAATGAAAATTAAGCATTTTCCAAAAACATTGTGAGCTTAATTAGGAAATTTGAATAAATCTTAATCGTCGATGAAATATCGTTCATTGAATTATTTATTTACAAGCTCTAGCGGCTCGAGTTCCAGCATGACTTGTTCCAATTGAGCCATCACTTCTCGTTCCAGGATAGAGTTGTACTCTTGGCAGTTTAAGGTCTCGTATAGTTGACCTACTACGGCCTTAACGTCCGACAACTTCTCGACGTCTTGCTGTGTACAGAAAAATAGTGGATAAATAATTAATTGAGCAATATACCCCGAGTAGGATGTTATGGATTTTTTTGGTCATTTACCGTGGTATAGGCTTCTTGGTTTGGTGGCGAAACGTCGTATGTAACGTCGTTGATTACCAGCTTAAAGTCTGCCTCCAGTAAAGACTCTATCGTGTTACCACCTCCTATCCGAGTTCCATCTGAAAATCGATCGGTTGATTGATTGAATATCCGCAAGAGAAAAAGAGCTGCGCATGGAAGTTCAGTAATTGATTTTAATGGAGCTCACCCATCGACGTTATTACTGCCCTGTCTATACCGCGATCCTCCATCCTCAGCATGTCGATAAAATCCGCAACGGTGTTCGTGATGGGCTTGAGGGTAAAGATGCATTTTTCTTTTCTCGAGGGCAATGGTACGGTGATCCTTGGCAATCCACGGTGATACTCTACGATCACATCTGAGACAGAAAAAAAATTAAAAAACTAATTTTATTAGAGTGAAAGTGATTGATTGCTGGCAGAATTGTAAGCTGCAATTACATTATGATATGCAAATTCACGATTGTTATCTCAAAATAATAAGATGCAGTGCTTATAACAAACTCATTAATCTTTTATTATAACAAAAAAATATTTTGTAATTAACCACTTTTTTTCAAAGCCGGTCTCTGCGAAATCGGATGAAATTTCTATTCGATAAATTGCCGTAATTGAATCTATCCGGCGATTATAATTCCTATCGAGGGAAACGATATATATGAGCGATTTCGCCAATTATTGACCGACGGTTGCGACTCACCACGTCGATTCGGCTGTAATTTTGCTAATGTTGATAGGTAGTGATCGATAGTTTCTTGCAGTTTGTAGATTTTTTTGGGTGTGCCTTAAATGTCTGAGGTTATTAAAGTATTGCGATTTTTCGATTTTCTTCTTTAATTCATTTTAACACAGCATCAATGATCTCCAAAGAAAAAGGTCAAGACATACGTAAAGAAGTTTCAGCTTTCCATAAAAAATACTGTTGGTCGGATCCGAAAGAGTGGTGAAAACCAATTACTAACTTAAAAATCGGGGTTCGAACGGGTTCATACGGCGCAATTGTTTTCGATATATTTTTTATGGAAAAACTGAACATTCTTCACTAAATACATGTTATTTTCCAGGCAGATAATCGGTGGGTTGTTCAGATATATGTTTTTTGTCTCAATAAAACCGGATTTATTAAATTATCAGTCAATATGAATCTCAATTAATTTTTCGCAAATTTGATTACTGTTTTGATAATGGTTATGTATTTAGAGAAATCCTTTAAAATTAATATCGGATATTGATATGAAAAATGTCTTTTGAGGTATAAAAATATCGACCCAACTAATTTAATTAAAAAATTACGAATCCAATGCCTTTACAAAATCTGCGATAAAAATTTATCGAGAGGTTATTATTTTATCATGAAGAATAAAATATATGTATGTACTTTATTCATATAAGGCACTCTTACATTTGATCACCAGAGCTGTTCTTTCGTTATTATCAGAATCAGTGTCGAAATATTTCCAATAATACTTGCGGGTGGTAGGCAAAAATAAAATTAATTATTTTAACATAGTATTTTTGCGAAATAAAAATATATGTTACTTAAAATTAATTTTTCTAGCAAGAATACGATAGATATTGACACATATAAGCCATTGGCAATATGCACATGCAATTTTGCAATATACGGAATTGTATCCGAAAATACGCATCGCAGTTCTATCGCATGGGTATGCGGATAATTATGTTTGGTTTAATTTATTGGGTCGAAACCGATCGGTTAAGACCCTTTCAGGAAAAACTTAACGTAAGAACAACTCTTGTTCGCAATTATGAATGGTTCCGGTCGATCGTCCGCTCCTTATATGCCCGGCCTCGACGCGGAACACTTGCGGGAAAAAAAGTGGTGCTCCGGCCATCTGGCGGCAGGTGAAGGAACCTACGGGGTGCCCTGTAGGTCCCCTGACCCTCGCACGAAAACCTACGCGTCTCAAATAAACAATTATGTAGGCACTGCACCCAACTAATTTAATTAAAAAATTACGAATCCAATGCCTTTACAAAATCTGCGAAAGAAATTTATCGAGAGGTTATTATTTTATCATGAAGAATAAAATATATGTATGTACGGGATAATCGCACCGTTTCCGCGAGGCGTGTTCGCGTGTTAATCGCCCGCGGTTCGAGAGTCCAGGCCGTATAACCTGGTTAGGAGCCGTTGATATGAGAAAGGTATCAGAGTGTGGAGAACGGAATCCGACGAGTGGCCACAACGAGCCCGGGTATCTTCTTCACGAAGTAACCAGAACGGAACCGCGAGAATGCTCATGCAGTCGATATATGCGTGATGAGAGTCGTGCAGTCGAAGGCGTTATTATTGTTACGAGCTTTCCGTAAGTCAATAGCGAATTGTTTCGGTGAAAATAAGTTTGAAGGGTCCATCTCGGTTAATATCATGATTGAAAGTGAACATTTTACTCCATTAAATAATTACATAATAAGGAAAAAATAAAATAACGAGCAATGTTCAAATTAAAATGAAATAAAAAAATATACCTTGATTCGAATAGACATGAATAATCATATGAAAAAACTACAATTATTAACTATTTCTTAAAAAAAAAAGATTGGAGATAATTAGTTTTTAAGAATTTGCCATCAGCTTTTTGTTAAGAATGATTTAGAAATAGTCGAGACAAAAAATACTTTAAGGGAACCGAGTCACCTACAAAATGTCATTAAAAAAAAATTCTGTAGATGATAGCCTTTCTTAAAAAAATCGTATATATAATCCTCATTGAGTACAATAAAAATTATAGTCCTGCAATTAAGTAACAACATACAGTGCATCAAAATGGTGTGAGGTAAAAAAAATTTTTAACTTGTCACAGCTCTTAGACCAAATCGTTCAACAAATTTTGGTGTTCAGTGGCTTATTTTATCTGTCAAAGAGTGCATTCTAGAATGAGTGCAGGAATTTTTGTTTAATGCCTTTTTGATAAAGCTATGATTTAAATTGTGTAAGTAAACCTTTCTTTATTAACAACTCACTAAATAATTAGTTAAAGTAAATCCAATTTGCACCGCATCCAGGATTGGTTCACTTATCCTAGAATGCACTTTTCGACATATGAAATGAGACATGGAACACTAAAATTTGTTCTTAGGTATGGACTGAAAGCTACGACAGGTAACAAATTTCACTTTTTAGCTCACACTATTTTTGTGCACTATATATCTCTAAACACTTGCGGTATTATAATGCTTGATATGTGCTTAGTAAAGTTTAATTGTAAAAGTTGTCAAAAGACGAGTATCGTCTAGAGAATTCTTTCCTTATCACTTTTTTTCAGGTGATTCAGATCCCTTAAATACATTTTTCTCAGCCACTCCATAATACAGCAAACTTTTCATAAGCCAACATCACCTCAAAAAAAGTCATAAAAATATTTCATGCTTTTCAATATCATGTTTAATTCCAGCAGAAATAATTATTAAAATGTTTTTAGCTTTGAAGTGAGCGGAATGTTGAGCGGCAAAGAGAATTATGAGAATCTCGAGAATGCCGTCCGATATATAGGAGCCTCGATATCAAAGGTATGGTCATAATCTCGCGCTTTTAGAGTTTCAAATAAATCCTTGGGAGCTCGTTATTATTACCATGGAAAGCCAAAAATGTGTCTTTCAGTCTGAATGTGGAATGTTTGACAATAGTGAAAATGAGAGAACGCGCGATGATGTTTACGTTCAAGTTATTCGGAGATGAATGAATTAGTAATATTATACGTGTACTGGATGGGTGCGAGTTTGGGCTGCAACGAGCCTCGTAATTAGAACTCGTGCTTGAAGCACGAGTTTCCGAGTAAAGAGCATTATAGCAGGAGCAAGTGCATAGTATATAGTGGCCCTAGTGGAAGTGGCAGGTAAGTCTACTGGAAGAGTATAATAATTGCCTCCCTCCTCTCGCGTCTTTGCGTAAACTCTCTTGAGGCGTTAGCGGCCCACCTGGCAGTTCACCGTGAGATCGTGAACAATTAATAAGTACAACGGTGGTTCGTGCGCGAGGCATGCGGTGAGGATGAATTAAATCTTTCGCATCGCCGCAGCTTCTTCGATTTCGGTAACCACCAACATTCCCCGCTAATTCTTGTCACGTATCTTATTACCGCCTTCCCTTCAACTACATTCTCCTGTCGACGACCCTCAAATACCCAGTAACTTTGGATGATATGTGTTTCGCTGCGTTTGTGCCCCACCGGAAGTGTGACAATTCGTAGTGACGGTTCGTTGGAAAGGAGAGGATGTAGACCAGCGAATTGTTCGTATTTAACGAAGGAGGATTAAACAGCCTCGGAGACTATTTCGGTACAGTGAAATAATTTGGATAATTGAATTTTGAATTGTCAGTCGGATTGTCGAATACGAGCAATTTGAGGTGTTGATACCTAAAATAAGTTATAAGAAAAGAATTTTTTTCAGTGAGTACTCGTTAAGTACTTCGAATACATTATCACTTTGCAATTTTGTTTGCGCTTTGCGCCAAAATGGCGTAATGAAAAAAGCGAAATTTTTCACTTTTTGCAGCTTTTAGAGCAAGCCAATTGACAAATTAGTGTTCGCTGTTGGACTGTTTTTTTTATGTTATTGGAAAATATTAATAAACAATATTGCTGAAATCAAGCTTATAGTTTTTGAGATAAGGTTTGCATTATCCAAGCAAAGTGCTGTTCAATAATCTATTGATTTCGATTCACATCGAAGTCTAAGAGAGCATAGTTAATAACATTTTCTATTATTTCACTGGATAACTTGTTTATTTGCAAAAATTTTCTGTTTCCATGGATAATAACTTTATTCGCTTTTCAAATAATTGAGGAAAAAATCTGAGAATTCTGAATAGTCATGGTAAAGGGTGATCAAATATTGCTCATTACGAGTAATGTCAGTGGGAATTAAAAAAAAACGTAACTCGAATAGAAATAAAAACTTCGCATCTGAGTTACTAAAGAAGTTTCACCAATTTATGAAAATTCAACAAAAAACATCTTTAAAGAAAATTTTTCGTTTTTGTTTCCCATTGTATTATTACAAATACTTTACCGCGAGTACGGACAAAAAAAACAGCTCTGGCGATCAAATTTAAGGACCGCATCATTCAAATTAACGCAGAACGTTCTTTATTCATATAAGGCACTCTTAAATTTGATCACCAGAGCTGTTCTTTTGTTATTATCAGAATCAGTCTCGAAATATTTCCAATAATTTTTTTTTTCGATTAAACCGGATTTATTAAATTATCAGTCAATATGAATCTCAATTAATTTTTCGCAAATTTGATTACTGTTTTGATAATGGTTATGTGTTTAGAGAAATCGTTTAAAATTGATATTGGATATTCATATGAAAAATGTCTTTTGTGGTATAAAAATATCGACCCAACTAATTTAATTAAAAAATTATGAAACCAATGCCTTCACAAAATCTGCGAAAGAAATTTATCGAGAGGTTATTATTTTATCATGAAGAATAAAATATATGTATGTACTTTATTCATATAAGGCACTCTTATATTTGATCACCAGAGCTGTTCTTTCGTTATTATCAGAATCAGTGTCGAAATATTTCCAATAATACTTGCGGGTGGTAGGCAAAAATAAAATTAATTATTTTGACATAGTATTTTTGTGAAATAAAAATATATGTTACTTAAAATTAATTTTTCTAGCAAGAATACGATAGATATTGACACATATAAGCCATTGGCAATATGCACATGCAATTTTGCAATATACGGAATTGTATCCGAAAATATGCATTGCAGTTCTATCGCATCGGTATGCGGATATTTATGTTTGGTTTAATTTATTGGGTCGAAACCGATCGGTTAAGACCCTTTCAGGAAAAACTTAACGTAAGAACAACTCTTGTTCGCAATTATGAACGTTCGATCGTCCGCCGCTTATATGCCCGGCCTCGACGCGGAACACTTGCGGGAAAAAAGTGGTGCTCCGGCCATCTGGCGGCAGGTGAAGGAACCTACGGGGTGCCCTGTAGGTCCCCTGACCCACGCACGAAAACCTACGCGTCTCAAATAAACAAATCTGTAGGCACTGCATAGTTGTAACATGATCAAATTTCAGCCGTATAGAATATTTTACATGCATGCGATTGATGTAAGTGGAATATGGAATATGGATGTTTATAACAGCGAATTGCAAAAAAATTCTTTTTTTATCGAAAGATCTTTTGCAGCACAAAAATACTTGTTATCATAAAATGTATTTTTTTGTTGCAAAATTATTGCATTTCGACTTTAGACGAACTATTGTTGGCGTAAATTTATTATAATTTTTTATTAACTATGAATTATTCTGATGATCACAATTAGCAATCAGCATTTATGCTTCGTCACTGTTCAAATTTATTTAAAATTTAATTCATTGTTATGCAGATACTATTTTGCATGTTTTTACCTTTTTACCTCGAGACAATCTGAGTTACTAAAGTAGTTTCACCAATTTATGAAAATTCAACAAAAAATATCTTTAAAGAAAATTTTTCGTTTCTGTTTCCCGTTGTATTATTACAAATACTTTACCGCTAGTACGGACAAAAAAACGGCTCTAGCGATCAAATTTAAGGACCGCATCATTCAAATAAACGCAGAACGTTCTTTATTCATATAAGGCACTCTTAAATTTGATCACCAGAGCTGTTCTTTTGTTATTATCAGAATCAGTCTCAAAACATCTCCAATAATACTTGCGGGTGGTAGGCAAAAATGAATTTAATTATTTTAACATAGTATTTTTGTGAAATAAAAATATATGTTACTTAAAAATAATTTTTCTAGCAAGAATACGATAGATATTGCCACATATAAGCCATTGGCAATATGCACATGCAATTTTGCAATATACGGAATTGTATCCGAAAATACGCATCGCAGTTCTATCGCATGGGTATGCGGATAATTATGTTTGGTTTAATTTATTGGGTCGAAACCGATCGGTTAAGACCCTTTCAGGAAAAACTTAACGTAAGAACAACTCTTGTTCGCAATTATGAATGGTTCCTGTCGATTGTCCGCCGCTTATATGCCCGGCCTCGACGCGGATCACTTGCGGGAAAAAAGTGGCGCTCCGGCCATCTGGCGGCAGGTGATGGAACCTACGGGGTGCCCTGTAGGTCCCCTGACCCTCGCACGAAAACCTACGCGTCTCAAATAAACAAATATGTAGGCACTGCATAGTTGTAACATGATCAAATTTCAGCCGTATAGAATATTTTACATGCCTGCGATTGATATAAGTAGAATATGGATGTTTATAACAGCGAATTGCAACAAAATTCGTTTTTTATCGAAAGATTTTTTGCATTGCACAAAAATACTTGTTATTATAAAATGTATTTTTTTCTTGCAAAATCATTGCATTTCGACTTTAGACGAACTATTTTTGGCGTAAATTTATTATAATTTTTTATTAACTATGAATTATTCTGATGATCACAATTAGCAATCAGCATTTATGCTTCGGTCACTGTTCAAATTAATTTAAAATTTAATTCATTGTTATGCAGATACTATCTTGCATGTTTTTACCTCGAGACAACCTCATATTTCATTATCTAATAAAGCTCACTTTATTAAACTTATGTTTAAGGTTCCTCGGAGGATTAAAACTTGAATCTTAAATCATGGGTGGAGTTCAGAGCAGCGCTCAGAACTTGGGCGATGCACTATGGATGCACGAGAGGCAGCGTCAGCGAGGCCAAAGGTGAGTTCGGTCTACCGTGTATGTAAGCAATCATCGATCGCTTAATATGAGGAACGTACAGCAATTGTCTGTCGAACGATGACGTCCTCGGTGAAATTTCTTTTACTGGAAACTTGCAACAGCATTTGTCGTGCTCAGAAATGTTCATGCTTTACTTTTGAAAAAAAAACTTGAAAAAATGTATTTTATACTTTTTTTAATATTAAAAGTTGAGTGAGTGTGGATTTTATCAAATTTAACTTTGATAAAAAATAAAGCTCCAAAGTTGAACTTTGCAAATTGCTTCCTGATTATTTTTTATTTTTCTTACGAAGCTTTTTCTATGAATAAGCCAAAATCGAATAACATACTTCTCATAGATATAAGTTTATAAGAAAAACCAAAAATAATGAGAAAGTAATTTGCTAAGTTTTTAGGTGATTTAAGTCCCAAAATAGTTGCGAGGTATATCACAATTTACGTGATTGCCTGAGAGCGTTTTCTATTAGCGAACTACAGATCAACGAGAAAGCTGGGAACATTGGAACCAACGTCAATTCTCATTTCGACGTCCAATTGTTCGTAACTCATGCGATGCGTGCAGTGGCTTGTGGGAATGGTAGTTACCAATGCGGCTAATACAACCCTCTTGAGGGCCTCGAATGCGGCATCGCGCGTTTGCTCTCGACGCTCTCTCTGTTGCCCGGATACGCTGAAGAGCCTCAACAGAGGATGCATGTACCGTACCACGCAACGGCGGATCCTATCGCACTTAGCTTTGCTAAACAAACGGAGAATTTCTGGAGTTTCGTTGCGCGATACGAGCTCCAATGCACGAGAAATGAACTTTCAAAAGCTCCTATTCAAGTTTATGAGAGGACTTTTGTCTCTCTCTCTTGAAATCAATAAGCCAAAGTTCACGGATTGTCAAGCAAATCTTGTCGCGAGGACTGAAATATTCCAAAACACCGGTAGCGATTTTTTTTTGCTTGTCGACATTTGTACCAGAAAAAAAAAATTCTTAAAATTTGAAACCCATTTAATTCAAATCTGAAAATTATAATTTTCTAAATAACGCCGGTATTTAAGGTTGAAGTGTTTATTAGAGTATAATGGAATTATGTATTGCATTTTTTTCTCCTGGCAGAGAAAGAACGTTATAGAAAGCCGCTCTACCATTTGCGCGCTTCCGCATTACTCTAAGAGGATATGAAATAGCTCGTAAATATTACGGCGCGAACGCAGCTCATATTTCATCGGGGTGATTCACATTTCTTCAACGACAATCCCTATTCTCTTAATATTTAAGCCCTTTTCCCGATAGAAGGAAAATTCATTTTATCAACTGCTGCATTTAATTTTCGGAATAGCATAGTAGGAATATGGTTTTTTAGGAAAAATTACTCTTGCAAATATATTCAATTTTTTTTTCCCATCAAAATATGAATATTTGTCAAAGACAACATTTTTAGATAAAATTAGATGAAATATTTATTAACACTGCTGATCCTTTAATTATCAAGTATGACACCTGGGAAAATAAAGAGTTTTTGGAAATCATCAATCGTTCGATTATATCGAATTACCTGATATTGTATCCAATTAACTGTCCATTTGTGAAATCGGAAAAAAATTCTATTATTAGAAAAATTTATCAGACGAATCTGTGAAACACTTTTAATAGATAAAGGTATATATGTTTGGAATTTTTTTTGTCCTACTTTTATTGACTATTCTCGATCATTGGTGCAACGCTGCAACACTTTTCGGAGAGAGAGAGAGTCAGGTCAATATTCGTTTGCCGGTGTAATATTGAGAATATGTATCTTCTTTTTAACATGAAAATTTTTCCCTTTCGCGATTAATTTAACTAAATACTCGAAAATTATTTTTTTTAATAGCACTTTTTGAGAAATAATTATTTTTTAATTGTTATTTCTCAATAGTATTTTTTTACGGGTGTAATAATTAAAAATCTCAAACCCTGTTAAACCAGGATGGTTTCTTGGGCTCTTGATGCATGAACTGGGAATAAAAAAAAAATTAAATATATCATCTTTGGATGATAGTCAATCGAGATAGTTTGTGAGATAACTTCATCAGAGAAAAACAAATAATTGTACAAATCATGGAGTCACATCAAAGTTGTTAAAAAACTTTTAAAGAGCGATTCCCGCGGATAATCTACCGTCGTAGGCGTATCTTCTTCTGGTTCTTCTGGTTTGGACGATATAACGAACGAGATCGCTAATTGGCGAGCTGTTGCAACGGTCAAGCAACGCTTATTAGTACGTGGACGTGATCTAGTTGCTCAACTTACGTGAAGAGTTATGTGTAGTCCATATTATATGTAGTTTTGTATACTAGTCTACTTCGCTCTGCGAGCCTCCCATACATATATTATTATATCGCTGTCTACGCGTACATCGGGTGCACAAACTTTTTTCTCGATCGAGGAAAGTCTTGCATATGTTATTAGTAATTGAGCGTGCGTTCAGTTATTTCAAGATTTCACATTTGTAACTGTGCAGTTTATTGCAACGATGCACAAACGTTTGTACAATTAATCCGTATAGAGATTGATTCTGAAATTGATGCTAAAATAGAGAGAAATCTCGGATCAGTAAAAATAAATTGACAGCTATTCATATGAATTTTGTGTAACTACCATAACGTAGCATATTTTTTAAGAGTCTAAAAAAATTCAGTTACCGAAAATATGACTTCCGGAAATTCAGCCCCTGGAAAACTGGTCACACAATTAATTTTCCTGCGAAAAATTGATCGTCATGGAAATCCTTGATTTTTGTTTTATTACATATTTGTTTATATTTTTGGAAACTCATTTTTAGAGAATAATTTAATAAAAGTATTTTTCAGGAGCATTTTTTCATGCTTTTAAACGTTACCTCAAAAGTGAAAATACTTTTGTCCACTTTGTAACTTGATTTAAAAAAAAATGGAAAAATAAAAACACTGGAAATCCATATGGAATAAAAAAAATTAGGAATCACGTTATAATTATAAGCACAAATAGTTGCATGGATTAAAAGTGGATTGCTGTTTATTTTTAGTTACGACTTGCATGATTAATCTGAGTGCAGCATGACAGAATTTCAGTCTAGTTTGGAGAAGCTTCAGGTGAACAATAACTTCATGGTTTTGGCACGTCCTATATGTTAATTTATTTAACAAAACCGGCGACTAATCAGGCGCCGATAGTTTGAGATGAATATGCAGCGCTTCGAGAGCCTCCACTAATCACGAACAAAGCGCTAATACGGCTTTGTGCGCATATATAGTGCTGCGGTAAAGCGTGGTCGTAATATCGTCGAAGGGGACAATCGCAAACACTGTACGAGTACCACGAATATCACGAGGATTGCGAACAATACGAATAATTAATTAACGTTTACGTAAAGACAAATGAATCGGATATCAGTCTATGATAATTAGATAAATGCGCAGGAACTCCATGGAAATAAAGTTCATTACAAAGATAATACACTCGGATATATCATTTCTACGCCTGTCTATATGGCGACAAAAAGTTATATATGGAGCATTCTCTGTTCATTCAATTCAGCGACGTTTTTTCGACCATCTTCGATCGGCTCCATAATTAATCAAATCGAAGCCCAACTAAAAAGCACTCTATATGAATTTTTCCACCTTTTTAATCCAATTATGAGTAACAAGCGGTTTTCGTTCCAAGTGCAAATATCTCGGAAACTATTTAACGGGACATTAAAAATAATTTCCATGTGCTGGTAAAACTGATTTATTATTGGGAAACGGGGAAATTCGGTTTAATTAAAAAACGGATATTTTTTATTGGCTGAGGAAATTGGAGAGTATTATGACCCTCGATATCGCGAAAAAATCACCAGAGTGGGACGAATTGAGGTTCTGGTTTTGGAAAAGTGAAATAACACGACATTGTATAAAATCGACCTTATTATAGTGTTGTTTAATTTTTGATAATAAACCAGTGTTCGATAACACGTGAAAATTATTTTGAATGTCCCATTAAATAACACGAAACTGTAATTTACATGTAGAGACCCTTTTTTTTAGTAACTTCAAGTTTACAATATACATAATAAATACGTAAAATACGTAAAATTCGACCAAATGCATTTTAATGACTGTCCACGAGTTGAAGCTTTCTATGTAATAACGAAAATCGATATTATGGCACATAGTGATTCAGAATTGCGATAGGACCTTCAATATGGAAATAATGATTAATGAATCCATAGCTTGAAATTCATGTATGAAGCTTCGATATGGGAATGGGAAGAGTAATCCCAGGATAGGAGCATGTTATGGCAATTGCCATATTCCTGGGACTTTGGGGAAAGAGAAAAGGACGGCGATTGGCCAGAATAGCGGAACACCGGATATCCGTGTTGTACGTGTGTACTCGTGTACCATATATACGGTAAGCTGAACGGAGATACCCACTATTTCGTCGTACGCATCTATGCATCTACACTAACGAGAATCCAAATAGTGGACACAAGCTGCATGTGTGATCGCACATGTATGTGTTTATTTACCGTGTATGTAAAGGGCGAATCATATCGCCTACACTATAACGTCGGATAAGCTCTGAAACTGTACGACGCCCTCTGTATGTTCACTTGGAAACTATGGGCACTTATGCGCACCAGGTGTGGATACATGTACCGCACTGTATTTAATATATTTCAGTCCAATCCGAATGAACCTTTCTGAAGTTACTACAAAACTCTGTATCCACCGAATTTACTTCCGCTTTCCGTCGCTGTCGGTATATATAACGTCTATTTTACTGAGTCTTATGCTCGTAAATTGTACATTGTAATTGTACACTTATTTTACTAATTATCGGACAAAGATCTATACTCCAAATTTTTGGTGCTTTTTTTTCATGACCATATTCTCTATACTGCAATAAAGGAAAAAGCCAGATTTGAGATTTTTAGCTCATAAGTTTTAAAGGGCATCGACTGCTTTAGGTTTCGACTGAAAATTTTATCTTCAAATTTTAACCTCATATCGAATTTGAGCGGCAAAATCGAAAGTACTATTTTTTGGCTGAAATTTTCTAAATTTTACGAAAAAATATTCGTTTTTAAAATTGACGAAATTTTCAAGGTGAAAAGATTTTAAGAAGATTTCAAAAGTCTCTTTGGATGCTTAACCCACTTTTTTCGATTTTTTTCTTTAATTTAGAACATTAACTGGAGAGAACCGAATTTTCAAATTGTACTCTCTGAAACTTAATTTTGACAGCAAAACGTTCTTTTTGAATACTTCGTATGATGGGGAAGTAAAAATTTATATAACGTACAAGGTACCATGATTAAGCCTGACTTGGCCCTTAAGTAATTAACCTATCGAACTCCACTATAGAATTCTAGATAATCTAGCCTTATGAGACTTTCATCTAGCTTAATCATGGCTTTTTTACTCGGTACCATTATTAAATCTAACTGAGTACTTAATTCATTGCCGTTATATAGACCTATTAAATTTCGGCATGAAAATTTACAATTTCTTCATCAAGTCCCAAATTGAAATTCATATAGAAATTCCTTTTATGGTGTCTGCATTATAATAATAACTCTATATTAACTCCATATATCTGGGGATAACTCCAGATTATCTTAAGGAATCCCTTATAATTATTTTCACCGGATATACAAGAGGAATTCAGATAAAACTGGTTACAGACCTTGGCCAACCCCGAAATAGGGTAAATGTACCATTTGTGACCACTGCACCATTAGTAGTCACACAAAAAATGTATAGATCAATTCAGCATTACTTTAATCTATAAAAATTACTAAATGAGTTTATTCCATAAAAATCAAAACAAATTTTACATTGAATATTCAATGCTTAAAATGCCTCATTGTTTAATAAATTATCTTCAAGGCCGTTTACACCATTTGTGGCCAGCACCGTCATTTACATGCAACAGGTATGGCCACAAATGGATCAAGTTGATGGCCACAAACGGTACTTCTACCCTATGTGAAGTGCTTCATAAAGGGTCGAAATGTAAACAAATAAAAAATTAGCACCCCAATATATGTAACACCATAAAATAGTCCAAGCCAAGTTTACTCCAATGTTGCTGTTTCTGCACTGAGAGAAAATTATGGTATTAGTAACCACAAAGTGACAACTATTCAGTTGCAGTTGGTACAAACATTGTTGTTACCGCTTATTTAGTTGTCACGACTATTTTATAGTCACTTTATAGTTAACTGTAATATGACGATTTCTCTCAGTGTGCTGTGTCAAGCTGAGGATGTGAAACTATTTGTATATTATCAAGTTTGTGTGGAGTTATATCGTGTGACACGATATCGTCACGACGATTGTATCGACACGGTTCGTGTCGATACAAGGTGCTGAATTTCACACGAAGAGGCGAATACTACCTTATACGCGTAAAGCAGAAACTGTAGTACATTGCGGGTCAGCTCTTCTGTCCTACACTGAGAGAAATAGATACTAAGATTTTTAATATCCGTTATATTAAATATTATATACTATCGGGTAGTATTTGGATAGTACCGTGTATTGGGTGTATTGTAAGGGTTTATTATACGGAATGTACTTGGTACAATCAGATATTAACCGTTATATAATTATACTAACTGTTGCACTCCAGATAGTGATGATCCCTATACGAAGCATCCAATATACTATTCGATAGTATATTTTTACTATCGGTTAGTATCTATTTTTCTCAGTGTAAATATAGCATATGGTACCCTGAGATGTGTCCACCCGCATCGTCGTGTCCGATGCCGCAGTGTACAGGGTAAAATTCTAATTAGAGGAGCGAATAAAGCGAGCGCTAGTAGGTATACATATAACGTAGTGGCGCACGCGTTCAAATGAAATGAGAAGACCGTGCAATCCGTGCTTCCGGTATTCACCGGTGATGCGGGAAACAATGGTTGTAAATAATGCTCACAGGGCATGGAAGTGTATAGGGTATTCTGTCATCCTTCCTACAGCTATAACCTGTGTCCACTCCAGCTGTGCGTATTAGTGGTGAAACCGGCGTCAATGCGAGTGGACGAGTAGTAACGTGAAAGAAAAAGAGAAATATCAGTGTGTTTGCAACACGGAAAATCTCTCTCGAGTTCAAAAGACGGCTGGCGAGATGTTTTCCGTTAGAATTGTCTATTGCCAAGTGACAATGGAGTTCGTCGATGTTGGAAATACAACCACTGAGTGAGTGATGAAATTGCGAAACTATTTTTTCCGTACATAGATTTAGAAATTAGGAAAAAGAATACTGAATTTTAAGATTTTGATATTATCAATGTGATTCATGAATTAAAATAATACTGAGGAGTGCATTTGATTGAGAATTATATTTCAGCTGTCATTATTTGTTGTCAGTCATGAAATCTCTACAAGAATTTTTTTTGAGATAATACACTTATTCGGTAAAAAAAATTTCGTCAAAAATGTAGGTGAGATATTGAACTTTGAAATTTTAGAACTTCGAGTATTCACTATTTGGAATTTTAACCCCGCTACGACTAAGGATACTTTAAACAAGTAAATCCATCGTTAAGAGTAATTAACTAAAACTACAAGTTACATGTAATTTGTAATTTGACAGCATCATCAAAGGTTCACATTTTGACTCGAAATGGGATTTTCAGAAAGCTTCGGAAATTAAATTGAAAGCAAAAGGATTAGTAATAATTTAATGTCCAATTTTCGAGCCGATATAACAGAACAGGATGTTGGCAAGTACTGTGACTCGTACACGCACTCATTCCGGAGGAAGAGTACTTTCTGCTTCTAGTTGAAGTGTCTACAGCTGCACAGTGCAGCGTAGTGTATATATAACAACGAATTACCCACTTTGCTTTGAGGCTTTTGAGTCCCGGTACGGCAAACGAGCTGTCAAGCAAGTCACACGCGAATTAAGTATTACATTCGTTCTTTGCCCACGCTCAAAGACTTAAAAGATAAACCGATTGTTCAGCGAATGTCACTCATTCGCTATTGTAATTTTATTACATTAAATCATGTGTGTATCTTCCGTGTGAACGAAAAGGATATAAGTACGAATATCATGTTTTGATTAATAAAATACATTTTTATTCCAAACTAATAGACCATTACTTTTGCCATTTAATTTGAATAACACTCAATAATTATTTAGATAATAAAATTTTACAGATTCTAATCTTTTCTTTCTCAATAAATTATCAATATATTAGCATTTCGATGTCGCGTTATAAAAATATGTATAAAGAGATTAATATTTCTTTTGAAGAATTCGGAATTGTATCAAAGATGATTTCAGGCTGCAAATTTTATCGTACGTTTCTATACGAATCTTGTATGTATACCAACGTATTTAGTTGATCGAAGTTTACAAATTTTGATGTTTTCTTTGACAATAAATTTTTGATCAATAAAATCTGTTTTTCTCGGAGCGAAACTGTTGAAATATCCATAAATCTTAATAAATATTTTTCAAGAATTCAGAATACTACAAAAGGTCAAGCTTTAAATTTTAGGCTGCCAATTTTATTGTAGCTTTCGATACGATTATTGTGTGTACTATTCCCGCATTCAATCCAACGAAATTTGCAAATCTTAATGTTTCTTTTATCAATAAACTTTTCATCGTTGAATTTTTTTTTCGCGATATAGAGTTATGAAAATATCGATAAACCTGTAAAAATATTTTTTAACTGCACAGAATAGTACAAAAGGTCAGGCTTTGAATTTAAGGCTGCCAATTTCATTGTAGGTTTCTACACGATTTCTGTGTGTACTGCCGCCCGTTACACCTCGTTTCCAAAGCCAGCAATCCGTGATAGCGATAGGAATCTTTCATTACCGGTGCGATGGTACATTCGTGTTGTCTGCTCGAAAGTCCTGCGGCTAGATATAAAAAAAGAGATGGCCGAGGTTGGCAAACCGAGGTACATTTCGTTTATCGACACGCTACGGCGTTTTCCCAATTGCAATAATAATTAGTCGTCTCGGTCAATCGATTATTATTGATACTTGAAGGCGAGGCGTACCTCGGATAACGATCTAAGCAGCGACGATCATCGTGTACCGGAAACGCCACGTGCACGCCGGACTATGCGAATATACATGTTGGTTTATTCGCCGAGGAAAGCGCTTTAAATTCCGGACTGCAAGAGGCGAAAACCGGAAGAGTATACGCGGCAGAAAAATAGTGGCATATCATCCATAAAATTCTTTTTTTACGACGGGATATTTCTACGAAACTCGGCTGCCAAACGTAACTTCGTTGCGCAACGTTAATTTTCCAACGAAATTCCTATCTCGGATAGTTTTTTCTTGACCGTTAAAAAAAATGTACTACAAAATTTTAGTACTGGTATTGTAAGTTTATGTTCATAGAACTGTATATAATTTATTGAAATGTAATGGAGATATTAAATTAATATATTGTATATTTTAAAACTTGTAAAAAGGAATCTTGCGTAATTTGGAAAATGTTTCTTTCCGGATTTTACGAAGTTAGGTCTAAGAAAAATTATTAAAATTACGTCAGTCTTTTAGTAATTTCGGCTTTCTCAGATTGGAAACTTTGTGATGATACCTGGAAAATAATTTTATAACTTTTCATAGCCATTGTGAAAGTTGCACAACGTTAATTTTACAACGAAATTTCTATCTCGGATAATTTTTCTTCGCTGTTGAAAAAAATGTACTACAAAATTTTAGTACCGGTATTGCAAGTTTCTATTCATATAGCTGTATGTAATTTATTGAAATGTAATGGAGATATTAAATTAATATATTGTATATTTTAAAACTCGTAAAAAGAAATCTTGCGTAATTTGGAAAATGTTTCTTTCCGGATTTTACGAAGTTGGGTCGAAGAAAAATTTTCAAAATTACGTCAGTCTTTTAGTAATTTTGGCTTTCTCAGAGTGGAAACCTTGTGATGATACCTGGAAAATAATTTTATAACTTTTCATAGCCATTGTGAAAGTTGCACAACGTTAATTTTACAACGAAATTTCTATCTCGGATAATTTTTCTTCGCTGTTGAAAAAAATGTACTACAAAATTTTAGTACCGGTATTGTAAGTTTCTGTTCATAGACCTGTATATAATTTATTGAAATGTAATGGAGATATTAAATTAATATATTGTATATTTTAAAACTCGTAAAAAGAAATCTTGCGTAATTTGGAAAATGTTTCTTTCCGGATTTTACGAAGTTGGGTCTAAGGAAAATTATTAAAATTACGTCAGTCTTTTAGTAATTTTGGCTTTCTCAGATTGGAAACTTTGTGATGATACCTGGAAAATAATTTTATAACTTTTCATAGCCATAGTCAGTCCCAGACTTTCAATATTAATAAAAATTGACTTGAAATTTTATTCATGTTGATATTTACACAACGTACGGTATTTATAGCGGAATTAAAATTTCAATTAATTATAATAAAAATGTAATGGCTTTGTCGACATCAATCAATTTTACGAGAATAGTCGGGTACTATCTTCTCTGTTTTAGTGCTCATTTTTAGTGCAACGCTTTAAATGGTTATTGAGTTATGAAATTTTAGTTCAAAGGAGATAATTGCAAAAAAGAAAATGAATCAATTGAACCGCGTCCACGATTCTGCTCAAATGCAATATCAACCGACCTTTGTCGTAAATGCAAGTGTGGCACGATTTCCAGTTTGGAAGCACGCAATTAACGTGCATTAGCGTGTTTTTCAATTCTGTCAGTTTTTATTCTTTATGATGAATACCGTAAAATAAGAATGACATAATAGATTTTGATAAAATCTATCACGTTGAAGAGGAAGCAACCGCTAAACTGTACTAAATTCCAGTCCAATAATGCAATCAGTTTTTTGGTATTCCGTATTTTTACCCATGAATCATGCAGACACAATGAATACCAAATACTTTTTCTATGACATGCAAATTTAAATAAGAATATATTGCAAAATATTAATTTTAATTAATAAAATCGTCCACTAAAAAAACATGAATTTCCAAATGTCAATATCCGTGAACTGTACTTTTGGTCGTATTCATTTTTCGCTTGCTTCTATAATATAATATTATCTTGTAGTAAATATTGAAATAAAAGTGTTAAAAATACTCTAATTTATACTCTGGTATTCAGTATTTTTATCAATGATACACCTAAACACATAAATACCGGATATTTTTTTTTTACATTTCTTTGAAATATAAGAAATAATATATTGCAGATTATTTTTTTAAATGAATAGAATCGTTCCAGTTCATTTTTAATGAAGGTAAAAAAGGTAAATTGAATTTTCAAATATTTTTGAGAATTCGGTCGTATTTATTTTTCACTTGCTATTATATTGTATTTATTATATTATTCTGCAGTAACATTAAAAGCGTTGAAAGTGAATTTCAACTACTGGTCGACGTAACTTCCTTCCCATCTCTTTTATCCCCAGCTGCATTGCCTGTACAGCTACTGCAGGATGATTTAATGATAAAAATAAACAACGCGATTGCGTGACACCGTGCGTACGCATTAACAGTTTCAATGTAATTCTCCACCACGTAATTACGATACTTACTCCTGTTTATTACGAAGCTCTAAATGGGTATTGCGAGCGTTGAAGTAAAAATGAGGAAGGCGTCGAAAAAGCCATTAGTCGTGTTGCAGATTATTTGAACCTCCGTTCTGACAGTTTCGCATTGTCCTTCCAGAATAAAAACGACAACTTTGCAAGCAAAACTGTTTTGGTTACTGAACCAAAGTCGAGAGTATAAAAGCAGAAGTTTCAATCCGCTTAAATGAAAACCGGAGAACAGTTTTTTTCCCACGTTGTTATCGACGTATATTTTTTATTTTCGATGGAATTGTCCATGTACTCACGGCTGAAAAAAAAGTTTGTTTTGTGCAAACTTTTATCGTTACATAATCCCCGACATTTTTTAAATTCGTTTTCATATTAGTGCATTTAGTATTTTTTTCAACCGCGGGTCCAGAAATTTTTCGCCGCTCAACGAGAGAAAAGATGTAATTTATTTACGACAATCTTCGCCAATGAAAGTTGTTTTACTGGTGCAAGGGAAAAATTGAAGATTTCACTTGTAATTTTCATATCAAACCGATGAACCGATGTTCGATGTCTAATGTTATCTCTCGAAAAGTGCTGTTTAAATCGAATTGAAAGATTTATACTTTAATATTGAAAGATTTATTCACACATTCAAATTCACATCTTTGTAATAAAAACCTGAAATAAAAATTCCTATATTCAATCTAGAATGCACTTCTCGACGGATAAAATGAGTAATCGAACATTAAGATTTGATCATCGAGTTAATCTGAAAGCTACGACAGGTTAAAACTTTTGACATTTTTCACACACCATTTTGGTACACGGGATGTTTTTGCAAAATCGCAGAATTATTATGCGTGGTATGTACTCAATGAGACATTTAAGCCCTTCGAACACCCTTCTTTAAATGAAAATTGGTAAAATATGGCACTTTTGGAGATCTATGCAAGGGTCTAAAAACCTCATCTCACTCTGTACAACCTAATTGGAGGTTCAAACATAATATTTCCAGTCCACAGTAGTCTTGGTTTACTCCAATTGGGTAATATCTGCCATTTCCAGAGGTCTGATCAGAGTCAAAGGAATGGAAGAACCTCGTGTATCTTGCGTGTACACTACATTTAGGTTTTGACAAGGGTCTAAATTTGAACTCGGGATCATTTACAGAATTGAGTTTCTCATGTCTTTTTTTAGGTGGCTTGGGCCTCTCAAGACTCTTTCTGTTATTTTGTCATCAGAATTTTTTGTTCTTCACTTGCAAACACATTTATATCGAAACGAGGGTGGGATATCGATTGGGACTATCGCGGAGGCGATAAATGAATCACATTGGGTCTCACCTGGCCGCCCAGTCCCCACCGGTCTGCACAATGAGACTTCCGAGTGGCAGGTGACACAGGAGCTGCAGTTGCCGCTGATTGGCCACTCGGTCTGTGTATTGCGTAGCACTACGGTATATCGTACGTGAGTGCACCTTTCAGTTCACACGCGTTATTCACGAGCACCCCAAGCCGCGTGTGCTGCGTTTTCGTGCGACCCGTCGAGTTGCACGCACCTCTATACACCCGGGGGCTTAACCCACTCCGACTTCTCAGAGGGTTCAAGGACTCTATATATTGTAGTCTCGCTACAAACTCCGCGAATCCGATACAATAGTATAACATCAGTTGCAGTAACTTCTCTCGCGTGTTCAAAGGTTTTGCACGATTTGCGTGTCTAAAAAAATTTATGGATCAATGAGTGATGCACTGAAGCTTTGCGAGGAAATACTGTGAATATTGAGAAGTGTTAAGCCGCATTTGTTGGGACAAAAACAAGGAAAGGAGCTAAAGGTAAAAACTGAAATTTAAAGCAAAGACAAATCATTTTGAATTTAAATATAATTCTTTTTAAAAAATTCATGTGAGTTATGAGAGAAAAATATTTTTTCCAAAATCATTATTTATAATGATTTGAATTAATAAAATTAATAAAAGGTCACATCGCAAATTAAAATGTGACCCGATCTGGAGCAAAATTGAAAATTACTTACCATTAGTTCTCGTAAATATGCGACTACCAAATGAAATTTTAAGGGTGTTTTAATGTAATATTAGTTTTTTAGTTGATTTCAAAAGATTCCGAATTTCGTGAAAATTTGTGACTCGAAATTGAGTGAATTTTAATCAGTACGCTTACGTGACGTATTTTTTTATTCAATTAAGTAGTAATGACGTCATAGTGTAATAAAGACACTACGGGACTTGATATAATTTTTGTACCTTGAATATTACTGAAATGTGCCCGAGATGATAAAAAGTCGTGATGATCAGCATCGTAGTGATCTAAATAGTATTATTTCATGCGTGTTAGTTTTCTAAGGATTATTTTTATGTTATGTTACGTTTTCGTTGTTAATATCAGTCAGCACAGGTTAGAAACTACTTTGTTTTCAAACCCACACAACGTTACTCAATTCTAACCCTGACAGAAAAAAGCCTGTAGCGCTCACTTACGTTTGAGCTTTTCGCGTTTCTTACGCACAACGCGCTTCTTTCCATTGGTAGCTTCTGCAAAATAAAAAATTAAGCACGTGATAGCGATTGCCAAAGCGATTAGCAAAAAGCACCTTCTCGACAGACTTAATTACGATACATACAAATACATTAGTATTATGTAAAGTTCCTTATCGTACATGAAATAATTATGGTACATGAATTAAATATGTAAATCATTTCAAGGAAACCGATGAATATGAAAATGATAAATGGAAATTAATATGTTTCAACATTTAATATTCTACAAAATCATTAAAAATGTTGTTGGAGATGTACAAAAAAAATGAAATACGTTCATGGGTACAAATTTTTATTGCAGCCCTGTCCATCAGTTCACATGTTTACTCCAATTATATTCCATGAACAGTTCGAAATGACAATAATTCGTATACCCAGATCGTACAGTCGTTTTAAAAAAAAAAACTTGCGAATTTAATTCTGCCTATCGGTACACACAAAAAAATCCTAGTGGTACAGTAATCTATGAATCGACAACTATTAATTTCTTGTCGATAAAACTGTTTTCATAGTTACGGTAATTATTTAATAGTTAAGGTGACTATTCGCTAGTTCTGACAACTATGAAAAATTGTCTGCACGAACTAAAAATGAAAAGTTGTTAATTCATAGTTACCAATACTTTAATATTTGAGTGTGCAGGTTTAAATTTCATAACAAGCTGAAAATTTAAAAAATATTTGCGACGCTTAACTGAGCTGTAAAAAAAATATTATCCTCATACTAATTTCTTATTTTAAGACTGCATTTATGCTGATATTTTTAAGTCAGATTGCACAATTTTGTAGGTATTGTCACAAATTAATTTAATTTGTATGATTTTGAGGTGACTCGGTCTTCTTAATCGTGTAAGAAGCCGCTATGTGAGACTTTGTGAGACACATTTATGTTAGCCACGCACACAAAAACCCTTTTTGGGAGACCCGAGGATCCGCTCGAAATCTCACTGGAGAATAATGAAATTTTAATAACGGCCTAGCGAAAGTAAGCCTCTGTAACACCTCTATATTCGTGCCGAGTGCAGTGACGCTTGACGTCAAAGAGCTCGTGATGAGCCATTTAGCGTTAATTATTGAAGTCCTCGGTTGCTCAGTTAGTTAGTAACTCTGCACATTGATTTAGCGATCCGTTACACACATCCACACGCAAACCTGGTGTCGTCATCTTGAAGCATTAACCAACGTTAATGCACTGATTTCACTTCAGCAGCGTTCATGAAGACAGGAAAATTAAGATACCAATTTCACGACACGTCAAAATATAGTGATAAAAATGAAAACTGCAACGAAGTACGCGAAACTCAAAGGAGTGAAACTTGTCAGTGCGCAGAGAAATTTTGATTAGTTAAAATGGCCGCACAAGTTCGGACGGCATTATACATGTTTGTCGCGTGCGATGTTGAGAGATCCGGAGTTGATAACGGAGATCAAACCCATTATACTGTCACGGCCGCAGTTTTTTTAGATTTTAAGGGTGTGACGAGCGAAACTTTTCGTGTAATACTTTTCGCGACAGAGTTCGTCGCTCGGGACTTGGAACGATATCTGGTGATGGTAACTTCATAAATGAAAAACTCAGAGCCTTTTAATTTTCAATGAATAACAATAGTAATTTATCAAATTAAATTACACTTTCTTATAAACTTTATATACGCTCGACTGCATCATTGAGTAAAGATACTTATTCATTGTTTATTTCAGTTTCGTAAATTGGGTAACGTGGTTGACTATCGATGTGAGACTGAAGACAAAATATGTTTAAAAAAAAGCATTTTGATGGCATTATTTAATTATGCATAATAAGGCTGCAGTAGAACTTTGTATATTGCTTCCTCATTATTTCCAACTTTCTACAAATTCACCTCTATGAGGAAGTATATTCATCAATAATGGGTTCCTCAGAAAGAGGCTTTGTAAAATGTTTGAAATAAGGAGAATGCAATCTCTAACGTTAAACCTCGTATCCTTGTTTTATGTAAATTTTAAAAAGTAACTTTTAATGAAATTTTAGCCGTCAAGAAATGATATCGAAATATTCAAGGTCCAAGATAATTTTTCCGGACCTAGACAAATTAAGACACGGATTTTAAGACACATAAAAAATATGTATAGTAGGATGGCTAATTTCAAACATCGATTTTTTTGTCGGATTTACAATTCAAAAAACAGTGCAGGCACTTTTTTTTTTAATCCTCCTAAATCATGAGTATGAACAAAAAATATTGGCGTTCGCTTCAAAATTGTCTGAAACTCTAGACCATAGAGTTTCAGTCGAATTTTAAGCTACGCATGTCGTAGCATTTATTGAGATAAGAGACGAACGGAAAATTCAATATTCATATAAACCATCATGACCAAAATGAATGCATAGATGATAAACATGATTTTATGCTTTCCTTTTTTTTTCAAGTTCTTAAGTAACTTGTAAATATACGATATTTTTTTATTTTCTTAATTTAGGAGAATTTTTTATTGAGCATTTCTTACCATTTTTCAGGTGGTAGTCAAACAAGAAATCTAAATCGAATTATTCACTACAAAAAATTTGGTAGCGACGTCCAAATTAATTTGTGTACGCACTCATGACTCAGGACGATGTTTTAAAAGTATATGGCACTGTTTTCTGAGTCGGGCGACCGAAATAAAGAAATCAAAGTTTGAAAGCACCTTGATGTAGAGTCACAAACATAAAAACGGGGACGAAGTAATGCGAAACTTTAAAACAGTGAAACTTGTCACAGAGAAATTTAAGTGAAAATCGTCAGTAGTAAGTGACCGCACGACTTCAGGCGTTATGATACGTGTCTGTCGCGTGCGATACAGAGAGATCGAGAGTTGATAAGGGAGATCAAACTCATTATTCATAGATGGTTTATAACAAGCTCTGCATATACTGATATAGTTATAATAATATACACGATTGTAGGGAGTTCTCTACATGGTAATTGGATATCGCGAGGTCATTCGTGAACCGCAGTCACTTTCTTCTCTCGAGGGCTCTCAAGTGACAACGATATCTACCGGTTAGCTACGAGACCATGACTTTGATCCGCAAGAAGTCTACTCTCATATTGGCTATTGAGATATTATGAGACTCACCGATCGCACTGACTTTCTAAAGCGAATATATGTAAATACACAATTAAAATATAACAGACATCGGGAAACAGATCAGAATTTATGAGCCATCAACGAGAAGACTATATAATACCCATTACCTTTATTACACAAATTAGCAGCGAGTAGATAAGGACGTACTTCAAAAGGAAAGACTGATGATAAGCTCGCTCATTTAAATATTCTATTTAATAACAGAAACATACCATTAAAATAATTAAATGAAGATCAATCAAGTAATTACAATATAAAAATACAATTATTTTAATTTTAAAACCCGCATTTATCCTACTTTGCCACTTTTCACACACTTGTGTGAAGTATCAGTAATTTATCAATAAGTAAAAGTGAAGAACTTTTGAACATTTCGAAAAGTTTAAAAGATCTACTATTAATATTAATGTAGTTACGGAAACTTTTGACACTTTTCTATATTAAAAATAGAGAAAGAATAGTTTTCGAAACCTAAATGAAAATTTTTATGTGCAAGTGCGACAA
Organism: Tromatobia lineatoria; assembly: GCA_949699805.1. Classification (NCBI taxonomy): domain Eukaryota; kingdom Metazoa; phylum Arthropoda; class Insecta; order Hymenoptera; family Ichneumonidae; genus Tromatobia; species Tromatobia lineatoria. Next base: position 23,253,728 of record OX453036.1, read on the forward strand.
AGAAAGGATGAATTACTTTTCTATAATAAATTTGTAGGAAGCATTTATGATGCTTCCGGGAAATTTTGTTTTTCTCATTTTTAGATGGATACTGAAAAATATTATTTCATTAACCGTAATTTGATTTAATAATATAATAACATTGGTACAAATTGGTGTAAAATATATGTTATTAAAACGGAAAATGAGGTATTAGAAATAAATATAGTTCATTGCAGTAATTATATTTTCATCGTATTTACCCGAGGGCAGAAAATCATCCGACTTTTAACAATTTAATGTAAAAATTAGCGGACATTCGCGTGACGTTATTATGTGGTCGGCTGACTGCTCAGTCAATTATTATTATTCGAGCTGCAGTCAGACATAATTACGAGAGCACAAGTCACAAGCTCGCTCTGCACAGTCGATTCGAGTTGAACTATATCTATGGCGATCGAACAGTCGAGTTGACCGAACGATTAGAGCGTTCGCGCTGTTTGCTCGCTTCTCGCATTGAGCACAAATGTTCGTTTATGCAGGAGTTAATCCTCGTCAGCGTTAAAACGGCACTCAAATATGAGAGATACTTTGGGTACAAACCATAGCCATACGAAAGCAATTATGATAACGTGAGCTCTTGGGTCAGCACTCCAAACTTACTGAAAATTCTAATAGACGGCTAAGCCGAGCTTGCGCGAACGTTACTAAGCCAAAAGCTCAGCACTGTCTCAACAGTCCATTGAATATTCGCCAAGAAAACGTAGATATAACTGCGAAGACAAGATACAAGTTCAAGATTGTCCTGCGCTCGCGGCTCGTTACGAACCAAGTCACGGACTAGTTAGCACTTTACTTCGGGTGCAACCGAGCGTTTTATAATTAAAATCATCACCCAACTCTAAAAGCCACCAGACATAAAGTTGAGAAAAAAAAGAAGTGGGAAAAAAGTTTCGTGTCGCAGTAAAAAGATTAAACACAGTCGAGATGATTTTTAAACGGCTCAATGCGTGAATTTATCATGTCATACATATATAACTTCCAGATAAATCCTTTTCAGGGATCAGGAATTAGGCGGCACAAAGTACATAGAAAATTTACGAAAACCGAGGTTAAAAAACGTACATTGAGTTAATGAAATTTTGAAAAACAAAATTTTCTTAGTTTTGAGAAAAAAAAAATTAAATAAAAGATGTACAGAATTTATGCATTACATTCATTGTGATTTTTCAATGTTTTAATGTGCGATTTTATCATGTCTTATATATTGAAATTCCGAATATTCATCCAGAAATCAGTAATTAGTTAGCATAAAATAAATGATGAATTAACGAAAAGCGAGCATGGAAAAAGTATATTGAGTTAATGGAATATTGTAAACCAACATTTGTTACTTTTGAAAAAGAAAGATGGGAGCAAAATATATCTAACTTTTTTATTAACTTGAAATAATGTATTTGTAAGGCAAAGGAGTCGTTGACATGGCAAGATAAACCATTTTATGTGCTAATAATTTTGCCCTTCGTTGAGGTAATATAAAAATGATTCATAATCCATTTGATTCATAATTTTCATTAGTCAATGAATTCATGTCTGTAATCATTAATCTGAAAAGAAAGAAGCTACTAAAGTTGTAACCGTTAACATAGCAAATTTGCTATATTAGTGGTACACTTATTTAAACGAAAATTATAAAATTTCGAAATTGAATGTGATTTTACAAATCCATTTTGCTTCATAACATTTTTCGAAAGTCAAAAAAACTTGTAATTTTTTTTTTTCGGAAAGGGTCATTCAAGTATTCCGCCAACACAAAACGAAAAACCTGTTGGATAATAATTCCAAAAGTTGAAAATTCCTATTTCCCATTTAACTTTGCGACGAATTTCACGGTCCATAACCGGTACATCCGCGTGACGCCGTGCAGAACAGTACAACCACTTCGGGTGTGCGTTATGCTCGAAATATGTCCTTGACACATTGCACGAGTTTCGAAAATATCTGGTATAATACACGAACTGAGATAACTTCATTATACCGTGGCCAACATACGAAACTACGGTCGCATGGACATTCAAGTTCACAAAGTACGCTCTTCCAGTCCTTCATCCTTGCATATATATATTTCGTGGCCCCTCAAAGTTGAACTAGAGTCACAAACACACATACATACGAGGAAACGTCAAAAACACACATGGTAGCGTTATGGACAAGTCTCCTCACGTGTCCATATATACCTGAAACGTTTAATTTACCCTCGGGCTTGGGTCAGAAGGTGATACCACCAATGGACCTCGGACCTTCGTAGATTTTCGTGGGGATGACCTTCAGTTACGACGACGTAGTTACAAATCCGTGACGAGCCTCGCCTCCTATTGCGTTTGGGTCTGGGGCACGAGCTAATAGCTTCAGCAAGCGATTGAAGAAGACAGAAGAAAAAAAACACCGAGAAAAAAGAAAGGAAACACCGGACAGACCTACAGTCAGACAGACAGAGCAACAACGAGAAAACAAAAGATAGAACGAGAGCCAGAGGATAATACGAATGTCATAAGTGAGTCTCCTGGCGACCTGAGACCAGTGACGTCATTAACGTCAAGGTACGCGTACACTTGACGTACTCCCACTTCTTTTCAGCCTCTCGGACTCTCAAGTATCGGTTAAGAGAGGCATAGACGAACCTGAGAGGAAAGAAACTCAGTAATGTGTATAGTAGTCGAGTAGTTATTCGTCTCTCGATGCATTTTGCCATCGACTGCTGTGAGGTTTACCGTGTACGTGAGTTTGTATCCACAATATCACGAGTTGCCATTGGGACGTATACATTTTAATGTCGATTCAAGTAAAGAATCCCATATACCGCAATAGTGTGGCGACGTGAAGCGTGTACCGATAGAATCGCGAAAACCTTTACCAGGATTAAGGGATTTACGAGCGTATCTCACGGAGCTTTCAAGGTGAGTGATGGATGGAAAGTTTCTTCCACTGTTCTATCTAAAACTTTTCTACCTGCGTGCCACTTTTTTTTGGGTTGATTCTACAGACACGGTTGAAAATAAATATGTCCGTTTATCTTTTATTTTTGGGGGTGAAAACCCAAAAATTCCGATAATTGGAATCACTGTCATTTCTTGGTAGATTTGAAGTGGGTTGTAATGTTGTTATTTTATCCGTGATGAGGTATTAATGATTATGGAATAGTGCATAAAGCCGATAAGAGTTTGAATAATAAAGTTGGTCGAGTCGAGTGTCTTTTTACAGTACTTTATCTCCTATTTGCGTGTTTCTATAATTTTTTTTCCTCCTTTGAGAATAAGCGTCTTATATTAGATGCTGTGATGCACATTCGTGTCTCTTTATTTTGTAGTTTTTACGTATTTGCTGAATGCTATTCCTACATAATATGCTTACGTAAAAGTGAATCAGTTTAAAAGTGGAAAAATGCTCTGAAGACTAGGGAAGTTAGTTTTTGTTACATTTTGGAAAACTCCGTGGATTAAAATAAAGGAGAAATAGCAATTTTCAAGATTAATTATTTTAGAATTTTAGAGGTCAACGCGTTTTTCGTTCGTAAAATAGAAATGTAGTAGATATTTATATTTTTGCGGAAATGCGGAAAAGATTAACGACTCAAGAATCTTATGAGCTAACACATTTTTTTTTATTTGAAAAAATGTAGGATGTGTTCGTATTTCTACGAAATCTTATTGAAAATTCCCTTGTTTAATACATTTCATACTCGTCCGAAATAAAATAGTAGAAAAATTGCATTTTCAGAAAATGCATTTTTAAATTTTTACATGTAAGTACAGGAAGTAAAGTAGAAGTTTCTTTCATAAAACATGGATATTTAGATAGATGTTAAAAAAATTGTACTTCAACGCGGCAAACATGATACGTTGGCGAGTTAACAAAAAAATATTTACTGGTAAACACCGAAAAATGTATGAGTTCATAATTTGCAATTCAGTCAGTCGTTAATTGCAATGGTTGGCGAAAAATGTTCAATTGTTAATTGAGGAGCAATTCTTTACTTAAATGAGACCAATTAATAACCCGAACGTCATTAATTTTTTCTTGAGAGCTCTGAATTATCAGGCAAACGCAATGAAATTATTCATCTCCCCTGTTATAAGCCAAAGTAATGTGGTATCATTTATTTTAAGCAATGACATTATCGCTCGTTGTTAAATATTATTCGCTATTATTCAAAGTAAAAGAACTCTTAAACACATTTTTATTCTTATAGTTGCCATTCCTGCGAGACACTTCGAAAGGTTTATAGAGTAATACGAATTTATCGGAATATCGTTCCTGTATATATTCCTGAGCTTTCTGAACATCGATTTGAATGCTCGGAAAATTATCCAGAAATATTCTGTTTCTCCACGTGAGAATTTCGTGTACCGACGCAAATCTTTCTGTATATCCTGTCTTTTATTTCTCCTTGCTTGTGGACTCTCCTCTCTGACCTCCGTTATTTGCCCAGGGTATAATTTTTTTTTAATGAGCACACGACTCGCCTATGCGCTTCGTCGACTTTGCATCTTTTTTTTGTCTTTATTCCTCCGCAGAAACAAGACGGATGATCGGAGGAATATGAATGCGAATAATTATAAATACAGACGATTATTATTAGTCACGCTGGTGGGTCTTTAATGCGTCAAGCCTGAAGACCTGCTTTTTTTATTCCTGATTCCTGATTCTGTGACCCTCAAGTTTTTTAAACCTTTCTTTGGGGTTTTCCAACTTTTTCACTTGCCCGTTCATCTCCAGTTTAAAAAATCTTTTTACGGATAATATAATAAGTATATGTCTCATTTTTTTAATTACGATTCACATTTATATTTTGTGTCATTATGTTTAGCTTAGAAATTATTTGAGAAATGTATACATTTTCCTAAAACCTACAGAAATTTGTTCCAAATTAGTCAATATTATTAATTATATAATTATTTATAATATATAGATAATATGATAATTTTTATGGAATTAAATAACAAATATATCTTTACACCTAGAAAAAAATTAAAATAACGAACAGCAGCCAATAAAAAGCTTTTAGGACGTCCACAATTGTTCTGGCTATAAAACTCGAAAAAAAATCCATCAAATATAAATCAAAGTCCAAAAATAAATAATTGCCAGTAAAAAGTCTTCAGGACTTTCACAATTTTAATGGCATCAGTAGATTCACGAAAAGCGTCGTCGATTCTAAAGCGATAGCTTTAAAATCAAAATAAGTAGTAACAAAAAAAAATTGCCTTTCCAAAAAATGAATAGCACTGGATAAATAATTTTCAGGACTTGGATAATTTCTTTGCGAGAACTAAGTGAACTTGGTGACCTCCGAATGAATACAGTCTGTGGCGCCAGGCCGACCTTTCTTCAAGTTTTGGACTTGGAGGTTGAATCGTCTCGTTCGTCGTCCAGAACACACGTTAGGCAAAGTGCATAGTACGTTAGAATGGCATAAGGGAGAGAATTGTCCGGCGGATGCATAGTTCATCCGTGCATGACGCTCGGAACCGCAGCCCGCGCGGATGGACAGATGTATGTGGGAGTCAGAAAACTATGCCTAACGTATAAATGTCCATGGTAGAGTAGACATTCGTTGAGTGGATGGCGCGTGTGCAGAGCTTCGTATGTCAGGCTTCGCAGTTGTTCAGAGCTCCGGAACTTCTTCCGGCCACCGAGTGATAGGATATTCGTGTCTCGGCGCTTTTACTACGTGAGAAGCCCTTCCCTTTCACCTTAGTCATCATCATTCTCCTCTCCGACCGCGAAGAGCCTCCGCGCTCCCGACTTGCACGTACTTATAGCAGTTACCTTTTGCACACACTGTGTGCACGTGAGGATCGAACATCATGAATGTTAGCCTACGTGTAGCGTTTTTTATTGACCGGAACCCAACGGGACGTTGATGATACCGGAGGGAATGACTCTATACGAGAGCACTTTAATTTTACTTTCTTCCCTCTGTCTCACCAATTTATATGGGAATTTTTAATTCATTAACGACTCATTGCAGCTTACGGGATAATACCACTATAAGGGCAGAAAACGAGATATAACTTTGGCGTTGTATTTCGAGAGTATGACAAAAGGAACACACTGAGAGAAAAGGGTATCGTTGATTCGACGATTTTATATGATAAAAAGCGTATAGGAAGGCTTGCAGTGTTTTTTGTAGTTGAAGTTATGATGATATCGTTCAATAAACGATACTTGCAAGTTTATTGAAAACAAACGTTGAAATCGTATATGCAATGAAACGACATATTTGCAACTAATGAGAATAGATTTTGAAACTATTATCATTTTGATAATTGCTAGTATAATTGTATTTGCTATAACCATGAAATATAGATGTTCCTCCTGGGAATTATATTAATGGTTGGTCCAACTATTTTCTTATATTTGCTATGACGATAAAATATAGTCGTTCCTCCTGGCAACTATACATTATTTTTTTTTTTTTTTTTTAACTATACATTGTAGTTAGATTATCGTCGGACTAATAATTTTTATTAATAAATTACGATATTTTTGTCTGCGTGCAGGATTTATTTTCAGAGGGTTTATTTGACACATGTTGAAGTATAAAAAATACTTTTTTTTATCATCATTTTGATAAAAAAGACTATAACTGCGGTTCATCAACTGTTTATGGCAAATTGTATAATGTTATTCTGAATATATAAAACGTTTTAATTTTTTTGTCGGTAGAAACTCTTTTAGCTTGAAGTTGCTTTATTAATATATCTTTGAGAAGTTTTAAACAGATACGAGATGCTTTTAAACAGATGGAAATGAGAAATGCAGAGGTACTAATTACTGAATCACGAATAATCATGAAGCGAATTATTATTATTCAGTTAATTTAAGAACTATATGCCACCGCTTAAAAGTTAATACGTTTTTTTTTAAATGAGGAAACTTAATGATCTTATCAGCTACGCTGTAATGCAGTTAAGGGTGAATTTCACCGTTGCGTCGTCGCGTCGATTGTTTAGCGGAACGATAATTATGTTTCGCTGCGACAAACTAACCGTTGACTTCATGCTCGAGTTTATGCCTCTAATTAAGGACTAGTAGTTGCTCGGTTCACTGATAACGTTGCAATTGTTCTGAGTGCAGCTTGACTGAGTTCAAGAGATTGCAGCTCGATTTAAATTAAATTAATAGCTTTTTCCGATATGTCGAGACAGAGTTGACTTCTAATCTTCAGTCAGACGCAGACCTGAGCATTTGCAGGTACTTTTTTCTGACATCGTTTAATATTAATGTTGTGGGATCATTATTATCACATTTTCAGACAAAAATGTTATATTTATTTATTGAGACGAATTAAATTGCGTTGTAATATTGTTATTGTATAGCAATGACTATGGCAATGATGATATTAGCCTCAATTAGGTGGCAACGATTAATTTCCAGCCCATGTGATCACTCTTATAGTTCCATTAAGATAAGAAACTCATAATAATTACATTTTCATGTCTTCGATCATAAAAAGATAATGAAAATTCAATATTTATGCTTTCGAGTTGACGCTGTCCTCTTTATTATTCCATTATTACCGTGTCTTTTATTAATGTCACTGCAGAATGTAGACAGTTATAATCGCTTGTCACTTGATATATGCAATAACGAAACTTATTTGTATTATGCATTCAGATAAAAAAAAATCCGTTCCCAAACGATCCGTTTTCACTGCAAGAAACATTTCGGTTGAAAAAAAAACCCGTAAATGTCTATGACCATTTCCGTTGATAGAATAATGTGAGTCAGCAAATACGTAAAAAAGAATAAAATAATATTTCATCTTGATGAGGACTCTTGGAAAACCACTCTGGCAAAACCCTTTTATATGTAACTCGAGAACAGTAACAGAAATCTAGTTTTCCATAAGCGTTTGTTCGTTCCCTGTGGAATTCGAGCAATTCATACAAATCTGAGGAGTGGATGTTTCGAAAGGAAAAGACAAATTGGAAGAATGGAAGAAACCGATTGCATCCGGTTTACACATTTGAGGGCGTGGCGACTAGAGCTATGAGAAAAAGAAATAATATAACGTGTTTCGAAATTGTCTATTTCACGATTTCGTCTGTAGTCGATCTGGATAATCTAGTTCAGTGAAAAAATTGTTTTGTAAGCAAACAGATTTGATATTTACATTTTTTTTTAGCTGACTGAGCGAATAAAAATACATAGCATTGCTGTCATTTATTTTAACAAAAGATTTGCTGACCTGGAAAATTCGTAGTTTCAGTGTTACCACACAATAAGTATCCTCGTGATTTTAGATTGCCTCGACTTTGACGAAAAACGCAAAAAGAAGAGTAGACGATAGTTTATACTCGCTTTCTTTTTTGGTTTGTTATCGTCTGCATAAATACTTTTTCTGAAGTGACGATACGTATACTCGTGACGAGAAAAGTGTTTTTTCGAAAACGACTGCGACTTTGCAAAGTTAATTTGTATCATCGGTATAACCTGAAGTTTACGAAAAGCAGAAAATGGATAGAATTTTTCTGCTGATAGGTTGGGTTGAAGAAAATGATTACTGATAATTATGTTAGATTTTTTTATTGCATTCTAAGTTGCATTTTTATTTTGACGAATTCACAAAATGTCATATGTGCAGGTTACAATTCAATTTAATTATTTTAAAGAGGATGAAGAACTCATGTTTGACATCAAATTCTACTAGATCGTCACTGCGGTGTTTACACAGTGCAACCAATTAAGCTTGGATCTGTATCTAGGACTAATTTATTGGTATTGCTAACCAACCGTTTGGTAATATCAACTGAGTTAAGTTACTTCAGGTAAGCAATCAAGCCACGGACGTATTGACCCAGCAAAGTCCGGGTTCAAACAGTTCAAGAAGTTTGTATTCCACTTCGACTCCTAAATAAAAGTAAATCTAGTTTGAAAATAAGAGATATCTGATTCCAATTTTCAACGTGGAATCACGACTATCAATTATCAATGATGAAGTTAATCAAAGAAACGATCGTTAACTTGATAAATTCTGATTTTGTTTGATGAAAAACCAAACATTACTGCATCCGAAAAAAAAAATTCTCAAAGTAATTTAGTGATTATAATAGATACACAAAATTTTCAATTTTGAATTTTCTTTCTGGCGAAATATCCCATATTTTTCATTGTTCATTTAACCTAAAATACCTCGGGAACGATTAATCGCATTAACATTCCTAAGAAACAAAAATATGCGTTTTTCATGGCCGACAAGAAAATAAAAGTATTTACGATTAACTTGTGCAATATCAGGCATTGTAATATTCAGATAATATTCACGTTTGGGTTTTTTACACGTTCACAAGTAATTTTTTTTAAGATTAACATTTTGGAAAAAAAAACTTCTTATTTTTCCGAATAAAAAGTTGAAAAAAAAAAAAATTGTGGTGCTGCCGTGGTAAAAAAAATGACCCTTCGACCTGGGAGGGGTTATTACTTCAAGTATTTTTCTCAGTATATACAGTAATACGTGTGATGAGCTCTGGGACTAACACACTCCAAGCATTTAGTAGTTCCTTCTTTCAACCAACCATTTTTCTCCGTGACCGTAAAAGATAATCTTTTGAAATTCTATATCTACACAATCAGGGTCTTCTTGTGTTGTCGGCTAAGCTCCATTACCTCGACGGTGACCAAGTACGCGGCGGTTCATTCGTGCTCTACACTCTTTGGTCTCTTATCCTTACTTTTATTCCGGCGATTGAACCGCGAACGTACGAAGCGTTGTACCTTGATCCTCTTACACTTCTTACTCTTCACTCGTCGTCGTCGTCGTCGTCGCCATCGACTTACACACTTGTATGAACATATAGTTCTTCTTTATCTTTTCGCAAAGGACTTTCAGCCGGACAATGTCGGATAATCTATAAATGAACGCTGTCGAGAATCACTCGGACAAGAGAAGGTGATTCATACGACGTGTACCTTGAAAAGATTGAGCTTGACACAAAAACCTATCCATGTGTCTTTGCATCAATGCTTCACTTTCACTGTACGCTTGGATCACCGAACAAGCAGCAATGAGTATGTTTGTATTTCCATTTATTCACTGGCTTACACGGGATTCAACAGCGTGTCCGAGTCGTCACGTTAACTGACTTCTTGTCGAATTATGTAAGTACTCGTTTAACGGCCGTGTCATGAGTACGTCGGGAAGATGAATGTGGAACAAGATAAAGGAAGTCGGTTGAGTTGGTATATCCGCGCTGTCAACTGTTCCCTAACATTTTTCCCCAATCTCTACTATGTAATTATTGTCACTGGAGTCGTTTGCATCATTCATGGTTAGGTTTCTTTCGTTTTTCTGTACAGACCTAGACGGTTAGATATCAGTATTCTGTACACAGTAAAAATTCAATTATAAACTTTGTATATTGTGAAAAAAGCTATTCGATTTTTCAAAAGTACAAAGACAATTAATTTGAAATGTTGTTTTCAAAAAATGGTTTCCTTTTACAATATATTCTTTGAATTATTTTTCCGGAAAATCTTGTACCAACTTTTGAGTTTTCAATAATTTTTCGGTACTATTCAAATGAATGAAAAATCCTTGAAAAAAGTATCAGATGTTTTATTAAGATAACCGCATAGTTACATGATGATGAATGTAAACGAGGCTCAAGGCTATAGAGTTAGTGAATCCCACTGTCAGAGATAATAGGGCTACATTCATTTTTGAAAATCATTAGCGAAGTTTACATTTTTTTTTCGTCTAAACAAATATGAATATCTGCATGATAATCTGCAATTATACGAGGGAAATTTAATCGATGAACATGTACTTCGAATACTTTTGATTTATTTATTTTTTTATTTCGTAGATCACCGACGATTTTGTCGAGTTGACATTTTTACCTAGATGTATTAATTTATGATGTGTGTACTGATCAATGTACATTTTTCATGATCAACTGCAGGGACTATGTGCGAAACTAAGGTACAAATAAATAATTCGGGTATAATTTTGAGCTGCTCATCTATATGGATTCTAAAGTAAAGTTTAGGTAATTTTATAGTAAATTTGCGGTGAGGTAAAAGTAATTTCGCATTGACTTGCTCTTCACGTACGCGAATTCGACCTCGTCGCATTACGTTTCCCAAGTTGTATGGAGACGAAAAATTTGTTCCAACCGCGATATACCTGCACTAAGCCGCATTAAGAGTCGCATAATACATACGTGAGCTGTACCACGTACACTCGACGATTTCTCGCATCTCGCAGTAAAAATTCCGAACCTTGGATGAATTTTGTTGGGTTTTTTTTTTCTTTTTTTATGACCGAGTTTGTTGTTCACCGCAATAACGAGCGAGCGTGACTTACGTACTGCAATGCATTTGCAGAACGACTATGGCTAATCTAAGCTTTTATTGTAATGCCCATACGATGATGATGATGACGACTACGAGCGAAGTCGTAAAGGTATTACGTAAGAAGAGCTAGAAGCTTGTAGATTTGCTCCAAAGTAACGAAGATCCACGAAAGACTGATCTTTCCCCATAAATTCCAATTCCTACGTTTCACTTTGAAAAATGACCATGAGGAGGGTAGCAGCGATCGATACCAGACTCGCAGCAGAAGATTGAGAGAATAGTTGGCTTGTTTCGAGTCTGACGGAAATCGAAAAATACTCTCTATCTCAATAAGCAAAAAAATTAATTAAATGGAATTAAGCTGAAAGTGACATTCATCAGAAGTATATTATTGTCAGTAGTTTTGGCAATAAAAATATATAGCAAAATTATCTCGATAATAATTAATTTATGACAGTAACATACAGTGTTCATCAAAGATGTTTGAAGTTTTGAATAACGTTAACAAAATCATTCACAACTAGTAGTTGTTGCTATTGTTGTTAAGTCATGACTTTAATAAACCGTTATGTTTTTTTTATTTGAGATAAACCATTCATCTGGGGAAAGACCACTGCAAAAAACGTCGCAAAAATTCCATCATCGGCCAGCGACGATATCTTTTTTGTTTTATATATTTTGATGATTTTTTTTCCCCATAAGTAGTCGTTTTCATTGCATAAATCAATGAAACAATTGTCTTAGATCGGCTAATACTTTTTTAACAATAGATAAAAAAGGCAACTTTTTCTTGGGCGCGTAAGTAGATATAGCCCTTTAAGATCAGTAAACCTGTTTTTTTGTGTCTTTTTTGTATACATAGCGTGACACATGTGCTTTCGGTGATTTAAAATACGTGACGCTTTTCGTTAAAAAATTACAGAGAAGGAGGTGGCGGTCGATACGAGCCGCAGGAGGGACAGAACAGCGGGTCTCAGGATCGGCGAAAACTTCTTAAGAGGACACGGAGCTTGGCTGTAATATCGGAGGATACTTCGAGGAGCGAGAGGCAATCTCGTCACTTTCAGCTCGAGGAGCCAGAGTTCGATTTGCCAAGGAGGCCACAATTGATACCCAGGGCGAAGCTTATCGATCGCAATTCCCTTAAGGACAGGTGATTTACTTGACGGGGAACTATAAGACGTGAACAGGGGAATGATACGGGTTCATATAGATGGATCGATATTTTATAATGACGACATCAAGGATAATGATTATCTTTTAGATTATCCAAGAGTCAGCAACATCTATCAGAATCGTATGAACGATTTAACGAATCGAGATCCTATCACTCACAGTCGACCTGTGACCTCTATTCTATTCCACCGGCTCTCTCGTCGCTTCCCGATCCACCCCTTTATGGTCGTACCAGCCGAGCCGATCCCGATCGTCTAAACATACTCGACTGGCCGACGACACCGAGACGCTATCGAAGCCATCAGGATCTCGACACCGTCAGCGGTCTCGTTGACATCGTCGAGGACGACTGGCCAATCGACGATTATCGCAGCATCGATTGCATATACACTCAGGTATCGCAATGGCTTTCTTTTCTATTTCTATATTAAGGATGATACGTACAGTCCCGCCAAAAGTTAGTTTCAGAGACAATTTCGATCACTTCCCGATGGGATGAAAATCGGAAAAATATAATTCATATAAAACGTGCTGAAACGATTGATTTCGCAAAATAATGTTCCCAAAATGTTATTAACGAATTGGTGAAAATAGTTTATTACGCCACTAGGGAGGAAAAGTAGACTATATTCAACCGCGTGTAAGATTACCGTCCAAACCGAAGGCGAGGCTGGTAAACACGCGGTTGGGGATAGTCTACTTTATTTTTCATCATATGTGAAGCGGAAAGTTCGAATTACGTAAAGCCCGTAGGGCGGAAAGTCGAACTTTCCGCGCAGGTATGGTGAAAAAATAATTGTTCAACAAACAATCAGTGAACCTAACTTTTTTTCTAATGACAATGATATGTTAACGTACATCACTTATTTAGTTTTACTTTCCGCCACTTTTTAGCCCATTGATTGTTCGCCAATCCGTTAATTACCAATGTTAATCCACTTGTTTATTAGCTAACACTCATTCAGTGCTTTTACTACTGCAGTTTAGACAGGCACAAAACATTCTGATAAATACGCGACAGAAGCTAAGTCTTACGGAAGTATTAAGAGTCTTTTTTTTCCGACAATAAATTTGCATTAGTGCTCAGTAGTTTAATGTCCATCACCCAAGCTTATTACTCATGACTTCTGAATGTGCATTAGTCTAATTGGTTCCCCAACGAATTGCCGAGGTAGTCTCACTTTGTCGAAGGCCTTCGGATCAATGTGCACGCCACTCACACTCGCTATTTTACCAGCATCAAGAAAATGACATATTCGCTTTAAAAATGACGGGTTTTTGAACTTCTGAGCCCGTTGATATACGGTCTGCAATTATCTCACCCGCTTTTTTTTTTTTCGACGTTTCTTTTAACTTCCGGGTGAGCCAACCATCATACAACTCGTGGTCGCAAACTTTTCTCGGTTTCCTGCGCATCTCGAGAATATTTACTCGTTATGCATACCCTCTATTTTCACCAGTGGCGCTGTCGCGTATCTTGTCTGGCTGAAGTATCATCCCTCAGGGCAAATTCACCTTTTTTTTTGTTGCTACAACCGAAAGCCAGTTATCATACACCGCAAAGGTGACCTGGGTTATTTGGATCAATATTGACTTAAGCCATTTTGTAAAACTGAATGGTACAAAAAGTACAGAGTTTCAGTATTTCACAGTACAAACAGCAATAAAAATGTGTACTATTAGTAAAAAGCTTTTTAAAATAAAAAAAAAAAAGAAACTTTACATTTATGTGGATTTTTGGTAACGGTGCATTTTCATTTCGAAAAAAATATATTTGATTTTGCAAAAACAGATTTTTTTTTTTTTTTATTCCTTTTCACACTATATTCTTTAACAAATAAGATACATATTTGTCTATACTTTCTGGAACGTAAATTCTGTCAAAAACACAAGTGTTGTTAAAATTACAATCAGTTTTGGAATTCCTAATACTGAAAAATATTTGTTCACAATAATGCCAAATTCACAGATTCCGTTTGTCACTTTCAGGTTTAATTGAAAAAGTTTGTACAATTGGAAAAAATTATAATAAACGGTTATTATTGACGGAGAATGACACTGATTTTAAAGTGTAAAAATTACTTTACTGTATTGTGTATTCTGCTGTATGATGTGTTCATTTTGACCATTCCGTCTCTTTGAAATTTATAAAGTAGAATTTAGCGTCTCCTCGTATAAACTCACGCTTTTTATAGCAACGAGCAACTAGCCTCTCATATAGCGCATATGTAACCGGGGCTATTCGGATCAATATTGATTTCTGTTCATTTAGGAATTTCGTAGGGGCTTTGATTGCAAAAAATGAATCCCGGACAAAGAACCCCCGGCAAAAAACCCCCACAGCTTAATCGGCGATAAAATCCCCGGGAATACGCAGGAGTTTTTTCCACCTACCGCAAAAGTATACTAGATATACGATTTTAACTATTCGTTTATTCCATGACCCGTTTAATTCAATATTTCGTCCTTTCGCAATCTATAGTGTAGAGTTTTCTGGAATATGCTGCTATAGGTCGGAATTGTAGCTGGACTTCATCTGGCGAGGCGAATTGGATTAAACGAAACGATGGAACTTGTGATAATCCGTGTTGCGTGTTGCATTGCTGTTATAATGCAAACCAATCAGTCAAGTTGCAACGTAATTGATAAAATGGAAGCACTGATTTTAATCCTTTTCATTTTATTCTGCATGAATATATTGCACGTACTGTGTGCTCTTAACAATGCAAATCTATGCATTTTTAAGAACATAGAGTATCTGTTAATTTCATGTGCGAGTTTCAGCTCTATGCGAATATTCCATTCGTTCAGCTCAACTCGAAATAATTATAAATAGCATTCTTCTCAAAATTTTATCAGGACTAATCGATTTTTTAGACCCTTCTTCATGTTCTCTCCTGACAGCCAACGTAGTTGGCTATTGATGCCAATGCTATTCGATTTTAAAAACATTTTTTCAACTCATATTCCAAAATAAGAAAAAAAAATTCACAACTATTTTCATACATTTTAAAATCTCATACACTTTTATCTAATTAATAAAGAGTAATTTTTACATGCAAGAATGGAATGTCTAATTTTTCGTTATTCCGTTCATGAAAATTCTCCGACAACTGTTTCTCATTGATTTATCAACAGGAATAATATTTTATTCTCAACTGGCGCATAAAAAGTTTAAAAACGCGATTTAAATATATCCATAATGCACTGAAATCTTGGTTTAGCAAACTTTTTACTGATCCATTAAGCCCCGGGCTCTGTTGCACTTTCCATTTTCGCAAATAAAAAAGAAAAAAATGATAAAAACGACTTCACCCCTGGGAACGTTGAATCTCGTTATGAGCAGCGCGGTTGCTGGCGAAGGAAGGTACATGTAGAGTTCCACGAAGCGAGCATGGCTGTAATTTTGTTAGTCATCTGCGAGGGTCTTTGAAAATGGTACCAGAGGCTATTTTGGCGAGCAACCAGTCTCTATTTCCCATCCGTTCCGAGTGATGTGAAAATACTTTGGCGTTAGGAAAGCTGCGAGCTTATTCGTACAAAATTATTTAGCCTCGTGATGTTATAATACGTTTGTGAAATCAGGCAAAGCGAAAACGCAAGGAACATCGGAGCCTCGACAGCATCCTCTTGGAGGACGAGGACGAGTTGGAGTACTTTGACGTGCTGAACCTGTTGCCTCTTTCGAAGGTGCGTCTGGAGTTCGATGAGTCTGACGCCCGGAGCACCAGCAACAACAACAACAACAACAATTTTGCCAACGTCAGCTGCAACTTCCGTTCGTCAGGACGAAGGAGCCGGGAATTTTCCAGTCGAGCCAATGACAACGCGGGTTTGACGTCCAGCGAGCCTGACGAGGATTCCACGGAGGATTCGGAACTGAGCGAATCCGGACGAACTTCCAGTGGTATAAAAATAACCGAACTCCCTGGAGAAAAGCCACTGAACTTCGGCGGCAATTTCACCGATGAGGAGAAATGTCAGAGCCAACCAAAGAAAGATTATCCTGAAATCGTCGAGTTTCACGAGAGACGAAATAGTCGTGACTCTTGGAGAAGTTTGACGTCGTTTTCGTTACAGAAACCTGTTGACAACCAAGTTATTGACGATCACGAGTCTCCGGACAATACGAGAAAGTTAGAAGAACGTGGGATCCGCAAAGTCAATAACATACCAAAGAGCCCTCTGAGTTTGCAAGAAGAAAACGGTTGCACGAGTGGTAAGGATTACCACGAAGAGCGTGAAGACGATAAAACTTATGAGCCACTTGTCGTGACGACGTTGAAGGAAGTTGCCACGAGGATTCGAGGCGTCGAGGAGGACGAAGATTACAAATCTATTTGGATCTCGGACAGCGAAGAACCCGAGGAAATGTCGCGGAGACCTCAGGTACTCAAGGTCATCGACAATGAGGTCACGAAGAAACGCGGTAGGACATCCAACGTCGTGGAAATCGATGTCGTCGCTCGTGAAAGTCCTGCGCCGAAAGATCGGGACCTTGTTGAAGTGGAGGTGAATTCGCAACTGGAAACTAGACAGAACAAATCGGAGGAAGTACAGAAGAACGGATCCTTTGAGGAAAATGGCAATGTAGGAATGGTAGGAATTTTTTCAATCTGGAAACTATTAGCATACACTCTATTCATTAAAACTTGGGTGGTTCAAACGTTTCTGTTTTAAAGACGATGCTTAGAAGGGCGGTTAAATAGAGGGTAACATTTTTTTTGTCGGTTAGAAAGGTGTCTTTTTTGCAAACTCTCTGAATTGTAATGAAAGTGTGATTTTTTGGGGGCTTTTCAATTTTCATAAGTACTCACGGGCGAAATTCCTTGATAAACTCATTGCTTATGATAAAGCTATCATTTGTGTATAAACTAAAGATGGCGCTCGGTTTTATGCATTGTTTGTTAACATTTTTGTTAAAAAATTGCAAAAATTAAGGCAAATTCTGAAATTATATTCAGCTTTGGTAAAATGTTACATGTCAAGTATATTTATGATTACTACTGATAGAAAAGCGTTGTACGATTTTTTTTTAGGTGGCGCAACGCTCTTTTGTATTTCGCATTTGATTAACATGTAGAAAATCAACTCTTTTGTATGGACCGATATTTTTATTTTGGTACATGATGGACGCTGCTAAATATATATATATATATATATATCCTTGTATACGTACAAAGCTTTCTTTTCACGAGGTTTAATATTAGGGTACAGGCTATAGATTTTTGGGGTGGCTAGTAAAAAAAGGTTTTGTTTTTTAAGCATTCTGATAAAGATTGTATATTCACATTCGGTTATCTCACGTTTCAGGTAAACGAGGACAAATCAGATGTCGAGACTGCGAGGCATTTCTTCGAAAAAAAGAGTTCAGGCAAGGAGACAACGAAAAACCGTCGTAACGAGGGTCGATTCGAGCGGATCGTGAAGGAGACGTCAAGTATTTTAGGCAAAGCTTGCAATGCGGTCAGAGGCAGTTTGGGTTTCGAGGCGAGATCAGAAAGCTCTGATCTTGGTCTGGGGTCGGATTGTGGAAGTGATACGAGACGAAGATCCATAGACGACGGTGTAGATGTCGTTGACGACGCAGACCACGCACCCGATCATTTGGAGAACCCTACGAAGGATCAAGCCAATCGCGACAACAACGGAATAGTCGAAAGTGGTCGAAAATCCCGAACGAACTTAACGAGATCACGCAGTTGCGTGGATTCCATCGAGTGCCAGGACGAGAATGGACCGGAGTTCGATCACGTGCGTTATAAGATCGTGAAGTCGCGTTTATTCGGAAAGAACATATTCGGCAATGCTGTTGACAAGAGGGACGTGACCTACGATGGTTTAATAGAATATCTCAGGGAATATTCTTTTCAAGAACTTTTGCTCGACAACAATGTCGTCATTATTGAACCAGTTCGCGCGGAAACTGTCGAGAGAAAACCTTCTTCCGTTGGGACAAAGAGCAGAACAAACGGTGCCTGGAAAGTTCCTGGGTGTTCGGAGAAAAACGTAACCGACGGTGAGAATAGCGACAGAAATGAAGAAAAGATGAATGAAAATGAGAATAAGTCGAAGAACCCGAAGCAGTCGTCACTGAGAAAACACTTTTTCTATCATCCCATCAGGTACGTAAATCCAATGGTGCGATTTATCAAGTTAGCTGGAATTTTGTCTACTGACGATTGGACATTTCGTTTTCTACAGGGTAAACAAAGAATTGATCGACGAGGAACTGCCGGATCCCGACACCGTAAGAAACGTGCGCAGAATGTTTGAAAACACCTTCCGAAGCAAAAGCGCCTCGAAGGAAACGAGCGGCAGTGATTGCAAAAGCAGAAAATGCGTCAGCATGAAGGATCTCAGCAACATCGACGAACGACGTCTGGATGACGTCAATGAGAGAGGATTCGAATCATCCAGCAGGTATGATTTCAGTTAATGTCAGGCTACTGCTGAAAAACTATTCATTTTCCGATCGAATAACTTTATGACCGGTTTCGCTTTTGAGATCATGGGTTTTCTATTTTTGTTCAAATTGATTTAATGCCATGAAGCTTTTATGGGCGTTTGAGAGTTCAATCAAACAATTTAACATATATTTTATCGATGGAATACCGAATTTTTCATCGAATTCGTAAGATGAGAGAAAAGTTAAAGTTTTGCTACGTTTCAAACTTGGGTCATAGTGGAATTTTTGAATAATTTATTTGAGCTGAAAAATGTTCGGGTGTCTTTAGTTACGAATAGTTCATTTAATTTAACGCGTTATAGTCAGTTTAATGTTTAATGTTCAATGTTTTCAGGTTTCCATTTCAAAAGATGAGCGAAAAAACGCATAAGGAAAACATTAATGCCTGAATGATTAAACGTTATTTGTGCATGTTCTAGATCAAGATGTTCCAGCAGGGCGAAGGATCTTACACGGTTGTTTGAAGGTCTTGACAAAACGAGCCCAAACCAAACAAATCAGAATGTCAAGGGAGGACCAGACAGTCCGAAGAGCGAGACAAAAACCAGAATTTTAGCGCAGTCATTTGAGGCGAGAAGCGGTAACACATCGCCAAGTGATTCAGGCTCGACCCGCAACAAAGTATCGAGGTGCCGTCACCAAAATCACCATCACAATCATCACCGTCGTCAACAACAAAGCAACTGGGACGCGGGAAGCGTAAGTTCCGGCGTATCCAGTGACTATCCGGACACGGATCATGGCAGCGGTGCTCAGTGCACATCATCAGAGGACGAGGATGTTGATTTAAGGGACGAATATGAGTCACGGGAATCCGACAGAGTCTCCGGTCACTTTGTGTCGCAGGACGTGCTGAAAAAGATCCGCGAATGCGGAACGTCGGTCACGTACTACGGCGGAAAAGTCGTCAACACATGCAACGGTCCTCTCATATCTCCTATGAGTTGCAAGCTTGCCAAGAGGAATGATCGAGTGCTGCTGGGAAACGAGGATTATGTCAAGTTTCGTTTGGTGAAGAGCAACTCGTGTGACAGCAGGCTCGAGCTCGCTGGAAGGGTCATAGAGCGACGTTCACGTCTAGAAGCCAGAGAATCCGCTGCCAGGGCAGCGAGAGACAAGAGCACCGATCTCCGAGAGTCCACGATCGCTGAAACTCCAAGCATAGAGATTACAACAATGGATAATCGGGTGGATGCAATGGAGGCAGAGGAAAATGAGACAAAGTTCGAAGCTAAGAGAGAGCCACCGGTGGTTATAGGTTTGGAACCGAAGAAGGAGGAGAACAGGGAGGGAAATGGATTTAAAGTGAACTTCAAGCTTGGTAAACTCGAGGACACCAGACCGGGTTACGTGAACAGATTTGGTAGCGCTTTAACGAAGTGGCAAGTCAACGAGAATAACTGGAAGAAAACCAACGCGGATTTCGGCAAAATGGAGTTTGAGGAATTCGAGGTACTGGAGGATAGTTTAAATGGAAACGAGAATTAGGAGACGAAAAGAGGATGTCGCGAATGTTAAACGTCGGTCACGTACTAACGCGGAAAGGTCATCAACACATGTAATGGCCCTTTTATACCTCCTATGAGTTGCAAGCTTGCCAAGAGGAATGACTGGTTGTTGCTGGAAAACGAGGATTACGTCGAATTTCGTTTGGTGAAGAGCAACTCGTGCGATAGCGGTCTCGAGCTCGCTGGAACGGTCATAGAGCGACGTTCACGTCTAGAAGCCAGAGAACCAAATGCTAAGGCACCGATAGATATGAGCACCGATCTGCGAGACTCAACGATTGCTTTCCAAGCGATTTTCCAAGCAAACAGATCAGCACAATGGATAATCCGGTGGATCAAATAGAGGCAGAGGAAAATGACTCAAAGTTCGAAGCCAAGCGTGAACCACCGGTGGTT
This sequence comes from Tromatobia lineatoria, assembly GCA_949699805.1. NCBI lineage: Eukaryota > Metazoa > Arthropoda > Insecta > Hymenoptera > Ichneumonidae > Tromatobia > Tromatobia lineatoria. The sequence continues at coordinate 23,274,617 of OX453036.1, forward strand.
ACAGGTTTGGAACCGAAGAAGAAGGAGAACAGGGAGGGAAATGACTTCAAAGTAGACTTTAAGCTCGGTAAACTCGAGGACACCAGACTGGGTTACGTGAACAGATTTGGAAGCGCTCTAACGAGACGGCAAGTCAACGAGAATAACTGGAAGAAAACCAACACGGATTTTGGCAAAGTGGGTTTCGAGGAATTCGAGGTACTGGAAGATAGTCTAAACGGGAATGGGAATTAGTAGATGAAACGAGAATGTCTCTCTGAGATAGAGCAATAACTGGATCTTCTGAACTATCTAATGTCCGTGGAATAGTCAAGAGTCTCATCAAGTTGAGGACATTGAAAAGAAACAAGCTCCTCCAGAATGTTCGTCCCAGAGCGGGAATCTGGAGACGTCAATCTTGTCGTGAAGCTTAGAATATCATAAGTCAACTATAGAGGTTTATATTTAACTTGGAAGCTCTCCAAAATACCAACCACAACGAGGAACTAAGATGAAAACTTGTCGTCGCAGGTGATTATTTGCAGTTGTTGCTATGAGTTATTTTCATGCGAATCTGTAACTAAGCTTATATTTTACTGCGGCTTTATATCATCGACAGAAAATAATATAACTATGATGAATATGTAATTATTATGTAGGTGTGATAAAAATGATTAGTCGTGAAATGCCTTGGAGTTTTTTTTTGTCACCTTTGTACTCTCAGGCGATTTGCTACTGCACGAGAGTATCGACAAAGTTCAATTTGCCGAGTTTGATGAGACTTTCTACAGGCGTGGACACGAAGAATTCTATGTCACATGTTGGACCGTCTGTTTGAAAGCACTCACAAAGTTATTTCTGGCCTTGGAAGTTTAAGGCAAGCAACGATGTCCGGGACTTTTGCCTCATAGTCGTAGGTGTATATTTCACCGCTAGGGATGAAACTCGCTATATAAGACTTGTCTTTTCTTCGCACCTATAAGCATTAGTGTCACGAAGTATTCGATCCGCTATTCTATTCACACGTACGCTTATTCCAATAACTGAGAAATTGAATTCCAAGTACATTATGCAAGCGTAAGAATACTGCAATATTGGGAGGTGGGGAAATAAATAATTTAAGCACCGACAATCAATTCTGACTTCCATTATGCAGAGTAATTCATTGTAAATGTTAATGTTTCCTTTTGTAACAAATAATAATTCCAAAGAAAGCTGAGAATCACGATTTGTTAACAAGAAGTAGTATCAATTTTGAGAGCTACTACAAATTAACTTATAATGTCGGTTAAGACATTGTTGTGGATAAAACGCATAGTAAAAAGAATGTTCCGTGACGTGAAGTAATTTCTAATGATTAGAATGCACGGAATGGTTCTTTTAATGAGACTTCTTTTCTCGACTACTTTAAAATTGCCACTTGAATTTTCTAATGGAAAATTGCAATTTCCATGGCATTTAATTGAAACGGTTCACGCTTGTAAATGAGTACATTCTGCATTCAGATCGAGTAAGTCTAATTCTATTTGTTGAGGAAACGGAGCGGAACCGAGAATTATGGTCGATGGTAAATGTTGAACAAAATAAATGTCTTCATGCAAAAATTCCATTTTCTATGTACACTCGATATTCTTCTCGTTTTAGAGATAGCTGTGATATAATAGTACAGGGGCTCACGAAACCGGAAGAGAATTACGGAGGCGATCGTAAAAGTCGATCGGTTTCCGGGTGACGTACTTGCAAGATGGGTCACCCAGCGCAACTTGTATCATGCGGAATAAGGTTCGCCCGCCGGAAATGCAGGTGCTGCGAGTTGTCGCAGTATAACTCCTGTTATGAGATACTGGCGACGCATGCAATAAATGTTTTGTTGTCGTAGTGAACAACGCGTACAGCCAGTCTCATGAAGAAACGTGACACGCTAAACTCGAGCCACGTGACAAAACTAAAGCAAGTTATATTAAATGAAATCCTCAACCCTGAATGCTAGAATATAATGAATTTACGGTGCAGCGCTGCGTCCAGGGAATTTTTTATTTAGCGACATTCCTCTTCTAATGTTTTTGCGTAGTTTTCATTTCCTTTGCAATGCTGAGAACGTATCGCTCTGTGGAAATGAAGGAATAGAAACCGAAGAAGCTTTTCGAAAAAACCAAGTAATACAAGGTCCTCGTGTTATAGAGGAAAAATGTAATCTGCAAGGTGAGTTTTCGTAGTGATAAGAAGTTTTCCGACTTGGAGAGTTGCTTAAACGAATTTACATATACTTTGTAGAGAGTAAAGAAGACGTTCGAAGAAAAATGAGGCAATACAACATCTTGGAAAAAAATATTTTTCCAGAACGAGACAATTTTTTAGCAATATAAGTTCTGTGACCTGAAAATATGTATAAAAAACATTAACATTCATTTACATCACTGCGGAATGAAAAGTGAGATTTCCCGTGCGAAAAGCTCGCTTCCCACACCTTGTAAAAGTGAAATAGTACACAATACTCGGCGGAAAAACATTTCCTCGACTCGTGTCATCGTAGCACTCGTCATCGGGAATTTAATTCATCAGGAAAAACTCATCGACTAATTGTATGACATTCACAACATATTTCGAGGTGTTCTTGGAATATTAAAATGATTGAAATATTTTTTCACATCGCTTCGTTAAAAATTCAAGAATTATGATCAAACGTAGCCAACGTAGAAATTGACAGCTGCCAACTCGTTCATTACGCGAACGCTGCTAATTCCTGTACCATCGATTTCATGTATATCCCAATTAGATGACGTCGCAATTAAAAATATTTTTTATAGGACAGATATAAGGAATCTGAATCGAACCCGAATAACGTATGGCTTCCTGAATATGTTAAATTGAAATTTTCACGTATATCGATTGGCAAATTCTTGTAAAAACCACTGTATCAGCGGAATCAGAACAGGGACGAGTATTCATTCAATAAAAATGAATGTAGAATAGTTTAATGACTGAATGTTTAGGTATTATCAAGCCTATTCAACATTACACTTAACTGTAAACGAATAATTCAACTAAATTATTCATAACGGTGAAGAAGTGTGAAAATTTCACATTTTGCATAATTAATTATAATGATATTATAAAGGAAGTATTTTTGAAGGCATTTTCATTGAATAAATGCTCTTTCTTAAATCAGTATGACTCGAATCAGAAAAGTAAGCTTATAAGTAATTCGATTGATGAAATACAGAAAAATTTATCTAATTTTATTCAAGAGGATAAGACATGCGAGTAAATCAATGAGATCGGCATATCGGTAAAAGGTTTTTGTGACATTAATCTCACCAGGTACTATCGTGCTGTCGGCAACGGTGGTTTCTTTCGAACTTTTAGCGTTCTTCGTGTCTTTGTGATTTTTCGGATCCCTGTAGTCTCGTGTTTCTCTGCTGAGAATTGGACTGAGTGTCGGAGCAAAGGCACTGCTCGTGGTTGACAGTCCTCTGTGAGAAATGGTCCTTCTGCACCACGTCATTTCCTAAAACAGAAAACGAAACGACGATTACTACCGATGAATAGCGGATGTTTCGACGTTGCACATGGACAATCGGATATAGGCGATGGATTTGCAACGATGCGCTAGTCTATGGCAATCTGGCGACATCCATTTACCGGCGATGGAACATTCATATGCGAGAACAGAACTCCGGAACTTTCTTGAAACTATCGAAATTCGATAAACGTGCGCCAAATGCCATTCCGGCTCCAACAGGAGCCTTAATTAACTGCAATTCGTCAGCCCATCGTGGTTGTGTCGACTTTGCAAGTTTATGTTTCATATCTCGTTCGAGTCTGTTCAGTACGCCAACCGGAAGCTAATGAGCACACGGCAAACGCTTTGCTTCTTTCTGAGCGACTCCCAAATAATGAATGCTCGCAATTATTATGTGAAAAGTTCTCTTGTTGTGCATTATTAACAAGGTAATAGCCTAATTCCTACTCACGTTCACGTCGTGAACCGATTGTCAAATTCATGGTGAGAATTCTGTACAATATTTTCAATTCTTATTGCGAACATTCATAATGAATATATATAATAAAATTATTATTTTGTGTTATGTATATTTATAAACACTAGCGCTAGCATTTAATTTCCGGCCGAATTTTGTAGATATTGAGGTAAATGATGCTCACCGGTTTCTCTGGCTCAACAGGAATGAAAAATATGAAGCCTAATAATAAGAACGAGTGATAACTAAAATAAGATAACCTCAAACATAAGCGAACAGCCACAAGATAAAACAAGATACACATGAAGCAGAGATACCGGAAACTACATATTCCAATATGAACGAACCCGAATATATTCATATATAAATTGAAAAGGACCCACACCAAGGTCGAAACGTATTAAATACATAAATAAACATCATTAACAACAAAATAAAGTGCTACATTTTCACATTTTCATCATGTTGGATTTTTCACACATTTCAATTTTTTTTTGTCCATGCCGATGTACTTATTTCGTTGCTTCGGTTTTAATTTAAATGTTTATAAAGGTTGTTATTGCAAAATCAAAGAGAAAAACAAAAATTAATGGTTCAGAAGTACGAGCGTCACAATGTAGCCGTAGATCACTTGCGTAAGATCCTCAGAGAGGATTTAGAAAAATCAGGACATTGGTAGACTTAGAATAATTCAGCCCTACAGGGCCGATTTACGGGGAGACTTGGAACGATGTGGGTCAAAGAGGGGGAGGGTAGGACTTGCGTGGATTATTTCAATTCCCTCGATCCTTGACGCGACAGTGGCAAGATCTTTATCGAATAGAGCAGCATATTTTCATCCAAAAAAAATCAGATATATATATATATATATATATATATATATATGGAGAATTTTTTTATAGTGAGTGTCGTGATATATTCTAATATTAACGAACAATGTGGTCAAAGGTCCGTTATTTTGAATGCTTTTTACTGGTTTTACCATTAAAATCTTTTTATAAAAATCATATGTATATGGATATGGATGATATATATGGAGAATTTTTTCATTGTGAGCGTTATGATATATTTCATAATTAGCGAACAATGTGGTCAGAGGTTCGTTATTTTGAATGCTCTTTATTAGTTTTTCCATAATTACGCAACCAGATAACGATTACAGGGATTTGTAATACAATAAATGTATGCAGTGTACCGGATGATGTTATAATATGAAAAGCATTCAATCGTTAATGATACCGAATTCGGCAATCACGACTCACAGGGTGGAAAACATGTTTGGTGGACGCTCCGGCAAAAGAACCTCGATTTATATTCGGCAAATATGGTGTCACGAAATTCATCCCCACGTTGATACTGAAGGTAACATTTTTTTATCACGTCAAAAAATTCTACGCATCAAAACGATCAAAGGTCTCAAAAGGACGATGGTTTCAATATGAAACTTTCAATCTTAAAATCGAATTGGAGTTATGAAAAAACCGGATATCAAAGTTTTTCTCAAGAATTTTTGGGTGAACTGAAAATATTTTCAATTCCATCATAAATAAAATCGTCCATCGCTCACCAGGAATCTTTTATCGACAAGAACCAAATAAAACCGTCGCTGCCCAATTTTAACCATGTGGAGGTGATTGGATAGGGATTTGATAGTTGCATTTCATCGTTGGGACGTTCATCAACCATCTTGCAGGGTTTTGTGTGCCTGTATTCATTGTCACTTTTGTCGGTGTTCCTGTCATCGGCTCCATCATCGTCTTACTTTTCGTCTTTCATTCTGTCATCATCAAAAACTTTGAGGACTTGGTTATCAAGTTTTCTTTATGATCGTTTTCGTCGTTTTTACTGTCTCTGTCCCCATTTCATTTACCGTCGATTTTGTAGTCTCTATTGTCAATCCTTTCGTTTGTCTTCGTGTTCGTTGTCTCTGTCTTCATTGTCTCCATATTTATAGTCTCCATTGTCTTCGTTTTCGTCGTCTTTATTTCCATTATCCTTGACTTTATGGTCATAGGCATCGTTGCTGATTTGGTCTTCATCGTCGCGTCTTGGCCGTCATTTTGATCATCGTCGACATCGTGGCCGTTATTGTGATCATCGTCTTCAGCATTGTCACCATAGGCGTCACGCCTTTTTTATTACTTGTCATTTCGGTTATCGTTTTCGGTTTAATCGCCGATTATTGTCGTATTTTCTGTTTTAGCCATTTGCATTGACATTTCGTAAAAGGATATCGGTTGTTCTAAAAAAAATTATTCGCTGATAAATCATGAGGCGATGACACGACATGCGGAATATCTTTTTCTCGTTTTAGTACGTTGCATGACGAAACATTCTTATCATAAGACTCTGTTCCTTCAGTGAGGGTGAGAGTTGTCCCAATGATTTAAAAAAATATTTTTTTGACCGACTTGTCACCCTTCAGCGTACGGACATCCATCTTTTTAGAATGAGGGACATTTTACCTAACTGACTCGACATCGACTGACTCCACCGATAAAAGTCCAGTCGGGATTTTCCATCGATTCTCGTCTCGCAGCAAACAAGCTGCTGCGGTACCTCTTTGTCGCACTCTCGCAGATGCATCGCGTTTCACCACGAGTAATGTAAAGTGAAAAGGGTGCTTTACTTCCCCGCAAGCCGGTGGTAAAAGCTCAGAAGAGGGTCAATCTTAACTTTTCAGGGCGTTAATCCTTAACTATGCTGGGTGCCTTAACTTTTCTGAATTTAACAAAAAAGAGAGTGCACTATAGAGTAGAACGAAGTTGGAGTACGGAAATAATAGATTTGTAACACGAAAATTAGCTACGGTGAATTACCCTCTGTGAATTCAGGTTTCTAGATAATTGGCACTCCAAAAAATAAGAAACACATAAAACGAACAAGATTTTGATTGTCTTATCAATCAACAATCTTGTTCATTTACACAACATTCAAAACGTTAATGTTAAAACGGTATGAATGTCCTAAATTTTCTATCTCGATGTTCTAGGTAATTGAAGATTCATGCCACATTGTACTGATTTTCACATATTCGCATATAATTTCAAATATAAAACTTCCAATAGATTTAAAATTTCAAAAATTAAAAAAATTTCTGGAACACATTTCTGGAACGGACAAAAAGGGGGAAAGGGGCCCACGAGGGCGCACAAAGGACGAACATGAGGGGGAGCGCGCGCAAAGGCGAAGCCCCACTCGTATTATAATATAATCATGAAGGAACTCAATCCTTCGTGTTTTTAGTGTTTTCTACTATATTATATATTGTATATTTCCGACTATAGAGTCTAGCGTTTTGAAAATGATTCGTCTGGTCCTTAGTTTTAGGTACGCACGCAAAGCGTAAGGTTGATGTTAGGACGCCTGAAAATAAGGCTTTTTTTTCGCAGGATCAGAACGTCGACCTTTCTGCACGAGTTAGTGCAATACAAAAAGTGTGTCGTTGGACGAGCTTATTGACTCGACCTGAGTGCAACATCTCACTCGGTGACCGGAAGTATCTAGAAAATTCGATACGTTACGTCCATCAACCGAACTGGAGCTTCGTACAAAGCTTATCGCGCGCAACCTGGCGCACTCTCCGCAACCACCCACTCCACGCTCTTTCACCAGCTGTTTGTATTCCCTTGCTTATTCGATTTCCTATGCCAGACTTTCAATTTACCATCCTGTGAACTTCGACTCTCTCTTATCACGGCGTCAAAGGCAAGTCAGGATTGTTCAAACGCAGCTTGTGCACATCTCCGCTTCATTTTCCGAGTCCTCAACGAGGATCCTTCGTTTTACCCATTACGGATCACACATGTCCTGATAATTTACCCTAAATGCTGTATTCCGAGTTCACTCAGAAAATGTTTCAGTTGTTTTTCAATCAAATCATGTTATTTTGAATTATTGTAATTTCTCAAATAAATACTAATCTTGAGCTCCCAGTTATATGTAATATCAAAGCTTCTAGAAATATTAATTCACGTATTCAACATTCAAAAAAATGGTAACGAGTCGAAACTTTTCAGACAACGAAAAAAATCTTGTTCTCATTCTCAATCGGCTTGAATGATTTATTCTCCTATCTGATTTCACGGAATTTCTTTTGTCTTTGGAATTGAAGTATTGAATTGCATTTAGAGTAGTTGAATTGAAAGATTTTCATGACCGGAAAAGGATCCGATCTCCAAAATGCCATAAAAAGATCAGCGTGTACCTTTTAGCAGTTACCACAATGTAAAAAACCATGGGCATAATTGCAAGGTTCAAACATCTATCGAATTTGTCAGTTATTCATCATGGATACATTTCTAAAATTCTTCTTTGTACATAAAAGAAGAGTGATGGAGTCACAATTATCGAAATCACGATAAATAAGAAAACAAAATGAGTTAAACAACCGCCGAGTCGTACTAATTGCATTAGAAGATAAATCGGTTCTTAGAAGCCATTTTTCTTTTGGCCATCAAATCAAACACGCAACGATAGCATATAGTTTGTTATGTCATCAATTCCAATGCTACATAAGCAAACTTCGAAATTTTACAGTTTTTGTCGCTGTAGCACACATGTTTTTGCTATCGGTACACAATTTTCACTACAACAGCATGTAAAATTGCTATGGCGGTAGAAAAATGAAGTTTTGCTACAACAACTGGTGGATTTCTCTCTGTGTAGGTATGTTATTGAGGCAGGTCACATGTGTGTGCAGTCAGACAGTTATACGAGTACATATTTTTCCAGGCAGTTGTGATTGATGATGACCCTTCGTGTGGGACTCTCGAGCCGACGGATTAGAGAGCTCTCGATCATGTTGTGATCCAGAAATCCCCCATAGCACCTTATACCCTATCACAGAACAGAACACGCGCATGTTGTCGTGTTCCACGCCCGCACACGTAATCATCGACCTTATTTACAAGCCCCCATCGCACAGGGCGACAAGGGACGGAGACAGTAACCGACCAGATTGTGCTTCTTCTTCATGCATATTTAGACCCAATGCTTGTTTTTTTTTTTCTCGCTTTACGTGCACATTCATGAAGTAGGGAAAATCGGGACCGAAAGTAACACCTCTCGGTTGTAACAAATTATTTCTGTCATTTGTTTATCTTAATCTCCCTTCACAACAAATTCTAATCTCAATATATCAAAGCTGAAGAGGTTGTCTTTCTCCATAGAGATCTTTTTTGTCTCGAAATTACCACTATCGAGAGACGCGGTAGCGTTAGTCTTATAGTCTTACTGATTGATTTTCTCCGCCTGTTCCATTTTATCTCGTGAACGAAAAATATTTTTAGACATCAAAAGAAATATTAATCAATGGACGTTCGATGCCTGAAGCGAAATGGCTATGCGGTGAAGTCATCAGTGCATGATTCGCTGGGCAGAACCATTGGTTCATCATGGGTTTTCACAAAAAACAATGGCTTCAAACCAACCATGATAACTTCAACCAACTGTTTGAATGAGAACTGAGTTTAGTCACTTTTTGAATGTAGTAGATTTATAAATCATTACAAAACATTTGCAAATAAATATTTTTAGAAAACATTCTTTTCGAACCAACAAGACTAATGAACTGGCTTTCGTAAAAATCTGACCTCGGTGACAATTCGATCTTTGTGGATAATAAACGTTCTGTACTTTTTCGTTCATTCATCTGATTCAGTGCTGACCCGATCTCTGGACTGATTAAGGTCAGAATAAGTCCCACAAGTTCTGCATAAGTTCTATAAAATCTGCATAAGTTTCATAAGTTCCGAAAGTTTCGTATAAGTTCTGTAAGTTTTGCATAAGTTCTTCAAGGTTTAATTGTTCTATATTTTCTGAGTAAGTATCATGTTACGCTATATAATCTTAGTTCGAAAATGAGTTTTATTAACTCCTATATATTTTTTATTCATTAATCGGATTGGATATTAAATCATGTTACGCTATATAATCTCAGTTCGAAAATAAGTTCCATTAAATCCTATATATTTTTTATTTATTAATCGGATTGGATATTAACTCGAATCTATATATTAAGCAAGTTCTATATCTGTATTCTACATATGCGACGCTCCCCAAAAGTATTAAGCAGTTATCCAATTGTATTATCCATAGTGAATATCCATTCACTGCTTCCCTTATTCCATCGAAAGTATACGCGATTCCCTGTTCCAACGATATCAAGATCACGATAATGCCCCGAAGTGGCTATGCAAAACAGGCTAGCATAGATAACAACCTGCCACATAAAACACCTAGACGTATCCTCAGTATGGATCCCGTCTTATCAAGAAATGAACGTGGGCGAAATTACCGGAAGTCTGAATCTGGGAAAGTCATCATTCTGAAATTTATTGGTTCTTGCCATTCGCTACTTTGATCATTCCTCATTTTGATTGAATTTTCATAAGTTAGGGGTCGAAATAGCGAATTATCAAAATAGCGTATAGCTGAAATAGTGAATACCATAATGGCCATTCAAGATTCAGATGTTCATTATTTTGAAATTCGCCATTTTAGCCATTCGCTACTTTGACCCTCACCCATCGTCAATTTTTTAAGATCGCTTGATGCCCAGAACAGAAAGGACCATCACAAGACCCCAAATTGGCTTCTCCAAAATCTCTCATAGGCATCTATTTGACCTCTCTTCGAAACCAAAGTGCGACCAATGCCGCAGCGCCTTCCTAATTAAACACTTCCTGCTGATCCTTCGGGAAAAATTGACCCTCGCGCTGACACTCAAAGAATCCCTTAACGATAACAAGAGCTGTAAGTAAGTGATGAATTTCAGCAGAGACGATATACGAGAAACTGTAACAATCCAGTCAAGCACTCCACGAAATATTTTATACAATGTTAAATTATCACTGTACATTTTAAAATGCACTTTGTACACTATGTTTTATTGGTACTGTGTATAATGTAAATCGATCGCTCATAACCTCGACGTTGATCCAACCTTAAACGAAGGAAAAAACATCACGATACCATTATCACGATTGATAAAGGGTCTTCCTCATTGCCGAACTTCCGGTGCCTTTGAAATTGAGACCAGGCTTTAAAAACTTTTCTTTGGCGTCCACAATGTGTAAAGCTGGTATTTTGATGAGCTTTCAAAAATTTTTAACGATTATGTTTAACCCGCGGTCTTGATTTTTAAATCCTGGGCGGACGTGAAGCGGAAATCTCAACTTCCCTTCCGTGCGGAACTTCAAACGGAACAACTATATATACTCAGCCATTGGCAACGCAACTCGATGAGCTCGATCGATTGGTGCGTTTACTCTGTGTGGCACGTTCGGTTCTTGTACGCTGGATTATCTTGCGGATGATGTGGTTCGTTGCTAACGGCTGCTGCTTCAATGGAGATGCTGCTCTTCACAGCTGCCTGCATGTCTCTGGACGGTTTTGAAACTCGAGCAGAATAATTATTGCATAATAGCAACTACCAAAGGTATATCAGGTATTGCCGGAAGCAGAGGTGTGCCGCTTTCAGCATCATAATAGTCATACTGATAGTACGTGTCGATGTAGCGATAAACTCCAGCACATGAAGTAATAAACACTTTAGGTCCAGCTTTCGGACAGCTTCGAGGGTATTTAATGGCGAAAGCGTGGACTTGCATTCGCATCTCGTGCGGAATAATTGAGGCTGGACATGTACTCTCGACTACAATGACTTGTTTCGCTCGCATTGGAAAATAGAAGAAGGTGCATATCGCAAACTTAATCTTGCTCTAAAAACAATTTTATTCTCTTCATGCTACTGAATTAGAAACTGCTCACAGAAAAATGCACTACAAAAGTAAATGTTACTTCTGCGTAAGATCTTCGAACTAAAATTCTTATTTTTTTAAATTTCAAAGTTTTCTTCTCAAGAATATCTCCAAGTTTAATTTGGTCTTTTTGTACAGCTACAAATTAGAGACCATTTTGCACCGTTGAAATTTTAAAAAAAGATAGCAATCATGGAAATGTTTCAGTTTTCAATGTATGTTAAGTGTTATTTTTTTTTATGTGCAAATTATTCATTTGCAGTTACAAATTAATTGATTTTACATATAACTCGGCTCCCTTAAGATGAAAGGGTAAAATTCGAAAAATTGTCAATTGATTCAGTTGCTATTTTTTAGGCCATTTGGTAGCTTTGCTAACATGTGCTTGTAAATGTATCTAAAATATCGGAGGACTATCCCATGGTTATAATAATAATAGTAATTCCAAATTAATGTCACGGTTGCAAAAAATATATGCTTTTCCTGCATATTTCCATTTCATGCTCAGCCCTTAAAGACGAAAAGACGAAATTGTGCAACGAAGAGGCTAAAGACGCTTTGCAATGATATTTCGTGGCACATCCGATGTTGCTTCAGCATTGCAGCTCGTTATATCGTGAAAGAGCCGCAGAGTTTGCGCTTTTGCATAAAAGCTCAGACCCGCAATATGGAAAATATGATGATTCACGTCCTCAGACGATTCAGACGTTCAACAAAGTGGTACCATTATCGTTTTTCTCATTGTTAATACATCTTGTCAACAACCTACATTCTCGTTGCAGCGACGTTTCCGTTAATAGATTTCCGTTGCCGCGTCTACGATATTATGTTTCAAACTTCGTCGTAGCAATTTATCAGAATTATCCTATGACGTTCGTGGATTAACGTAAAGCATTCCGAGATAATGTGAAACAATTGAATTCACTAAATTTGATCATCGATAGACTGTATAAATGAATTTTACAATTTCTCCAGTGTCTTCTACTAATAGCGCTTTCAAAGTTTTGCACTGTTGCATACTGAACATTATTCAAAATGTGTATTCATAAAAATTTATTTATTACTTGACATTCTATTTATTACTTTTAATTGGGTTCTAGACGAACCACAACATTTACAGAAATGGAAAAAAAATAATAAGGGTAACAAAAATGGCCAAAACTTTTTTTTTTTATTCATGCTGTATTCTGCGGAGTATACGAAGGCTACTCTTTTATAATTATTTTTTCTTCCTTTAACCAAGCAATTAGTTGACTTTTTATCTCCCATAGAGTTGGAGGATCTGTGCTGGATATTCATAAGATGTTGGAAACTTTTTAAAAGTCTCTTCCACCAGGTTTTTAATGAAGTTCCAAAATCAAACCTGGGGTCCTCGAAATTCTAATAATACCTTGACCCTTTAATGCTCGATCCCTTATCATCTTCCTTAGCACTGCCACATTGTGAGTGAAATTATATTAATTATTCGTATTTTTCTTTATTCTGTCGACTCAAGGGGACCCAGCCTAAAAAAAAGTCATAAGAATTTTTTTTTAACGATACCCTTCTTTTAAAAAGATATTACATTCAAACCTCGTTAATTACATAACATGCATTATAATTCTGCAATTTTGTAAAAATGTCCTGTGTACAAAAATGTGGTCAAAAGTACAAATGTTATATATATATTATCTTATAATATATATATTATAATATCTTATTTTATCTGTGGAAGAGAGTCGTTTTATTTTAGATCAAATATAGCAATTCTAGTTAGAGTGAAAATTCGATTTACCGTCATCAATAATTTATTAATTTTTCAATAGAGAAAAATATACAGGGCGCACTAAAAAAAATTTCACCAGTTTGGCTTGAAAGCTACAAGTGAAAAAATTGCACTTTTACCGCACACGATTCTGGTGCACTTTATAGTCTACACTTTAAATTCTGCAGGCTTATAAGACTGCAGAATTATAATGCTTGTATAATGTATTCAATAAGATTTTTATGTAAGATTTTTAAAAATGAGTGTATTATTTACAGAAATATTTTTCTTATTATTTTTTTAGGTGACAGTGTTCCCTTAAAAAACGACTACATTTTTATTACGAAATTAGGAAATGAAAGCTCCACGTGGCAGGAGGAAATCGATATTTTTTCGACCTTCCAGAACCGTGAAAAGTAAGGTAAGCGTAAAAGTAAGGAAGGCCGACATCTTATTTTGAATATAAATTACAGGCACGGAGCTTGTGTATCGGAGCGTCGAGCGTGGGTGAGCCTTGGATTTCTTTCGATTATTCTTTCTTTCCGTTTTTTTTTCTCCTTTGGCTAGAGTCTGGCCCGTCTTCAAAAGTTCCCGGGGCTCACGTATGCGTAATGTTCACGATAAATTCCAAAGTCTCGGTGGGTTCGTAGGCTCTGGCTATAAGCCAGTGAACACCGGGGCGAAGTTAATCGCGTTATTTTCGTTACAGCTAGATGTGCTCTGCGGCGTGTGTTTAATGCCGCGAGCCTACGACTTACACCGTGTCACTCGCTCACTTCAAATTGATTCGACGGCGAAGTTGAAATCAGCGGCTTAGCCAAATAAATAGAAGGACGTATTCGTATTCTCAAATATTATGACCGATTGAAAAAGACAAGACAAGTTACGCTTGAGGCTTAAGCATTGATTCCCAGGTGAGTGAAAAAAAAAGTCAACGAGAAATCCAAGTCTCGGCAAAGAAACTGCTTTCACAAAGAATTTTTTTTTTCGGTATTTTCAATTACGATTGAGGAAAAAAGAGTTAGTGACATTAACTGAAATTATCTATTCAACATTTAATTATTTCGATTATCTGAAAATCATGTTTCCTTTTTATAGACAGCAGTCCACGCGCAGTGGCCGTTCTGAGTTTCTGAGGCATACTGAGTAATACCCCAAATAAAAAAAATCTTTTCTCGGAATTCATGAAAATAAAAAAAATCAATCCACCCATTTACTTGGAGTCAATAAATTTTTTTCTCCCGGTCTAGGAAAAATCTAGTATCGAAATGTATTTCTGATTTTAGATATTCGGCAACAGTTCACTAAAAAATCAAGGGTCAAGTTGAAAGTATCTGAGTGAGTGGGAAAAAAAAAGAAGATTTAACAGAAAATATCGCATACACGGTTAATGGAATTTTCAAATATTTCATGTATGAATTTTTAAACATCCCATGTATGAATTTTCCATACTGGTAATAAACTTTGCAAAAAAACTGCAATAGACCCGTTTAATTCGATAAAACTTTACCAACTTTCGGTCTGGAAAAAATAAAATAGAATCTAAAACTCGTCCAATCATTTGTTGATCTTTTAAATCACTTTGCGCACCTTATTCTATTGCTCAACTTTTACTGCAATGGCATGTCACCGACTCTTCTGCATTTGTATCTAATGTGCAAGGTTCGCGTGGCTATTTTATCAAGCGACTTTAATACCATCAGCTTGCGCACCCGGCAAAATACTATCAACGGCGGAAATCTCTCTCCGGGCTCGCCGCAGGCTAATGGGCGAAGCCAATCTTAGGAACCCAAGAAAATTTTAGGTCGTAAGAAAGACCAAGTTGGACGTCACTGTACTAACGAAAATTTACCCGGACGAGCTTTTGCACTGTCTTGACGTCTGTGATAGCAACACGTATATACTCGCGCCCCTTATAATATATTCAAATTACTCTGCTTATCATCTATAGTCACATTAACTATAGGCAATCCTCGTCTTATAGTTGTCAATTTTTCTTCGTGTCACTGCGATTTTAATAAGTGAAAAAATACACATGTAGATTCGCAGTACACCGAGAAAAAAAGTTTCCTTGATTCAAAGAAATTTCTTTGAAATCCCAACCTAAGAAACATTTCTTTAAAATCAAGGAAATAATATACTTGATCTAATATTATCTTTTCTTTGAACGATCGTAGCTCCTGTCGCTAAATATCGTAAAATAGTGTATTACGATACAACGATGCGAAAACTTTTTGCACCACGAACCGAAGACTAAATATTTTCCTTCAAGTAAAATGTTTACACCGAGTGAAGCAAAATACACTGCAACACTAGGGATCAAAATGATTTACTACCGAGAGTTGACCCAGTTTTTTCAGTGTCGCAAAAGTGCAGTTTTCGCAAGCATGCAAAACGTAGAATTTTCTGTACGAAAAATACAGCTCCGCATTTTAAAAAATAGCTTGAACTTGTAATCATTGCGAAATTAACAATTCAAATTTTCTTTTAAAGTTCTTTGAACTTTTTCATTTCTTGTCCGAACTATTTGAATATAAAAGGTGAATAAAACGATTGTGTTAAGTCAACGACTTAGAAACTGTTATTCTCATAGCAGAAAAATGTCACACGTGTCGTCCGATAAAAACTCCGACAAACTTGTAGTAAAAAAATACGCCAAAGGTAAATATTTCGGCAACATTAATTCATTCCATCTAACTTCACTATTCGTTTCATACTTTGAACAAAAAGGAGAAAAAAAACTTGTTATACAAGTACACACCTCCGACTGAAGGGTTTTTATCGACCGTCGCTTTCTTCTGCTATTCAAACTGCAGGGGAGAATCGTAGCAGACAGTCCCGTGCTACAAGGCTAATAGGTCACGGCTGTTTTAGTCTCGTCGCAATTTTCTTATATTCTTATTCTCATGTTTTTTTTAAAACGGTAGTTCTGCCGTAGCACTTGTCATTTACCGCTAAAGAATAAGACCATCGAGGTCCGCTGAATTATATAAATCATCGTAATGCCAAAGAGCAAGCATGTTTGCATTGGGATAATACTTTGCGTCCGATCGCTAGACGTCGGGCGGTAAAACCGATATGGCTGGATATGTGAATATGTAATTGGATTATTTCCAGATGACCCTACCATTGACATTGCTCGCGAATAATAAAGAATATCCAGACCCACTTTTATATTTAGCTTTGTAAATCAAGAGTTTATAGGACACTGTGGAAAGAGTACGGACGCAAAACGTATTTGTAAGGTCGGTATAGGTCGTGATCCACTTAAAGGGTAACGCAGGGTCGATAACCTCACTCATGGAGGTGTCAGACATGATATACGATAAACTCTACTTAGTCGGTCATTTGAACCCGATGCGAATCAACAGGAGAATCACGGAAATATTCGTCAAGGAAATTAAGGTCTACCGTTTCAATACTGTATTTTCTGTTAATTAACTTAATCTTAATGGAAATTACACGGGAAAAAAAATATCGTTGATTCAATAAAACCACGGTTTGCGGGCTGCCAAAAACAATGTTTTAAAATTAACTCCAGTCGTTGTTCTCACAATCCGATTTAACATTTAAAAAATGAAATATTTTTTTGCCTGTATTGAAATTATCATTTCATGTCATATGAAATTGTAGGAATTGAAAGTGAAATTGAAGTAAAAACGATTGTTTTTGGCAGGCCGCAAACCAAGGTTTTATTGAATCAATGATATTTTTTTTCCATGTAGTGACACGAAAAAAAAAGAGAATATTTCTTTGAACCAATTAACCGTTCTTCATTGATACCAAAGAAATCGTGTTCGAGAGATTGAACTGAATATAACCTATAAAATAGGTCGTCGCTAAAGGAATAGAAGCGCGACAGAAGTTAGTCAAAAAATATTTTATTCCATCTTGTATCCTGTGTAAAAAGGTTATGGAAATTATTTTTAATCTCAGATTTTAACGAACACCGTCATCCAATTGTGCATACAGGTCGTTTTATCGCTTTTAATGACGTGACTGACGTTATTTCACTGACCATCGACAGACTGGTTGTCACAAAATAAATTGTTTCTTCGAATTAAGGAAGCTTTGTCTCTATTATATGCTCATTAAGTAAATGTTGCATTACAGACAATAAAATGTTTGCTTCAAACATTAAAAGTATGTAATATTTAATTTCTCCAATTAAATCATTTTTCTGGCAGCATTAAAAAAAATGATTTCATTGAATCACTTCTACGGATTACTTTCTCTATTGACTAAAGTGAATTAAATATTTGTTTCATCTAACACAGAATTTCATCAGCCAAAATAAATGATCAATTTGATTGAATTAAATATCTTAACCTGGGCATAAGCTATTCGCGGCATCGGATTAAATATACAATGAAATTCTGTAAATATCTCGTTGAATGGAAACTACATTTCAGTCACTAGAAAAAAGTTATAGTTAAATGTATCAAATATTCAATCAATTCAATAAAAAATTGATTACAGTCTAAGATTTTTGTAAAACAACTATTTTAGTTAATTTCCTCATTTAGCCCAGTGAAATATTTTTGTGTTGTAACTAAATATTTCATTAGTTCAAAAATGCAAAAAGTTTAACCACTATGCAAATTCAATAAAAATAGCTTGACAAACATACACATCGATCATAGTTGATCGGATTAATTTAAAACTATATCGCATGAAATTGTTCAATGCCGTAATTGAAAAAAATATTCTGTCACGTCTCTGATACAGATTATTTGATCCAAATAAACTGTATTTTATGTCTCAATGATCGAATCCATAATTAGTGTATTCAATTGAATATTTGGATCCACAAATTATTTTATTCTTTCACATACGATCAATACTTGAACCAACGTACAGAAATCAAAGAAATAGTTCATCCAACTCATGAAGTTCTTCGAATTCTTTTTTTTTCACGGTATAGCTGTCACTCCATCGTTACAGCTTTTAAACTTTTCTTTGGGTGTTGTATTGCGTCCTTTTATAACCTGCCAATCACTGCACCGTCGATACGGTATCGCACGGCTGAGCGCATTTGGGTCAACGAGAGGTCGCACAGTTGTCACAGACGATTCTCCACTTTTTGCCTTTAAATACACGGCACAGCATCCAGCCGTCTGCTTGTCGCCCAAGTATCCGCACGTTTCATCCTCTTTCGCTTTGGCAGACGATGCCAGGAACCTTCGACCCGATGAAGTCGTTTGACGTTTTTGCTCCATTTTTTCATCGTTTCTTCGTTTTCGGTTCGACAGCTTCATGGCTCCTACGGCGAGAGTATTCGTGATGGAGAAAAAAAAAAAGAAATTATACAAAGAGAAAAAGAAAATATACAACGCCAACGCAGTTGAGGGGAACGAAACGAAGATAGATAAAAGAGTTTGGCGAAACATTTGGCTCGCACAAATATCAGTTCGTTTATCCGCACTAGAGATATAAATATGTATATTGGCTCCGCGAATCCACCGCGATTCTTCTTATATATGTAACCCAATAATTTCGATTGGCTTGAACTATAATAAAACGCTTCGATTGTAACGAAATCTTACTTGTAATCGACACGAATTCCCAGAAATCAGCTACGGTAATACCAGACGTTGGAATTATATTTGGTAAGCAAATAATTGCAAAGTGTTTGCACAATTGGATAACTTTTGAGGGCCTTTGGCATATTACACATGCTTACAAATCGCTAGCAAAGATAGACGGCTATTCTTGAGTAATCGTGTTATCGCAGATCTGCAGTATTTCGAGGAGAGTGATATGAAATGGATCACTCCAGGAATCTTCATTTTGTGTAGACCATTTTATACAAAATAACCGCAATTTCTTTTACCATGACGTTTGCAGGAAGCTGAATATTTTATACATAATATTTACCGTACTCCATCGAATTGACTAAAAAAAGAGTCTTGTGGAAAAATAGACTGAGGCGGAGTTGAAGAGTTTGTGAAGACACGAGAAACTGTTTGCCTTACGTAGATCAACAGAAAAACTATGCACTTGATGTGGAAGAGATTCTTAAGTTCACTAGAGCAAGGCAAAGAACTTACTGGTCTACTCTACTGGAAAAGAATTTTTTTTTGAGGTTATTGAAGTTGAAAAAAGGATGGAAAATAGAGTTTTCTATATTATTTAAAATTCATAAGGCAATTTCTATGCGGTGTTATTTCAAAAATGTATAGCATATGAAATGACAACGTTCCTGCAATGAGTTCACTGACAGCTGTCATACTCAGTTACAAATATATAAGGACCCGAGAATTCCGATATTTCGCCCGATAACGTTTTTTTTTCTTGCCCTGCTATAGCATAGCTTAAGGGATATTTTACCAATAGCGGGACAGATTTCGACTGAAGGTCCTGAATCTTTCGGCAACTCACGAATATCATTCCCTTGTATGAAACATACATTTTACACACAGATCCCAAAAGAAATATTTGTTTTTGTTGAGCCGTAGTCGAATAATGTCGACAAACAAAGTTTTCCGTATTTTCGGTGTAATCCTACAAGATAAAAAAACTCCTCTTCGACAATAAACGACAAGGAAATAAATAAACCCCAAGCTAATTCCTCACCGGTTGTGATATTTTGATTTCCCTATGCATGTTTCACCTGGTTTAAGTATAACACATTTTGCAGGAAATTCCTTTATCGAATTACGTGCTTCGTTGAATTAGAGGATCATGGCCTGATCCTCTGCGGTATAGAGCTCGCAATATATTGCGAGAGATCTCTCGCTCGACATATCAGACAGTTCTACACGGAAACCAGGC
Organism: Tromatobia lineatoria; assembly: GCA_949699805.1. Taxonomy (NCBI): domain Eukaryota; kingdom Metazoa; phylum Arthropoda; class Insecta; order Hymenoptera; family Ichneumonidae; genus Tromatobia; species Tromatobia lineatoria. The sequence goes on from OX453036.1 coordinate 23,294,857, forward strand.
TTTCGCGACTGATTAGAATCTGAGGCCCCGAAATTCGGCGTGAGATATACGTCACTTCGGGGTTTGCCAGCCAGATGCTCGTTGTAGAATAATCGAGACGGGAAATCGAATTCTCAATGGCATCCGTATACGAGGATCTACTCTCGTGTGCGGATAAATGTGCGAGGGCGCAGTGCGCGAGCAGTGGCACATGAGTGGCACTTTTCTCTCCATCGTAGTAACCCTCTTTGCGCCCGAGTGAAAAATTCTACGGTCCTCAACGTGTTCGCGGGTGGGTTAAGCCGTAAGGAGATGAGAAACACAGGCCGAGGGCAAAACTCGAGTTACCTACTCGGGTAAAGCTCTTGGTTTGCGAATGGTTCAACATTTGGCGCTTGACTCAGCTCCGAGTAACCCTCCCTTATGGGCATACCCAGCGTTGCCCTCACGCACACGCTGTGGAAAACGAGTCGTTCGTGCGTCAAATTAGTTTTTAAAAAAAATTAGAGGAAGAAGAAAAAAAGGAACGCCACGAAATCCGTGAATACTTTGCCTCGGGAAATAATTGCATGATTATGGAGGTGAAATATTATGGCAAGAGACCGATATTACCAGGTGAATTTCACAGCGGGAATGTAATTGGGTTTTTAGGGCAAACGCGGCAAGATAAATAAGTAGCTATGAATAATTTTCGTAGCAGCTTTTAGAATTTCAGATTCAACCTATGATATTATTACAGGCAATTATCACCGGGCGATATTCAAGGAGATAGTCTATTCATGGGTGCATCAAATTTTAGATTTAAACGCTGAAGTTTGTTTTGTGGATTTAACAAACTTTGAAGGATTATTATCGCTGCACTTGATGGCGATCACTATGATACGGGACTCGTGAATATTGGAATATCATATCCAAGCCAATAATATCTTGTAAGAATTGCTGAATTCAAACTCAGCCGATATTCACCTGTCGATACGTCGATAACGCCGGTATCGAGATGAGATATAAGATCGATAATCTAGCGAACATTTCAGTATTTATTTAAAAAAAGCTGACGATTAAAAATGTCACGTCACTTCCCCGTTAATTTCTAGCTTTCCTGAACATTCTATCATTTTCATGTTTTATTATTATGTCCGGCTTCCCCATAAAAGGAGATTTGTTATGTGATCATTACCGATTTTTAACCAACTTGGATAATTTTTTAATCCTAAGATTTGAATGATTTGATTAATGTTTACAAAATTTGGTACCAAATTAAAAATTAGTCTTTACCAATCCACACTTTACTTGTTTACCAAATTTCAATCCAATATCTTGAAAATTGCGGACGCTATCGTGCTAACAAGAATCCGGAAATACGCGCACGCATAAACATATATAGACATTTCATAAAAATCACATTTCTCGACATTTTAGAGCATTTTGAGGCTGCGATGAAAATCTAAAAGAAAAGATTTTCACACGACAACAAAGCCTCTCTTACGGGGCAAGAACAAATTTTCTTTTACTACCGAAATGATGGATTCCACTTAGTATGTGGTTCCCCTTTTCTTGTCCAACAACCTTCACCCGAAGCCGACGCATCAAGGATCCCAAAAAAAAAACAATAAATAACCATGGAACGCCGGCAGCAATTTATAGTCTTTTTCGGCACGTGGAAATAGTGGGTTACCCCAGTTTTCCTCTTCCAATTTAGTCCTGGGAGTATGTTCAGTTGGATATACGTTACGAGGCCGGAAAGGAACAAAGTAAAACTCAAGGAAATGGAGTCCTGAAATATCACTCGTCTCCAGGTCCTTGTTCCAGTAGACTTCGCATTTCACTGCTGCGATGAAGCGTCGACTCAAAGGTCTTTGAATGGTTCTCGAATATGCGTAACTCCTGAACGCCTTAACCTTCGAGGTCTTCCAGGCTTCGCTGCGCTCGAGGTCTTTACATACCCATACATTCATTTCACTTATACATATATCTTTTCTAGCCTGAAAACCTGACAGAGGCTTAGACTTCAAAGCAACCCGATAACCCACATTACGTTTTGTGAAGCGGGTTCGTTATACGATTCCCTTAGAATAATGACATGGTATTTATTCGGAGGTTGAACAAATACGAGTCAATTTCAAAATTACTCGGTACGCTACCTAGAATAATTTCGACTATTCGCATTAAAACTTCTTTGACAGCTAGCAAATTACGGTACTCAAAAGGCAGTATTTTTTTCGAACAAAATTTTCTGCAATTAATAAGTTTGAACTTTTAGTTTTCATGTTTTATTTTTTTTTGTATCCTGTAGATTTCTACGACCAAGCACTAAGCGATATTATAACTAAATGGCGCGCGTGCGAACTTTAGCTTGTAAGGCAGTCTAGTTCGAAGCTGAAGAGAGCGGCACAGGTCTTCACGGACGAGCCAATCACAGGCAAAAAAAAATAGTTCGATGCGTCGAGCAGAGCGGTCTGAGAAAAACGGCTTGTATCATCATATTCTGCAGCTTGAAAAATTCCAGTAGGAATAGTAAATTATAATTAAAATTCTATCAAATTCCACAATGTCATTTTGCGTAAAATCTAATGAAAAAATCGTGTGCGAATCTCTGTCGGAAGCATATTTCGTTTCAAACTTCCCGTTTATTTTAAATAGTCGGTTCGGTTGTCTGAAACTGAAGTCGTGAAGTCCAACTTCGTTCCGTAATGGAAAAAACTCTCTTTAGAGCCCTGTTAAAGTCCTCTTCAGGATAACAACGGAATTCTCATCTTTCTTCTATAAAACGGTTATTTTCCTTTTTTCTTTCCTTCAGGTAGCGAATTTTTCTTTCAATTTTCAGGATTCTTGGCTCGTGGCCCACACGTACTCTTGATGCTATGCTTTTGGTCCCAGGGTAACTGAAAGGTCGTGAAAGTACGCGCGATAGCTTCCGCTCCGTGAGGACATAGTGGAAAAAAGTCCTCATCGATATTTCACATCGAACGATCGACGACGGTTTGGTCGTAGCGTCGTCGGTGTCCAGAGGGTCGAGGACGTCGGAACCTTCGCAAATGAGCTTCAATATACCTTCGCTATGCCTCGATTTTTCTTTATTAATTCAACCGGAGGTAAAGCGACGTGGATCACGATTGTGATCATCCCAGCTTTATATCTATATATATATATAAATATATAAGGTACACGTTCGTGATGCGGCGGATTTAAAGTGTGCGGAACGAGTAAGAAAGAGTGAATATTCGATTCACTTGGAAGATGTCACGATGATAACGCCGAATTTCTAAAGGGGTGCGAATGGCGCCTAAATTGAATCTCGATATCTCCTGATGTACCATAAACGGTTACGTGCAAGAAAATTGCCAGGTGATAATAAGGCAAGAAATCATATCCTGCTCTACTTTCTTAGTGCGTTGTTAAAGACATTCTTCATTCTTCAAGTTCTCCTGAAACTCTTAGATTTACTGTCTTTTTAATTGGGTAAAATTAAAGGGTCTATCAGATGTAATCAATCAGTTATACGGGAAAAAACTGCGGTAGCCTGCAGCACAAGTTTAAGGAGGTTTGAGGATTTAAAAAAAATTGATAATGGGAAAAGTTTTCGAATGACAAAATGCGCGCATTCCCTGCTTTCGTAGTCAATTTATGATTCATCGATTTTCATTGAATCTCATGAAAGATAATATAGCAAATGAAATCCTTGCGATGAAGTATTCATGGGAACGAGAAGACCCGAGCAGAAATTTTTAGCGTTACATCAGACACAAATCCGGTCCCGATGAGGCCATGAGAAGGCCCTGACAGGGCCTTAACAGCGACAGTTTCACGCCTGATGTAACGCTCCAAATTTTTATCCGTAACGTTATTATCTCTTAAACCATCAATCATAATTTCACCAAATTTCACCGACGGTCTTTAAAGAAATTGCAGCACTTATAAAGTAGCTTTCGAGTACTTTAAGGTTCAAACAAGTTAAAGATCGCTTGACTGAAAATGATTTCACTTGCAATAAGCAGTTTTTTTACGAGTGTCTAGAAGTAGCATCCACTTCCTTAATTGCTGACCATTATGTTTTTAATTAAGATTTTCACTTGTCCAAGATACCAAAGTTAACGCAAACGAACTAAAGTTGAATTTTCATGAATTGAAATTTCAGAGCGTGTTTCCTCTTGGCAGTGAATATAATGTGCATCTGTATGTCTTAATTCTTAGGGTGACCCACTTGGAGTCTAAAGTGGAGCAGCCAAGGGAGTTTGGGACGCTTGAGAGCGAATAACATTTTCCTTTCTGAAGGAGAGGCCGAATAGCGCGCTAGTAAACGGGTAAACGGGAGAGTGGGGTAGCAGATCGATGCACGTGGCGCCCGTCGCAGCCTCCGCAGTCTGGAATCCGGCCTGGACAAGCCGCCATCCCCGTTCGCTTCGGTTCATCCCTCTCCAAACCCCTGATATAGATATATCACTATGATAACAACGTAAACATCGAGGGAGCGGTTTCCCGCCTTCACACCGCCGTGAGCTTGAATTATTTTCTTGTTTTACATGCCACGATACCCAGTATCTTTCTTTCTGGTTCACGGGACCTTAAGAACCCAAGACTAATATCATGCTCCCTTCATTTCCAATACCTGTGAATCTTTATTTCTTCCAAGGCAAAGAATTTCTTCCGGAAGACATTTTCAACGCGTAAACCCTCGAATCAAAAAATAGGGGAAAGTGAGCAATAATAGGCCGCAGGCTACAATGAAAAACGGTATCTTGCGAGCTTGCCAAAAATTCCAATGCTTTTTTGATTATTAAAGCTGTGAGTTCAATGGGATGTTATCTTTTATAGTTAATGTTAAGTGACCTTATCTTCAGTAAAGTTCATTTCTGTGCCAAGGAAAAAATATTTCACTTTTGGGAAAAGTTTTATATCTAACCTAACTTTCGTTAATTCCTTATTCGGCGATTGTGGATAGATGTGTGTCCATTTTTTATCTGGGGTTGGGCTTACATACTTCCAACATAAACGAGTTCAAGTATGTTGACAAGGTAGAGAGAGAATGGCATCAATAATATCACGGAAACTGAAGAAGAAATAGAGAATGAGTCTGCGATTCGAAAAGTATTCTCTGGTCACCAATTCCAGCATATGCTGCACCGGGGTTGATCACTGAAACTAAATTGTAATCGTAGTATGAAGTTTCTCTGGTTAATAGCAAAAAAAAATATATATCCAACCAACGACTTAGTTCATGGAACTATCACGCGGCTGTTGTTTAATCCAAATGATTAATAGCACTAACCAATCGGTGAGTTGAGGTTATGACCTCCGCTGGTCAGAACTACTATCAGTACTTTGCCATTGAGGTTATAGTTTGTTTAACTGACTGAGCAGTTGGCGCTATTTCAACTAACCCGGTTGTTCCTCGGAGCCGATGAATCAGTTTGTGCAACAAATTTTTTTTTGTGTACCGTTGACGGTTTTATATTGTATATAGAGAAGTGCAGTGACAATCAGAACTGGTCAATTGACGGTCACAGCACAACTATATAGATGCACTTTTGACCGTCATTTCACAGAATTGACGGTCAATCGGTCACAAATCCCTGGTGGAGTTAAGCACTGTGGATTGATTTTTCTGCGGTGATTGCACTTACTTCGCTTGCTCATGGAAAGAGTTTTTTTGAGGAGGGCGAAATAAATTGGGCTTGTCATGTCCAGATATTTGAAATTGCTTGAAAATCCGGGAAAAGCGGTCTCGTAGAAACGTCTGACTTGTGTGTGTGTGTGTGTGTGTGTGTGTTACATGTGTGAAAACCGCAGTTTTTACGAATATAGAAGGAACTGAGCTGTTAGAATGAAATTCTGTGCAGCAGAGGTAACTTCGTTGTGGTATCTTGAAAAACTTTGTTTAAAAAAATTTTTTAAGTGCAAAAAGTAGGTCAACTTGCAAACTCGAAAAATTTCCAAATCATCGGACTAAAACTTTATTCCCAAGTGTAGTTACGGCCAAGGTTCGTCGGTATTCTCTAGGCTCGTCTCGGTAAAGAGGCCAAAGTTTTGAGGATTTTTTTTTATGATGAAGTTCATTTGATTCGAGAACGACTTTAACAATTGATCGAAAATTATATAGCGTTTGCGCTCTAAATATTATATGAAAAGTGATAAAAATCGGCAAAAACATAATTTTTTTTTTTCAATACAAAGATTTGTTGGTATCCAGTTAGTCTCGTATTAAAAACCAGTCCTGAAACTTATCAATTTTTGAATTTCTAAGAAAATAAAATCTATAGATAATGCATATTTAACGTTTTCTGAAAGTCGACAACTTTTTGCCCATGTCGCACTAAAATATGTAAAAGAATGAAGATTACTTTTAAAAAACACTAAACAAAAATGTCCATTTACAGAAATTGCCATTGGTATTTTATTGTTGTAAATCAATCGTCGTAAATGTGTCTCGGGGTTATGAACACGTGTTATAATGGTTTATGAGAGCATCCTGTGATACAAATCACCCTGAATAGCGTGTAATGCATACGAATTGACATAATACGCGAACTTAATACGTTTACATCATACATCAAATCATTGTATGACCGGATTATAAATCAATTTATTTACATTGGACGCGACAAACCCTTCAGAACAATTACAATTAACAGCAGACGTTATTATATCATAAAATAAATGAATTATAGTCCGCACTCCCTAAATTTATATGATTGCATCTGACATAGTAAAAATAAGACGACATTTATTTATTTTACATGGCTGTCAATTATATCAGGCATTTTATCATTATTGTCATCAATAAATATATTCAATACGGTGCTTGTTTCATTGACTGAAGGATAATTACTTGGTTAATTGGCAGCGTTGTTCATCCTGGCGCTCAATATTGAGATGGATAACCGTTAAGTCGACCCTAACGATGAATACTTAGATGGGGGACCGATTTTTGGGAAACCGTTTACGGATTCGAGTGAAGCCCTTATTTGGCATCACTGGAAAGCCCTTGTTTGGCATACCTGGAAAAATTTAAAGGGGCCCCATTGACGGATGCACCGATTTTAGCCAGGAATAATATTTGGGACGCCGATATGGGTTGTAACGTAGCCCTAGTATGGAATCCCTTATGTGGAAGCCCTGACAAAACCTGAAAGGGTCATAGCATCGATTCAGTGTATTTTTTGAAAGCGGCGTCGCCCTGTAAAATGTCTGAAAGGGTCATGGCATCAATTCAGTGTATTTTTTGAAATCGGGCTCGCCCTAGAAAATGTCTCACGGGCCATGGCATCAATTTAGATAATTTTTTTGAAATCGTAAAATAAGGATAACGTTATTTACAGGTCATAATTTTCAGGAAGAGATTCTATACATAGTACAGCGAACTTATGCAAGAAAATAAATGCATCTATCTACAAATCATCTTTAACCGCAGTTGATTAATCCTACGCACTCTGTTTTGAACGGACAAAATATTAAGAACCGTTATCACGCATGCAAAACTCTTTAAAATGTCACATCACAGTGCAATAAATAAAATATTTAACTGAAATAACAGAGGAAACTTGGCTCACTGATGTTGTCAATTTTCTCATAGGCGATCTGTACAACAAATCTTCTTTCCTCCAATAACTTCACTGACAATCTCCACAATACAATTTGAATCGAACGATCCACGACTCGAAGGATATATCTCTTCGAAAGTTCCTATTTCTTCCTTTTTCTCCCTTATCAGCTATAAAATTGTGGATCATAAATTCTCGGCTGAGTTTTTTTACTTGAAAAGTTTTCGCGTGTTGGATCATCGTTCAGCGGTTCCACTATAGCGCCAGCGGAGTTTACTTGTGGAAAACATACCACGAAAACTCGAAATGTAACCATGCTATTTTATCACGACAGAGGAGATCTTTTTTCAGTTTGTAAATTGATTAGAAAAGTTTTATCATTTTTACTGGGGTATTTGTTAAAGGTAATGTGAAGCTTTAATGACCGGTCTTCGGTGGTTTCAGTTGCAGCACCGATGGGCTAAAAACACACACCGACACGCAATCCACCCTCTTTACGCTCACGTAAGCGTAAACCCGCCAATTTCATTTGGAGGTACCGGAAACTCGACACAACCATTACACCTCTCGTTCAAGCTGCAATCCTATAGGATTGTGTAAGTGTTTCACCGCGAAAATCTTTTCAACCTTGAAGCGATAGTCTGCGAAATTCGTGTATAATCAGTCTCGGCGATTTTGTTTGCTATTTGGCAGCAGCATCGAGAAAAGTTCTAAAATAAATGAAAAAAGTCACCACTGAAACACGTTGAAGCTCTAAAAATAAAATTCACGCGAGGAAGTCGAGCGCGCTTGAAATCTCTTTTTATAAATCGCGTCTGCGACGAGAGTGGATAAACGGAATAACTGTAGAGAATTTAATTGAAAATACGGAAAATATAAAACAACTGTTGGGAAGCAATCAAAGCCGCGGAACGTGAAACATCAAAGGCTACTCAAATTAGAAACTTTCAATATTTGTTCCATTCGACAGCTGAAAAGATTCTAACGGAGAGAAAAATATTTGTATTTAAATTTTTTTTATTGAACTTCAATTAGTTTCTGTAAAATTGTGAATGGGGTATATGAAAATTCCATAATATCCCAAAACGACGAACTTTGCGATTTAAAACACAATATTCTTAAATGTTTTCATACAGTAGTTAATCGGAATCTTGACCTGTTAGACGTTTTGTTGATGCAACGAAAAATGAAAGTTTAATACTTAATCTTATCTTTCATTTGAATTTTCCTCCATGGTAATAGAACGAAGTGTCATTAAATCAATAAAATCAATAAGAAAAATTTTATTCGACAAGGAATCGTTGTTCATATTCTTGACTCTTCAAATAAGAGGCTGTTCATAAATAATGTCATCACGGATTTGATCTTTTTAGACATTTCCTCGTGACTCATTTTTTGTGCCTTCAGATCCGATGACGGGACGATTTTCTTGATCAAAAAGCCGGCCCTATGAAGATAAATGGACTCTGTCATACAGCGATTTCTACGTTCGTTTATTAGAAGAACGGTATATGAATCATTCAATTTAATTAACATTTGGTTTGTGAAAAATTCATTTAGAGCCTCAGAAACGGAAGAAAATCAGCAAAAACTTCATTTTTTCAATGAAAAATACTATGTATTCGATCGCTCAATGGGGTTTCAAATTTTGAATAGATTTTTGAAGACGACAGCCTAAAACTATCGGCAAAAATACCGTTACTACCGTTTGTTAATAGTGTCTATTTATTTAGGAAAACGTCACGAAACATTGTCTATCTAATAAAAATTCAAACTACATTTTTATTCGAATTTTATAAAAAACGCTTAACCCCCCTCCCCTTCCCCCTTATGTGGTGACGTTATTTATAAACAACCCCCAACTATTTTCAATAATGATCCGAAATTCCTGAACTATTTCAAACAAAAATTGCCATTTCATTATGGATACTTTTTACATTATAATTTTATTTTCGAAAGCGACATTTACAAAAAAAAATTGAAGTGAATTTTGCTAAAAGTGCCATTTTTCGATTACGTTTATTTAAAAAACTATCCGACATTCAATGTGTTGTTTTATTGTACATTGGTTTTACATTTATAGGATTAATAATTTTAGAGCTCTCGTGTACTTATGGTAACATTTATGCGAACGACATAGCATTTTGAATATATTTTTATCCAAACATTCAACAGCCCTGAATCAGAGGCGTGTTTTATGACCACAGGTTTTTTTGCCGTCCTTTTTATATTTATTTCGCCAATCGAGCGTATCTGATTTTTACCGGCGCAATGAAAATATATGGCATCGAAAAAATATAGAGCTGATGCTGAAAAAGAGCTAGTTGGGTCGTTGCACATCGAGCTTTAAAGGAACGGCTGATTTCCGACCGCGCCCTTTGGCACGAACATCAATCCGCCTCTCCTCACGCTGCTTCCGTTTACCAAGGGGTGCTTATCCCACTGCTTTTCGACCAACCGTCGAAGGGTAGTAATTAGCGCCCGTGGGGAGCCCAGCCCGTCGATTAATCTAATATCTTTTTTCTCCAAGCCTATGCTAGTTTGTTTGTGCATTTTGCACAGGAATAATGCACTGTTTAAATATTCATAATTTTTATATTAAGTTTTATGCATATACAGTATATAAATTTTAATTTACCAGTATGTCAGAATATTACTTTACAGTTATATTAAAAATATGTACTTGGTTTTCCAATATTAACATGCACATGTCTATACAATTTACAATACAGGATATGACTATTGAAAAGTTAGTTTAAGAATATTATCGGAAAATTAAATCACTCATGTATATTAATTTCACAATACAATTATTGGTACTTCGAAAATATGATGGGCGGTTGAATATAAAAATTAATATAATTTTCTATATTAAATTCACGCAACAGTAGCTGTTGAGCAATGTAAAAAAAATCTGCTCGAAATTTGGTGTACTTTTATTGGAAGTTTTTGTTCATAAAGTAGTTTATGAAATTTAGTATACAGGTTTAATATAAAATGTATGTATGGTACATCATATTCAATAATTTCAATAATTCAATATGTGCATACGTAACATGAATAGCTGCAATTATTGTTATTTATTTTCAAAATCAGCAGCAAGCTGCACTCGTTGCACAGTAGAAAATTATTTTGTGAAATAACAAAGTGCTCAATTCTGGTAAATAACCTCTTTTGGCAACTAAACATTTTCTATTTTGGTTATCACGTTTTTTTTAACCTTTTTGAATAAATATAATGGTGTTTTAAATTTGGCGAATTTAGGTTTTGTTAATTTTGAAGGCCCAAATAAATTTGTGGTCGTTACGTGTTTTTATTTTTACAAAAAATGTAAAACATAAATAAATACAAATATTGTTCTACAAAGAAAGAGAAAACATAATTCGTACAATAAAGATATATGTAAATAATTATTTGTGCACTTGATTTGTTTAACTAGAAATTAAGAAAACACTTTTCGTTATCAAGTAACAAAAAGTTTTTATGTACAACTTTTTTTTTTGTCTTCACCGAGGGTATGTATTTTGTCAATCGAACATAAGCATTGTAGATGAGCAGCCACTCCTCAATAAAGTCGATCGTACAACGATAACACCCCACTTTCTTGGCCGCCCTCTCTCCGTTCGTTATCCCTTGAGGATACCATCGGATTTTCCGGGTCAAGTTCAACCGGTGGTCCCAAAGAACCATCTCGAATATGAAACCGGTTTTCACTCTCACTCTGATACATCCGAATTTATACAGCGCGCTGCTTGTGCAATATTCTCGCTACCGAAAGAAATGACCCGATTTTTTGTTGTGAGGTCGTTATAAACTAAATCGCTTGAATATTAAATTTATGACAATGTCCCAAAAATGAAGAAGATATTCATCGTTAACACTTTTTAACATTCCATTCGGAATTCACACGAAGAAAATGATTTTGCTAGGACAGAAAATTTTCTGCTGAAATGGTGATAGCATTACGATATTGGCCAGTTTAGGAAAAAAAAATTGTTCGTCTAAAAAAAGTATTTGTTAAGTCAGCGAAAAGATTTTTTGGTTCATGTGCGGCATTTAAATTATAATAAATGAAATTTTTCAAAATTCTAATTAAACTTTCCAGGGTCGTATACGTTTTTGTAGCATCTTTCAATAGCAATTGAAATCAAACTAGAAAAACCACTAAATATTTTACAATTTATTATTCTACGATGGCTGTTAAATGGTTTATAAATATTTAGTAATCATTTAACTACGTTACCACAGAAACTTCCGTAAGTGATGCTATAAATTTGTCCGCAGATTTTCTGTGACGACTATCAATTTTCAGTTATTCATCATACGGCTAATATGAGTAATATCATAGCATAGAAACAAATAGTATTATCATAATAGCGTCGGGTCAGCGCGCCGGTTTTTTCCACATTGAGATACAATTTTTTCAAGACTGAACAGAGGGAAACAAAAAGAGGCATTAACGACTCACTGCGTTCGCTCTGTTAGCACGGATTAATTTACCCATGTGCTAATTCTTTATCATAGTGGATTAATTTCCTGTGAAGGCAGTATAAAATATACAATCGAGAAGACACAGGCCACGGGAGGTCGCGTGCTACACGCTCTAATTCCACATTTTGATAGTTTATTACGTGACTTGAATCAGAGAAGCCAGTTGATAGAACACATTTTTTAAATTTATGTCAGTTTGAAACCAAGTGTGCGATTTTATAATACCCGAATACGCACTGGCTTACATGGTTTTTTTAAATTTATACGAAATTGTGTCTTCTTTTATTTGGTTACTAGCAACATTCTTTTGAGATGCATAGAGAATGAGAAACTCAGCGAAAAAAAAGAACGAAATCCAAACCCATATCTCTTAAGGGATTGTGGTTAAGACATTTATTCAGTTTAGTTTTACGCAGAATTGTAGGGTGGGGACCAAATGAGCACCTCCCAAGTCAGCACGAGAATAACTTTGCACAAAAAGTGTACACCGAACGACTGTACACGCAGACAGCTCGACACCGAAAACTCGGCGCGTGAAATTTTCCGTTAATTACAATTTTTATTTCACTCTGGGCAAATCGCGATTGCGCAAGCGAAGCGCGCGTGAAACTTTGTTTACACACGTCGTGAAATAAAAACGACAGTGGAACTTCCACCACGGCAGCTTAAAATTTCAAAACCTATTTGTTTTCAAAGTACTCGGTAGATAAAGCTCAAACTTTAAACATACGTACCGACGTACGGCAGAAATACGCTAATCATCTGGATTTTCGAATCGCGAAGCCATTCATTCAGGAGAACGAGAAAACAAAAAAGTGAGGTTAGGAGTGAGAGAGACAGGCCTATAGACACTCGCTGCCATCAAGTATATCTTTCCTGTAAATCAAGGAGACCGTCTCTTTAAGACAATAAAATTGTTTCCTTATTATATGCTCACTAAATAAATCTTTCTTTACAGTTAATCAAATGTCCTCTTTGTAATTAAGATGCACTATTTAGTCAAAATCAGAAAAATATTTCGTTAAAACCAATGAAAAAATAAATGAATCCAACCATTTCTTTAATGTCAATAAAATCTACTTTCTCGGTTCACCAATCGATATTATTTGCACTGAGGTCAGACGAAAGACTTGCCCGCATGTCGACGATGCGAATAGAAATTCGCGTTACAGCGAAACTGTTCTGCATACGACTTCACACGCATCGTTAAATGTAAGGTCGCTGTGACAGCGACGAAATGAACGACTTTGGGGTTTTAACTGGTTCGAGAGCTCAAAGTGGCAAAAGATTCACGCCAACGAAATTTCCTCGCTCAACAGTCAACGACCGCTGTACGATGTACGAAAACACGCGCTGCTACAGCGATCACAGCGACGCGAAACTTGGGCTCAACTTTCTCGCTGTGACACGAATAAAACGATGATGAGCTGGTGATATTTTATTTCTTAAATCTTGTAGTTATATTTCGCCCACACCGAGAAGCGTTGGTCCACAATGAACGACATAGTTAAGGCAGACATTAAAAGCAGCATTGCCGACCCGGAACGACCGACAAAACATCATCATTTATCGGGCCCTGATAGCGAGTAAAACCACATTCACCGATTAATCGTAACGTCACTTCGTATAATTGAGTGTGCGGTCGATTGTGCGCTCGTGTGACGCGTGGCGAACGAGCTCATTTTTTATAATTATTCCAGCTCGGATAATGTGTTTACTATACGAAAACCTTAAAATTTGGTATTCTAATTATAAATTCAGAATTTAACATTCGAGTATTTCAAAACAGTTTCAACGGTCGTGTTTGCAGCATAGTATATAACATAAATTCAGGGAACTTTGTTTGCCAATCGCAAAGTGGGTTTCACAATTTAAACCTAGAACAGCACTTGGGTTTTCGCGAATGTTTGAAAAGTTATATGGCATTACAAACACTTTTATTATTTTTATCATTAAACGGCTATGAGTTTCTTTTGTGAACAAAAAAGAAAAAGTTTTCATTTCATTTTGAACAATTTTCTGAAACAAAATAGTGAAGTAATTACACTTTATTATTTTCAGAACGTAAAAACATATTTTTAAACGCAGCTATTCCTTCAACTTAGGAAATATGCTTTGTTAGCGGTTAAAAAGTTACATTGACAGGACCGCAAAAATGTATTCACCTGTTTCTTATCGTGTACGAAATATGATTGTCGAGAAAATTTTTTATTGCAGCTTAATGAAATGAAACAATAAAAACAACTGGTATAGAGGTGTTGGATAATATGTTATCCTAGAATACCGTTCATGGGTATGCGCAGGGTTTCCCCTGGAAAATTTTTCCGACGGAAATGCGAAAACGGTTGAACTTCCATTTGCTCTTAAAAAATTAAAAAAAATTTTTTTTCCACATCTGTTAACTAGGTATTTTTATTTTTATATTAGTAGCACTTTCTTAATTAAAAGAAACTGTAACTTGGAAAGACTAGGCATGAAGTTCGGTAAAAGGTCCGCACGAAATTCAACGATATTTAATGGCATTCAAGAACTTTTTAAGGACAGGCAAATTCAAGAACATTTCAAAAACTCCAAGGACTTCAAGTACCACTAGACACCAAGTATTAATCGAGAGTAAAATTTCGACCTCGTCGTCCTAATAGTCTCATCAGAAATATAAATAAAAAATTGCTCGTTTTTGGATCCCATCCTTATGTCCAACGTGACAAGAGACTAAGTTTTTATGCAAAAATCTATCAATTACATTTAATGTGCAATAGCGAAATACAATTCACGTACTTTTACAGTGAACTAAAATTAAATTGTAAAAATTAAATTCCTGTTCTAGTAAAATTCAAGTGCATCACTGAAATTACTGTACCATACGGATATTTTATTTCGCACATATATTAAATATGCTCCACCTTTTTATGCATTGAAAGTTCCAGTAGTTGTACATTAAATTCTACGTAGATTTTCCTAGAAGTGTAGACCGCTTGAGTACTTGTGCTTGAACTCAAATTCCCCTTCACTAATTTCATTGCATATATGAAAGCATAACCGTTCTGGCCCTTTTACCGATTTTTTTATTGCTCATACATGTAATGGTACAGCCGATATAGACACGTGGCCCTATAAAGGATGTAAGTACGACCGCGAAAGAAACGTAGATACCGGCATATTCATAATTGTATGTATGAATGACTGTGCAGTACTGAAACAAGTCGAGTAAGTATAGAAGAATGGAAAAAAAATGTTCGTAGAATGCAGTGAGAATCGACCGTGAACCTGAAACGCAGCATCAATGAACGTGAGGGGATCCTCGGCTTGAACATCGCGGATCCCCTCTCAGTGCGTCAAGCTCACGACGACGAGAATCGCTATTAATACAGCTCATTGTGTCGAACGTCATTGACGTAGCAAAAAATCTGCGTCTACTACAGAC
Organism: Tromatobia lineatoria; assembly: GCA_949699805.1. Lineage (NCBI taxonomy): Eukaryota > Metazoa > Arthropoda > Insecta > Hymenoptera > Ichneumonidae > Tromatobia > Tromatobia lineatoria. The sequence goes on from OX453036.1 coordinate 23,310,289, forward strand.
ATTATCAGATGATTCGTTAAAATTCTCCGCTAATCGTCTAGATACATCAGAAAGTCGAATATGTCAGGGACAAGAAAATTATAAATCGTACACCATTGTGATGCAGTAAATTGTGATTCTGTAATATATCATCCTACGAAAAATGAATTGAAGGTAATATTATTTTTCATCTATTTTCCTGTGGAAATAACAAATAATTCGTTTTTCATATTAGTTAAGAAGCGAAAGTGTTTTGTGTTCAACAATGGAGGAGTCCAGCATTTAATTTATGGTTATATACTGAGGAGAATGATTTAATTAAATTCAAGTTCATTGCGTTATGATTGAGAATGTTATTATGATCATGTGTCAATACCTGGCATTTTTGGTTACTATAGAGAGAATAAAAACAATTTTGTTGTGTTGGATTTCCACCTAAGAAAATAATCTTTTTAATAATAGAAATTTCGGAAAATATTATAAGTCTCATCCCACTGCGAATGCATTTGACGTTTCAATTTAATGTGAAAAGTGTTTTCCGAAAATATAATTTATGCAAAAATAGATTCCATTGCTTGAAGAAGTAGTTTGTTCAACCGGAAAGGAACTTGATCGTTGAAATAATTCTAGAACATCAGTTATGCTGATATAAAGGGAGAATGAAATGCCCCGATTAAAATAAACAAGATGCTCCATGATAATATAAGGCCCTATCGGGCTTTAATGTAGACCCTGTAAAAGGGATTTCCGTGTCACTTTCAGTTAGTGGCCTAATCAGGAAATTTTACGTTTTTATGCTGAAATTTAATAGGGTCACATTAGGGCAATAAATTAAAGATCCAGACAGGTTTAATCATATCACCAAGTAAACGAATTTTTAACAGTTTTACCAGACGGGGATTTTATAAAACAAGCGCAATTTTCCATGCCAAAGTTCATTAAGGCCTTCATAGGTTAATTACTTAACGGGCCTTTGAGGTTTAATCATGGCATCAAGTAAACAAATCAAAAATAAATTTTCCAGTCGAGAGACTCACATGGAAATCCGATGTTTCTAAGGCAAAATTGGATACGTTCACCTATCGAATTAATGACAGCCAGCGTTAGTTAAATTGTCACGCATTCTAGTACTGACCCTTAGGTCAGCCAGACGGTCGTACACCTGAATACATACGTACTGATTGGCACAAACAGTAAAACGAACAATTTCATGAGATATAATTATAGATAACAACAAAGATACAATGTACCTTATTCGATATAATCAATCACTGTAAAAAAGGAACCGAATGATCTTTTATTTTTTACACACTCACTCATGCCACTAATTTTATTTCATATTTTTTATCATAGTCGTTAAAATAGCCGTAACGATTTGTATATTCATATGATCTGAATAGTCGAGTGTTTATTAAATTATATTAAAAATTATATTAAATAATTATATTAATCACATTTTAACAACATACTATAACTTTTCAGTGTTCAATATGTACTACCATGAAGAGAAAGGCGAAATACCTCATTTATAATGCAGCAACATTTAATTAAAAAAGCACAAATATTTTTTTCAATTAAATTTCTTAGTAATTTTATAGGGCGGCCTTTTTAGATCCCAACAGGGAAACCCATAAAGGCGTCACACATTAAAAGGTCCTCAATATTTGGCCTGAGAATTAGGAGCAAAATAATGTTTTTTCCGAGAATATTGCCGTCGAATCAAGAGTAAATCCCGGTCGAGATCAGACAGAACAGAATGCATTATTCATTTTTTTTCTTTTTAGCTCGGCGTCAAGTTTCTACCGCGACTCTTGATTCGCTGAAATGTAAATCCGGTTAAACTATACATATATATTCGTCACGTTAACTATGTTTCATACGAAGTGTGGATAACACGTGGTAAAACCTCATGCTTTAATAGTGAGCACAAAGTCACATTCATCATGAACAGAGATGATCGAGCAGATCACGCACTTGAACCAAGCATTATTTCATTTGTCCAATAGAATTAACTCCGGGTCAACTGAATTCAGTTGGCCCCAACTAAACAGTTGTTTCTCTATGAACGCGTACTTGTGAAACGACCTATGAATCAATTACATCGAAAATATCAGGTATAACATCCTGCGAAAATTGTTTTTTAAATTCCATGATAATAATCAAATTAAGAATAATGGTGAATTTACAATGTGTACATAAAATTGAATTTACATGTATTGTCAATAAATTCACTATTCACTGCTAATGTAATGATAAAAAAAATTGTTCCCGAGAATTCAGAATTAACTTGGATGTAAGTCCAGTTCAACTATAGTTATTGTCTTCACGTAAACCATCATATAAAAAAAAGTGAGTGACACGTGTTAAAATATACACCGTTCACCAGTGACGACTAAGACGAAACATAGTTAAGCACATGACATACTATACTGATTCATTCTGGGAGACAAGCTGTCTCTTAATGATTCACGTGATCTACGATGAACTGTAATGCGATTCACCGAGTGTTTTACACCATGTGACGACGATACGCGTATCCCCGCTGTGTTAATAACTTCAGATAAGCTGTTAAAGTGTTGGAGTATCGTCCGATAATTTTATAAACTCCCTATCAGTTGAATCATTGTATCAATAAAGCGCAGACGATAGTATACCACTTTATTTCATAGTCGCTCGAAGTTCCACGATTTTTTTTTTTCGTATGATGCATCAAAGTTTATCACTTAATATGTCAAACAGTGATAACATTGTGCAAAATCGTGCAGAGCGTTACAAGCCGATTATAGCGAGGCTTCCTCTAACTTTTGGCGAAGCTTTCAGTGGTACAATGCGACACACACGTTGAATAAACCATGGCACATGGCAAAGAATACAAGGGGAGAGCGAGAATGAGAGATACGAAAGTGCCCGAGGCCCTTGAGTGTTCTCAGACCCTTTGTAAACATTGTCGTCACACTTATGTTCACGGGCCCTTTGAAACTCACACGGAATACAAATCGCAAAAATAATTCTAGTACTATCGTAAAACTTTATTTCCCCAAACATATTCGAATATTGTATCGGCATTGGTAAACCGACGACGATAGGCTCACGCGCGATGAAAAACGAGTTGCCGGGTCATTCGGCCAATCGCGTCAAAGAACGAACACCGTTCGTTGTGTTGCATGTGCTGTAACTGGTGTGCACTAGGAAATAGGGGAGCCGGTCGAGGCCGGCATAATCGCCGGTCGACCGGCACAAGCGCCGGCGATTATTTCATCGCAATCTCTCTTTCTCTCTCGCTCTCGCTTTATATTCTTTCCGTTCATCGATGATATAAAATACAGAGATCCATGTGCATTTTTCATTAACTTCCTGTCACTATGTTACTATGTTTGGGTGTTTATCATTGCATTGTCAGGTTGAAGTTTGGACTCACATTCCGATATTTCCTGGGGGCCGTCAATGACGCGACACTCAATGCTCGGGTGATCTCGAGCCTCAGGACGACGAAGGCGCGACACGAAACACCAGCGGCCGCCATGTTTCGCCGCGAACACGGGTATAAGCACTGTCTTTTGAGGATAGCACACCTGTATGCGGCGCGCGCGTTCTTTCGCTATCCTTCTCGCGCTCGGGCCGTACGGCTTGCTACTAAACTACGGTGGGTATCCTGTTGTCTTCCTCCCTCACTCTCTTGCTTTCTCTCTCTCTGTCTCTATCTCTCTCGGTCTCACTCTCCCCCTCTCCCTTTCTCCCACCCGATGTCCTCTGCAGGGACTCTATCCCTCTGTGGCCCGGATAAAAGAGGGACCAACGGCCGCTCTCGAGCGACTGCCGCAGCGGACGCAGAAGCCCGAGTCTCGGCCGACCGGAGCAAGAGGCGACGACGCGAGGAGCTCGCGCAACGTGACGTGCGCATCTCAAGCGGTGTGTTGGTTTCCCCCGTGTTAACAGCCACCGGTTAACTCGTCGGTGAATAGCCAGGCTAACGGAATATCGTTGACTCCTCAGGAGTGGGGGAAAAGTAGCAGTTCGCGATGCGGGAGAATCGGGCGAACTATTTAAATTTTTTCCCGCGCAATATTTGACACTCGACGCTAATTGTAAACGTGATGGGTACTTGAGGATGTATGATAGGTACAGTCCCGCTGAAAGTGAGTTTCAGAGACAATTTCGATCACTTGACGATGGGATGAATATCGGAAAAAAATTTTGCATATTAAACGTGCTGAAAAGATTGATTTCGCATAATAGTAATCCCAAAATGTCATGAACATATTCGTGAAAAAAACAATTGCTCAACAAGCAATTGTTGTCAGCCTAACTTTTTTTCTAATGAAAATTATATTGAATGCATACGAATTTATTTTAGATTTTTTTCTTTATTTTGATTTTGATTTTTTTATTTTCTAAAAATGTGTTCGGCATAAAACCATCTAATCAGTCAAGATTTTTTTTCAAATCGCATATCCCAAATTACGAGTCCACAGAAATACACGTTACATGCAACTGAATTAATCTGCTGGAAAATGTAATTTCAAAAATCATTTTAATCATTTTTTATCAGCGTAAGAAGTATGAAACTTTTGAAAATTCCATCACTATTAATGTTTCACATGTTGACTTTATAATATTTTTTGTTTAATACATGTACATGTACACCATTATTCATAATTCAATAAATATAGAGATTTTCTTAACATAATTATAGTAATTATGAATTAAGATGTAAGATCTAGATTAAGAAAAACTGAATCACGTAAAAAAAAAGTTTTTTCAGAATACACTCGCATCTATAACAAGACAATAATTCCAAATCAAAACGGATCTTCGATTGTGCATTCAAGTCGTTAAATATCGACAGTTTTTCGAGGACGTAATTTTCCAATGATTATATAGATTCATATACTGCTGTATATGAGCATACTTCAGTTGGTTTTCATTTCGACAGCTGTAAAGTCGACGAATTCAGCGGAACGCCTAAACAACGTTTGAGTCAATGACTCCGCGAGATGTCAGAATTTCGCTAGAAATTCATAGAACACTGATCCCCGGTAACGACAGTGCCATGTCCATATTCGATTATGACGACAATAATATTGGACAGTACCACGAATTACCGGGTTCCCAAGATGTAATCCGAAATTCAGGTTATAACGGGACATCGACAAGAGGAGTTGACCTGGCGCCCTCTTGGCAAGGCGCTACGAGATTTCTCCTCACGATCATGCTTCGAATCGGTTTTGCACTCGTTCAAATGGGAAGTGTCCCCGTGACGAACGTTAACCTCATACTACTTCAAAACGTTGTTGACTTTGCATGTGTCACCTTGGTGTACATGCTCGCCGGTTACGTCATAGCTTACGGCGGTGACCGCAACGGGCTGATGGGTGAAGGTCATTGGATCGGTCACGATTCGGCAGACAAAGAGGAAGCAATAATTGGATGGCAGGCAATTGTGATATCTTCGGCAATTAGCACGTCTTGCCTTGTCGGCAGAACGCACACCGTGGGTTATCTCTTCATCGGTATCATCTTAGCCGGCGTACTTGGACCATTCATCATCCATTGGGCTTGGACTCCAAAAGGCTGGATGGCTCACAACACTCTTCACGATCGAAGCGTAGCTTTTCGCGATTACGGCGGTTCCGCGATTGTTCACATAGTTGGAAGTCTAACGGGTTTGATGGGATGCATAATATTGGGCAGAAGGATACTTAGACTTCGAGACATCGATGATGCAAGCGTATCCGCTGATTCGGCGGGAACTGCATTCGCTGGTTACTTACTGATACTTCTTGGTCTTCAGGTACATCATTTAATCCTATGGTTCCAACTTAAACTATATCCACTAGGATGGCCCAAGGAAAATCTTTTTTTTAATTCTCTGTTCAGACTTGCAAAAGTCCGTCACTTTATATCAATATATACGTCTATATACGGAAATCGCATCGGCATTTTTTTTTTGAGGATTTGTTTACCTCATAAATATAGCCGAAAATAAATGTCGATTAAGCGATCTCTAGGGTTAATTTACCCACGCATATTATTTGCACAGTTTATTTTGTGATCATTATCGCTAGCAAAAAATGCAATATTGAAAACACAAAATAAAAATCACAAAAAAAAGTTACTAACAATGGGATTTATTCACTGCTATTTTAATCCCCTTCCCATGATCTGACCGGAAGTTGTGGTTAAACTGCTCGCAAGAGATATTACAAATATTTGTACCAGTGAATTTTCAATGTCATTTACTTAGTTATCGGTGCTGATGAAATGGTGATCCAAACCTTTGAGTTTTCCAGAGTGTGTGTCTGACGAGTACTTCGGATAATCACTGGAGAATAGAAGGCAAGCGGATGTCCTTCATAGTCGTCAACAATCTGCTTGGTGCTTCAGCCTGCAGTCTCGTGGTTGTTGGACTTCATTTTTTTCTAAGCAGAGAGCCGTTCAATCATTGGACAGTAATGAGATGTGTCCAGGCGTCAATAGCCGGTATTACGATCCTTTCCGCCGGTGTTGACTTCTACACACCGATTATGTGCGTCGGCCTTGGATGCTCCGGTGGCATAGTCTTCTATCTCGTCTCCAGGCTCGTCTTCCAAAGTGCACTCGAAGATTATTGCAATATCGTCGCAACTCATTTGATCTGTGCGCTTGTTGGCAGTTTTGTAGCGCCTTTTTGTCACACTTCTACTTCCCCCGCCTACGACGTCTATGCAATGCTTGTCAATGTTGCCTGGCAAGTCATTTGTCTCGTCGCTATAGTTATCCTGGTCGTGATCGTGATGACAGTGGCGTTTTTACTGCTCAAATGTCTCGGCCTCCTCAGGAACAGATCAGAATTTGTCAATCATTTGAGAGCTGTTGTAGCATTGGAGAGAGGTCCTCCTAGGTGAGATTATTATTGTTGTTTATCGGTCATTCCACCAATTGTTGGACAATGATCTGGCCTCAAAATTTTTACTGTAAATATTTCGTCATGATTTAATTCACTATACTGTTCATGGATCATTTTTCACCGAGAGGAAAGATTTTATTGGCGCAAGAAAAAATGGTGATTTCAACGAAATGTTCCTGTGTTTAATGAAATAATCGAAATTGGATTTCGAAGAGAATACTTCATTGGAAACCTGTAGTTAGTGAGCATAAAATCAAGAAACAGTTTCATGGTTTTAAAAAGATATTTCCACTCATGGAAAGTAACGGTTTCCGTGATTCAAAGAAAATGTGCTTGATGGCAGCAAGTGCTTATAGGCCTGACACTCGTACCTAACCTCACTTTTTTGTATTGCCGTACTCTGCACGAACGGCTTCATGATTCGAGGTGCAAGAAGCTTAGCTTATTTCTGCAGGATTCCCGCGCTTTTTTTTTCAAAATTTCAGCTTCATCTGTCAATTACTGTAGGAAGAAATAGGTTTCGAAATTTTGAGCTGTGTCGGGCGAAATGAGACTGGCTGAAATCGAGGAAAAGAACATACTTGGTTTAGATACATATTTCTTTAAAGTTAAAGAAGAAGGTTTCATTGGATCGGAGACTATTTCTTTATAATCAATGAAAAGAGTTCATTGGTTTATAAAAATTTTCCTTTGATTTAATGTCACGACCTTCTACTGAGTTTGATATCATTAAAAAAAAAAAAAAAAAAAAATAGAGAGAGAAAACTCATTTGAAGCATTTTTGCTCATCATTCTGAAAGGACATCGTCGATTTTAGAATTTGATTTGCCATAAAATAATTCAAAATTTTATCAACAAATCGATTATATTTATTATTCAGTTATATTTTATTTATATTATGAATGTTTCGTTTATTTTTTTCTGTCAGGGATAGAGTTTTACTGAGCACAAATTAAAAATTGGGTATTCTTCAGTCAATTTTCGGGACTCAAGAAAAAAATAGAAATTTTGAAAATAAAACGTGGGTAATTATTGAAAAGAGCTTTATGAATCTTTTTGGAAATTTTTCACCTTGAAAATATTTTTTTCAAAAAAATTTTTATAAAAATATTTTTTTCGGAAAATTCAGACGTTTTCGATGAAAATAGTACTTTGAATTTTTCTGATCAGATTACGTTTAATTTTGAGCCAAATTTTCAGTTGAAAACTAAAGTGGACGATTCCTGTTGGAAATGATAAGCGAAATGATTAAATTAAGGTTTTCTGTTTATTTCAGTATAGTAAATCGAATTATAAAGGAAAGTGAGCTTCACAAATTTGGAGGCCAGATCTTTATCCGATAATTGGTGAAATGGTGAATATATAGGAAAATTACAATTTTTTGGTCATATCAGGCCGCATAAATATAAATTACTTAGCTCGGAATGCTGCAGTAATATGGCAGAAATTTGTCTAATAATATATTACAATTAAAGTGATTGTTTCAACGGTCGAATATTGATTATCAGTTTTAAAAGGAGGGTTGCGAGATTGTTGCAATATGTCATTAATATTGTTAACAAATTCCAGAATGCCTTGGTAACATTGTCAGTTTTCGAAAGAATTTTTCCAAAATATTTTTGACATATTTTGTACGAAGCTTGTTCACGGTTGTCCTATCGAGTTCTTGTCTTTTCATGGTTTAGGTCGTACATGCAACGTTTGTTCCTTCCGGATGGCGAAACGCTTTATCTTCAACCAGGCACTGCACCTGTTCAACGTCTTGGTACCAGCGTAAGCCAACGATTTGCCAATCACGATCGTGCATTAGACAAACCAGAAAATTCCAAAACTGAAGAGCGCAACGAGACAACTCGTCATCCCTTGGGACCTGAAATAGTTGTTGCTAACTCCAAACCGAAGCTTATGGCTGAAAAGAAAGTCAAGAAATTTCGTCAGGTTCACACAATGAGGTCGATGAGTCAGATCAACATATCTGGAGCTGCTGGAAATAGGGAAGCCATGGGTGATAATATAAATTCTCACGTTGATGATGATAATGATGATAGAGCTGCTATCAATGTAGTAAAAACGGAAGTCCTCTGCTCCGGAGACATGACAGCTGACCATAAGGCTGATGATCAATCCTTGGTCGCAAAATTCGCAGATCTCGATTCTGGAACAATTGGAAATTCATTTGAGAAAAGTCTTAGGAGTCGTCAAGAAGCTTATGATCTTCACAGAACAGACAAGTTGGTCAATCTGCAACTCGAAGCCATAAGTGAGTACGACGAGAACGTTCAAGTTCTTGTAAAGCCCAGGCCCCGAAGTTTCTCCAGCACGGAATCCGAAAGTGACGACGATATGGGAGATAAGTGCCGAAAATATCCGAAAAACTTTGGTACATCGATAAGACGAACTTCTGAATGTACTGACATTAATTTGCGAGCATCCTGAGCGGATGAAGACAGGAAGAAAGAAAAATGTTGTGCTGCTTTTTATTACAATTCATCACTAATTCGTACCGATTACGAATACTTCCGTCTTCTTGCTTGACGTTTGAATCGCAGAGTTTCTAGTTCACATCAGGAAAAATACATTTTTTTCGGGACGCGTCGAGTTTGCTGCACAACATCTGTTCTTTATGTATGTATTGCCAAGTGACAACGGCATGGACTCTGACCTAAGCGCCGAATTGTGCGTGGTAATGAAGACAAAGCTTGTACGAATGTAGAAAAGTCGAGGATTCTCGGCTCTGGAGATGTAGCAGACGACTGGACAGTAAATGATAAATCTTTGGCTGAGAAATACTCAGATCTTAATGCTGGAAATCATGAAAATTTCGTTGGAAAAAATCTCAGTCCTACATAAAACTTTATCATTTGGCATAGAATGGAAAAGTTGATGAATGTGTGACTAGAAACAATCAATGAGATCGAAAAGCACATAAAAAATACCCGAAAAGTTTTTATACATAAATTTAACAAACCTCTTCATTAATTTGTGAGTATCTTAAACAGGAAAGGGGCGACGAGTATCATCAATGATGTCACATATGTAGTGTTTCGCTTTTATTATTAGAACTTATGGCTTAATCATACAGTTATTACAGTATTTTACAATATACGTGTGATGGTAAGATAAACAATTAAGGGCGTCTAATAAAGTCGGTCATGCACTTACGGTGACATGCAAAAAAATAATTCTTTTAAGACCCGCTAACGATTTCCGATCGTCCACTTACATTTTTCATTGACATTTAAACCGCAATTATTTTGGTCACATAAAAAAAAAAATTAAATTTTCGTTGCGGGTCGTCTCGTCGGATTTGCTGGACAATATTTCTTCATCATATATTTATTGTCAGACGACAACGGCATGGACGGCGCCGTCGTCGCTGGGCCGAAATTAAGTATAAAATTGAATTTACCTCCAAACTCGCGGAAATATATATATATGTGTGTGTATATATATATATATATAATGTAAATGGTCGAACGCTTCCTCTCATCACTCGAGATGAAACTCAATATGAGTATTTACAACACTGACGTAATGGCACGTTTGACGACGAGCTTACACACAAATCGATTTCCACTCGCCGCCAACAATTATTAACTTTGTACATGATTCACGATAAACGTTGCTATCTCTTCTTTAAGACCAATCATCATACAATGTATATTTGTAAATTACAATAACAAAAAAAAAACTTCATGAAATAAACAAATGTACAAACTTAACAAAAAAGACGATGATGTCTATCGACGAACATGGCGGGACTCGGGCAGTGGAATCGCATCTTCGCATCATTCGCGACTCGATAAACAATACATACACTAATTCATAGAACATTCGCACGTTATTACACCGAAGAGGATTATAGATTACATACAAAAAATAACTAAACGTACGTTTTGGTACTGTACAAATGGCGTATTTACCCGTCGATAAAATTTTTTGCACGACTCATTAGTACCCAAAGACTAATGAATATCGTTATGGTTATTGCTAACCGCACTAATTTACAAAAGGAAATATAATCAATTAGCCGCAGCCTCGCGTTACTCGATACAGTACAATTATCTCGTTATCTCGAGAAAACAAGTTACACAAATGTACAAGTGGCCGCCCTCGAATCTGGCGTTAGGATCGGTACCAAGAATAGTATTGTCAAAATATACACGGAATTATTAGCTTCATCATTATCATCATCATCTCATTACTATTACCCTTATCATCGTTCAACATTCTTACAACGAGAATAACGTACACTGTCACCGAAAGTGGCGGTATTCGCGGAAAAAAAAACCACGAATACCATGGACGATCTTGTGAGTGCGATTCGACGAATTGACGATTGAGGTGGATTGCAGATGTCATTTTGTTCCTTCAAAACCTGAGTAACATCGTTTAATAATCCATTTCGTATATATTCCTAAGTGAAAGTTCTTTCGATCAGAGTTTAGTACTTTGCAAGAACGCAATCGGTATTGTTTAAAAAAATTGAACGTATTGAGGATACACAGAAAATTCATTATTAAGAATCATAATTCCTAACATTTAGAAAATGATTAAGTTTTCACAACTATTTGGTTATTGCAATATTTAAGTTTGTTGTATCGAATGGGTTCACTAAATTTATTAAATACTCGGGGTCCATTTGGAAAAGTTCCTTAAATTTTTTAATTAAATTTTTTATAAAGTGGTATCAAAGCTTGCACATTCTGGATATGTTTTGGTGAAGGGTCCATATTACAGTTAGGTTACTTCAAAGACACACTGAGAGGAATCGTAAAATTACCATCAACAATAAAGTGATGACTATCAATTTTCATCCGACGCAGCGTTTTATATATTCATTGTAACTATGAAAATAGTCATAGTAACTGTTTGATAGTTGCGACGACTCAATTCAATTCGTTCTACGATCTGAAAATTAATAGTTGTCACTTTATAGTCACTAATATAATAATTTTTTCTCAGTGCATGATGTGAACAGTTTTCTAAATATAGGTTGTAAGAGTCTCAAAAAGAGATGTAAAAATTGTTTTTGAACGATAATTGATGCCAAAATCAGTAAAAAAATGTTTTAAACAGTTTCCATGGTATTATTTTGTTTTCTATAAGAATAAATAATAACTAGTGTATTCAGTATTTAATATGTTTCCTTGCTTTGTGAATTACGATACTAATTGCGAATTTTCAAACTCATCAACGAAGCTCACTTCAGGTTCAGAATATATACGGGATGTATCATTAAGAAAATGGAATGCCTTTAATCTACTTTTCTTAAAAAACAGCAGTAGCGAATAAAATAATCAATATGTAGAAATTCATCGTCTGTGTGTTCACCACTCAGTTTAAGACCCAATGTACACAGCCAGGGTTAAGAAATCATTGCAGTTTGGACGCCATATTGATAGTCAACTATGAAAAAAGATCCCGGTAAAAAATTATCATGGCTCAATAACCATTTGTTAATTAATTGTTGAAAAGAAATCGACTATTGTTCATAGTATAATACAAGTAATTATCTAAATACTATAAAATGCTAGCTCATGAGTTTTCGTTATGATAATGAATACTTGTATACAAAGTGTTAATACATAATCTGGAAAATTCAGTTTCATAAAATTATAGAGTGTGAAATTAATGAATAGCATAATGAACACGTTTAAAAAAATCGTGTTTAGTCTACAATTTCTCAATATTCAGCTCATGCAAAAATTCTTTCTACACATGTTCGTTCAGTTTCTAAATATTAATTGTAAAAATTTCAAATAAGTCTCTCTGGAAAATAAACATTTCGATAAAAAAATAAATTATCTTGTGAATCGTCACTATGATCTTGCATTTCGTCCTTTATAAGAATTCGCCTTTTACGCTTGTGTTTAATCTGATAATCGATCCACCTAAAACCCATTTTCGTGGAGAATAAATCGTCGAATCGTCGAACGCCGTCTACAAGTCTCATTAGCGCGTAGTCCGCGACATGTGTATTATGGAGGGTTGGGTGGGATTTGGTTGAAAAATCAGTGATATCCTTTGATGAATATCTCAGTTATTCGTTTGGATGGTGTTTTATGAAAAATTGTGAATGCTGCTGAACCTTTGAACTTTTTTTTCACTCCCAACACATACGTCGTATGCAATAAGTAGAAATTATAGCAATACAAGAAAATTTGATGATTAGATCTCTTATCTACATGAGTTTGTTTGTTTCGACACAAAATTTTCAATAGATTTTAATTTGATAAATCATTGAAGGAGGAAAGTTATCGCTAATAACGAAAGAATATACTTTCTTGTACAACTGAGAATCATTTGGGAATTTCTGCACTAACGACTTCCATATTAACATTTTCAATGTAGAAGTGAAATTTGAAAAATTGTATTTTTTTATTAAAGGATAAACAGCACACATTATTCATCTAATCCCAACATCGAAAAAAATTTGATGTTCATAAGTAAATATCACTCATTTTTTTCTAACTACCATTTTTTAACGGTCTTAGTGAAACCGTGGCGCAATTTGGACAGATGCGATCCCAACGTTGGACTCATATGAGTTTACGAACTTCTCGCGGCCTCTCTCCGCCTCTCATTTTTTCCGATCACTTTGGAGCTTAACACGAGGGCATTTTTGTGTCGCTTTTTAAACTGTATGAATCACCCGAGGATCTTCCTTGTGTTTGCTCTGCTGTTTGTACCGTACATTATTTCAGTATATCGCCGCAGTATATTGGTTATTTTGCATACTGAAGATTTTGACGAAACAAAAGCTCTCAAATGAACAAAGATCCAATAGAAATCTTGCAGAAAAACGTTGGTTCGTTCTTCCATAATCTATCTGTGTGAATCTGCGAGAATCCAGTGAATTTATAGATTTCGATCGCCATTGATTGATCACGATCAAAAAACACAACCGTAGAATCTTCCTTGCTGGAACAAGTAAGGCTTCTAAAAATAGATAACGATACCCTAAATTTGTTTATTGCTGAAGGTTTCGGGAAGAAATTGCAGCCACCGTCAGAAAATTCAGATAGCAAAGCAACTGAGAAGAGGTCATGGGTCAACTTGGACTGCTACAGGAAAAAGGAGTTCTTCTGTCCCTCAAGTGTATTGATAGGTTAAAAAAAAGTTTCCTGTGGACAATCCTGAAGATGTGGAATTGATCTAAGTCACAACTGAGGACCGGACAAAGAAAAACTTATTAATGCGCATCAGACTCTTCAAGGACGTCAAAGAGAGTTTCAGTCCCGGTTGTGGAGAAAATGTGATTACTTTTGAAGATGCTGAGGGCAAAATATAACTTGGAGATTCAGAATTTGGCGGGTATTACTATTCTCAGAGATTGATGTATTCGGTGGACTGAAATTAGCAATGTTGGTCAAGTGCAGCAAATACAGTCGCAGCTTCCGTTCATTTCGAATAAAAGTACATGAGACGTGCAGCGAAAAAACGCAGATCTCTAACGAACCGCGAGAATACGTACGATGAGTGGCTCGAGAGAAGTTCGTGGGGAAAGAGAAATACACTGATGACACTTGCATACAATCGTACATAACATAGTAACGCTCGCCGACATTTTTTCAACGCCCCTGCTTTAACAGGGACGCTATAACGACTTTAGTGATAAGGTCGATGTCCCAGGCATGTCGAGATTCCGTTGAAAATTGTCATTTCCAAAATTTACCATTTCTCCTTCGACTTTACAAATAAAATAGTGTCGTGAGTATCGTATCGCTTATATATTACTCAAAGAAATATTTATCAAATTCAAACAGGGCAGTGCCAGTCATCGACATGATAAAATTGTCGTTGACGATAATAATTGACGCTATAAGAGATATGCAACGACTATTCGTGGACTAAGGAAGTATTATTGAATTTGAAAACACAACAATGTCGAAAATGTTATTATTGATCTGCACTTGGGACGAATTCTGTCCGGTAAATTGTCTGGGATATCCACCATATCTCATGTGTCTTTTTTTTTTCTCCTATCATCGTCTCGATAGCTAAATAACGATCGACGCAACAGCTGCTCGGTGAGCCGCTCACCAGTGACTAGTTTATTGGCTGCTCGGCGCACTCGGGCAGTGATTTAGGCCATTCCGTACCACTGGATGTTTGCATTAGGCCCTTTCTGCCCTTGTTTCCGTGCGTAGTTCTTCTTTGCTTATTTTTTTTTTTTTAGGAATTTACAGTCCAATGTGGAATGTATGCAATGTACAATTAATTACAGATCCTTCTGAGGCGTAGTCGCACCGGGCGTTGTAACCGCATCGGAAGTCGAGCCTGACCGAAGAAACGTCGGTATGTTTCATGCATCCGGCGTTTGCTAGGTCATCACCGTATCGGTGAGATCATCCTTCAACCATTGAGGGATAGTTCTCGATCCTAGTCTTTTAAGAAGCTTTACCAAAGCTGTGTTGTGCGATAGGTAGTATCTCTGTAAAAAAAAACAAATTGTTTTAGATGTCATTCTCCATGCATTTAATTTTATGTGTAAGGAGCGCGCAAATTGTGAACATAAAATGTCCTCGTAATTACATATATCGAACCTGGAGATTCAACTGAAAATATTTGTTGATGAAAAATTGGGAAATTAGCTTTCAGAAGCGAAATATTCTTTCGAAACTCTGTGTATCGGTGTGAAGATATTTTTCCCGTAAGCCTTCTCATAGATAAAGCATATTATTGATACTTCTTATTTGGCGTAAGTTTTATAAAGTTGTTCGTGATACAGGTTGACAATTATGTGAAAAATATTCCGACTGTAATTGGCCTCAATTGATCAAATGTTTTAGTTTTATAGAATGTTGAATGTCAATATATTGATTAATATAATTTTCCTACATAAATGAATTTTGATGAAATGATGTTTAGTATGGACGAAAATCGATCGAGTGTTTCCAGTTTTACGACGAATCTAATTTTTCAAAAATTGAAAAGTCAACGTAATATCTTTCTTCGGAATTCTATGAAAAAAAAAGATTGCAGAGTAGAATCGCGCAAATCATTTTCTCACTATTTTATACCGTTCACAAGGCTTCTTTATGGCCAAGCCCGACATTATCAACATACTTCATCTATACGTTGCTTTGCAGAAAGTGTAAGATGATGAGGAAACAATCTGCAGGGTTCTATTTTGTAGTCGTTGTAAATTGTAATTTCGTTTCTAACGTTGGCCAAAAGTAGCTAAGTACCTAAAGTCTTATCCTCTTTGTAAGAAAACGCTTTGAACCTTCACGTACAAGGTTTATATACTATATAAACGATATACAATATGACGGAGATTACCTATACCTGGACCCGGAAATCATTTACCATGTACACTCGTGCCGTGAACTTATTTACAATGGAATATTTAAATAATACGAAAAATACCTTAAAAAGTTTTTATAGCTTTGGAATACAATTTGGCTCAAAATTTTCTCTTTAACTCTCCAGCAAATTCGCAGATTGTGGTGTCAGAATCTACAACACTCGTCAAGTCCTCGTTTACTTTATGGTATCACATGAGCAGAGTGACAGGGTTGCTCTAAAGAGTCGGAAATCGAAATCGTTGAATGGGACTTGAATTTAATGAATAGAGACAGTCTATTATCTGAAAAAAATGTCTCTCACTTTCCTTCGAATCCCTGGTCCATAAAATGATTTCAACAGAAAATGTTGTTTTGTCTGACATAATATAAGTATACATTTTCTATGAAATTAAATGCCGCTTGCCTTAAAAAATGATATCTGTGTTTATTTTGACATTAATATCGTTTAGGATAACGTATTTAAATTTCAGCACACATTTATCTTATTGGCCATGAAAAGGAGCATATTTTGATTCCTTCACATGATAGATATCATAAACCATTTTAAAGATATTAATGTACAATACACCCAACAATTTATCTTTAACCGGAGATTTGTTATACAAAATTTAGAATTTTAATTTTCGGCCTGTTGAACTGCCTCAAATATTTCCACGGTTGATTTTAACGAATGAACAAGTTCACCTGTAATAATTTGTAGGATCTGTCCTCCATCGGTGGATATTGTCGACCCTTGCTCTTGCCGAGACACTTG
The DNA here is from genome assembly GCA_949699805.1 of Tromatobia lineatoria. NCBI lineage: Eukaryota > Metazoa > Arthropoda > Insecta > Hymenoptera > Ichneumonidae > Tromatobia > Tromatobia lineatoria. The sequence goes on from OX453036.1 coordinate 23,327,222, forward strand.
GTGCGATCCTCGTTCGTGACTTGGCAGAAAAAGCCCTTTTTCGGATCGTACCTCAGATGCGTAGAGTAATTAAAAGCTGGTGTAATTTTGAGGAACCTTTGTAGTTCATGCAGTGTGTCAACAGGATTCTGTCGCAATTGTTCCCCATCAATAATATGTAACTGTTGTTGCGTGTAGTATGACAACCACCGCTCCAAGTGTTGGGCGTATTTTCCAGGATTGAGACATCTGTTTCGCAGATCGCGCAAAGGTTTTGGTGCAGTATCACTGGCCGTTATCACTGAATGAAACGTGTAATTGTTCGCCACGGGATCTCCGTGCACTCGTGTGTGTTGATACCACGAATACGCTCGTCTCGCTGGTGACAATAGTATCGTTATTAATTTAGCTCGCGGTAGAAGAGAATGCGCCCGTCGTGGAACTAGTTCCCCGTCGAAATAGGTCGCTGATTTCTCGAAGAGGTAACGAGAGCTCTCGTTCTTCGCCGCCGGAAAGAAGCCCATGTACCTGTCGTCAACAAGATAGCTCATAAATCATTTGCTACTAAATTCTCGCCTTTGGAAATTTTATATAGGCCTTTTTACGATCTCTTTTTTACGACAGTTTTCACGCGACTCACCAGTCCAGGCCCTTGTAATAATTCTTCCCATTGAAGAATTGTATCTCCTCGAAAGTATCTGGGCTCGGCAGATTACTGCTTATCGCTGGATGAATTGACAGGAACGTGTATAGAGCTGTTGTGCCTGTTTTCTGGGGTCCGATTACCAGAAACCTTGGCAGCTGGTCGCACGTCTTGTTTCTGGACCAAATCTTTTGATGCCTCGCATCGTCACAGGGATTCTGAAAAATTACCATTAGCAATTGATTAAAATTATCGATGAAGATTACTTAAACTACTATTTTTACTCTGCACTCTTGATCATTATTTAAAATTTGTTCATGATTTTGCATTCAATAAGCTGAAGTCGGAAAATATCTGAATCGACCAAAAAAGGTTTACTTGAGATTCACAGCCGTTAGTTGAACATTTTCTTGAGGTCTGTTTCCATGCGTTACACCAATATTTTTTAGATCGCTATTTACTAAAATTTCTTATATGATCTCATCTTTCCCTAATACTTTTTACACAAAAAAATGAAATTTCCCTCATTAAGGTTGTCTGATGTTTTCAATTCGAATTTTGTATTTAAAAAATGGAGATTTAAAAACTAATTTTTCATTTGAACACTAAATTTGAATACGCAATGTTCTATTATATTGTGTGTCATCTTTTGTCGCGAAGAAATACAAAAATATCAAACTCTGTTGACGATCAATCTGTAATTCATCTCTCTTTTCATTAGCTCATTTTATTGAAATATACAATAAATTCTCCGCCGATAACACAGAGCAGCTTTGGTATATTGACGAAACTATAGCAATGCACTTACTCCCCAAACGGGATCGGCTTCTTCAGGATACATTTGAAAGTATCGATCGCCAAGTTGAAGTGGCGGTGCACTCGATAGTCTGAGATTCGTCCAGCACTGAATAAATTTGATGACGGACTCGAAGGTGTAGAGTGCAAGACGATCATTTCCATAATTAGACATGTGCGTCATAAAAATGTTGATCTACAAAGAAGCAATTCATTGATGAACCCATTACAAAAAAAAAGCACACAATAATGAAAACCATTTGTAAGAAGAACAAAAATACTCACGGGATTATAGACGATAGTTTGAAAGAGTTCACCTCCTTGAATGGACTCGTCCAACTTTTCTCTGTGGCCAGGATATCGATCGATAAAAATCGTGTGAGTGAATAAACCGCAGGTTTGTCTTGGCAGTACCTGAAATAACAATCATGGATAATTGTTTTCTCTGTCTCGTCACTGAACTACGAATCTTACAATCAAAAGCGAGAAGAACGAATAATTTTCCTTTTGTTTTATGATTTCTATTGGAACGACGGAATTGATGGGGAAAGGGAAGTTTGATGAAATCTTGAATGGTTTATTAGTTCTACAAGTTGCTGAAAGACAGCATTGTCCCTCGTCGAACTTTGTGTAACTGTTGCAAGGGAGCGTTATGACTAAAGACTGCGATGAAAGACTTTTGTCTCAATTTTATTGGTTCTTCTGAGCGTACCATAATGTTACGATGAATAAACCCTCGACGTAATCGCGCTGGTCTCAGGTGCGGATATTCCTCGGTACTCGTCACCTTGATGTTCCACACTTTCTTCCACGCTTCGTACAGTCCCTCATGGACCGGATAGACACCCGAGTGATGCGGACTTACGCTGTAACCGCTTACGGTTGGTATACCATGGTCTTTCGCGAATTGCTTGTTCAGTCCCATATCCAGCTGCAGATGCGTTACATTTTCATACAGATGGGGTTGTTGGTGATTCCACATGTGGGAAAACCACGTAAATCTGAAAGATTTTTTCGTTTTATTATTTCATGTTCACACAAACTTTTCACTCAAAATTATGTCCATATAATCGAGACAGTCTATGAGTATTTTTCATCTATTTAGTCACTTTTTTTTCCTTGTCCGATTTCCACCAAAATTGGTTATATTTAAGTACCACTAGAAGGCGTTTCAAGTTATATTTTTTTTTTGTATTCCAGAAAATGATTTTTTTCCAATTGCAAATATGTCGAGATTTGAAGGTAATGAAAAAAATATCACAATGTCGTATTTTGTAAATTTCTTAGCAAGAACAGTGACCTTGTTTGAACTTAGGACATATTAATTCCTCCGTTTCCTGCAACGTTCATACAGATACATTTTTTTTAAATACCAGAACATCGATTAGCGTCACTACTATGACTTTTTTTTTTTTCTCCGATATCAACACAAAAGTTGTTAAATAATTTAGAAAAAAAGTGTTCGAACGCGCAAAATAAATTCATTTTATTATTTTAAAAAAGAGAATAAACAAACACAAGATAAAGTTTTTTTATTCATATACTACTATCAATCCTTGCAGAAATATCGCCGGACAAAATAAAAATGAAAATTTCACGTTTTTCTTTAAACGAAAGCTTGAAAAGGCTTGGCAATTTATGATCTTTTTAAAATCGTTTTAGTATTCACGTGACTCTTTTATATTTCTTAGATGAGTCATTCTTCACCTGTCGACGTTCTCGAGTAGCATATCGTCCCCCAAATTCTCCTCTGACGTCCCGTGATGGAAATATTTCCCGGAAAACCCCAAATTGAACTTGAATCCGGGCACCAACGCCTGTATCCTCTGTTGGGTCGCCAAGAGAGCGAGCACGTCATCTTTCTTGAGTCGCGTACCCTTCTCACCCACAAATATGTCATCCACATCCACCAGGATCATCCGGTTCAGGCTGAGACTTAACTGACCGTGAGACAAGTAGGATAGAGAATCCAAAAGGAGAAGCTTGTGAAGCCAGAAACGTAGGCCACCTCCAAATAGTACCCTCTGGATTCCGTCGTATCTCCCGTGATCCTGAAAAATAGATCGAACCCAGAAAATTAAATAAAGGTCTATGAAGATAAGCTTTTCATCTTTACCTTCGCGAGGCGTAACGAATCTTGCTAGTTTGAAATTTTTTTAAAGATATATCTAAAATCAAGGGATATTTCAGTTATCGGTAATATCGATATTTAATTTAAAAAAAACATACAGTTAAATGTATTACGTATATGGATTATTTCATCAAAAATCGGACAAAAATCTAGCCTTCAAATTTTTATTATTTTTATGGTGCGATTGAGTAAACTGAAATAAAGGGAAATTGCAAATTTGCAATTTGCTTGCTCGTCATTTCCGAAGGGAATTTTCCCCGTCAATTTTCACCTGAAAATTTGAGCTTCGAATTTCATTGTTTTACTGAAGGTTATAAGGAAAATCCAAGGTAGTATTTTCCGTCGGATATTTCACAAATTTTTCTGTGAATGATAAAAAAATCAACTTTGTCGATATTTTGGTACAGATAATGTACATACAACGATCGACACTTGCCACGTACAAAAATATCTCGGGGCGTCACGTAATTACATGCGGAATATCTTCAGTACGTGCTTCCTCCGTCATCCGGTAAGGGTCTATGTAAATTATACAACTAGAGACAGGAATAGTAGAGTAACGACCGTCTACGTAATGACCGACAAAGACGAGCTTACACGATCTGTTAATTGCATCGGCTGACACTCGCCGCACTGTACATCACTGTGTGTTACGGTGAGTGTCGCTCCGTACCTTCCTTACAGTACCTTTTTAACATGTCTCGTCCTTTTACAGTCAACAAAGCATATTTGCCACACTGTCGGAATAGCTACTTTCTAAACCACCTCATTAATCAAAACTACAAAATTCTCAAACAATTTAATAAACAGTAAAATCCATCAAAAAAGCATCCTACAATTGAATTTCACCAAACTAAAATACTTTTTCACGTAGAAATAAAAACTCAATTCTTTACTTGTTAAATCAAAAAAGTGAACCGTAAAATTGTCAGGAAAGCATCCTACAATCGAATTTCACAGAAAAAAAATTTCTCACGTAGAAATAAAAACTGTAAATTGTGTACTTGTTTAGTGAAAAAAGTGAACCGTAAATTTTTTTTCGAAATACATGATAACATTTAATTTCACGGAACAAAAATAGAAACTTTTACACGGGAAACTGCAAGGTTTGGTTTTTTTATAATTTCTCATTGCGTTGATTCAGTAAATAGCCCAACATTGGAGAACTACAGTTATTTTCAACCTAAAAGGGGCTTGATTGTTAAAAGGTTAACGTGAACTCGTTTTAAGGATACTAACTTGATAAAACTTATTATATATGTGTAAAATAGCACGGCAATAAAACGGATACGGAAGTATAGTGCTTGTGTACCGCACTTAGATTCGCAGTGCGCATGTACTTTGCTACATCCCCTGGAGACCTCTTTCTGCTCATCCCTTGAGTGTCCAACCCGCCCCGCTACTGCAAAGTCCATACCAACCACCCACAGCATCAAGAGAGCTTGTTAGCAGTAAACAATAATAATAATCTTGTTGATAACCTCATTACGTGCTCACAGGTGGGCTATGCGGGCCGGATGAGCTTCGGCCCCCTCACCTCCCCCCTTTCCGCCGCCCTATCGTCCCGACGACCCAGCAGGTAATTAAATCAGGAGCCAATCAACCGTAGGCTGATTCGATTAATGAGCAATGCCGCGGCTCACTTCGTTCACCATTCATAGCAAAATGGAAATAACAATTTGCTTCAACGCTTTCACGAATCGTTCGTTTTGTTATAAACGTGTTATACTGTCATATCTGTCATCGTAAAATAAAACCAAGACAATGAAATGAAACAGGCGTCACTGACTCGCGAAACAACGCAGCGCGTAATTGCTTCTGAAATTTTTCTACTCAATCAACTGAAGAAATTTTTATCCTGTTATCAACAGGATAAAAATGTTTCATCGATAACAGAAATATGCGAATAACGTTTTTTTCATTAATCCGTAATAACGTTATAAATATGCAAAAGATTTATATAAAATAATATTAACGTTCGAGAGGAAAAGGTTGAACGTCGTGGTTATATTCTTACCGAGTGAGTGTTTATTTACAGGCGATGAAATGTTATCTTTGCAATTTAAGCACACTATTTCAGTGAAATCAAAGATGGATTACGTTGAAATCAATGAAAATCAACATAGCCGTTTCTTTGACGTCAATAAAATCTTTTCGCTCGGTGTATACGAAAAGAAGAATGTAGTGTTGTCGAACAATAAAAGTATATGCTACGCTGCGTGTTAAGGCCTAAATTTTGTAAAATTTATTTTTAATAATTCGCGGAAGAATTGCATTGATTTTTTTTTTGTTTAATAAAAGTAAAATCTTCATTTTCTTTTTGTTCAAAACTCTATCAAAATTGGATATTGATTATTTTATTTTCTACTGCACGAGGACGAATCATAAATACAAGCCACTCTACATTTCTTGACGGTTGCGGCTAGTCCAGTAAAGCAGCTTCCCCTTTTCATCGAGAGTTTTCTCTGACGCGAAAGCGCCGAGTGCCCAGGGAAAAATACAACTAAAAACTTGTAGGTTTTAGCTTGTGGTGTTTGGCGTTTGAGAATTTACACAACAATTTATGATAAAGCAGAAATCTGGGCAATAAAGAATCGACGGTATTAAAACAGGGAATATTCCCGTTGAATTCATGAAGAAAAAGTGCCTCACGAGTGAATTACTTCTGCGTTGCTGAAGTAATTCAGCCATGAAACACAAAAATTTATATCCTGGTCAGTGTGCACGAGTTTAAAGTTTGAAAAAAATTCTAATTACTTTTTTATTAGCGCACTGCGAAAAAGTGGGAAAGAAGGAAGCAATATGTAATAGCCAATGCTGTAACGTTTTTCCTACGGATATGGAAGTTTTTTCGAGGTCGTTATCTTCTATATTCCACTATTTTATAATAAGTTGTCTTTAGATTACTTGAATAGTATACTAATTTTTTAATAATCATTTATTGAGCAGGCATTCGAAATAAATTAAAGAAGGTTTCATGGCGTTATTTCTTTGAATGCGAACAATAACCTGGAAAAATCTGTAACATTGACTCTTATATCTATGGCTCGAAAAGTTGTTACTGCATTCGTACATTTTGTGCCTTTGTGTGTATAGACTTCACCGCGTTGCTTGTTCTCGGTACTTGAGATTTCTCAGCGACCCTGGATTCCGCTTTCAAGACACACACGGAAGCAACTTCAAACCCCATATACCTGCAGAATCATGTCGTTTCTCCCCAGGAACGCCAGCTTTTGCGCGATCCTCGTCTTTCGTTTTACCCCGGAATCTCGCAATCGCGAATTCCTTCGCGAATGTAAACGCGACTCGGAACAGCTTTACGAATTGTTTCAGTTCTTCGAGCAATGGGGCAAGTGGTACATATACATATATATGTATAAACCTCCGTAGCAAAGAATGTGGCTGATATTGAGCTTAACTCGTGCTTTTCTGTGCACTGTGACCTGACCTAACACAAGGAACCGTCTACTAAACCTCTCGTACATTGTTTATCGAGCGTAAAACTCTTGCCCAGTCTTAAGGAGCTACGACTATCAGAGGAAATGAAGCCTGGAGGCTTGAAATCCTTATGAGAAAAATGATATGAGGGATTTTCAGACACTTGATGCTATGAAGTAGGTAGTTTTCTTCCTCATTGAGGAAGCTTCATTCTCATTGAAGTCCTTTGTGGATGCGGGATTTCGGTATTTCAATCGTCTACAATGATTTGATGGATTGAGCTAAAATTTGGTGGTCAAGTGAAGCAGTTCATCATCGATTGTTGCAACTTTTGGCAATATGTATGCAAAAATATGGATTTTATGGCTTTTTGAATGTTTTACAAAAGAGGCCTGATTCCTCTAACGCTCGTAAAATATACAATAATTTGTTGAATAATTGGTTATAGTTGCAGATGCATTCAATATTTACTATTGAATTAGATCAAGACCTAGAAAATATTTCGGATTTTAAGGAGTATCAATATTTTCGTAAACTTTTGAATTTCATGTAAGGAAATTTAAAAAACCTTGTTCCATAAAATTTGCTTGGAAATTTGAATGACCCGAAGCCGAGGAGAGTCAAGAATGTTCAAATCGATTTTAAGTTTACCGCGCAGAGAACAAACTAAAAACTTAAATTTTGTTTTTTTTTTCTGAATAATATTTAAAAAAATCAGGACCTTGATCTTTATGGAGCATCTCGTGATAGTATTCTGAATATAATACGAGGAACGAAAACGAAATTCGACCACTTTTCAACGATTACATGGGAAGAGAAAATACATTTTTTTAAAATAACGATGATTTTCCTTGCTAATTTTTTTGAACATTTAAAATAATATGTGAAAAAATTACATTTCGGTTTTGCGACGTATCTAAAATGGTTTGATTTCAAGTTTCTATTTTTGATCATGGAAAAGAGGGAGAAAATTACTTTATATCGTCATTGTAGATGAAAAGTCGAACGATTAAAATAATAGTCATAGCTATAGTGATTACAGAAACAACACAATGGACGCTTGATTGGAAAAGTGTGAAACCTGACTGAAAAATACACGTAAACAACGTGCAATTTGCTCACGAAAATACGTATAGCAGTGGGTAGCAAAGGTCAGCTTTTGTTATTCAGCTCCCGTTATTAAATTTAGAGTGATGCGTCAAACATTGCAATTTCGAAAAGCGAGACCTCTTAGTTAAGAAAAAAGCTGACCGACGTCGTCACAATATTTTGTATTTTTACTTTCCCGTAAGGGAACCTTTGTTTTCGTAAAAAAAAAAATGTTTAGATTTTTATCTAACGATGCTCAAAATATTTTCAAGCGCCGAGGAAAATGGTTTAAATGAAATACGCGTCCGTGTGCATACGTGAATAAAAAATTCGAAAACAAAAATTGGCTTGAGCAATCGCTCTGAAAAAATCGAAAAATATTTTCCGAAGTGTGACACGAATAGAAAAACTATGCGAAAGAATTCTTACGCACCTAACTTTGTTCAATTTTCGTTTTGAAAATAATTAAAGAAAAATTACTATTAATATTTTCGTTATTAATAATCAAAGATATGAAAATTGTTGAAAACAGTCCAATGAAAATGCTGTTGCTGTTTAGAGGTAGAGCAATAACATAAAAAATCAGGGATGGAATCCAAGAGGTCGAGGTTAGGGTCGATGGTTCACTGGGTCAAGTTGGTATGGAATGCTCCATATATAGAGTTCAAGTTGGTTAGAAATCAGTTATAAACGTAATTTATCACACAGCTTGGTTTTTTTCTACGGGGAAGCCAAACAGAATAATAAAAATTAAGAATAACAGAATTTTTAGGTGAGCTAATAATTAACGGGGACGCTGCGTGACAATTCCAGTTGTCAGCTTTTTTTATCCTCGAGTTATTATTCTGAAATATCTTCAAAAAATACTATTGCAGGTCTCCGACAATCAGCCGCGGGTTTCCGAATAGTCTACACTAGAGACTCACAAGCAGCCTTGTCGGGCGTTTCGGCGGGTTTCATTTTTTATTGCACGGGTCTGCAATGCCGTACGAATTCTCATTCACGTCGAAACAATAACGGCAAAGTGAATTAACTGTTCGAGCGTTCTCAAGGATTTCTTCAGCTTGTAGTATTGCAAATGGAAATGCTTTTGCCGAAGAGTAAAATGAGATGAAAGAGGAAACGAAAAGCATCGACAAAGTGGCTCGGGAGTGGAAACTCAACCAATATACTCCGATTTTCTTGACCCTCGATTTTCTCTTGTAATTGCACAAACATTTTATTGCTCCATGATCAAGACTCGAATGACGTTATAACGCTATTCTCATCATTGTCGGATGGAAAACACGAGTGGTTCACTTTGGTGCGCGCAAGAGTTTTACAATGTCTACATGGAGAAAAATAATTAGTCACCGACAGCAAATCTTTTTTTTTGCCAGCTTAGGAAATAATTTGTAAGTCCAGAGAACATATTTGCTGACCGAGGGAGGAAATTGTTAGTCTAGCAAAAAAAGCGAATAAGCTGTCGATGTATTAGCTGGTCCAGCAAAATATTTTTTTCGGTTAATAACGCAAAAAGTAAGGTAAATGTCCCTATTTTGACCCTCATAAGAAAGTCCCGTTAGAGATATTGTATTGGTGATATAATAAATGTTATATTGGGAATAATCCTCACTGGCTCAGTGTCATAATTTCTTACTAAAAAAATCGTTGGATCCATTTGTTGATTAAAATATTTCGGCAGATAACGGAAACTAAAGAAAATGTTGTCAATGTCCCCTTAAGTGGCCGCTGTATCCACTTTCGACCTTTTGAATTGCACATTAAAACCTTGAAACTTATCAGTAACACAAACAGTAACCATTAACCGGGAGAGAAAAAATTTAATTTCCATTTTGAATGAATATATATAAAGAAATCGAGTTTAAAAAAATGATCTTGCAATAATAGAGACTCGTTAAACGAAGCATCTACATGATATACGCTACGGTATCAAATTTAACTTCCAATAATTGAATTAGTGTTCTATGCATTTGATGTACATCGGACCTGGTAATCAAGGATCAGATGTTACAACGAAATTATCATGACTATCTGCGATACATAATATGGGCCTTATCTCAACCTGGTTAATAGCCTGTTTACGGCCGGAATAATAGCCTAATCATGACCAGATCAGAAATGGCGTTAGATGCCAGATCAGGACGGAACGAGCAGCCCCATCTGGGCCGGATTAATAATAAAGTAAAGCCTGATGCGACCCGGACCAGACCCGGAACTAATTTCCGCTTGGAATATCTTTAACTCCCTTTTAAGAATGGGCTTCTGATCACGAAGTGTGGTAGAGAATGTTGAAAAATTTAGGTTGTATCAATCTATGAACGCGTCACCTCAAAAATTCCACTACATTGAGAATCGTGCCATTTGATTTCCCCATTTTTGTTTGAACTTTTGCAACAAGGAGATCGGTAATAGAAGCGTAGTTGCGAAAAGGGCCATTAACCTTAGTGACAAGTAATAACACAAAGCCAGCGAATCCGCTTGTTTTTCCTTCCCTAATTTGCTATCGACGATGGACATTTGTGCCTCATCGCTTGTGTGGGATAAATTACCTCTCCGTAATTGGCTTTTATGAAATGAGATACAGGCTACGGTGCTCAACGAACCTTCAAGGAGAGTAAGGATGATAGGGAACGAGCATTACAGAATCGAGTCTAAGGGCAAAGAGAAAGGGCAGCAAAGGGGGCGAGTGAATAATTGATTCTCAGCGGCATCGATGAAACGCTCTGGTGCATCACGTAACGGTGGTTACCCTTGATCTCTTTTACTTGCCAACTCTACATTGTACACGCTCCAAGTTCTCACTTTGATGCAGCCATTACGCTAACAGACTGCCTGATTATATTCCCACCTTATTAATCAAAGGCTCAAGCGTAATTAATTTCGCATATAGAGTCCATAAATTTCCACCTTGGAAAATTCGACACATATGTCATATTTTTTTAGCACGGTCACTTTTTTCCTGACACTTCTTCAATATTCTTATGATGAGCCAGATTTAAGTGTCGAATTTTATATATGCAGCTTGTGTCACCTTGGCAACCTTGACTATTTTTTCCTCTTGGCCATTCGCATCATCCTTGAATCTACTACTATGTGGTTCTGGCTTTACGATTTTTTTACAGCTCTCGAATAAAAAAGGAGAAAAAAAAAGATAAAATGCTTGTGTGGTCGATCAATAAGTCGCCACTGCGACGAGAACTTCCTAGATGGATGACTGACGAATGAGAAAATCGGCGAGAAATATGTGACGGAAATGGGTTATAATTATCGTGTTTTGAATATATAGTGTATAATACCTGTATGACCGTGGCAAGAGGACTCTTGTTCGTCGGATAGTCGAGACTGTCTCTGTGCGCCCATGCAAGAGGTTCGTACGTGCTGTGGTTCGCCTGAAAAATGGTCCAGTCACCGCCGGGCAACGGTCCCCAAGCAGTTTCGCCGGATCTGGTCAATCTGAGAATGGGCGAGGCAGCGTTCAGCTGTGCATCCTGCGGTCGTATGAGAGAAAAAAAGAAATGAAAAATAGAAGACAATTACAGCACCGAGAACCGTGCTCCAATCTCATTTATCTTTTCCACACGTGATAAATGCATTTTATAAGCACGTGCAAATTGTATTGTTATAATCTTCCTTGCTTTACCTTTAGTCTCAGATTCGTGTGTATGAAGAGAGGAAATCCTTTGAGCTGAGCACCGACGAGACTCTCCTCGCCTGGTGGCGCAAAACCGACAATACCCACCGAGTATTCTCGGCAGTATTTATCCAGCAACTCGCGATTCCACTTGTCCATCTGCAAATATTTGTTGAGGTTCTCGAATACGAGCACTCCATAACGTCCCTTGTCGAGGTTAGTTAGGACGGGCAGACTCTTTCCCGCTACTTCCACTTTGTACCTGTAAATAATATAATCATTTCATTAGTGGACTGACTTCGGATACAATTTGATTGACAAATTGATTTTACGCATTTGCTTTTCAATGGGAATTTAGTGCATTTTAACGCAATTCAGAAGAAAATATTTCTTTCGAGGACTTACAGAAACGTCACAATGTTTTTAGTATATCATCAGGAAACGGTAGTTTTTCCAAGATATTGTAAAAAGAGAATTTCTCTCGTAAAAATACTGAAAACATCTTTCTGGACACTTTTTTAAAACTTAATTGGGTCATCAAACAACGGTTGGAAAAACTTCCGTGTCCCACTTTGTAGAAGGCTCTTTCCCGCCTTCTTCATCTAAAGTCTGGTGAGTAATAATAAATCATTTTTAGTAAGCTTCGACGATGACAGCCTGTCATATTTATTGATGAAAGCTTGACAAATCGTAACTCGGGATCCAAGTAAACCGATGCCGAAGATTCCGTTCTTTATCGACTTTCTTATACGGGAAATTTCAAACATTTGAAATATTTGTATTTTTGTTCCTTGTAATTGCGTCATTAAAATCGATGAAGCTTTTAGAACGTGAGTAATTTTTTGGGGGGTTTAAAGGGGGCCAGTTTCACGCCTTCATCTACTAATTTCTATCGTCTTCCACTTCCCTGTTAACGCATGAGGTTACTTTGGTATCACTTTGACTGCGAGCTCATGGAGGGCCTCAGACCCTTCATTCGCAACTACCCGAGTAGAAACTTTATCAGGGCTGTCTGAGAACTAGTCAGGCCGTAATTGGGCTTTAAAATTAAAAAATTTTAAGTCTTAAATTTTCGTCTACCACTCCTACACAAGTTTATCTTCTTCTTTTTTATTGACCACAGGCTGCAAGATCCTTTTCCGGGAAATGGAGCGGTGCTCGGAGCGTTCCTTTTTTTTCGGTCGCCACATTATTAGGAATGTTAGAACACAGACCATTTTGTCGTTGTCCCAGTTATGGTCGCGATTTTACTGCATACTGACCCTGAACTATTCGACATTATCGGCAATAGCAACCCAGGTATTAAACCAGGACTCAGTATCACCGCTATTTGGATATAGGGAGATTCCGGTGATTCTACAGCAGAAACTGGAAAAGTATTGCACTCCGTACCCGCACAATTTCCATGTGCGCTCGGTACATTTTCGAGTGCCCTCTGTACATTTCCATGTACCCTCCGCATATTTTCATGTAGCCATTAGGAAAAGTGGTTCCAGGTAACAGCACAAGAGTAATAAGGTGAGGGAGGTATTTTCTGAGTATAAGAATAAAATGCAAAGGGGAAACATGAAAAGAATATATATAAACCTAGCAAAGGTATGCCATGGGAAAAATCATAACATATTATGTTTTGCTCTAACGGAACGAAGTTCATCATTTTTCCAGAGGACGAAGTTTAAATAAACCACCATACATAGGCGTAATATATAATGCTTTTTCTCGACATGGCTACAAAAAACACATTCCGTGCTTGCACAACCAGAACGCGAAATCTCTTCATTTTCATACTTCAAAAACCATATTTGTTAATAATAAATAGTACGAGTATGGTTCTTGTTACTCCGACCGGGCAGAAAAGCATGGTTTTACTCCACAGGGAGTAACGAAAGCGGAGTGCGCATGTGTTTAAAAATGGACAATTTTGCGCCCCCGCCTCGTACACGACATAAGGTTATTTAACTCTATATAACAGGCTCTAAAAAAGCATAGAGACGAAAACTGGTGCGCCAGAGTATTTCGTCATTCCGTCCTGCCTGTCAGTTCGGTCCGCCGAATATTCTATACTACGTCATCCGGTGCTGCGAATTTGTGTGTATATTCATCTTGACGCAATTTTCCACGCTGCCGCCCGCATATATACGTTCGAGGGCGGTGCACGTTCAGGCTTTATTCGTTAATGGCGCGTCCATCAAATGCCGCGAAGACACAGCCACCGGTCGAAGTTAATTAAGTAATCAAGAGTAGAGTGCTTGCCGTGCACTGCCCCGTTATATTGCGTACATACTCAACAACTCTTTATACACGTCTATTAATATATACATTATACGTATGTATATATGTACATGTCCTTACATACCTAACAGATTTTCTCTTTCACGGTGCATGTGATGCTCGGAGCTTGTACCGCGGACCCTACTTCTTCATGTCAGCCGCAATTCCAACCATACCGAAGCATTATTATTGTCGGATGCACCGGAATGCACTATTATTCGCACGAGCTTTTGCTATATCGAGAAGCCTGAGAATTTGCGACACAGACTTTTTTGGCGGATCAAACAACGGTTCAGATATTCCTGACGTGTCAGAAAGTGCGGTCCGAGCATTGTCCATGTCCTACCTTCGCTCATAAGCACTCCATCACTAGCCGAAGACTCTCTTATAATATTCTTCAGGAACTCGCAGGCCTTCTCTGATGATTCCGCAAAGACACTCGTCAGGTAAGGGGGATGAATGAACGCTGATAAATCTTAATCCAAGCTCATTTAAAAATAGTTCACGATAATAACAATAGACAGCTTATGGTTTGTGGTTTAAGCCATCACACAGAGCAGACTGATCGTTACAAGCTATTATTTTTCGAAATTTTCTCTAAGGGAAAACCAAAATTTCAAATGTCTATTTGAAGTTTTTTTTTGTTTCAGATATTTCCGATGTCACGATACATTTACACTCTTTTCCTTAATTAAGTTTGATAAACAAGCTGCACCAATATTAACGCCACATTTCATTTATATTTGCAGATTTTACGAAGATTCCTCTATGAGAAAAACAAAACGAAACATGAAATGTGGATAATAATGAGCAAGGTTCTATATTTTTTATTTCCTCTTTGTTGTAAAAAATCTTGTTTTACATAGCGTGTATTCACACTTGTTTTTTCTTTCTTTATATGCTTAGAAAATGAGATGTACCCGCGAATGGAATCCCGATACACCAGAGTATGACAGCACTGTCTGGGGTGGTGCTACTCTGCGTTGTTGCGATATGTCTGATATGCTTGCATCGCGGAAAATGTATATCCTCTGCAAATCTAATTTTGCGAGCAGGTCATATTATTCCCTCTATGTACACCGCATCCTTTTCAATAATCTCGTAATGAAAATCCAACGCTCAGTTGTGTTATCTATGTGACCTTTTTCTACGTTCCTACTCGATATGTTCTTCGTATTGTTTCCAATATTCACAATAATTGAATGATATTTCGACATAAACTTTTCAATCTGATTTCAATAAAACTAGAGAAGCACGAAGAAAAGAAATACGTCAAAATTGGATACTTTTTCTCCTTCTTTCACCAGAGCAAATACTTATCCGAATATTGATTTTCTATAGAGTCCAGGTAGCACTAAAGACCAAATTTTCTGTGCACGAAGA
The DNA here is from genome assembly GCA_949699805.1 of Tromatobia lineatoria. Taxonomy (NCBI): domain Eukaryota; kingdom Metazoa; phylum Arthropoda; class Insecta; order Hymenoptera; family Ichneumonidae; genus Tromatobia; species Tromatobia lineatoria. The sequence continues at coordinate 23,342,585 of OX453036.1, forward strand.
GGTTAATAGCCAGAATATCTTTCTTGTAAATTCGAAATATATTTTTTATATTTCTGCTTAAAATCTGTACAAATGGAATGTAAATAACTATTCGTTTTTATTCGTTTTTATTCGTTTTGTACAAATCCTCTGTGATTTGTGCCCGATGTAACTAGAAATGTTCCTACTCACCGTATAGAAATTTTTTTTAAAGGAGGTCTAGTACGACTCATAGAGTAAAATCAGTTCTACATTTTCGTAATCGATTTTTTGACGTTAAATACATCAAATAATCACAATGGAGGGTGATTTTTATTGAGCATGTATACTCAACCCATCGCAAGATCAATAGTGACGGATTTCCATAGAGATTACCTGACGTTCCTTTACGCTAGAATACATTTTCGTTCAGTTTTTCCGAGTTTAATCTTTAATTCTTTGCCGATTCGAGTGAGTATAGTTTTTTTTTTCTCAGAAGATATTCCACGACTTGAGCGCCTAGATATCCCATGGTGTTAATCGTTTATTAATTATAGTCTGTTTTACAAAAAAATTCTATTTCTTTTAAGCAACAGGCCATAATTATTAAACAATCAACATTATGAAATATCGTGGCAATCAATTCGTGGACTGTCTTGTAAGAATACGAATGAGCTATCATTTATTGAATTGTTTAAATAATTCAAGAAAATACTTGGCGTCGCGACGCCACGGCATTTCTTGATTATACTTAGTAATTACTGACCGACAATGTAACCCAATCAGAAGAAATGTTTATCAGTTTATTTTTATGCAAATCCGTCATTATAGGTTTTTCTGTGGATTAAGTATACATGCTTCAATACAAGTCACTTTCCACTACGACTATTGAATGCATTACATTTTGAGAAATCGATTAGAAAAATTTGATACGGATTTTATTTTGAAACTCGTATCGAACCCTCTTAAAGGCAGTTCACCGAAGTTATATTTACGTGAAAAATTTGGTCACATGAAAATAATCAATTTAATGGGGGAAATTGAGAGGTGATTTCTTCTTTATAATTAAATTTCCGACAACGTTGATTGTGAAAGCTTTTTCCTTTCGGGAGCAGCGTACACTTTGCTCTCGGAAAGACGAGACCAAACAGACGTCGACTCCCATGGGCTATTTTCGAGGGTGTTTCGACGTTGACAAGGGCGGAGGCAACGTGGGATTCTACGTCGCTCTCCAACTCTGCACGGCGACCGGAAAGGGAGATGTTGCGGGTTGAATGGCGGCATCGGTGAGTTTCCCGAACGCAAAACATCGAATTACGCGAGCGTGAGCTTGAGAGGCGTACACGGAAGTTGGCATCAGCTATAGAACTTAAGAGCTCGTGATTCCGTTCGCGCGGAAAACGTTCACGCTTTGGGATTTCGGAGCGACATGTTTTCCCAAAGCTCCATAGTGTCTACCTCCATTTCTCTTTTCGTCTTCCAATGTATTTTCACCAAGCCCGAGCTTTTGAATACATGCACTATTTCGGACTTCACTTTTGCTAACGACAAGTTCACCGCCTCCACCTCTCGAATTTATTATCCTTACATTTCAGTCCGACCTGATTATGCACAGTTAGAATACGCAATATAAGCTTTTGCAGTGATAATAGCTTATTGTCAGATATCACAAGTATGAATGTCGATATGCTCTGAAAGCTCCATATCTGCATTGAGGGTTTTAGTAGAATTCGAAATGAGGCTTTGAGTCGCCTGGCGGCTAGTAACCAGAGGAAAATTTTGTAGAGGATCCTTTTCAAATATTCTCTGAGCTATTAAGTTGAGACTCACGAAAATAGGTGAGGTTTTCGTATTGGATGAATATTATAAAGGCTTTATTATAGTCTTTAAAGACTATAGGTAGAATATGAGCAGGAAAATTATAAAGCTTTGTAAAAAGTGAAAATTTATGAGAAGGGGGAGGCAATGTGGAACGTTTGCTTTCCTGCATCCTTCGCTATTGATTGAACTGAATATTCACTTACGAGAATATAAGTTTTTCGCTGAATCAAATAATACTGCAACTGAGTACTCGGCCTTTCACCCCGATAAATAATAAAAATTAAGGAAATAGAAAAGTTGTAAGAGCGAGCTAAGCATAGGTTTTATCCCGAGCCTAGATCCCTAAGTATTTCGTTTCCTCGCTCACCTAACCTCGTCTCCCAGAAAGCTGGTTATGCTTCCCTTACGACAATTTTTTTTTCCCTTCCACGTTCTTTATTTCCCTTTCTCTCGTCATCGCGTTCGCTGTATATCTGAGGATGAAATCTAATTTGAAGGCATCACTGAGAGCCACAGCTGGGTGCATGGCTCGCGGAAACTAGCCTCGAGCATTGTGCCACTGCGCTATATAATCCTGTGACAAGGACTACCCCACTTATTCTCCAGCGAAGCCGTCGTCATCGCCTGCCGGTGATGCTGGAGCCATAGAGAGTTCGAATTCACGCGTATTGTCGCCAGCCTCTGGCTATGTATGCTCGCGAGATTTTTTGTTATGCAGGGAGCGGGCAGAATTTCTCTGTTACGAGCCTCCCTTCTCCATTCCAACTACGTTTCTCCTGTCATATATATGCCACCCTCGCAACTCCCCTACTATTTATTATTCTTTTGTGAATAAAAAAGGCGATAAACGATAGTGAAGAATAGTCCTCATCTTTATTATACTCAATATATTATTGTACCGCTGTGGAATAAATCCAGAAATAGCAAGAGCTCAGGTCACGTTGTACAATATAATCGTATTTCGATATTCACCAAAGGCATGTATATTACTGAAAATAAGGAGGATCTATGAACAAATTGTACGATACAATATTGAAATTAATGAATAATTCAATGAATCGTATTTGATGGCTATAGAGTAAATCTGTAAAGTAAGTAATTGAGCAATTATCGGTGTTACGATTCATTTTGGATCTATCGAATTTATCGGTTAAACAGCTATTCGTTATTTCATTAAACTGTGTTACATTGTCGGGAACACACGGAGACAAAAAATTGCTCGTGACAATTACGTTTTGAATTTGCTGTTATCGAGCTTTACAAAATTACTTGCGACAACTGATTAATTCATTACGGCAATGACGTCGAATAGTTAACCGTTCACGATTAATAATCCAAGGTAGACACTATGTGGAATACAGAGCTTAAGGCTACAATTTAAAGTGTAGATAAATTTGTCTCTATTAGAAACTCACTAAATAATCGGTCACAGTAAATTAAATTTTTTCTTGCAACCAGGATTGCCCTTGCACTTATACTATAATCCGACAGATAAAATGAGACCTTAAATACTAAGATTAATTCACCGGTTTGATCTAAAAGCAACAAGTAAAAAATTCAGCATTTTATCTCACGTCATTAAGGTGCATCGTATGTCTCCACAAAGCTACAGAATTATGATACTGTATATGTACTTAGTAAGGTTAAATGTATGATTTAAAAAAAGAACCGTATTATTCACAGATATTCTTCTTCTTATGACTTTTTAGGTGACTCGGTTCCCTTAAGAGACACTTCGTTCCCCCTTCAAAGTTGTTTTATAGTCATCGGTCTTTCACTACGAAGTATACACACTACAGCAACAGTACAACCGGCATGTTCCACTACCAATTTTGAGCTAATCCAATTAACCCGTGGAGGGATGTGATTCGATTAACTTCTGGTGCGTCGCTTGCGCAAGAGCGCACCGAATAGAAGAGCCAGAGAGATCTCCCTTGGGAACTCTCGTAAACCTACGGTGCGGGCTTCACGCCGTACGCGTCAGCATATCTGACGTGCTTCAAAGTCTCCAGTTGTTCATTCACCGTCATCGTTGCTCTCGAGACTTATACGCGCGCGCGTCGGCCGTATTCAAATCACGTAACATAGTGCACGATGTCCCGGAGCGCGACACGTGACTCTAACGTCTCCGCGAATGCCCGAATGCCCGAGAAAGAGGCAGGCAGGTTTATAGGAAGGAAAGGATTCGAGAATTGCCGAGTACCTTTGCCCTCAGCGCCCTTCGTTCGTAACGTACAGTTCATCGACGCGATAACTATAATAATCAGTTTGATGTCCGGTGAACGATCAATGTATTTCTGCGTAGTTGATAAGCTCGTGGCACGAGTTGTAATGATGTTTATTTATGTTGCGTCACTCGGACATTCAAGTCACGTACAATGTCGTCGTCGATCGGTATAAGAAAGACGACTCAGCTCCTTCTCGCTCTTTCCGCCAGTTAATTTTCAGACACGGACACTTAGTAGAGAATCGTATGAATCGTTTATTGCGCCTGTAAATGTGATTAGGGATTGAAGAATTAGAGGGTTTTGGTTTTTTTTGCTATAGATCAAGGACTGAATAAAATTTATTGTAAAGAACCACGAACAAGAGTTTTATGACGACCTGTTAATTTTACGAATCTAACTAAACCAACCAAAGTGAATTTGGGCAGAATAAGTAAATTGGTAGCGGTCATTGCATAAGCTGTTGCGAATTTTTATCTAACTATAGTAAAGTTTCCATGTAAGCAAAATATTGTTTAGCGGTTTTACATTTTGTTATCATGTGAAGAGCCAATGGTCCACCTCAGGGTTTGGATGTTATAGGATTTTGATTTACCGTTTACTATTTATTGACGAAAATTCCGAAACATCTTTTTTTTTTCATTGATTTTTTTGAAAAATCTACATAACCGATCTTTCAATAGCCTATATGATCGATATGACATGAGATGTCAAGTAAGCAAGCTAATGTGTAATGATGGATTATTTTAAACAGCGTCGATAACAACGACCAGTGACATGTCCTTTCACGTACAATCGAGTAGAGCGAAGATCGATCGGTTTGTTGGGCGTCTTGAGCTTCTGTGACGAGGGTGAATCTGCTGGGCGAACGTTCAGGTATGTGCCAAGAGATACTTGCTTCTGCACCAGCTCCATTTACTCCATATAGGTATACACCAAGTGTACTGGGATGTACACGTGTATACTCACAGCGCAATGAGGTGAGATCCGTCTGATGCGCTAAACGCGGCCGATCGAGGAGGCTCTGAGTCCACTACCACTTGGGGATTAGAATCGCGCCCGTCTTACCGGAAGGACACGGTGCAGTCTTAGGACGAATTTCGATGAGACACTGTAGGCTTTGAGAGCAAGACACGACCCAAGCTTTACTATGTATACATCCTCTACCTATCCAGACACATCTAAGGGCCATGCACTGGGAATACCCACGAAATGTGTTGTTGGCAGTGGTCGCCTACTCGATGGAATAGGTGTGCGGTGGTTGGTACGTGGTAACGTATATAGTCGAGCGGTCCTCGTTAGATTTCACGGCCGGATATGCCGTACGTTCTCAGGAAGCAACGGGGCTACTGGAATTATTCATGAAGGATCCTGCAAGCTCCTTGTTCTGCTTTTCCTTCTCCTCTCGTAGCTTCTCAAACTGCTTCTTTGGAATGTCCACTGACGCTTCGTTCTTATATTGCCACTAGTAAAGAAGCTTGTAAGGAACGAGACATCGTGGGGACCATCATGACACTTCACTCGGTCCTGTTTATACACTTTGTCGAAATAACCGTTTCTTTGTGATGAATTCGGTACAAATGTTGGTTACATTACTGGATAGCAGTGGATCGTTCCGAACTGCGTTCCCGTTAAGGGATAAGATAAGGTAACCATTGTCTACGGGAAATATGGTAACTTAGCGACCCAAATCGTTTGATTCAGCAAAAAAAACTATACTATTTCTCTAGCAGGAATGATGAAGAATCCACAAGATTTTGGAAATTTGTGTACATTTAAAACAGTTTGTTTGATGACAAAAAGATGGCTTAAGCATGGGCAGAATTTATTTGAGTCTTCATAAAAATATTGTTTTTCCAAACCTTTATGTCGTTTCACTCAGATACGTTCCTGGATTTTGTACTGCATAATCCTACCATCATCTTAAACCTTCGACAAGGAAACCACGCCCTGCGAGTAGGTCGAATGGACGGGGCACGCGATGCAAAATCGTTGCAGGTGAAACTCACTTTTTCCACGCTGGGGACTGGTAAAAAGTTTCAATTTTCGAATGTTTCAAACTTCACCTCTATTACAAAAGCTGGATATCTTGTATCTAGAGAACTTCAAAACGATCTGTCCCGGAAAGTCGCTCGAGGGAACACGAGGTTGTCTCATTCATTGAATCAACCCGAAAGAGCCAATGAAGAACAACTTATGAAAGTTGGTGAAGCTCGCCATAGTCCGTTATATTCCTAGCACAATATGACTCTTGGAGGTGCTTTGCCAAGGAAAAGCGGATTCGTCGACGTTCATCCCGCCAGCTTTGGTATTGTAACGATTCTACAATCGCACAATGGAGTCAGTAGAACGTACAGGACTGTGAAGATGACTAAAGTGACAAAGTCGGACACCGACTACTGTGAATTCTTTTTCTTTTCACACGCTATGATTTGGATTGGAGAACGAAGTTGAGAACTGCCAATCAGGAGAACCAACGAACAAGAGTAATAAGAGTAAGAGAATTCAGTTGATCAGAACAAGAGAGGTCGGGGAGGTCAGCACGGAGGTCCTGTACCTCAACGATTTTCCACCAGGGAAAACCTTCATCCCAAAGGAGAAAATGAGCAAGCAGCAGCGAAAAGCCAAAAGGGTGAGAAGTGAGAACCAAATAAGAAAAGCGAAGAATAAAACGTTACGGAAACGAAATGTGGGAGCATCAGAGAACGGAAACGTTTGGTCTCTTGCACTTGCAGAGTCCCGGAAGCTAGCGCAGTGCCTCACAGGGACGGAAAGGGTCTCCAGTGTTCAGCCTTCGGGCAACTCGCTTTTCCCCGATCGAGTCTACGAAAATTGTGGAGCACGCGAGGGCAAATAGGTCGAAGCAGTGTGTGCATCGGCTGTGGGTCTTCGTCGCGTACTCTCGTTCAAATACGAAGGGTTACGTTGATGGGCATGGAAGGTGTAACTCCGGTACTACGTGTATTGGTTCAACAAAAACCTTCGGATGTTCAAATCGCATCGTCGTCCTGGAAGACGCTTAACTCGGAATCACACTGTGCTGAAGTAGCGCAGCACGAGACTTTCGTAGTCGGGATCTTTAAATGAGACAAGTAAGGCGACGACGTGAAGAAGAAAAGAATCGCGTGAGAGGTGAACTGTAGGTTGAAGCTGTCTGGCTCACTGCAGCTTCTGCTTAAAAGTTCCTAGCAGACACTGCAGCAATACAATCACCTCCACCGTGCAGACGCCATGTGTACCGATCCTGCAGGATGTACCATATTGTATACTCTGTAAGCAGCGGAGCAACATCACGTCGAGTCTCTACTCACAAGGAATCTCCTAACGAGACAATTCCAAACTTCTAACAAAGCTTACCTGGTGAAGTCTTCCGCTTTCGTTTCTATTTCCTTTTCTCACTTCAGTCTCGATCAATGCTTTCTTCAAGACACTTCGGCAATCCTGGCCATCACCTGTCTTTCTTCTGCGCTTACCTTAGACGCGAAGCCTTTTAGGGGGTCCACCTTTTTTCCATTCCGGGCGACTCAATGGATGCTGGATAAAGTAGTATATGGCTTCCGGGTGATTCAACTCAATGCACTCAAGGTTTTGGACGCCTCGCGGGAATAGATTTCAATCGCTCTGCCGTATCGACGTTTTAATCGATTTCAGTCCAACAAGATTATAACGTAGCCTTTGATGCGGTGGTCTCCGTTTGTATTTCCGGCTCGCTTTGTTCGAGGGTGGCATACAAGACGGAAGCTTGGGAAAGGCGCTCGAGGGATCTCAGTGGTAGCACATCGGGTAGAATCGGAGTTTCGCGGTTGTACCATGATTACGTATAACGGGATATCTGTATAGGCGGTGAATGGCAAGGTATATGCGTTGAACCTCCGGTTGCTTTGTGTGGAATACCCGCAATAGCAAGAGAATCGAATTCACCGCAGTGGAATGTCATACTCGATTCCAAGAGGATCACCAGAGCGGAAAAGGACGTACCTTATTGTTACGGATTCGGCTATTCGCACTGTGTCGATGACTGTTCTCCCCTGATTTTCGTAAAGAGAATGACAACCGTTTATTTAGAGATAAGCAGTAAAGCGTACATGACGAGCTTGCTGACACTTTGTGAATCCCATTGGATGGTAAAATAGTGTTGTGTGAGGGAAAATGTGGAGCGAGAGCGTGGAAATTGGAACGAAGGAAGTGCATGAAGCGTTCAGCCTCATCGAAGCAGCTCCAATACATCCACTGACAAGATGGTGACATTTATTGAGAATAGGGAAAATGGCGTAAGTATTAAAATAAAAATGAAAGGTAGAACCTTGCATGTTGCTTCTTCATTATTTTCTACTTTTCGTAAATCTATCATTATGATGAATAACATTAATCAATGTTGGCTTCTTCATAGATGAAGTTTTGTAAAAAGAAAAAATTATCAGGAAGCAACGTGCAAGATTCTATTTTGCATTCGTGTTTTGAATAAATTGGAAAAACTTTAGTTCAGTAATATTTTAGTCAACAGAAATTAATTTTCAAAAATTTGTATTCCTATACATCTAAATAATATCTAACATCACTGAATATTATTTTTGTTCATACAAAACTACAGCTAGTTTTATTTAGTTTTGGAAAAAACAATTGCGACTATTAATATAATTAATTGCACAAAAATATGGCGCTATTTTTTGGATGATCAGAAATTTACAAATATCCCTAATATTAGTTCCCTTTCGTGCTTGATCGTTTTTCAGAAGATCAAATAATGTTAGTAAACAAATATATCAAATTTGAATTTATATGAAGCGAAATTAAAAAAAAAATGTTTCGTTCGAATAAATAGTAATTTTTTTAGTAAAATTATTTTAAGGGTTTTTTAAAAATGAAAACTAATTATCATGTTTTTCTCAAGAATTGCTGTTTTTTTAGAAAGCGCAGAAAATTTCCATTTAGAATACTGTAAAAAGAAAACGGTCTATTAAAATGTTCGTACCTTCCCACAACTCTAAAGCATTAGAGAAGTCAAAATTGAAAGACCTTTATTTCTATGTAGTTCAATCGAAATTTTTTTTAAGAACTCGAAAATAGGTGTATGGTGTCCTTCGTGCTAATGCTAGAAAATAGTCTCGTTCAACGAAAATGAAAAGATATCGGCTAGAAAGTGGGTTCGTTTCAGCTGAAATACGTCATACACAGTATAATGCTTGCTTGAGAATTGATGAGTTGGAAAACGTGATGAAAAGATTGTCATGAGACAAGTTCAATCGGAAAAGCTCGAAAAAGTCGGAGGACCCGCAAGAATCGGGCAAAAGAGGTAGACCGGATTGAGCGATTGAGAAAAAAAATGGTTTGGAGGAAAAAAATGTATCAGATATCGAGTATTATGGTGCGAAATGGCTGGGGATAGCGATAGTAGGGATTGGTGGGTATAAGGATAAACCTATAAGGGTGCAAGTCATTGGAAATTGAATGGGCAGAGAGGATAGGTACTAAAAGAGAGCTGCTAGATAGTCAGGGTAACCTCCCTAACTCACGTATACGGTTTCCTCGAACCATACCGTGAGGGATCATATCCACCCGCGCTACTTCAGCCAATGATATCCGCGGGGTGTGGAAGCCACGTATCTTTTTTTAGTCCTGGATTCCCGTTGAAACCCCTGAAGAGTTCGTCTTTTTAAGACCTTCAACCCCCTTCAGTCCCCAGTGATCTGGACTTATATATTATGTACTTTATCACCATTTCGCTTCCGACCGATTCCACATCCGCATTACTCTCTCACTTGCACTTCTTTCGAGCGATACGAACGTAAAGTAACACGTTGCATACCAATTTTTTGAAATGTCCCTGTCTCAAATCCGTTCAATTTTTTTTTGCTATCTCTCGGTGGCCTTTCTATATCCACGCACTTTTTTCTCGTGGTTGAAATGCGTAATGAAAGTGATCGATGGATATTTCCTGAGTCACTTTTTGCAATAGGGAAGATCACGATTAAAGCTCATTGAGCGTACATCGCTATATACACGAAGGAAAGAGAGTCAATGCTTGGCCTTTACACGTCAAATGCTTTTAAGATCTCCTCGCGAAGTTAAATCCGGATGAGCGGAAAACTTAATTCTCATCTGCTCTTCGCAACTACAGTGCCTCAATCTCCTCGCACGAGCTTTCCTGCTTTCTTGTTGTTTGGCAACTTTACCTGGCTTCTTTTGCACACTGTGTTCATGATGTTGTTTTTCTAGAGGAATTGTATTTAGAATTTATGTGGATAGTATTCGGATAGGGCTTTGTACGGATTTCAATGTTTTCGAGGGCATCGGACGCGAAATGTGAATCTTTACAGTCAGCATCACAAATCCTTACACACGAAGAAAACTGGTTAATTGGGAAAACCAATTTTTGAATGCTTGGAGCAGTAGACGTAGTTCGGTTGACATTACCAATTGGTTAATTCTACTATACAATAACTTACTTATGTCATATTTTATCATGCCCATTGATTGTCACGTATCAATTCCGTGGTTCCTACTAATACACTTTTTTTCTCCGCGCAAAATCACTTGATAAACGTTTACCACAAAATAAACTTGCCAATTATTATTTTTTAATTATGGAAACTAGCTTTTATAAAATCATGTCAGCAAATTGTACCAATTGATGGGAAAAGAAAAACGAATGAAATTGATAGAGAAAATATCGAAATATTAACTCATAAATCATTTCGAGTTTAATTAGATTTATCAAAAGTATTTAATTATAAATTGACTAGTTTCGTTAGATGCAACTAAATCCCATTTGATGAAAATCCACTCAGCGCTTTAATTTTTCACGTTGCACTGTAAATGCAGATGTCCGTTGAAGTAATTAATTGCGAAATGAATGAAAAGCACTCGGTGATATATTATTTTCATTTTCCGAAATCCAAAAGGGATAAAGGGAGCTATTGAATTAAATAATGATATACAGTAATTGACCCGATGTCGTGAGGGGAATTTTAGTAGGTATTCAGAGTTCTGTGTCGGGAGGTCGGGGGATGAGAAATATTTTCTATTATTCAAGCTCGTCCAACCCATGTACATATAGCTGATAGTTATATGCATATTGCGGCTCGGTAGTTGTTCTGCATACATATGTATATCTCATATAAAAATACGAACAGTAGTAGTGGAGCATGTAACGCTCGCGATGCCCTCTATAACGTGCGGAGGGAGGGAAAGCTTGGCGTAGCCACGCGATTGCCCACCTGAGGCTCGAATACTATATTTCCCGAGTGGCCGAGCCAACTAATTCATTTTTCTCTGCGGTACCGAGATACACCGAGTTCTCTCGGTACGTGTACTGTTGTTGTTTTTTTTTTTTTTTTGCACTTTCTCTCACAATTTTTTTCATTCTTCAATCCATACTCGCCACAGACGTCGGAATGCGGAAATCCCGAAAGTTCCTATGAAATCCGAATATACCGCGTTCGCAACACGGCACTGCCATTATCCGGATATAAAATCCCGGAATTCAGGAAATTCCTCTGGCACCACGCAACAGCCTATTCTTTTTCCCCCTCGGAACAGCCACTTCATGATGAGAACATACTACCCCTGTTACACAACTCTTACTAACCACTCGAGTCCACCGAATTACATTCAGCACGATATTCTGCAATACGCATTGTTCACCGAGACTTTTTTACCTCAACAAAAAAAAAAAAGGCCCTTGGCAGCAACCAAGTCGTATAAAGTAATTGATTAGTCCAACGCAGTACTTGGTTGGACTCATCACTGAATAAAAACTTGGTATGGATTTACCAGGTTGTTGGCTATCGCAACCGAGTTTTACTTTATTTAAAGAGACCGGCTACTTTTGGAATAATTAAATTTATTCCGGTAAAATAAGCAAAGTTGTAGTCTGTAATAGTGAAATTATGAAGCTTAATGATAACATAATATATGTACATAGATAATATATGTGGGAACGAAACATGAATAGCATATGAAATTAATAAATTGCGGATTACATTGAGTATTGTAAGTATTACGGTTTTAGTTTTTACTCGTTGGTAACCGCGATGAGCTGATCCTTTTAAATTGTCTTATTACAAGACACTGTTGAATATTAAAAATTAAGCGCAAATCAATAGTCTACATTGAAAGTACGTTTAATATCAACAAGGGATGCTATCACGTTCTGTATTAACATGTTTCAAGGAATTTGGGCTGCTTTTTCTGTCTTGTCGGTGAGTAAATTATTAATTTGTTACGATGTCTATATACATTTTTATCATAATGATGTTTGTTTTTTGTACTTTCTTATTTATTAACTACATAATATAATTTTGAGGTATTAATTAATATAATAATCTACTTTTCATATTCAGTTCATAGTAAAAAAGATAATGATACAAAATAGTTTCCTTTCTCTGATGAAAATGAAGATAAGAGGATTAAAACTTCCAGCAGATGGATAATAGGTAATAATATTCATCGGAGCTAATATTATCTAAAAAAATCATTATCAAGTTTTCACCAACAGGTGAAGTGAAAATAAGATTCACCTCCATTTAATAAACTTCATAGTATCTTTCACCAGTGTTTTTTTTTAAGGAAAAAAATTATCCTATGTTAAAAGTGGTGCTGTTTACAGAATGTTTTTTCACGTCGGAAATTCCATGGAAGTACTTACACCACTCGAGTTCACCGAATGATATTCTGCACGAAAACTGGTACTTTTGTAATCATTGTATTGGTTCCGGTAAAATGAAAAAAGCTTGTAGTCCGAAGTGAATATTTCCCAGTGGAAAAATTATCCTTTTTACCAAGCAGTAAACATTTTTATTTGCCAATGAAAATAATAAATTCTTCTGGGAAAATTGTTCCAATGGGAATTCCAGTAAAGCTGTGTAAATGGGTTGAATTACTGTTAATTTCTGTGCAAATTGGAAGAGAAGGTAATAAAATTACTGAGGCTAACAGCGAGCAGCTTAAGCTGATCGACATAATATCAGATACCGACAAAAAGATCTGGAATAGATATGATCAAGTCCGAGTATATTTTGAGGAATAATATGAAAATTGGATAGCGACATTGATGAAAGATAATGATTCTAGTGTTAAGCAACAGTGACACTAACCCAAAAAAAAAAGACCTTTGAACATAATTAGCTTACGCGGATATTCCATATATTTCGCGACATCTAATAATATAAAGCTGTTGCGGATCTTTCAGTCGACACCGATATTTATAGGCAAAAGTAAGCCATAGTGATTATATTGCGGACTTATACAGCTGCGTGTTCCAACATTATGAATAAACATGATCCGTGTAATTGCGGGGTCTCATGGGTCACGGTTTAATTGAACAACAATATTTGCACGGTTTTAATAAGCACTTTGACCCACGTTTATCAGTATATATGTAATCAGTAAGCCATAGTGAATATTTACATTAACAACCATAAAATGAAGTAAAAAAAGTATAATTAGCAGCAAAGTCCTCACATCGTATCACAATATTTTGTGCTCAACATTTTACATATTATGAACACACTGTTCAACTGTTACCTCATCTAATACCGTTACACGCATGTAATAATTAGCACAAAATCTTATTTCATTAATATAAAAAGTCAATATTACGAAAGTCTGCAAAACCGTCACAACATGTTACCCAAAATATTTTGAAATAAAATCAAATTCGTGTGGATACGAAAAATTCGAGGATATTCAAGAATTTTTCAAGGAGGGACAAAATTCAAGGACCATTCAAGGAGTTCAAGGTCCACTGGACACCATTTAAAACTGCGTTTTTTCGATATTGTACCGTAAACCCCCGTTCAACCCTCACTAAAAAAATGTATTTTTTCCCAGTGTTAAAATATACTATTTTATGCCTGCGGAGTGCTAAAAGCATGCGAGAAAATGGGTTTTACGCATCAGTGCTTGAAGACTGTCTCATTGTTTCTCACACCTAGCCAAAAATGGCACCTTGGACATACGCTACTAGCACAAACAGAGGCATTTCTCCTTCATGTGCTTAAAAACGGAGGTTTCAAGCGAAATTTGTTAGGTTGTGGGTTACAGAAGCTCCTTAACGCTGTCGCCAAAGGGTGAGTCCGCCAATTAATGGGCGGAGGCTAGAATAATTAGGCGAGAACCGCAAGGGGTATTAGACCTCGCACAACGTAATCTGCCATTGGTTTAAAACAACTCGCTGTGTACAGCTGCTGGGCAACAGCTTGCATTCGGTCCAGACCGGATATACTGTGTGCATATACCGCCATATAAACGCATACGAACAATGGAATACTCGCAAGTGTCTTTATAATATGTATGCATTATGTATACGTTCAAGTGTAATTCGTGTACGTATACACAGCATGCACGACTTCATATAGTTGCTACCAAGACACTATAGTAATAGTGACATATGCCCAACGTGCTAGTTACATTTTACACATGTGAGCAGAATTCTCTTGCGGTTGCTCTATGTGCGGTTCCGACCGTTTTTACACCGGCGTTTGTATTGGATAGCCAACTAATAGTATATACGGGATATTCCAGGTCAAGTCGATCTTGCTGTGTGCTGTATATTATTTTTTCAACAGTATATTGCAGAGCAGAATTAAAAGACACTTGACAATAATTTTAACATTTAAAAAATAAAAACTCTTCGGTGGTGATGGCTTTTATGATATTTGAATTTAATTTAGACACATGTAGACGTTATTAATATTTTCGATAACTCGATCTACCTAGTCTTATCATTCAAATGCTACGAGCTACACTGAGAATAAAATCTACTTGAAATTTAATGTACATGTAACGGGACTTTTTGGTGCGTGAACTGGTATACTGAATTTACTTTGCAAGTCGATGTCGAATTTATTTTTGGTAAAGCAATTTAAATATTTTGCTTCAATTTAGCTTTGGAAATACTCTAATATTCAGAATTTTATCTCATTTCATTCGAAAAATACCTTTATGTGCTTATGTATAAAAACTTTTAGTATTTTCTAACAGTGCAGTCAAATATAAATTTATTATCTGTACATATCACAATAATGAAGTCTCTCTGTCTGTCTGTCTGTCTGCGGAGTGTCTGAGTGCCCGTGTTGAACTCACGAACAGTCACATCAATTTACATGCTGTTATCCCCAATGGAATATGAGATATCTCAGGGAAGTTTTAGGCTGCATAGAAATTTTAGTCTTTGTCTAAGCATACACTTAAGATGTCTGAAAAAAAATATTGCACTCCACGGAAATATTTGTGCTGTGTCAATAATATCGACAATTTCTGCAATCTAATAGTAGTATCATAATGTTTTTATCTAGACAGTTCAATCTCCCAATTTGTTATCTCAGAAATAAATTCTGTACGATTTTTTTTTCATGTTACTGATAATCAGGAATTAATTCAAAAAATGTAGTTTTTCCCGCGCCACGGTTACATTGAATGTCCTCTATGAACTCAATACCTATTCACCTGTACACAAACGAGCCGTATACGTATTCAATTCAATGTATTCCATACTAATAGTTGGGGGTATTGCTTTATGCACCACACCTACAGACCAAATAGGTTCTAGAGTCTCGCTTTGGTTTGGAATTTATTCGGGTGGTGGTGATTATCTTAATGAACGGTGGGCGGTACAGTCGCGGTAGTTCGCTCTGTACAACTCTGCTGCAGCAGCAGGAGGTTAAACCCTCATCACCCTATGCAGTTGCAGCAAACTCCACTACAATATTCCATTCGTGCAGAGTCGGCCTCACCAGCGGCACATTCTATACGCTGTGTCCCACCGCCGAAAGTCGTTTTGTCCTCTGTCGGTGATTTAATTCTGGCTCGTCCAGACACGCGCATGAGACGCCCGGAAATCTTAATAATTTCTTTATCTCGAGACCCGACTTGAAATTCTTAGCCTTAAGGGGACCGAGCCACCTAAAAATCATAAAAGTTGAACTGATATCGGAATGAATAACTCAAATTCGTATTAACTAAACCGTGTAGTCATTGGAAAAATCTATCAAAAAATTTAATATACAAGTGTAGATAAAATAAGGATGCAAAGTAGAACTTTGCACATTGCTCTCTGATTAAATGACATTTTTCGCAAGGTTTCTCTATAAGGAAGTTGCTCGATTTTATTTTTGGCTTCTTCATTGAGGAAGCTTTGCAAAAGATGGAAATTATTGACCGAGGAATGTGCAAAGGTCTAAATACGTTGAGAGATTTCTATAAAATTTATAGATATATAAGTTACTATTAGATAAATGCTTGGCTTTTTATCACAGGCACACATATACATACATACACGCTGACAATTGTTCTAAACTTGTTTCCGCAACGTGTCAGATCATTATAAATGTTCTGAAATAAAATCTCGAAAACTTTTTATGATGACAAGAGAGTATTTTCATTTGAACAATTTACTCTAAATGTATACTAATTTCATGTCAAAGTTATATATCAATATTTATTTATTAAGTTATACATAAAAATTACCATATTCAGTGTTTCCATAGCAACGGACTACAGCTAGGCATACATACTTTATCCAAAATATTTTATTAATCAAAACCAAATGCGCAATATGCTTTGGTATTCAAATGCACGCAAACCCACAGCATATTCGGTTTTCGTTTTCATTAAAAATTTTACACAAATTCGCAATATCGCTGTCGATTAATTCAATGGACGCTAATTGACTTGTACGTTTGGTTGATTGAGTTGATATAAATTTTCGATGTTATTTATGGATAAAACCACAGGTCTCGCTTTAATGAAGATTCGTTATGAAATGTCCGTGTATTGTTAACTTGGTTATTGTTACATGCGTTCCCCATTATACATATTGTTAAATCATTGGATAACTTGCAGTTTATTAGTATAATTAATATATGTAATTAAAATTTGAAAATATCAAAACTAAGATTCCTTTCACTATTAAAATTTATTTATATTGAGTTTATTACTATAATGAACTACTCTAATTGTGTGCCAAATTTCAACGGACGAAATTCGACGATTTTTTTATGTCATATGATCGGTGGTTAAGCAAATAGCTTATTAGTTGCCCTAATTACCGACCACGTCAAATTTAGCTCACGGCCTATTTTTAAGGAATCTCTCATATCATTAATAACTAAGTTCGGAATGCCGTCGATAAAATTAGGTGATAATTGAATGGTTTATTAATTATTTTAAATAAATATAACGAACCGTAGATGAAGCTTCGCCGCGCAGGTCGTTCAAACGTTTCAACAATCTATATTATATCTATGTCACCCTGCGGGCAGGGTGACCACGCTGCGTAACTCGTCTGCATTTTACTTTTTGTATTCAACTCTGTACACTTTTTTTTCTTTTATGACCTATTATTTTTCTTGCACTTGGCGTTGCTTAGCGCTTAAAGGAGTATCTTCCAGGGTCAATAAAAATTACTCCTACTACAATAATTCCAAGATCATTATTGAAATAACGCGATCACTTTATGTACATACGAATTTAAAATCGAAGCTGGATTTATTATCTCACGATCAATTGTTACTGCTTGTGTCATTCATAAGTTCTAACCTTCTAATGTGCAAATCAAAAGGTAAACGGTAATGGAGATATACTTGGCCGAAATTGGAAACAGATGGTTGATGAGAGGACACTGAAAAGCGACGACCTGGTATTAGTCACGTTTGCTATTCAGACGTAGTTGACTTGGATAGGCCACACAACGAATTTTATTCTCATTCTAACTAAGATAGTTGAGAGTTTTACTAGTAGTTGGCCCAACTAATGACTTAAAATTAGTTGGAACCACGATGCACAGCTAACTAACCAAAAATAGTTGATCCAACAATTTTTTTCACCCCCGCAACCAAATCGTTTTTTCCGTGTGCTTAAATATCATGTGCCGAATGCATTATCCCTATCGGGTCTGTGTTGAGGGAATTTTAAATACGGACATTTACTTTATTATTCCCGTGAATTTTCATAGTCCCTCTATGAGATTTTAAAGGCTGCAAATCTTGATTACTCTCAAGTAAATTCATTCTGCATAGGTACTCATACATGATATTCATCCCGAGTTGTGCGATCCCTGTAGTTACGCAGTTCAGTGTACCATCGCAGCCTCAACCCCTCCGGGCTGTTGGTTCGGCACGAGGTTTGCGTTCTCTCGAATCTATGTACTCGTTACGATACCAGCGTTGTAACGCAAAAGCTCGCCTAGAGGGTATTCGTGGATTTCCTTTCCGTATATACGAACGTACACATACGCACGAAGAGCGACGCGGTGTACTTCGATTTACTGTAGTTAGTACACGAAGTTCAAAGACCCAAGGTTTATTTTTATCCGCAATTCATCGCGTGCGGAATATAATTGGAAAAATTGCAATTGAAAAATCTGTGTCTATTACGAACGTTGCAAACCAATTTCAAGTCATATTTTTTTTTTTTTTGTTCCGTGGAAATACTTCCAACGAATAAAAAAGTACTTGCATCTAAATGTACAAGCACGTGAAGTTTTCGTAAATAAGCTGGAAAACTGAACTAGTGCGATAAAAAACAAATGTACAATATGCGCGAAACAACGAAGGAATCGCATTGTTACAAGACGTAAAAAGTAGGCTCAGTAATACCAACCTCAATTACGGTGCGACATATAAACAGTCGACGTTAGTCTTTTCAAAGTAACGTTGGCACAACAATCGAATATGTAATCTCACAATTCTTAATTCGTAAAACTAGAGAATAAAGAAATAACATTCCGTATCGACAGCTTGCACAGTGATTAAAAAGAGAATATAGAGCAGTATGCACTGTAAATTTCAATTTTTTCTGTCATGCACATTGACGTTTATAGTAACGCGTTGTTATAATAGTTTATAATATTAGCATAACCTGCTGATGCCTCCTTAATGTGAGTTGAATTCTAACACATTTAAAATTTGTTCAATTATGACACGTGTTCAACTGAACCACGAAAAATGATTCTCAAACAAACAAACTTTTTGGTGCTCTCAAAATGTTAATCCGTACGCAGTTCATTAAGTAATTCTCTAGGAACTTTCAGCGAAACCTCTTGGTACGTTCAATAATGAAACAGTTGAGTATGTGACATACGTAATGCATTATAGACGCGTGAAAGCCTGGTGGATTTTGTTTTCAACGAGGCTATATAGCTAAGCCAACTTGCAAAGAGGGATTATCTGTGGTTGAGCGAGAGATAGAGAAGAGCGGCGATGGGAAATAGACGTCGAGATTTTCGTTGGCTCAATCCTGTATAGAGATATCGAACGAGCATCCAGCTTACTATACTAAAATCGGAGTGAAATGGTGGGCGACACTGGAGTGAGGGGAACGATTATCGATTATGAAATTGCATCGGATAAAATAAAACGGGGAGAGGGAGGGAATGAGTGAGAGAGAGAGAGAAAGGGAGAGTGAGTCGGTGGCTGGTCGTTCACTAACCGTTTCCGGATGCGCCAGAGCCACTGGTGTCCGTACGTGAACGACTGTGTGTGTCTGTCTGGACCGGTGTTGGTTTTCCGATTACGGTACGTATCTCGTTGACGCCCCAAGCCCCTCTCCTCCTCTTTCTCTTTCGGTCCGTGTCCACCAGCCCTCCTCCGCCCATAACTTCATCCTCTAGCTGCTACGTGATCCGGGCGCAACGTTCTCCACCTCACTCGGCCACCTCTGTCCCATCACCACAACTCGGACATTCCCCGATAGTCGCCGCAAAAGCCTCCGCCATCCCCACGCATTACCCCTATCATTATTGTTTGATTATCCGCGCAATTCGACCGAAAGGATTGTTACTAAACCGCTAGCTTTTGGACTTTTATGCATACTGAGTATGTTCATATTGCTTTCGAGAATGCAGACGAATATTTTGTAATTAGGATCATTACAGTTTATCCCCAATGCACCTGTCCATTATACGACTTTCCAACGATATATGTGTTGGAATTTCAAAACGAATCGGAATAAATGAATTAGCATCCTTCTAGAGGAATGTAATTCATTTGTTTATGGGTTTATGGGTTTTTGAGGGTAAGTGAGTATGCGCAATGAATAACAATGGGAATTATAAAAACGCCTTGGTATTTTATTGTTACGTATATAACGATCAGGGATTACAGGAATATATGGGATGGTATTTGACAGACGAACAGATGATAGTGTTGATGATGAAGTTAATTTGAGTTCAAAATTGAGGAGGGTTGACAAATTACCGTCGGGTTAATTAAAAGTATAGAAATGAATAATATCCGCCCCACAGCAAAATATAGGTTATTGATTTATGCGAATGTAAAAATATTATTCGCTACTTATTCGTCCCCGTCGCTTTCGCCATGGGGAAAATGGTGCAAGGAAATTTTTTTTGCTGGTCGAGCTCCACATTGACAGCTAATTCGATTTTCTGTTGGATTGAGAATCATTTTGCTAGGTTAGAAAATATTTCTCCTGAACTTATACATAATGAACTAGGCTAATTATTTGTAACTAATTTTTGTATCCCGTGTGTCTTACGGAAAATATTTTCATAATTCTGAGCCTCTCCAATGAAAAATAATAACAATTACTCGCTAGTAATTGTTAATTTAATCAATTAATGGTTGCCTGGACTACAAACATCATCATTATAGTAAATATGTTTTTAGCGAATCTATATAGAGAAATTACAATTTTAATTAATACGTATCGACATACAAATTTGAAAGAATATTGAAAAACGGGGAAAGGATTGTAAAATGTATGTGAAAAATAATAGGTTCTCGTTGTAATTAACACAGGTCCAAGGACTAAATCGCTGCCAACTCCGACGTATTAAATTTTTTTTCGATGCTCGTAATTGAATCAGGTATAAGTACTTGTAATCTGGTCTTATCTTACTATAGTTGAAATCATAATGAATTCGTATTTTTTTAATCGCATTACTTTTACATTTACTTGCTGAGAAGTATTACAAGATATTGAGAACCAAAAACCGCTCGGTGGTCGTTGTAAGGACTGTCATCCGAAAACTGACATATGACTGCCGACAGATTTAAATGTCAAGAGGTTAGGGCCGAATATGTCAAATTTGTGCGGAGTTTTGCAATGTGTCGATAGATTACGTTTAAATTTAAGATTCGAAGCCGAATAACTATATTACGACCTTTCTAGATATATCAACGATGAGCAATATATTCGACAGAGTCGATAACTTTCGAGGTGACGTTGATAGGTGACAGATTGAAAAATAAAAGACTACCGAAATCGAGCGCGAGCGTAGGAGCGTTCATATTTAAAGACTCCAGAGTTTATCATATATAATGGGTTTAGGGGGTCTTGGCCGACTTGGAAAATACCCGAGCTTGGAGGCCTATGAGGGAGTTAAAAATATCCGAGGTTAGGGACCCGTGAGGGACTTGAAGAAATCGAAACCTATATCCCTATGACCTCCACGGCGATGGCGTTGAGATTTTTTTTATAATACAGATACAATTTACCATTGTTGTCATCATGATATTTGCGCTAAAATGATGCAAATTCTACCAAGTAGTTACTGTAACTATCAAATAGTTACTGTCATTGGTCAGTAGTTACTGTTATTACCAAGTATTTACTGTAACTATCAAATAGTTACTATAACTATGAAAAAAGTTGCATGATCTAAGAAATAATAGTTATTAGTTTGTAGTTGATCGTACTGTCACGATTTCTCTGAGTGTATTCCTCACACACCTCTGTGTCTTTCGTTTGTCACGCGTTTCTCGCTCTCGTACGTGCATTCGTCGCTTATTTGTACTAGGTGACGGTCTGCCGGAGTTGACGGACCGCTGGAACCATACGCAGGATTAATTACCAGCAACACGTTGCAATCACTCATACTCTCTTTCCGTGCAATACGGATATGTAACATATTTCAAGCTCCAATGTGACATGTTCATATACGGTGTACTATTTATTGTAGACATATTTACTTTTAGTTTCAACAGTAAACTTTTACTGCTATAAACATGTTGCATACTATATTTGTTTATTTGTTTTTGTCGAAAAGGCAAAATATTGAAATATTGAAAACAGCAAATCAACTAAAATTTGCACTCCTTCTTCATCATTATGCTCCAATGATTAAATAAATGTTATACTGTACTAAAATAGAAAATTTTTAAGTTTAATCGATAATTCGTATTATGTACTTTCAGAAATTCCGATTGGTTCAGCCAGCGAAAATTTTAGATGGATTTTTGTTAACCTGTTATTAAAATTTTTTGATGGTCGGTCCAAGAGGAATTATTTTTAAATTAACTTAACTGATGAAATCGTCGACAATCCTCTACAATTTTGAATTCTTGTAAATTTAGCATATATGCATCTGGGTGATTATTCTAAATGTAATTTTCTAAATATTCACGATAAATAAAGAAGGATAATTCAATCCGATGGAAGTCAGTACGTGATTATAAATTTTCTTTTTACGTATGAGATCTCAAAAAGGGAGTAAAAATGTTGGAAAAAGTGAAGAGTAAAAATGTCTGTAGATTATACTCACTTTATCCTATTGTAGACGAGCAGCTCGGCGATTTCGCGACCAAGTCTCGAGTACAGTGTCTCAACGAAGACGAGAACCTTCGGATCAATCCTAAGACGTGCCTCGCTCCGATGATCCGGTGCTGCCGGTAATCTCGTGGCTCCTCGCAATGTCGAGCATCTTATCGACGGTTCGGGTCTGGTGTCACGGTGTATGAGGCTGGAAGCACAAGTAAAAAGGACGTTCTATACTGTATGATCTTGATAAAACAATATATCGATTTTTCCAAGTATGAGGTGCACCGATATCTCGACAGCAGTTATGGTAACACGAAAGACACGTCTTCGCACGATGAAAAGATATTTTCATAACGAATATATTCTTCGATATAGAAAAGATTCAATGATCCTGTGATATTTATGAAAACCATTGCAGAGTTGAACTTTATGTTTATTATTATGCTACGGAAAACTATGTTGATCAGCGTCAGCTTTTTGACAGGAAAAAATTTGTGAAATCTGGAAAAAAAATTACCAGTTTTTGACACCTATTTTCTAACGTGAACTAATTTAACATCTTCCTGTTATCATTTGTAAATTTATGCAGGATAATGGTGAATATGAGCTCCTTAAAAGTTTTGGCGTATATTCTCTATTTTTAGAAATGGATTTTACTATGGTATGGTAGAAATTGGTTTTGGAGAATGTACACAATAAAGGTCAGGAATTAACATTTTTTTAAGATCTTTTTTCACGATCTTTTTTTTTAAGGTATCTTATAATAATATGTATACATGTAATAATATAAAAATTAAGTTAAGCACATTATCCGTATTGTAAAACATTTGTGATCGATCATGATCGCACTACGTTATTATGCATATCCTGCGATGAGCATAACTTATAATTTTCGGTGTAAGCAGCGAAACGAACTGAACGTCGTACATTTTGCTATCGCCGTACGGCACGAGCTTTGCTTCAACCCTTAACTTTCGTTACCCTTCGAGTCCACCTAAATCGATCACAAAGCCAGTAAAAATTTCTCATATGTTGGCGCGTTTAAAATCTGTTGCAAGTGACGCTAGATGGGTTAACATTATCATTACGTGTACATGCAAACTGGAGGTCAATATAATAAACCTGTTACAATGGTAATCTGTTTCTGTTTATTGAGAGAGTATCATATTTGACCCTAGTTTGTGATGCAAACTTACATGAGCAATAAGTTTTCTAAGAAATATACATGGAGACATGAATGGATGACCTAACAGGTTATCTACACGTCAGATAATAGCTATCGCGATTGAAAAGATTGGATTTTAATGAAATTCCTCATTTCGCTGAACCTAACAGTATATTGGCAGTATCAGGGATGAATGCGAATAATTAATAGGATTCAATAGAAAAATCGAATTTCCTTTTTACCTTTAGGGGTATAAAAGATTTTTTACCACTTGACGTCTTACCACCACCGCGTTTTTTTATTATATCTATATGTGATGCAGTGATTAAGTATGACGAGGGTAAAATTGACGGATGCACGGATAA
Source organism: Tromatobia lineatoria (assembly GCA_949699805.1). Classification (NCBI taxonomy): domain Eukaryota; kingdom Metazoa; phylum Arthropoda; class Insecta; order Hymenoptera; family Ichneumonidae; genus Tromatobia; species Tromatobia lineatoria. Next base: position 23,366,617 of record OX453036.1, read on the forward strand.
GAGGGTTTTATCGGTTGGTGGGAACGTGCTCGACCGCCAGAGGAACCGTCCAAGTATCAGCGCGACTGCCCAACCGGTTAATCGATACGACGGAGGATAAGAAAAATGATCGGAAACTCTCTTGAGGCAATTGCTACTTGGGGGCTACGCGATGCCATGTGCTTCTTGAGAAATGAACCATCGGGGCATACTGATAACCTCCATACCACAGCTGCACCACCTTCGACATCTCCGCGTGTCTTATCAAGCGTTCTACCGATAAATCTGATGGTGAAATGAAAAACTCTCTTCTGCCTTTCAATTATGGCCTGGAGAGATATAAGGACTAATATTAACCCTCGAGAAATCTTGAGTCGCATTAGTGAATGGATGAACGGATATAAACGCCTCGGGTATGAATCGAACATTGAATTCTTTTCTGACGCGATAAAGGTGACATATTGGATGATCCTGTAGAGTGTTCTTAAGTCCCAATTAATCAAAGTAATAAATCTAACTGAAAATATTAAGAAAAAAGTGGTCGCACTTATTAAGTTCACGTATCATGTTTTCATCACTGAATTTTGTTGGTATGAAATTATAATTATAAAAACAATTGTATTTCTCAACTAAGATTCTGGCCAGGATTATGATTTCGTTATATTATATTTTACGTCCTTTTTATTGAGTTTTGAAAGCTTAAAGATTCGTGAATGACTAATTATTTACGAAAATTAATTTACTCAAAATGGATATGCGTCAGCTTTTATGGAAAGCAAACTCTTCTCATAAAAGAATCTGTATAAACTTTTATAAGTATAAGAACTTCAGCACGATATAAAAGTATTTTAACTGCAGTTGGGGGAAAAGGAATATTTTTCTTAGAAATTTTGAATTTTAATTGAAATTATTTTATAGAAAATTCAATCACAGGAAGTAACGTTGCTGATCTACCGGTAGACCAAATATTAGCTTGACCGTTAAAGGCTTTCTTGAGATATAGTCGTTGGAAATTTGCGAGCCTATCGATCGAGCAGAAATAAAAAAACTCACTCGATTAAGCTCTGAACAACTTTTTACAGGTCACCCTTTTCACAAGACTTTTTTGACAGTCATGTGCTAGATTTATATGGGGCAGCGCATCGAAATAAAGATCTATTTTTAAATGTATAAATGAATATACCTAAATAAATACCTTAAATGTACACCCTAATATATATTCAAACTCTAATAATATAATGACATTAGTTTTACGCACATTTTAGAATATTCATCCCTACATATTCCAGTATCTTTTCCAAATACAGTCATTCGAATTCCAAAATAAGCGCAATTGCGCTTGGAGTGTGAACAGTAATCTTCGTGGGTACTTGTCTCGCACGAAAATTTACTCCTGCTATTCCAAGAGGATGCAGTATTTTTGGTTTTATTTCCGAAATTCAATAGACTTCAATTTTGAAATGAGCATAATTGCACTTGAAATATAAAAAATGATCTGAACTTGTACGTGTTTTTAAAAAAATGGATTAAATGTTGAAATTATAATATCCATTTTTTCGCGCTTCTATTGAAACACATGGATACCTTTTCAGCTGTCGACAGAATACTTAATCCTGGTGTTCCAAGAGTATGCAGTATTTTTGTTTTTATTTCTCTTCATTTGTATATACATATAGTGTGTACTGCAAGCGCGAACACGATTTAAAACACGAGCTCACCGAGTACTGCTTTCACTGCAGCAATACACTGGAGAGTGTAGAACAATTTGGAGCGTGAGTTTTCTGGAAAACGCTGGTGAATGTCGAGCTTCGAGTGGGCGCTTTTATACGGTACTCTACGTGTACGGTACTTTATACAGGCCATATATACAAACGTATCTATAGCAACAAGCTTGACCAGCATCGCATCTCTCACCCTCTCCCTCTTCGCCAATGGTAACGTTAACGGAACTGCACCGAGTACGCAGTGCAGGTTTTTTTCGAGACCTCTTTTAATCTTCGATTCAGTCGGTCGCATTTTCAGTTTTCTCGATTATACCAGTCTGTGGGTGGAAAACTCGAGCTATGTTCCCGAGCATATAGCCATTTGGATTTCGCGAGTGAAAGAGAAAAATATGTATGACCGATGCACAGTTGCGTAGCTTGGAATCATCCCTTTTCGGAGTTGAGTCAAAGGGTCTGAGCGAAATATGTCCAGTGCTTCGTCGCCGTTGTGCCAAAGGCTTTAGACTTTCGAAGCACTATTTTTGCCAACGCTTTTTCCGTACCTCCGAAACTGCATGCGCCGTGCAGTCGCTAGGGTTTGGTGCCAGCTCAAAAGCATCTATAAATATACGAAGTCCGCCTGCAGGTAGGTGAAAAAAGTGCCCCTTCGGGAGCCAACCTGCTCGTCCTCTGCAAGGTTTTAATATTGATATCCCACTATGCTGCAAAAGCGACGTCGCTATGTAGGAATTATATGTTGCTACACGTAGCTCGAATACATTTTTATTTACTACTGGATTCCGCATATATCTTAAAATACTTTTTTTTTTATACTGGCTCCTGTATACATAGACTCTGAATACATTCTTGTTAGGTGGTCGGTGCTATCCTGCATAATAAATAGAAATTTTTTTTTCTAGTAACAATTTTAAACCAGGCTTTGATATCTTTTGGCTATCAAATAAAATGACAGCTCTTGGAAAATTATTTAAGGTAATAAAGAAGCCTGAGCTAGAAAATAAACCTTGCATGTTGCTTGCTGTCTGTTTTTTGGGTTTCGTAAAGATACCTCACTTTGAAACTGTGTAAGAATCTGTATTAGTTTTTTTTGGCAAGCTCCACTATTTCATGCCATTGAATCGCGGATTGAGTCATTGCCATTAAATTTAACACGGTTTATTTCGGCATTTTCAATCCGGCATTTTTTTCTGTATAATTTTTCTTGATTGTTTCTCGATCCAACCAAGCACTGGTTAAATCAACTAAGTTATTGATCAAACCAACCATTTCATTGGTTCAACCAACCAAGTTTTTGGTTGAGCCAGCCAATTCGTAGGTGATGCTTCAACTAAGCCTTTTTTCTGTGTAGCTATATGGATTTGCGATAGCTTCAACGAAGCCTAAGGAATCTATTTTGTACTGTATGATACGGAAATAAAGTATTTGGCACAACCACTTCTTTATGATTTCGTTATAGATAAGTAGCGACAATCGCTTTTTTGATTTCTGAAATTAATAAATGGCTTGTGCAACTCATATGCAGCGAAACCATAAAGCGTAGTTGTACCAAAAGAATGATTCTCTCTGAAAATATTTGTTTCAAAATAGATTTAGGCAGTCATGGTCTTCTCCACTGTCTTGAAGCCATATTACTCTAATGTAATGAAAAAGCCATGATCCAGAACTAGTTCTTCATCTATATAAAGCTGTCGTAGAGATTGTAAGAGATGTTTTTGTCTATTAATAGACGCCATTAGCCATATGGCCGCGGGATTCTCAACTAGTTCTGCGTTTCATGTCTTTGATGATTCGGATATGTGCGTACTCCAATTCATTTTTATCGTTTTTTTTTATTTACAATAATTATCATGACTGTATTTGTCTGGATCGTGTATCAAATAGACAAACGTGGTTGGTTAATTTCCTTTAATCAAATTAATTCACTTAATTTCATTCGACGAATATTAATATATTCGCAAATGGTAGATTTATATTACGGGTCTTTACCCGCGCTAGAAATCTGACCGGAGATACACGGTTAAAAATTCAATGTAATCAAATGTAAAGCTCAATTGGTTCGGAATTTTTGATTGCGTTGGCAATTAAGATAGCAATATTAAAACTTTCTGTCGCGTGAAATTGCCACGAGCGATTTCGTTATATTCATTCTCGTGTCAACTGCTCGGTGTCAATCACTTGTACGTCGTACGAAATGAGTGGACAGTAAATCTGTATGATTGCCGATTCGCATTGAACGTCCGTTTTATCTCATTGTTCGTGTGTGGATTCAGTGGATTATACATAAATAGATTGAAAACCAATTACGATCGCGTGTGTGAATTTATTCCAAAACGTATTCATGTGCATATTTTTCGATCTCGATATGACTATGGAAGTAGTACAATTTTAATTAGGTTTTATTGTATGCGACGATTGCCGATCAAGTTTTATTTTGATGGAATTTTTTGCGGAGCACATCTCCGATGTGAGACCGTGATCGCTAGATTCAAGAGTGTGAAACTGAAGCCTCATTCAAATTACACTAATACGAACCTTTACAAGTGTCGATTGTAGCTGCTTAATAAATCTATCTAATAAATTAAACAAATTCTTCAATCATAGTGGTAGAGTTAATAGAGGTTAAGTTAAGAGAGGGTTAACTGTACTGTATTAATATGAGTGGCTGCCGACAACGGCCACTAGGCTATTGGGTCTATAAGAAATACGGAAGAAAATGTTGGGGAATAAAACATACGGAAGAAAACATCCTAATACCAGCTTATTTATAAATTTGAAATCAGAGCTTTTTGTCAAAACGCCCTGCAATAAAAATTCCTACTCTCATCCTATAATTCACTCTTCCGCAGACGAAACAAGACATCGAACACTATCATTTCTTTACCGGTTTGGTCTGAAAGCTGTGACAAATTGTAAATTTTACTTTTTACATCACAGCTCACATTATTTTGATGCACTATATGTCTTTATAAAATTGCAGAATTGAGATGCTTGACATGTACTCAATGAGGGTCGAATGTAGCATTTTTTCAAAGGCTAGTTTTTTTTCTTATGACTGTTTTTAGGTGACTCAGCTCTCAACACAATTTGCTCTACACTGTTTGTTGTCACTACAATTAGTGGGGACTTTTATGATCACCGTTTCGCTCACGATTTTAGCACCGCATTTTAAACTGTGCAAGCCCTTAAAATCCATCTTTAATATACATCGTATTTCATTGGTAAGGTAAATGATAATCAGTGGTAGGGTAAAATTTCGTGGAAACTCGTTTACTTGTGTGCAATAAACTAAGGGTGAAATGTAGTTCGGAGATTGGGAGAGTTTCTCTGTTCCCTTTTCCCAGAAACGTCCGGAATGCGAATAAATCGACCTCTTGAACAATGGAGGAGTTTTTCGTTGGCGCGAGGATAAATTCCTCCCTGGTTGTAGAGGGATTGGTACATGAATCATCTGCTCGTCGCGATAAATTCTTCTGTATTGCACTAGTAGAGTTAGGTGCCGGATTTTATTAATGCTCGTATTATAGATAACGACACTCATGCTAAAAGTTCTTGAAACTGTGGTACGCTTCATGCAAGAGGACCGGATGCTGCTGATTCATTGTATACAATGTATCCGTGAAAAAAAAAAAAATAACCACCGAGTCGCAGCAAATTGTTTGCCGGGTTAATTAATTTTTCGCTGCCACAGTAAATTGTTTGAACGTTCAGAAAACAAATAAGTTACAGTTAGAACAAAAAAGTACCGTAAGACCTGTAGGGAAAAATTAAAGTTTGCTTTGTTGTTACTCAGTGAATTATATTTTCCATCGATTGTAAAATTGTGCCCCTTCATCTGTCATACTCTACCTCACTAGCGGGGCACAATGTGCCATGTCGCTAATTATTTTAGAGCGCATTATTTTGATATCATCAACACTTCTTAACTATCCATAGCAGCTTTTTCGTGTACACCCAAAGATTTAAAGATATCAATTGCCATTGGAATTTATTCGTAACACTGTGCTAAAAACTTTGAAAAATTGCAAGAATTGTGACACGGTACCTCACTCTCTCTTTATTTGAGATAATGATGCGTCTGGAGTCTCAACTTCACAAGATTTTTGAATCGATAAAACCCTCGTACTCATTGGTGAGGTTGAGTCAACCTCCTTATCCGAATTGCCGTATCTAATCTCCTAAAGAGTCAGCCAAAATTTTTTTGATACCATTATATTTTTTCAGTGCACTTAAAGTAACAAACCGTGCTACGTAAAATTATCGTTGCCGGAATAACAAGTATGGTATCAGAATAGTCAAATAAATCACGTTTCATCCCAATTATGACCTTATGATATCGAAACTCCATGTATCTGTGATGGCAAATGAATTGTCGGTTCGAAATAGTAGCTAATCGGAATTATAGGAAAATCATGGACATCATAGAATAGACTGTGTGAACACTGCTAGTGTAAACAACCACATAAGTAGTTATGGCAATCGCTTGCCAATATTGATGTGGGCAGCCCATTATCGGAATGACCTAACGGCAATATATTGCTCCGGATACAATATTTTGGGGCATTGATGGACTTGATGGTTTTGGAAGCATTCGATGCTATTCAATTTCTGTGATATGTTTCGATGAATATCCCAATTAGAACTGTATCGGTCATCGATGTGTGATTAGCTCATTGCAATACAGACCTGGTTATGTAAACCCCAATAAAATGTCATTAAATTAATTGGTCAAATGTATTGATAAATACTATAATATTGTTTACTCCATTCACTCAACATATACGTTCCAGAGTCGAAAGGACTTAATAACAAATATTATGAAATGTTAAAAAATAGTTTACGATTTCAGAGTTTATAATAACGAGATTCAAAACACTTTTTTACGTTGCATGCCTTAATAATTTCCTTCGCTCCTTGAACATATTTTCTTTACGATATATGAATCAATTTAATAGACGCATAAAATATAAAATAAGTTCAAGAACGAAAGAAAAACTTTGCACATTGTTTCCTTATGATTTGTTGCTTTTTACAAAGTTACCTCAGCGAGGAAATATGTCAACCGATGTCGGCTTTTTCATAAAGGGAGCTATATAAAAAGCAGTAATTAATGAAGAAGGAATGTGCAAGGTCCTACTCTGCATCCTCGTTTCAAATAAGTAGATGAACGTGGCTACTTTTTATTTTGTTAACATACTAAATTTGGAATTAATATCTCAAGTTTTCCAAAAATTAATTGATAAAGTTATATTTTTATTAATGCAAAATTTCACAAAATTAAAATTGTTGACTTTTCGTCACCAATAATATATCTATCATGGCTGAATATTAATCTGTTTACATACTAACTTTGAGCTTTATAACTCGGATAAGATTTTGACAAAGTTGATGCTTTATCGTCTTTTTTATTTATTTTACTTCGAAAAAAATTTGGGAAAAAAAATGCGAGGACCACCTTCGCTTTGAGATTAAAAACTTGTATGTCTGATGTGTTTCCATATTTTGGCTGACATCACTTTCGTTTGATAAAATTGTAACATATTTAAATTCAAAAAAAAAAATCTGAAAAAAGTTCTGCCCGTCCCAACTCTGAAGGGTTGAAGTTGGGACAATAACACAAATAATTGTGGACAAACACCGACCGAAGGGTCGAGGGTCAAACGCAAGTCGAAACCATCGGGGAAATCCAACATATATGATGAGTCGTTTCTGTGCGCACGTAACGAACTAACAATCTATGTGGGTTTGCTAGCTGATGCTGAGCAAGCTTTTCGCGCTTCGAATGTGCTCAGAGCGTAACAGAAAGGGCGTTTGGAACTAGCGCGTTAGTAGATGGAGATCGTACGTGGTCAAGCGGACCACACGAGCGGTGTTGGCCGCGTTCTGTCTCGGTTAATACCACATCATGGTTGCCAGGTAAATCGCAAATGTACTTGGACTCCGTTGTAGCGAATGTACTGTGTACATACAACAAATCATATGCACTAGTAAATATATTTGAGGTGTTTCACACGAATTCGAAATTTTTTATCTGCAACCGTGTTTGATGTACAATCGATTTTCTTAAATTTCCAATTTATTCCTAATACTTATCTTGGAAAATATGGAATTAAAAAAAAATATACTAGGTAAAAGTAGTTGTTTTGCACGGAGTTTGAAGAATTTTTTCTAGATATTTAATAATGAGTTCGTGTGAGATATCTTGAAAAATTCATTCAAAACAACAACTTTTCGCATACATTTTTGGAAATTCCATATTTTCTAAGATTCAGCCATTTGAAAAAAAATAGACCTTTTTTTAAATCCGAACGCGGCTGTGGATAACAATTTGAAAAACAATTACATACTTGCCTTTCATTCAACCTTAAATGATAATGACGTTTCAAAAAAATATTACAGAGGGTCGAAAATGTGACTTGTTTGATTTTGCGTGGAACGCCTTATATGGATCTGAGAGCAGAGGAAAACGTGTGAGAAATGTCGAGTTTCGTGTGTAGTACCTATGTCAGAAAGCATAGTATTGTACATATATATATATAGAGTTGCTCGTACCACGACATGAAGGAGACGAGTATAGTGGCAGTAAGGGCCTCGTGTTTGAAACGCGAACCTCGTGCGATAGAGTCATAGTTTCGAGAAGATAACGCTGTGATAGCGAGGCATAACACGACTCGTACAGCAGGCTCGGTCATTCGCTCGTACAAAACGTGTGGCTAAACTCACCCTGCCAACTCTCACTCTATCGGTAGCTCATCTCACTTTCCTAGAGCTCGCATATTACACGACGGCCTGGCATTTCTTCCTCACATCACGTCATTATTATTAGGGATATTGGGGTAATCGTTCTCCACGTCGTTACGTACTACAAAGCGGAAAGCGTGGAACTTTAACTGTACTGTCGCACGAACCCCATCCGCCGCAGTTGTGGAGCTCTGCGTGATCGAACCACATTTTCCCACCGGTACGTTCCTCGACATCTCTTAAATAAAGTATGCGTTTGCGCGAGAGAAACCATTTCTCTCGGGCCTTCTTTCTCGCGCCTTCTTTCCTCGCTCATCCTTCTCCCTCGCGCTTTTTATTGGCCATACGCTTTGAGCCACGAATAGAGAAACGATGGTTCAACCTATATCGAAATATCTGCATAAGCCGATAAGAAGTCTATACATTTAAATCGAACGCTTTACTATACGTCGAGGGGCTACCACTGTTTTCAACACCGAAAGTGAATAATGATGTGTCAAATGCGTCGGAAAATATTTTCTTTAGGTTTTCAACGTGACTTAGTGATGCAGAATTCACTCACTTTAATGAGCAAAGCACACCACTTTGTCATAATTATTGACGTCTACACTGGAAGATAAATATAATACTTGGGGTCACGAAGCTACCGCGTCTTTTGATTGAAAGTATACAATTTTTAATTACTCTAATTGAATGATTTTTCTGGCAGCAACTAAGCGAATGATTTGATTAATTAAATTTCAGGGTTTGCTTACTATATTCGCCTAAGTCAATAGAATATTTGTTTTATCCAAAACAATGTTTCACGTCCGGAATGAATGATTAATTTGAATCAATCAAATATACACATTGGAGCATCGGCTATTTTCGGCATCGGATTAGACCTATAATTCAATTCATTAAATATGTGCTTGAATGGAAACTATAATTTGATCACCACGAAATTGGTTTAGATGAATGTATCGAATATTCAATCAATTTAATTGCACATTTATTACGGTCTAAGATTTTTTTTAACAACTGTTTAAATTAGCCTTTACATTTTCTGCAGTGAAATATCTGTGCGTTTCAACTAAATATATAATTGGCTTAAAAAAAGAAAAATGTTCATTCAATAATGTCAATTTAATGAAAGTATTTTCACAAACGTACACTTTTTATACAGTTTATCCTACTCATTGAAAATTATATTGAATGCATAAAATTATTCAATGCCGTTATTGAAAGAAATATTATATCGCGTCTATGGTATAAATTATTCAAACCAATGGACAAACTGGATTCTGTGTCTCAATTATGAAATACATAATTAGTGTATTCAGTGAAATAGCTGGTTCCTTTTACTAAATGTTTTATTCATTCACAAACGTTTTACTCGAATCAATTATGCAGAATTTAAAGAAATTATATAGGTGTTTCAATTACTTTTTTTCCCTTAGAGTGGAGATGTTAAAAAATTCAGGCTTTATGGGCGTGAAAATGGAAATTTCTGGGGGGCCTCTTCGAAGGATTAAAAAATATGATGATTTGGTGAAGAAAATTCAAGCGTATCTTTGATTTGACTTTAATTTGAGCAATATTTTAGGAGAAAACTGAGTGTTTTGCACAAGTAACGCGTTTGGTTGAATAAGCTGTAGCTGGTTAACGTGGTTGGAAAAAAAATTAATTGTCGAACTCAACTAATTGCCCGTTTTGGCTCATTTAATAAATTGATCGCACCCAATTAATTGATCAATTCAGGCAATGTAATTAAATTAGCTTCGTTATGTTGATTTTTCTTGCTTTTCCCCTGCTCTTTAATAAATTTTGTTTCTAAGCAATATTATTGTGACAATAGTTCATGGTTGAAAATCTGAAATTTTCACAAATTACTCTTCGTCAGTCCTACTATATATGAGAAAAAAGCACCAGGAACCAACCCTTAAAATTTCGCTTAAATTATCCCATTTTTATATAATTTTTTTAATCTAACTTAGGTCTACAAGATTAAAAATTCATTCAATAATGGTTCTGTCATTTTAGATACATTCTGCATCTATCTATCTCATCATTAAATAACAAAGATATTTGATTTGTCGAATAATTGGAATTCAATATATCTTGTTCAGCGACCACATATGATTAGAAAATCAACCCGTTAACTTTTGTCATTCTTCTCGGTTCTCCGGCTGATTCTGTCAACAGAATTTATTCTAGTCGAAGACGAACTCGAGAGGGAAAATCGAACGGGGTCAACGGGGCTTAACCGCGTTCATGTGGAAAGACGAGCCACAAAAACTCCGACGAGAAATCGCTCATAAGATCGTCAGGATGAACGAGGGACTGCGAGACGCTTCCGGCAATTTACGAGGTGGTTCGAGCAACGAAACTGATTTTCGCTTGCTCGGACACGAAATTACTTCTGCGAAAACCGCGGAACCCTCAATTTCGGACGTGGCAGATCTTCCAGTTCGTTGATTCTTCTTTTGCTGCGTGAATGCAGTCAGTGTTCACTGCCCATTTTTACGGCGCGGTACGAATATTCATACTCATAGCTTAAAGAAAATTATATTTTCATGATAATAATATTTTCTCGTAATTCTAGCGGAATCCTTTTGTGCAAACAATCTTCCGTTCGTATTATTTCCCGCGCAACAACGAAAGTATGAAAACAGCATTTCGTAAATATCAAAAGAGACTTCAATTTCAGTGTGCGAAGGCTAACGTATGGAAATAATACATACCACACTCGGAAAAAAATATCGTAATTCAATAATATAAATAGTTAGTCCAACGATAATCTAACCATAATTTATAATTGCCAGAAAAAAAAAAATTATAGTATGAATTATCGAATTATAATAGTTTCAAAAACTAACGAATTCAACGTTTATTTTCAATAAGCTTGCAAGTATCGTTTATTGACCTATATTATCATCCCTCCAACGATAAAACATTGCAAGCCCAGAATGAGTGAATAACAATTTCGAGGCTCGTCCTCATGAACATTATCCGCACTAACAGCTTCGCACAGACAGTATTGTCCACCTTGACCGTTACATACTTCAACAGAGGGTAAGATCACAGTGACAGCCTCCATCGTCATTATACAACAGGACTTTTCTCAACCGAAACTACGAGGATTTCGCATCAAATATGATGCAATTAATCTGTCATTAAAGCTTGCGGTTGGTTTCGAATTGGAAGCCGATCGAAGATGGAGTGCGTCGATTCCTGGGTCTTTTAGTACGTCAACGAGGTATGAGGATTGAAACTAGGGAATTGGCTTGCCTCTGAACATTGTGGCTTCGTGACTATCTGTATAAAGAACATATGCATATGGTGTACCAATATGGTAGTGATATATACATAAAAATACATATGTGCATGTATGAGGTGTATATATATGCGTATATACATCAATATATACACATATATATATACCAAACAGTATATTACCATAGGTAGGAGGCAGAGGGAGATGCTATGGGGCGAATATGTGTGCAAAGGCCTTCAAACGCTTGGCGCGGAAGCAATTTAGTGGAGAACGTCTCTAATAACATTCAACTGGCGAGACTCGCGCTTCGCGCTGCTTTCTCGCTGATAGTTATAGTCCCAGTAAGCTTCTATGTATGCCGCATGTCTTTGGCGTACGTAGCTTCTCGTATGGCGTAATAACATTGTATGCAGCATTCGCTACGTGCATTATACACTATATGCGACACACGCGTTTACAGGTGCGGTACCTAGAGACATAACTTTGGAACAAACCTTTTCGCACGTGTACCACGTACACGCCCCTCCCCCCCTCAACGGCCGGGACCATCGGTACACGAGGGACAGCGTTCCGTTCATAATGCCTTACAACAGAAATATTATGGTACATACGTGACGCTTAAATGAATTCCCTAACTGGAATATTCCCTAAGGATGTAAAAATTTGTTTTACACTGAGAAAAAAAATTAGTTCCGCGAAATGACCACCGTTATATTCAAGTAAATGTGGCACTGGCGGGCGGCGAAAGAAATATAATCTCACCGAATAATATTCCAGTCGAATGAAAAAAATCTCCGTTCTACTGCATCAATTTATCATTTGACTGGAAAGTGTAATTCGTTTTTTGTTCTGCATAATTCAAATAACAGTTCGGTTGTTCTATATAATGAGGGATATTTTGAGAGGATGAAATTATTGTATCAGTACGATTAATATTTATCGACACGCATTGGCTTTATTTTTTTTAAGATAACATTTTGTTAATGTAACTAAATTTCGAGTAAACAAAATGAATTTGCGCGAATAACGGAATATTTTTCTCAATTTACGATCGAAACAACTGCTTACAAAAAAATTAAGCGACCGCAGGGATACGAAGACTAATGTCAGTTTTCATAACAGCAGACAAAAAAGTAGACGACAGTTAGTTCAAGTCAAATATATAAGAGAAATTGTGGTGGAATTTCATCACGTGGCCATTGCGAATTAAAAGTTTTATTCGATTGCGATTCGAAATCTTCGCTGCAACAAATAAATCGAAAACATAATCAACCTTATATAAGATACTGAAAATAGTTCTGTTAGATGGGAACATTTAAAAAAGAACAGAAAATGTCTTTTTACTTACAAACCAAAGTTTCGAATGGTTGTATATTTGTATGGACATATATAAAAATATAAATAAATACCTGGCGAATATACTCCGAAATGTAGATAATTTTTTCTATTTTATTCATATAATTTTTTTCCATCGAATGACGGAAAGTTTTATCGATATTCGAAAAGATTTTTCACTCGTATTCGCAGCACTTGTTTAGTTGTTGTTCGGAATCCAGGGAATTCTTTGTGTGGGCGATTCTCACAACTGCTATAAGCTAATCGAATGGTTCTCGTGCCTCGGGAAACGTGGGCTGTATAGATACGCGAATGGATTCACCGAAGCGAAGAAGGGGACCTGTGAGGAGAAGTTCGAGAGGCAACAGCCCTTATATGTAGTACGAAGCGTGCCTATATAACACTGCTATGCGCTAAAAGTTTTCCACGCGATGCTCGAAGTAAGTAACGCACGCAAGTCGAGCTCCTACAGCCTCGAGGAACTCTTCAGCATCGGAAATGTTGTTACGTGACCACGTGAAGGCACGAGTACCTCTCGAGTGTGCGAACGTCTCTCGTGGTTGGAATAAAGGACGTATGCTTTCGCCAATTTCCTGTCATAAATCGATGAAATAACACCGGATGACATAAGAACAAATACTCGAAAGCTTATTCCTATCTCAGCAATCAACTATTCTACATTGAAAACGTTCAATATAAAAAATGTGATAAGGATATCTCGCAGATGTTACGAAAAATTTAGTAAAAAAATTTACTACGCAGGAAATAATTTCGTGTCACGGTAAATTCCTCTGCGCAAGACCTTGCAATGGTAATTCTTGTATAAGGACTATAAAGAGTCTTCCTGCGAAGATAATTGGACCCTGAGAAACCTGCTCACTTCAGTGACTGAACTATAACTCTACCTCAAGTGCAGAATGGAAGATATATTTGCACAGTTGGCTACAATAAGGAAAGATCTACTTAAGAAAATATTTATCTTCCTATAATGGCGCCCACTTCGTTTATTTTCTTTCGGTGGAAATGTTTCTACTCGATAATACGTTCATATGTCAATTCGTTGGTTAAAAAATCTTATTTACACCAATCGGATGAACAAAAAACCTAATTCGTAACGATAACAACTGATACGGTTTAAATAGGACTTTATGAGTTGAAAAAGGTTTCAATGGGATTTCCTTAACAGGGTTGCGTGATTTGCACGTACACGAGCCTGAATATCCTGTAGGAAAGTACAGGATAGATGGCGCAGCTACGCAATCACTAGCGCCAGTAGTGGCCCAGTCGAGGGAAATTTCTACGGCGCATGCTCGGTACGAGTCTATTAGCCACAGCTGATTGCCAGCAGCGCCACACCGTTGGCAACCTGTTTATGAGTTTATGTGTTTATTGGCCTATTGCTAGTAACTCGCAATGGGCCAATAAAATCATACCGAGCGTCGACTGCCAGATGTTTCAAAATGCTGTCGGCTTTTACACCGACAGGTATCACTGCTTGGCTTGGCCATCACTGGCCCCAGCAATAGCTCGAATGTTAACCAGTACTAGCTACTTTTCTCCCTTGTAGCATAATGTGCAATTTTTTCTGGTATATCAACGCAGAATTGAAACGAATCCGCAAAAAACAAACTCTCGAAATAATATTTTTTTCTGAAGGTATTGTTTGGACTTTTTGATCCGGACATGAATTTTTTTGCCTAGCAGTTGGAATCGGCAGATTCAGGAATTTAAATCTCCAATGACGTGCAAAGTACAGTCTTGTAAAATGATTCCTCACTTTTTCGGCTATAACACTTGTTCCGGAATGAGGTAGATTTTTTAAAAATTGTAGGTTTCACGAATTAAAAATTTTTTTAAGTTTCAGCACCTTGACAAATTCTTGTCGAATCCTTTGTACGAGTAAATAGAATTTTTCAAAAGTCATGCACTCCTTACTTTACATATCCATGGAAATTTCGCTGAATTAATGGCTTGGATAGCGGAAAAGTGAATGGGAGTCAGATGGATTCGACTTTTATAATCCCGATCGATCACAGTATCATCAAGGTGCGAAGAGAGCTAGAAATCAACCCGCACGAGGCGGATTACTACAAATGCAAACGAGCCGCGCTTGGAGGTTGACAGGGTGGAATAGAGACGTGCGCGGAAGGCAGACCGAGAGGTCGTGCGATTAAGGTCGACGAGCATCGAGTAAACCCGCAAGCCCCACTCAACCAAATCGTTTGATCGAAGGTCGATTTCACTGATAGCTTCCCGATCCTGAGCTCAGGGCACTCGAGTTCACAGGCTTGTGACGAACAGAGAAATAAAATGCCGTAGAGGATATTGGGTTAAGGTAATTAATTCATTTCACACCCACATGCTGCTCACAGATTCTAGTTGGTCATCAATTCGTAGCCGACACTTTATGTACATCTATCACTTGTCACCTCATTTATTTGTTGCTCTAATTAAATCGCTTCAATGGGCGTGACAAAAAAAAACGAAGTAAACTCTAGGACATTGGAGAAACACTGTGCTAATTAATTGTTTATTTATATTTATTCTTTGACAGCTAGTGAAAGGGTTTCCACGTCACGAAAAAATGCATTCTTATGGCCTTAGAAGCAATAAGCTTTTATATTTTTTTACGAGCGTCCTACCGTGCATTGTAAAAAGGAAATTATGTGGCTTGCACAGTGTGATAACATCTGACTGTATTGCGGAAATAAACGATGCCTTTTGCAGATAAACTTGCAAATATCGAGCCACCTGATGAAAAAGCTTTGACAAATGTGATCTAACGACTATCTATAAAAATGTCCTGAATGTGGCAAACTTGAAGGAATCATAACGTGAACTCGAATTACTTGGAAATTATTTTCATTCATCAATATCCTGAACCTTGTGCATGTGACATATAATAAAGAGTAAATCCAATATGGCGCGAGTGTACGTTTTAGAAAAGATTAAGTTGCTGGATTTCTTAATATGCCCTACACTCTTAAGCAGTCTTCGTATTTTGTGATCGCAATTGAAAGAACTTTATGAATAGTATTGCAAAAATTTAATCCAAAGTTTCTAAATAACTAACAACATTTTACGGTTCACATAGGCGCAGGCGTAAAGATTACCTTGATCGTGGGGTGGCGTTGTAGGTTGAAGCTATTCCTATTTACTATTCCTAACAAATATATTTAGAGTCGACGACCAATCAAATATGAGGTCAGGTTAGCCGTTGAGCTGATATATGACATACCAATA
Organism: Tromatobia lineatoria; assembly: GCA_949699805.1. NCBI lineage: Eukaryota > Metazoa > Arthropoda > Insecta > Hymenoptera > Ichneumonidae > Tromatobia > Tromatobia lineatoria. The sequence goes on from OX453036.1 coordinate 23,382,892, forward strand.
TATGAACTCCTGCACGGAAAGAATAAATTGCTCGTGACGTCTTACGTTTTACGTTTGCGGTGCTTCGACGTTACTTGCGACAACTGGCAAATTAATTATCCGAACCATTTCGGATCAAAACGATTAGTTAATCTACCAATAAGACATTGATCGTGTCAAGCCATTATTTTTTTCCACGTGCTACTTGTAGAGGACTTCTTGTATTTAGTTGCTCAGGGTCTTGCAGTGGATAAATAATCTCCGGTAAAATTTAGAACAGCGCTGCTTTTCATATTAAAATGATAATCCGCATTACTAAAAGTGGTTTATTAGTGATCCTCATGGGTTTATCTCGTTTTTCTATTCAACATTTGAAATTCACATCCAAATTCATGTTCGTAGCAAGAATCTGTAAGTAGAATTCTAGTTCTGATAGAAGACGTAATAATCCAAAAATAAAAGTGCTTGCCGGTCGAGAAATCAAGATGATTAAAGGTCAGTTCTATTGTGAATGTCGATAACGGATGTCGAAAATAAAATATTTGTTTTCCACGAATCCTGTCTATGTTGGTACTCCTGGTGTGTATGATTTAATGCCATCGGGTATTAATCGATACCAACGAACCTGTCAATTTTTCTCGCTTCATTCGTTTCTCGATTTTTTTATCACCGTCAACGTGTCTATACTGTCTCGGTTGACGTGGTAACATTATGCTGTCATTTGCAGGCTTCGTCGAGTTGCTTGCCACTGTGTGCCTTGAGTTTTTCTTTCTCAATTAGATAATTACGATGCAAACAGCTGAAGTTTGCTACTGCATAATGATCAGTGCCATCGATTGATATTGCACGGAACAAACAGGTTAAGTGAGATCAGCAAGTTATTGGTTAAATATACGTCAGCCGATAAATTAGTTAGATCAACTTGGATTTTGTTTATTATAACCAATAACCTTGTTGACCTAAATCACTTGTTTATTACGTGTGATTGAGCCCTAAAAAATGTGACATTTGAGATTTATGGGTAGCCGACAATACTGAAGTAATAAGTGTCTCTGTGAAATGGAAAAATTAACATGTTGAGAGAGAGAATAATGATAGATGCAATTGGTAATTTGTTGAGTATGCCTGGAATGTCAATATCTCATGTTTGTATTGAATATTAATATAAAATAATCAAAGAAATATGTATTCAGGCATATTTTTAGTATCTAAGATTTTGCTCTGGAGAACGCGCAGAATGTAAATCTCATGAATCCGTTTTTGAAGCAACCGGTTGACGCAATCAGTCGATTTACAAAAAAATTCTTCGGTTTTATTCCGAAAGAAAGGAGTTGTTGCAATTTTTTTCTTCGGTAAAGGAAAGAATGGTCCTCTCTCCCCTTAATTGTACTCTTCTCCCTTAATTGACATTTTGCGTAATTGCAGGACGGTAGAAATAAAAGTCTCCGAGAGGAAGGGTCGCAGACTTCCATTGACAAAGGTAAAGGGTTGAATACACGGTGGCCAAAAATAAACGCATGAAACTCTATAAAATAAAAAATAGCCAATTCGCCCCAATAATTGGAATCCTAATCAATAGAGCGTGATCGGTCAACTGTGCTCTACGTTTGGATGAACGAAGGTAGAGAGAGACGAGGGTCGCTACTGTATAGCTACAACTTTTTTTTCTCGCGTTGTCCTGCCGTACCAACTGCGTACAACCTTTTTCCATCTCTTTCACTGTTAACGACGTACATGCAGATACCATCGTATTTATACAGCACATAGGAACGAGATATGTAGCCATGCACGTAACTAACTATCCATGTGGAACTGCAATTTGATCTGGGAAAAAAGTATTATTGGATATCGGGTCATCAATATATAGTTTCCGCTGCATAGCAACCAACATCGACTGATCGGATCATTTGATACATCCGGTATTTTTGCACAGTAATATGCTATGCTCAATTCAAGACTCAATCAAATTTCATGTTATATCGGTTCTCGTATTCGAATTATCGTGAATATGCAATCGTGTAATGAGTCACAGTATCGAGAACACAGATTTGATAAGAAAAACTTAACTCTTCAACTAAGACGCAACGACAGCGCAAGGCGGTAATACCAACGCGCGTTATCTTGGAACTTTTGAACGGAAGAAGTGTAAAGAGAAGCTTTTGAAAAAGGCACGTTGAATAATACGTTCAAAAGAGTTTTCCTTTCATGAAATATAAATTTCGATTACACTTATAATATAATGCTAACTCTCAGCTTTTATCTTAACTCAAGATCGTCAACTTTTGTCGGAATGGTCGTTTGAAAATTTTGAAACATGTCTTGAAAAATCAGAAGAATTTAGTACTACCTTAACTCTTCAACCTTTGGAGCCTTACATTTTCCGTTTCCGAAATGATACACTCAATCACTCACCGTGAATCAAAGGGTTAATTACCACGGCCATAGCGAACGAAAATATTTGTCCCATGCACATATCTATAAACAATATATTTCAAGCTCGTGGTCATAAGCAAATATGTTTACATTATTATGCTTACATTAAAATTCGAATATGGTAACAAGCTGCGAACCTTGTACGAGTAAAGTTTGAGTTGGCTATAAGAGATCATCGTGATATATTTTTCATGCATCGGCCGATAACTGATTTGGGATTAGCTTCCGCGGATGACGGCTTGATGGTGAAATTTTACGTTTCGCCCTGATCAGGGCCCGTCAGTAGTTTACTACTTTCGGCTTACATCGGTGTTGAGTTTGTGACCATATTTCTTATTTTTGTGGCGGGAGTATATCAGTGAAATTATAACTTATATTTTATATCTGCTGGTTGGTTGAATAATGTGTATGTAAAGTAATATGTATTTTGCTTATTTTGAAATTAAATTGTATGTGTCGTTGATTAAATTTCCTTTTATTATTGTATATTTCGAAAATGTGGTTTAAATTGTGACCTCACGCTGGCTGTACTCTCCGGTCCTGCATCGTTGAAAAATAAATGATAATGAAAGGAAATTTAATCAACTAAATATAAAATTCCATTATAAAATATGCAAAACATATCCAATACAGGACCGGAGAGCCCGGTCAACGTTTTGCAACAAGTCATGATAAGAGTAGACAACAGAGGAATACACATCATTTTGTTAAGCAGCAGACATAAAATATAAATTATAAATTTACTGATATACACCCACCACAAAAAAAAAGAATTTACAATTTTAACACCGATGTAAGCTGACACTAATAAACTTTTGAAGAGGCATAAAATTTGAACATCAAGTAAAGAAGCCGTCATTTGCCGAAGCTAACCCCAAATCAATTGTTCATACATGGCTAAGGCAACCCAAATAATGTCTGCCCATAACTTCCAATATTATTGTACAGGAATTCTAGAAGTAATACATATTTTCGTATATAGTCACACTGAGATCCGCATTCTAATGCTCCAGAAACTATCAAGCCTGAATCGCAGTTTTCCAACATAATTTTTATTACTGAAAGAATCCTAGTTAGTGTTCGTATATATTGCGTACATGTTTGTCTAAACAGAACTTATTTCGAACAACCAAGCACTTGGTTCATATGCGCAAGTCGATTAATTAATTAACGTAACTAAATTCATTGTCATATAAACAACTTTATTATTTCAAACAAATATATTTCCGGTGTAGTCTTCTATTTGTAAATAATAAATTCAATAAGAATAATGAAATTCATCTCGACTCAGAGATTGCGTACTTTTAAATTCTACAGATGATAAGATAATATATTCATAAATCTGTACGCCAGTTTCGATTGATTTATCAAAAGCCTGATTCGGTGGAAGCCTGTTAACATCGGATTTCAAACTTTGTATCATCTTCGATTGTTAGCATACAAGTTTTTAAAGCGGGGCTTGCAGAATTCATTCTGGCAGGAAAGGGATGTAGTTTCCTGAAACTAAAAGAGGAACTAGTTGGCGTTAAAGTTGCATGCGGGTTCACTGTTGGGATGGAAGCCCAGTGGCCGCAAAGCACTTTGGTCATGTACAGAGTTTGCTAGCTTGCTCATACGGTACGGAAAACAGCAGCAGTAGCAACGTCCTGCTGCATAGTCGCTTCAACCTCCGACCCTCGTTACTCGGTGCTTGATGCACGTCTCGGATTACTTCCTTTGAGCCTGGGCTACGCTCAAGGACTTCTCGTGGCCCACCAGCAGCTATAATTTCGTCCATAGGCGCGTGATTAGAAGCATGATTAGCATCATGCTGAGGTTCGCCGAGACTGCACCGCAAACATCTAGTCCACATAGTCGCGGACGCATTCACTCCCAACACTCACGATGGCAATCTCGATGGCTTTTCTGCTATACCATAACAGCACAGGAACCAAATCAGTGTCTCTATGTATACGAATATCGCCATCGCTATTCAGTTATGTCCTAGCTCCTTGATGAGTCATTAGACATCTGAACTGAAGATGCGGCTCCTCATTAGAATAATTACTAATTACAAGATATACCTATAATTGGCACTAGAGGCACTTAGCTAAGCGCTTACCAAGAAGTGCTTAGTTAGTTATTATAAATGCTTAGTTAGTTATTATCCTAATCAATATCTTGATTGATCTAAACGCTGCTACATATTTATCCAAGCTTTTTTTCGTATCTCCAAGTATCACTTAAAAGTGATTTGGGTCTGAGGTTCCATCGCGTCTTTCTTTTCACTTAACCTCTTACTTTGATCTCTTTCCTTTCCATTCCAATCCTTTGGGGACCCTCCTCGAGTTTTACCCGTGGTCAATCTCTCCTAATGCACTACTATTTTGTATGTACACAAGGATACTCAAGATGTGTGGAAAACCTGGGGGATTTAGTATCTAAACGTCAGAAACTCAGTTAAAGTGAATGTACCCAATACTTGTGACACAAATCAATATATATGTTTATATATAACTAAGTAGCCACTTATCCAAATAGGAATCACTACTAGTCAACCTAGTTTGCGAGATGATTTAATTGTTTTTGCAGATTAACGGTTCTTGGTGCAGTCGATTTTATTACATTTTTTTCAACCGTCATTTCAAGTAAGCCAGTATATATATGAATAGAAAGTGATGAGACGCGAGGGTGAGAAAGTATCTGTCAATATTTAATACACTTTCATCCAATACATTCGATCACGAGCTACGGGTATTGAAGCTATCCATTCATTCAACAGAATTTTTCGAAAATATAGGGCTGCGTTGTATTCGTGGCTTGTAAAGTGCAATAACTCCTCATGGTAGACGTACTTTATTTACAATATCGTTCTTTGATTTTTATAAAGTGGATGAATTTTGCATACACATCAAACTCCTTTTTTGAATATCGATCTTGTTTGAATGGAGAAATAAACAAGTCGGCAATTTCTCAACAAATATAGTAGTTGAATTTTAATTGGGGATGTATAGATGAAAGCGTAGGTTTTTTTAAGGAGATTGCGATAGAATATATTGTTGAAATAAATTGCGTGTTATGTGTTCTCATGATCAAGTCGTTGAGTGTGCACATATCGATAATGAGAATAACTTGATGTCTGTTGTCACAATACTCGACACTTAAAGAAAATATCAGTTACTATAACCAAAAAATGAGTTGGAACAACCAATCGATTATTCTATTTCCCTTACAACTTAAATGATAGTGCCAACGATTCGAATGGCAGTCAAAATGATTGGATTGGTTACCCTCACTAATCTAGCGAGGACTAATCGTGAATAGTTGAAGTTACTATTCGATATGGTTGAGTCAACCAATTTTTGGGAGATTTTTTACAGTAAATTGGGAACGAAGTTGTCACAACCAAACATTTCTTTCCATGCGGAGAACATTGAGCACCTGCCACCCAAAGCATATCCAAAACAGCTTTTACGAACACGAGACACACAACGTTCGAGTGTTCGAAACCAGCGTGGTAGGGTCTCAAACCCTTTTCGTCAGGAATGCTCTAAATTATCAAATGGATCGTACAATGAGATTATCGGACACAAAACCCATTTTCGTCATGTGAGCCATGAATATTCTGGTGAAACCTTTGACGAATTTGGCGTACATTCAGTACGCCTACATTGAGCTTTGTGCATTTCAATAATACCAATTATCTTGATATGTATATCTATGAGAAAAAATGGGAAATTTGAACAATCATCCGTTCGGATGGATTCACTGATTGTCTGATAAATGGCATTATACATCTGTAGTACTTTTTATTGAATTACTTAGGGATTGCATTATAATCTTAAAAACTGATCCATTTAAGGAAAAAGATTAATTGCATCTGATGAATTAATGTGTTATTTACAAACAGATACACAGAGAAAATTGGTCAGTTGACAAGATCAATCTTTGCATGTTTGGAGCATTAGACGTAGTTTGGGTGACATTATCAATCGGTCGGTTAACAATACTGATCGCTTGGTGGGCGTTACCGATCGGGTGTTTGGTTACAAATCGGTTGGCTCTGACACACGATAACTTACTGGTGCTATCTTCTTATCATGCCTGTTGGTTGCCATGCAACAATTTTGCGGTTTCTACAAGTACTTCATTTATTCGCGTATGATCGTAAAAACCTGAGAAGATCGGAAAGTTAGAAACATAAGGAAACATGAGAAAAGATTCAAAGTACAGACATTGCTTCCTCATTGTTTTTAGCTATGTGCAACACTACCTCTATGAGATAGTATTTTAATCAATTCTGCAAGGTCCTACTTTTGATCATTATATGACATTTGACGTGAGTAAAATGTCATATAATGACATTTTACGTGAGTATAGCGAAATGTAAATTTATAAAAAATTCACAAGACCATAAAATCACAACAGATATTTTACGTTGGTTAATCCCAAATTCAATACGAATGCTCCTTTAGCATTCCAAATTTTTTACCCATTTATCTCAATAGCTAAAAATTTGCCGAAACTGGAGAAACTACAGACATTATTCTGAAAATTTAGAATTGAATAAAAAATAATTTTGTCAGATTTTTTTTTCAATCATCACAAAAAAGGGTCTACTTGTCTCACGTGGGCGCAAAATTTCAAAGTTTCCTCTACGAGGAAGCAAAAACGATCGAATGAAGCACTTTGCACATTCCTTTCCTTTTTTTATCGTCTGGCGATAAATTTCACACATTACAGTAAAATAGTGAAAAAGTTATAGCATGTCACGCGTTAAATGTTCTACATTAAAATAGCTGTGCAGTTCACGAACGTCGATATCGAATTGTCAGAGCGAGAGGATTTTACCAAGCGTATAAATAATGTACAATACTATATCGGATGCTTGCCAACGCTAACCGAATACATATGTTACTATGTTATTGAACAAATTTTATAATTACTCTGAAAGCACGTAATCGCATTTAAATGTGCACTTATCGTTTCGTTGCACACAAAAGTGTTGTATTAAAATTAGGTTCAATTTCAAACTTGAAATCGATCATGTATATCGACATAGAATTGAAAATAGAAATTAAAATCGACACCTGCTAAAAATAATAATCGGAAGAATCTGGAAATTAGAATCGAGGGCTTTTTGATAAGGACCCTCGATGTAATTATTTAAAAATGTGAAGGAAAATAGCTATGGTCATCCATTGTAGTTCCATCCCATCTTATCGTTACTTTTTCTATCCGGTGCGAGAAATATAATTTTATACACGCTTCGTGGGCACAAATCCGCATCTTGATATCTAGTGAAATAAAATTTCGAACGATACTCGTCGGATAAACGTTTTCATAACTCGTGTGATTGCAACATACGTTTTCGGCTTGTAATGCAAACTCACACATGTAAGAGAAAAGCTCTATCGCACTAGTATTGTAAGATATTATTTTCACATTTCAATCTGATGTTATTCCTGTCTATAATTTTGACGTTAAAATATACTATAAGTGTGCGAAAATTAATTACAATGGAAATGTTAGAACGAAATAGTTTTATTTGCAGTAACGTGCATACGTATCTTCTGTGCATGTTCAAGTAAATTATTAATGTTTGCTTACTGTGATAACAGGGTCAAACCGTCTATATTATTCGACCTCAATAATCCTAGGACGCCTGACAAGAATTTTTTGCGACGCAACGACGCTGCAGTATAATGCCCCATTAAAATATTCTCGACCGGAAATCACCGTCTCGTGCTTTATCGTCTCCACGTCACTGGGCACAAAGTCATTCCCGGCGACTTATTATCAGCATTTCCTTATGTCTTATTTAGTTTTATAGATTTCCGATCCTCACAAATATAAATTCAATTTACGCGACAATATATTTTCATATACACTTTTCTCGAGCTTAGACATATAGTCTACCAATTCGCGAGCACTCTCAAAAGTTCGATTATTCCATTTTTTTTCTCAAGATGAATCCCACTCACCTAAAAAAAGTCATAAGAAGATAAATTTTGAGAATGATTTCCCTCCTTGAAAAAATCTTACATTTAACACATCCAATGCAGCAGCATGGAGTGAATAAACAGCCAACATTTTCTCTTGTAACTGTCAGACCAATCCGGTGATCTAATTTCAGTGTCCAATGTCATATTTTATCTGTCAAAGAGTGAATCCTGGATTGAATGTTAGAATTTTTATTCCATGTCATTATAAAAAATGTATGATTATGATTTCAAATGTGTAACCAAATCTTTCATCATTAAGAAATCACTAAACAATTTGTTGCAGCAAATCTGATTTTCACTGCATCCAGAATCACTATATTTAATCCAGAATTTACTCTTCCACAGATAAAATAAGACATCGAACACGGAAATTTAATCACCGCTTTGGTATGAATTATAAAGTGAAAGATTTTACTTTATACTTGACACCATTTTGTGCACTGTGTGTATTTACAACATTGCGGAATAACAAAGCTTTTGATGTTCTTTAATAAGATCTAAATGTAAATTTTTTTAATAGAAGAATATCATCCTTAAAACGTTTCATTTTATTACTTTTTTTTAGATGTTTGGGTGCCGTCAATAGAAGCGTCGAGCACTTTTCATTTTCTTGCAGGGTAAGAAGCTTGATTGTCAGAGGCTTTGAAAATAATTTTATGCTCAGCAAGTATCTATCCGAGAATCGAGCTACATTTCCGACAAATACCAAAACTGTCTAGCGAATCACGAGCTGCAAAGAGAAAACCAATTCCACGAGTACTGGTTTAACGACAGCATTTCGAAGAGCACCGTGGTACAGACTAACCGAATGGAATGGCAATACGACGAGAAATACGACGAATTCGTGAATGGTGTCTCGTGGCGAAGTCGCGACTGTTCACAAGGGAAGATTAGCAAGCGCGTTATGTCTGCAGCGGGTATATACACAACTATTACCAACAGTGCCATTACGCCGAAGTACGACTGGCCATCGCAAAGGGCGCGACGAGCGTATTATCCCCGATGAGCAACCGGTGTGTTCCCAACGAAATAGCCGAAAGTTTTCACGACTCTTTTGGCCCATTTCATCGACTCTTACGCTCCATCCTCCGTTTTACGTTATATTCGAGAAAGTGCAATAGATATGTACACCAAGTTATAGTACACATCGAGAGATAACTGCGCTATTACGATTGTGAGAACGGCAACGCTTTTGCAAGCCAAATAATTCAGTGACCCGAGTGTGCTCAAAATTATTACGGTCATTCGGTTTAACTCTTCAAATGTTTCTTTACCAAATCATGAATTTTAAGGTTTAGTTCACTTTTATGCTTGACGTTCGATTAGTGGTGAGGATTAAATCAATGGTACTTTGTATGTATGTATGTATGAACATACATTCGAGTATGTTCGTAAGTACATATTTGTCATTGTGCCGTTACGTCGAATGTAACTCAAATAACACTACGTCGTAACGATAATATCAGACTATAAACATAACAGGACTTGCAACTCTGCATTTCAACATCAGCAGCATTGACGTGGTAGGATAAGTTGGTAGAGATAATTATCGGTGTTTTATCCAGTTCCTGTAAACGGGTATTTATTGGGTAGAATTATTGGTGGTAATATACACGGGAAAAGTTGCTCGTCGCGTATTTGCAGCACTCAACTTTTTCATCCCATTTGTTATTGGTGCGAAATTTACATCATGAAGTTACTCGGATATAGAGAAGAACTACACGAATGGAAATTTGAGAGTTTCCTACATTAATTTTAATCTACGTTTTTCGCAATATTTCGTTGAAACAAGTTTCTAATTTCGAATTCAATTTACACGGGAAAAACGACTTCGTTACGGTAATGAAAAAGATAGTTGGACCCAAGGTAAAATATTTTTCTCAAAATCATTTTCGAGGCCTTAAGTCAGAATTTTTTTTTCACTTTATCACACAACCAAAGAGTCATATACTCAGACATTTGTCCATAGGGACTTTTCTCGACGTTACAGATCATTTTGAATATCCTGACATAAAGATGTCGGAAAAAAACATTCATGAGATCAAAGCAGTCTCTATGAGGAAGGAAAATATGCAACTACTCCCTCATTTGACACTTCGGCTTTACGGCCCAAGGTAAGGACATAGTGTAATGTTTGGGAATTGATAACGTCGCGCCGATTTTACGTTGGGATGAGGAAGTGAAGACGACGAGGCTCCGACAACGTTATGTTGGTGGCACCTCGAGAAGCTTCATGCCTGAAACTCCGTGGTATATACGGAATACTGTTGCAAAGGGACTTCTGACTTGACGTGGCCAACGTGCGAAGAGGAAGTGCAACCTGAGAGACTGAAGGGATATCGAATTTGGCGTGAGGGCGTGATGTAACCAAGCTATATGTATGTATACCGATGTACAGGCGCGAAGCGAGCTGAATTGACGGTGATTGGGCGTGCAAGAAACATCTGGTTGTGTTTCGAGAATCAGCACTCACTCTTGCGATCTCTCCGAGAAAAGGGCATGCACTATAGGGCGAGAACGTGACCGCAGCGCCGAGCAGAACTTGTCAAGACGTTTTACCGGCTGCATTTCCAAAGACTCGTGGAAAGCTGACCGCATCACAGCTGAAGCAAAGTTAGCTAAAGGAATCACAGATATTCATTCTGAACGAACGTCTGTTTTTGTTATTCTGCGCACATTTGAAGAAAAATTTGTTTTCGTTAAAATTTCGTTGGTCGTGAGATTCCCATATCTGTATATTGGATTTTACACACGTATCAAGCACAAGATTTTCACCTTACGAAATCTGAAGATACATTTTAACTTAGAAAAAAAAAACTCGGAATGAAAAATGAAACAGAGTTTCAGAGAAAGGTTAGGAAGCTTTTTTTGCTGTTTCGTATCTTAGGTCTTACGTTTTTAATTAATTCTCGCGTACGAGTGACGCGTAGACGTGTCGTGATGCAGTGCCTTTTTATAATCGCTGTAACTAAAGAAGTTGTCCACATTGAAAAAAAAATGATATCTACTTAAAGTGTCATATCAAGACTTTAATTTGTACCAGCGATCGTTAGTTTTCAATAAATATATTGAAAGTTACGGTTCTTTATGAATTAAATTTGGCTATAATTTGGTCACTAAACTTTTAGACTCTCGTTTATCGAACGGAAATTTCTGCAAAAATCTGATGGAATTTCAAAATCTACTTTGGTACTTTATCTATGGAATTGTGTGCAGGTAATTTTGAATTATTGTGTTTTTGGTTTTCTAATTAACAACATACGCAACGTCACTGTCGTCGCTGTCAGTAATGATAGAAAAATGACAAGCGCTGAAAGTTCATTGAAAAAATAAACGAACGCAGAACAGTGAACAGAATAATTTTAAATATTTCAAATTTCAATTAATAACGATATTCATGAAAGCCGCTTTCAGCTCCATCTATTGCGCATGGAGGGAGAGTGGCTCGTACGTGTTTCTCTTTGTATATGCACAACCTTAAAACGATACAAAAAGCTCCACTACGTGAAAACTCACGACCTTAATGCTGCTCATGGAAAATTATAATCCTTTTCACGCTGGATGTATCAATTGTTAAAATGATTTTTAGTTTTTGTTTCATTCTTCGTGTCGTATATCTCTTCATAAAAAAACGAAATTTAGGGCCTGCCCTACTACTTGTGGAATATCCCATGAGTTTTCAACCCCCCACCTCGAAATATTGGGATACAAATGATTTTTTGCAAAGCTTTAGAACAAAAGTCTCAGGCCAAAAGTTATCATTTTATACAGGACACAATTATGATGTATACAAATTACATATTAGTATTAAACTGACATAAATTCCGAAAATTATGAATATCCATTATCGTTCTGATATGTTGCGTCCAGGAGAACGGAAATGATTCTTATTATCGATTTTGATTAGTACTTCATTAAAGTTGACAATAAAGAATTTTAATTTTAATTGCATTTATGGAAAATAAAGAATTCTCAATTATAAATCGATTTACGAAGAAAACGCCGGAATAAGTCCCAACAGTTTTAGAGAGACCTTAAGTTAAATTTTTCAATTGATAACCAACTTTGTAAAAATCTCATATTATGTCACATTGTCTCAGTATTTATTTGAAATTATTTCAAGCCAATTTTGTTAGAATCATTTTGACTCTTAATCCGTAATATAATAATAATTACACATTAATGAAAATGTTTATAAGGTCTTCACTGGACTAACAGTTTCAGAGAAGTAATGAATTACTTTCTTTCATTCCTAATTAACTGAGTCAAAATCCACGCGAAGGCACACCATCTATTATCTGACGGAGCGGGGTTCTCATCGTTTTCTCGGGCCATTTGGATGGTAGAGGGATCTGGCAATATCGGCACGAAGGGAAGGAAGCTTATCAACGTACGTGAAGAAGAAGAGGGACATACAACTTCGGGGTTGAAAGCTTCGAGTGCAGGAGGGTTAGGGGTGGAAATGGTGCGACGTGAGACTTTCGATCGTCCCGAATTGGAATTGGACTGGTTACATTACGGAAATATACGCTCTTGATATATATCCTGACTTAAATTGGGCCGACGCCACCAGAGAGAGTCGGGACTGTGGTGATGGTCGGTTCTCCTAGCCCAGAGCAAGGGTATATGACCGCGGTAATTTGCTGAGTCTACAAACTATTCGGAAATTCGGAAGTACGATAGGACCGGGCGAAAGCGCCGGTTTTCCCCGAGTATCGTGAAATCTCGTACCCACAGGCTTCACCGACTTCGACGAGAACACGCGCTCCGCTTGCCAGGAAAGTGCAAAACCCTTGATCGTTTTTCAAAACTTTTTCCAGACTTACGTACATTATTATACGCTAGAGCTATTAATATCGATTTGGGGAATGAAAAGAATATGAAGCACACCAATGTTCAATGTATATAGAGTCAACTTGGTCGTCGACCATTGAGTGTAAAGAGCGGAAACGCTTTGCTCAAAGTTTCGAGTTATTCTTGAACGATTGAAACGACGTATTTATATAGTATCGAGTTCGCGGACAAGAAGTACTATTAAGATCAAATATCATTGTCTCTCCTGTTGAAAAGAAGTATTTATTATTGAATGGAAGATAATGAAAATAAGTTTAACAATGATGGCATAAAATTTAGTGAAGGTCATTGTATAAAATTAAAATGTATATAAAGTTTACTTGAAGAGAGGACTTCACGGATTTCAGGCAAAAGTATGAATTTCCGATCAAAGTAATAACTTACTTAACATAAAAAGAAAGGTAAATAGAATATTGTACATTCCTTCCTTATTATTGGATTAATATTGGATTAAAGGAAACTTAAAAAAAAAGTGAGAAACTATGAGGATGTGATGCGCAATATTCTACGCTGCATTCTTGTTCTTGATAAATTAAAAAAAAAAAAGTAACGAGAACTCAAACTCAACTAAAATTCCTATCTATATACTTTTACCGATCTTCATTGAATCAAGAATCTAATATTACTAAACATTGAAACGCTTACGTAAGAAATTTGTATTCGTCAGATGAAATTTCAAAAAAATTGATGGAATAACGTAATTTTTCGTCAATTAAAGAATCTATAAATTCAGAATATCTATATCAAAATCGTATTATTTTGTTCAATTCTGATACCAATTTGGGCATTTAAAAAAATCTTAAACATCTCAAGGGAACAGAATGCGTTAGAGTATTTATAGAATAGTCCGAGTTTCATTAATTTCGTGATACACACACACACATACATACATCCGGACATTATTTCCAATGATATTCCTCGACGTTTCAGATAATTTGAAGGGACCTGAACTGAAAAACCTCGGAACAAAAGTCTTTCTCTACGTGGAAGCAAAACGTAAAAAACAAAAACAATTCATTCGCGCAGACTGTCACTTTTCTTAATTAGACTTTTAACACCAATTTGCCATTTCCAAACGCGGACCTCACAAAAAACCGACACGGGTGCGAAAATAAATATACTTCCAAATAAAGACTCCATTAACGAAAAGTCTCTGTGTCTGCTAGCAAGATCCACCAAATTTTCCGAGTTGTCTGTGCCCGCTAAAAGCATCCGTTGAAGTCACGAGCAGAAATGGAAGCCGGGAAAAACTTCGCTTACACTTCGTATTCAACGCTTCGTAAAAGTTGAGTAGGCGGAGGCCTCGTTAAGTCGATGCGAAACATATATTCTCAATGTTTCTTCTTTACTTCACCGCTGAGCGTCACTAGTCGTGTCTTTTCAGACCGAAAATGATTCGCATCGCCTTAAGACCTAAACCCGCCGAAAAAGCCACGAGAGTTTTCTTTTCATCGAATGCATAGCTAGTTGTAAAGAATCCTGTTGGGCTACCGCGGTGGCGAGGCGCGCGTCAATGGGCTTTCTCCAACGAAGTTTCTTCATCCGCACGACGCCGCAAAAGATACAGTGGTAGTTGTGGAACTAACAGAGTGGGCATCTATAGCGATATACGTTGTAAGTGCGCATTCGGAGTTGAATTTACTTGAGAGTAGTCGAGTCCTGGCCGAATTCGCTATTCAGAAAGCTCGTTCGTGCAGTGGCATATATAGAGCATCTCTCGGTGTGGTCCTTTGCAGGACGCGGCGAGCTTCGAGAAACTAACTTTGCATTCAACCAGCCGCTCATATAGTAGACGATAGGTATATGGCCAACAGTTTCCGAGCGAGTAAGCTACAGAGAGTGAGAGAGACAGATAGAGGAATTGAACCCGCGCGCTCAGCTAACTCGTTACTCTAAGTGACCCGCTTCCCTCGATTCGCTAGTTTATTAACTAAAAGTTGGCGGTGGGCCCCTCGGGCGGTCCACATTTCGACAGAGCACGAGCAATTCTGCAGTCCAGTGAGCTAGCACGCAGCCCTCAAGCCCTCGGGTACCTATAGTGAACCGCGAGAGAATACGCGCGTGCACCACCAGCTAGAGCTGTATTTGCTCATCTCGATGCTGGTACACCGCCGAGAGTGAGAAAGCCATTCTATATTCTCCATGGAGAATGGAGACTATGCTACATTACTTGTATATACCAGTTTCCTGATTTCACACGAAATCTTCATGTAGATGAGAACGGGGTACACAGTGACATGGGGTGCAGTGTCACACGGTCAATATCAAAGGGGTACTGAGAAAAAAAGTTGTTGGAACCAACAAAACGTGCGCTTGTGGGCGGTGAAATAAATATTTGTTTGATCGAAAGAAATATTCAATTGATCGAAGTGGCTGGTGATAATATTAATAGATGTTTCGATCAACATTGCCACATATTTTGTCCAATCGACAAAATATGTGGCAATGTTGATCGGTTAGCTGGCATTATCATTCGGTTGGTTGACATTATCAATCGGTCGGTTGACATTATCGATCAGTAGATTGACATTACCATTCGACTGGTTGGCATTACCAATCGGTTAGCTGGCATTATCATTCGGTTTGTTAACATTATCAATCAGTCGGTTGACATTACCGATCTGCTGATTGGCATTATCAACCGGTCGACTAACGTTATCACTCGGTTGATTGACACTACCAATCGATCGGTTGGCACGAGTCAATTCCACGGTTCCTACAAGTACAATTTTTCCTCCGTGTGAATTGTGGGTCACAATATTACATCTCTTGTTGTTGGTATTGGAACGACCAATCCATTTCTACTTCAGACATTTAGTAAAAATAAAATGGTCCGACGTAGACCGAGGACAAGTTTGAAAAGCACTGTTGCGGACAGCAAGATAAAAGAGGTTGTAACTAGTTAGGTCGAAAAAGAAAGAATGCGGTCAAATAAGTATACCTAAAAAATTTCCTTGCTTAGTTCAGTTGATAGAATACTTAATCAATTTCATTACACATGGCAGCTAATTGTATCCATTAATGAGTCAGATCTGGTCACTAATTGCGTCTGCTAATTATTTGGGCTAGATGATTAGACAGGTTTGTCCATTAATTCATGCATTAACTAACTAACTGCTCGGATCTATCGACTATCTGATGAAATTCAGGCACACATTGACTGATCCAATTACTTAACCAACCAGCTACTATAGGAAGCTCACTGACCGATTGACTGAGTTAACTAATTTCATGGTTGTTCCTCAATTAAGTCATTGGTTGTGGCAGCTAACGATTCTTCTACGTATGCTAAGCCACCATTTTTTACTGAGTTAATAGACGCTTTCAAAGTAAATAGGTGAGAGCAGTTTATGTTATTTTTGTTTGAGTTTCACTCAGTGGCAACGTGTTGCCGTGGCAAACAATACCAATCCCCGATAAGCTGGTATATCGAGTTATTTAAATTCGGGCAGGTTGATCGATGCGAGTATTACGTGAGTTTTTCCATGGCTTGTATGTCACGAGTATACTAGTGTACTATAGTACGAATTGTAGGTGGTACTGAGGTACAGATAGTGATGTCGATAGGACGTTAGGCTACGTGCTGCGAACGTCAGTCCAATGGACGACGGCAAGTAGCTTTTACCACTGTGTTTTCCGACGTGAACGGCGAGTTTGCACGCTCGTACGATACTATTTCCCGTGCTTTGTTTGGTGACCCGTAATAAAAGTTCGGTACAATACAGAGATGTCGGATACTGCACTGAGCAAAAAAAAATTATCCCAGCTCATTTATTTTTAATATATCGTGAGAAAACCATATTTTATTTTAATATTTATCTGAATTCTCTGTTGATTGGGGCGCCAACCTGTTTTAAAGATCTAATAACTTGAATAATTTACTTGTCAAGCAGCTCTTACTAGCGATGAACATCAACAGGGAAAGGTAATGGCAAGACTCAAGGAAAGTAAAGTTGCAGAGATTAACAGTTAAGATCAGACTAGAGATTTAGTCGTAGCTATAAATTATGAATAAATCGTTCTCGCGGGATTTATTTAAATCCAAATTTCATAGGCCAATTCTGACAAAACAGGGTTCCTTGATTTGTTATTATTTCTGGTGCACAATTGTTTACTAACATTGATAAACTTTTTCAAATCGACTACTTTACTATTTGACAATATGGACGGCTTTGATGAGGCAGTGAAACTCACGCACTAGTTCCTTGTAGCACAATGTACTATTTCATACCGATAGGATCGCAATTAATTAATCGATGACAAACAAATGGTGGAATCACTGATCTTAAAAAGAAATTATTATGATCAGGCAAACAATTTTTGTGGATTATCAGTAACACAAAAAATTAGAAACATAAATGTAAATCGACAAAACATTCTTCTATAATAAAAAAATTATATCGGCTTATTTTTATTTCGTCTTCTACCTTTCAATGAAGTTTCGGAGGATACGGCGATGCAGTTAGAACCGCAATTTTTCCTCCATGTCTGTTTACGTTGCGGTTGATTACAAATCATGAGAAAACAGTATGATTGAAAATTTTTCAAATCAATTTGATTGTGAAAAGGAAAAAAAATTGATTTCATAAAAGATTGTCTGAAGAACGTTATGTGCTCAACAAATCTTTGAGAAATTTTTTTGGCAAAACCTTAGAAAAAAATCTGATTCAATTTGAATTATCAATTTTTTTTTTTTTTTCATGGAAAAAAAACGGTGCTCGTTTTTCTCCCATTTCCCTATGTTCCCGTACCCGAAAGATTTATAAATGATCGACTCACCTGGATAGAGGGCTACTGATGATGTAGTGCGTGTAGTAAAATATGCTAGCCATAGAGACCAGCAGAAGAGCAGCGACGCATCTTTTTACCGTAGCCTGTTTAACGATGCAACGGGGTCCGACCGACCCCAGAAGCGGCACGCTGGCCTCGCCACTTGGGATCTTCATGTCTTGTACCTTATTTTTCACACGCTGAAAATCAACAAATCTCCGGTATTGAAATACGCTCATTCCCTAGATTTGTACCACGATGCCACTTTCCGCACGTGACCACACACACGTCCGCACCAATATCCACTAATTATTTATTCTATGAACTGCAATTGTGATGCCTCTCAACGAGATTCAGCGATAAAGTACGAGACGAAGAAGCAAATGTCGATGCGTCGGTGGAACAGCCTCGTTAATCCGGTACAGCCAAAACTGTGATCGGCGCCTCGGGTTTATTACTCTTCAGCAACTCCAACGAAGCGTATCTTATTGCACTCGCTAGGTCAACTACGTTCGATGGCCATGGAGATTCGAGACTCTGCATCGACTCCATGGACCGTTGTTCATCGGGTCTTCGTTGGGTAACACCTTTTAAGTTATCCCTCGGTAGACAAGATGAAAATAATAAAAAAACAGGTACCGAAGATTGGCAAACAATGATTCGAATCGGCAAGTGTTTCATTCGTAGTACTTGTTTTCAAGTACTCAACATTATTATGCCTCACCGCACAATCTCATCTATTTACAATGCTGACTAAAACGACAAAACGCTAGACTCTATTATCTAAAAATTGGAATCTACTTGTTATTGGTCCTTGGTAGAACACAGTTGTCGTAGTCCATCGTGTTGCAGTTTGATCTTGGATTTTTCCAGGTCGGATCAACACAAGATCCATTTCCCAACACGCGAACTGCCGAGTTGTCTTTCATTGCGGATTGCTCTTCTTTAACCCATTTGAGCAAGATTGATATAATATATTTTTACTACTTCTCGTCCACTCGCTAGCTTGTCTATCGTAGCTTTGCATTCGACTTTCACTGCATCAAAAATTGGGTTCAGATATGTAAGTATATCGTATAATCGAATGGATGCTTTGGATGAAAAGCGGATGGAATCGTGTTCGAAATTAGTTAAGCTACAATGCAGCGGAGTTTTTGTAACGATCTTCCAATTAAACTTTCTTACAATAGAACAAAATCTTTGTCTGTTGAAAAATATGTAATTCTCCTGAGTATAAGGATTCTTCAAGTTGCCTCGTTATACCTCTTCGATCGGGTTGGTATGGATATTCTTCTTCTTCCTCTTCACTTCCTTCTTCTTCAATATTATAGTACGACTGCATGTACAGTGAATAAAAATCAATTTTTATTGCAACGAGCTGGACGGCAGTGGCCACTTCCGCTCTTGTGGTTCTCGGCCGGCAGTCCGTTTCTCTGGAAGGCCATTCGTTACATGAAGAGGCGAAGTGCAGTAGCGGGAAATTTTTGCTACCCGTTCTCACCCACGACGACCCTGCAGCCCAGTTTCCGTTTCGCAACGAGAAACCGCGCCACTGACGCTCACTCGTAAATTTTAACGTTGCGTGAAACTCCTTTTTCTCTTCAGCACGTCTTTTCACTACTGGATGAAGTTCTGCGAGAGCACCGTCAACCTTGCTCTCTTTTTCCTCTGTCAATTAGGGACGATGTAAAGCCCCAGTTTCCTGGTTACCGCGATTCCTGTAGCAAAACCTCAGTCGCCCTTTTTCGTCATGAGGACACCGGAATTGCTGCGGCCACGACGAAACATTGGTGGATATTCCTCAGGGATCGCCGCACAGGACTGAACTGCAACAAAGATACAAGGGAACAACGTTAAAACGGTACCTCGGTGTCTTACAAATCATTTTTTATGTTTCCGTGAAGAGATACACGAGAACAATGATCAGGGAAGAATAACGGTTTTGGTAATGTTGACTCATTGCAGTGGAGTTATGGGATAAATATTATCAAAATTTATATTTATAGCAATTTTGTCAACGTCGGCTTTTAATCCGACTCGAATACTACTTGTTAGTTTTCCCCATTTATACCGTCATTACTCTCCACATTCTTCTCTCCACTTAGTTACACTGAAATATTGGAGGCAAGATTTTTGACAATAAATTCGAATCGACATTAGCTTTTTTGCTATTGTAACGAACAAGTGTTGTGGTATTTAAGATTTTCCACTGGACATATATTAAATCCTTGCTAAGATAGTAAAAATAGTTGAAAGAATTCATGTTCATGGTTCTAAATTTGTGACATTATTTCTTATTGGACTGTGGCTCAATAATTATTAATGATCGTTACGAAGCTTGCATCATTAATTTACGAACTTTCGTAAATTAATATAGCCAGAGCGTAATCGATAACGCACTAGGGCTGTGGCTGTGTTTTTTGCGGTTAAAAATTAACTGTAAAAATATTGTCTGTTCTGAGTGTTTTATCAATTCACGAACTGATGAAGCAATAAAAAGTGAGAAAAATACAACGATTTCAAATGTTAAAAATGTCAAACAAAAGTTTGAGGAAAATCGATCATAACGCAATCTTCTGCATCGGTTGATGCAGACCCGAAGTTACGATTTGCCAAATTGTCATATAAAAAAATATCACCGACTGTAATCGTCGAAGCATAATGACAATTTTGAATTTGTATCACCTTGTATATTTCTAGTTTCTACGACGTAAAAAAATGTAATCTCATTGCTTTTATATGGGAGTAGCTTTAGTTTTGTCAAATGTTTGTGTTTTATGATCATTGTGTCAGGCTTCCGAACATAATCTAAATTGGCAATAAAGTGGGTTTTGAAAAAAAAGAAACGTCTATACTTCTGCGTGTATCTGGTGCCTGAGAAGGTTTTACTCTCGAGTCTCTTATGATTGTGAAACCCTTGAAACACTTGATGTGAAGATACAATTTTGTTCACTAGGAAAGCAGAACTTCCTCTTCAGTCATGACAAGCTGCCTTGCGCCATCGTTAGTTCCATATGATTGATTTTGCCAATTATACCAACGATTGTACCTCACTTCGCTTAACTAAAAGTGTATTGACTCAAATGCATTTTGAATCACCCTAATATTCCTATATCGTTGAACGACTGAAATTTCGTTAAACATCGAATTTACCTTATTAAAACAAAAATATAAAGTAGCAACTAGCTGTGCATTAATTTTCCATGAAAAAAAACGGCCAATAGTTACGAATCATATAGATAGTTTCAGTTGTTACGAAAACAGTGACCCTCAGTAAAAACAACGAGATAATAAAAGGACTATACAATAAAGTTATTCAAGTCCTTTGATTGTTATGTAGACAATGCAAAAGGGGTTGATCAATTCGTTCCGCAACAAGGAAAACAAAGTTCTTTTACCTCGCTCTAGATTTTTTAGCCCGTTAAAACTTGTGTAAAACCATTACTCCGCTGAAACGTTTCAATTGTAAAATGCACAGACTAATCGGATTGCGAGTTATATCCCCGTTGAACGAGGAAGCGGGTTCGTTGAGCGGGCAAAAAGCTTTTCACCAGCGGCCAACATCAGCACAACCACCGTGAGTATCGCGCGTTTTTCGCAGTTTAGCAATATTTTTTCGCCAAGGGTTTATCCGGGGCATCGTTTAAGCAACGAGCCGCGCAATAACGGGACGGCTCGCCGGTTACCCGCCAGAGGGTTGAGTGAGAAAGTAGTGGCGGAAGAAGCCGGACGAGGGGAGTTTGAAGAGAGTGGTATGAGATGGGAAAGGCGCAACGCTAGCCGCAATTAATCGACCGTATTCTCGAGCATCCCTGTTGTTGTAGCGAAGTAATTTTTTCTCTCTACCCCCGGACATCGGACCAACAAGAAGTCCATTAATCAAGCCCTCCCGGTATCGTAGCTCCCGTGCACTCCTCGCACCCGTCCAGTTACCTCGTACGCTCTGCCTTGTCGGATCCTCGTTCGGCTTTCCTACTACAACTCTCGTTGTTGCTTCAACGCTTCTCTCGGTATATGTACCTTCGTATCCGCGAGAGTTTTCACCGTCTCTCTCCGTCTTCACCATTGCCAAACGTCGCGTAAAAGAAAAGTAACCCCTGTGCACACGTACCGCTCACGAACGAAATAACAAAGGGGTTAGATTGAAAACGGGGGGGCGCGATCGGGGTAAACAGGAAAATCAATGGGGTAGGGGATGGAGGAGGAGGGGGAGGGGGGAAGAGACAAGACGGAAAACAAGGGATCGACGCAAAGTCGAGAGAAGGAAGAAAGTAAGTAAAGATGAACGACGGATGAAGAAGGCAGAAAGAAAAACGGGGGAGAAAACTGTTCGCTTAAATTTTCATCTACCATTTCCACACCTTTTTTTTTACTTTCACCTGCGGAAGCCATGCGATCGGTTTGAATTTCTTCTAGAGAAAAGGAGATAGCTAGGGCTCAAACGGAATAAGAAGAAAAAGCAGTGGAAGAATTACTTGCCAATCGAGATTCAATCTCCTTCGAAGCAGGGATGGGCAACATTCGGTGGAATACCCTCTGAATATATTAAAAATATTCTAAATTATATGTTAATGTAATGAAAAATCGAAAAACTTTATATTTCTGCAATTATTATGAATAATTTTTGTAACCGTTCATTTCTAGTGAACAATATTCTGTGTGTATAATTATTTACAAACATTCGGTCGTAAACGTATTATAAATTAATTACCATTGGATAGTGCACATCCATGTTGAGTTGAGGGAATTATTTTTAAAGGATCTTACGATATTTATTATTTGTAATATAGCGACGAAAAAAGTATTTTTAAAAGTCTCACTGTAATTATAAACGAATAAATTGAAAGCAAAGGTGTGATCAAGCAGGTGTAAAATCGGAATTCCAGCAAAAAAAAAATAGCGAGAAAAAGCAGGGACGAAGTAAAATGGGAAGTAAAGGAAGAAAAATGCGCTTGGAATTTCATCCTCCTTTTTCAACAGCTTTCTTTTTACTCTTGTTTCTTCATCTGCAGACGCTCGGTCGCGCGTCCTCGTTTCCTATACCTACACATCCTATTCTATATCTATCAGCGGCACTCTCTCATTCTCCTCCCTTTTATTCTCTCTCGGGAGCTGACCTGACATTTTTCGCCGAGGAATATTGATATCCGTTGGCGCGTGCTCGGAAGCTGAAGCGGAAGCTGCTGGTGACCGACCGACCAAGCGCTGCGAACAGAGTACGAGAGAATAAAAAAAATGAATGGAAAATGTGTACTAAGATGAAAGTGAGATTCCGGGCGAAGAGAAACGAATGGGGAGCATATAAGGGGTAAGAAACTGAAGAAAGACCACGATCAAGAGTATAGTACTGAGTCGCGTGACACCTATATATACCTTGGTAACTTTTACGGATGGCTTCTCGTCTTCGAGTTAGCGGAAAAAGCTTTTCTTTCACGGGAAGTGAGCTCCAATGTGTACGAGAGATGTTGGGCGTGCATGGAATTTAATTACGCGCGAGGCCAGGCGACTGATCAGACCTCTAGGACTTCCCAAGATCCATTTTCTATCTCGTTTTATCCTTTGTTAATTTTCTCTTCTGTTTTCTGTTGCTGCTTTGGTCGGATCACCTTTTGTGGATGACAGAGAGAAAGAGAGAGAGACGAAATGAACGAATGAAAAAAGATAGTCACACCGGCTTAACAGTGTGAGTGTCCTTGATTATCGAACCGTCCATTTCCTGCGACAATTTACCCTCAAGCTTTCGGGGAGACTTCGATTTCCCCCACCATGATTTTCTCATTTCCTGTGCTTTACCTGACGGCAAATTCATCTCGAGTCTTTTCACTTTAATTTCATCTATATTTTATTTGTTTCGACATCCGAGGTCCTTTCCCTTTTACGACCTCCAGCTCTTTCCTCGTTGTATCCGCTACTGGGACGTACTCTAACTGTATCACGTTTCGACTACGATCAGATGAACTATAAAAAAGGGATGCTACGTACAGAACAAATAACGCAGGAACTAGTGTTCTTATAGGACTTCACGTCAGCCAAAGATATCATGATGCAGGAACAAAAATAATTGGATGGTTAGATTCAAAACAATAAAATTGCTTGCTACAATAAACTAGATAGAAACCAAAATATACCAGTTGCACAGAAACAAAAGTTGTGTGTGGCAACTATGTTCTGAATTTGTTGTACCGAAGCTTCTCAAGAACTGATCAATTATGCCGCAACTATTTCGAATAGTTATCTTAACTATTCATGATTGAAAATGTCTTTCTCAAAATGTAGTTGTTTAAAATTTTCCTTAATGAATCGCTTCATTTTTATAAAAAAAAATATTATTGGATGAAACAGCGAATTCATTTTACGAAAAGATGAGTGTCTCGAAAGACTCCACGGCTTTTTACACTCATTTAATAATAGGTTTTGAGGCTTTATTATTATCTTTTAAATAGTGTGAGTGACTTAAATAATCTGGATGTTTTGTCAATATTTCTCGTTGCAGAGGACTAAAATTTTTATCGAATAAAATGTCACCCATAGGAAAAATCGCTGTTCGAAATCGTAATTGGAGAACCGCCGAATCCGTATTTCCATTTATATGCTAAATATTAATATTCGCTCAACATTAAGAGTTTCACATATTTGGCACTTCAGTTTTTTTTTTGTGTATACCATAAAACTATTTCGGTCACGAAAATATTGTAAATATGAAGAGGGTTCTGTGAGATCAGGGGTTATAAAGATAACCACTCGCCGGTTATAAATGGACTAGACCGCACGAACTAAAATTTGGTAGACGTTTGAAGTATCGATATCGTATGTGTATATGCAATTTATCGAAAATCAATTTTGTGGTTTTGAGACTGCAACGCTTAAAATAATTGTCTCTAAAAATATTGTTCCGAGAAATACGTTGCAGTATACAAAGTTTCCCATATGCTGTTATTGAATTACGCACTCCATCCTATAGTTTGCGTGCAGCGTAACGAACTCTTGAAGCATATATCGCACGGGCTTGATAAGAATTTTTAAAAATTGTGAAATATGATGTGACATTGAAAGGTTCGAAGGAACAGAATTTTTATATACAAAAAGTTTTCTTTGCTTGTAGCGTGTAGAAGTTTAATAAATCTTTAGTACGCACAGCTCACGAAAAAAGGACAATTACAGCTCCATCATAAGCTGAAAAGAAAACTTTACTGTGATATAACGGTAAATTGTTTTGTGTTAGGGTCGCAAAAGTGATAGAGATATTTTTCGATATAAAATCGTACTAAAACTGTTTTTTTTTTTTGGTAGAAAAATGATTTCTAGAGTTACTATTGTGAGAAAAACCCTGAAAAAATATGTCTCATAATAATTTTTACTTAGAAAAATTGCGACCCTTAAAAACAACCCTTAAAAACCTACCACAAAGGCCATTTTTGTTATAAAGAATAATTGTTAGAAAATGTGCACAAGAAGATGGAATTTAAAAAAAGTTCTAGTAAATGATTAGTACAATTATAAATATACTTACTACACAAAATATTATTGCAAATACGTTTATTTTTATTTAATTTAATTTTTCGCATTATCTTTTTGAGAGAATCGACCTAGTGATTATTTTTATTCACGAAACCTTACGGTTTTTTGCTCCATTTTCTAAGGATGTATGTGAAAAGTCAACTCTCGATTTATCCATCTCGCTTGTTCCGGCGACAACCATCATTCCTTTCAACTTGATCGCTCCCCAAGGTACTCGTCCTGACATTCGAGAAGCTTCAGGATGTGGACCCGACGTTACGTCATCCCGCATCTTCACCGAGCCGGCAAGTTTGAGAACCAGCAGTAACTCCTCTATGATGTGCTATACCTTCTGCTCTCGCGAGTAACTTGAGTATTATCGACACGTGCCCATCGACTCAGCCTCTTGAGGCTATCCCAGAATCAGGCTAAAGAAGACGTTCGGTATTGACGAAGATTAAGGGACGAAGACCGTGTAACTTAATCAATTCCACTTTCAACCAAAAATCATCTCCAAAAAATCAGAAAAATTCTTGATAAATCTCTTTAGTGACTTAATTCTAAAGTTGGCACCAACATCTACCACTTTTAACTATCAATATCGATATGCTTAATGGTACTTCAGGTTATTGGCTGTCAACTTTCGCCAGAAACATTTATATTCATACGGGGATGATTCTCATAAAAAAAGTTCCTTTGCATGTACTTACTCGTATTTCTTATAACAATCAATTGGTGCAATTCGCTTTGGTGCATTCAACGAAAATTGCTATTTGTAAGAAGTTTCACATTCGCAACTGCGAACTGATCACCGTTTCGAGATATTCGATACCCCTAACATTCTAGAGTGCTTGTGGCTTGCCCACAATCAGCCTCCGAAGCCACGATATTAATCGAATACTGTATACTGTAATATCACGGATGTTCAGGAAAGCTATTGGATGCTATAATTTATCGGCTAATAATATTTTACTTGATTATTGTTGGCTTCTTTTGATATAATTTGAGTATTGTGGATTCTCTCTGAGGCTCTAATTACAACCCTATTTCTCTCGTGCACAACAATTTTTTTCTACGTGTATTATAATCATCCTTCGTAAAATCATACAGAATAAAGTTGTAAGCAAGCTCATTATCTATTTGTAGACCTATAAAACCTCGAAGTATTGGCAGCTACGGTACTTATTTTAGTAAATCAATATTCGTTGCAATCCATCTTGAAGTGCCAAAAAAAATACTAATAAAAGTCAAATTTTCCAGCAACCAGACATAAGTACAAGTGGACCAGTTGTTCCATTCCGAACATTTCAATACTAACTGTACTTGGTACACGTAAAAAGTGGGCGAAAAGGACGGAACAGAAAAAACCATAATTATTTATTTATCTCATGAGAAAACCCATGTAAAGGAATGTCCAATTGGCCTAGTACTGGGCATGTGTTGATAGCTAGTCTCTCAGTAATGGCGCGTCAACAGAACCCAGCACTGGCTCATTACTGAGTCACTGTTGAATGAAAACTTGAACCCAGTACTCGTAGTTGTGTATTGGCCCAGTACTGGGGGCCAATACTTCCAAGGGATGGTAACGAACACAACCAGTGTCGGGCAAGTAACAGCAGGAAATATGTAGTATACTCAAGATTGTAATCAATGATTCATGTAAATATATGAACTTGAAATGAAAGTACATCGTGTACTAATACAATTGTTTCGATAGCTTTCGTAAAAGTGATGTTAACGAGATTTAAACCCAAGACGTATACGGCCTACCTAAAGCATCTAACGACCTACTTAAACTACGTAACGACCTACTTGAACTATCTAACGAGAATGCTAACTACTGGATCAAACCGACTATGTAGCTTTCTTGTACTTTAAGTCCATGAAAGTTGATCTGGGATAAAAATCACTGAGACACAGGTTGATTTCGGTAGAATGTTGGTGCACGGATGGTTTTGATGCCACCGATAAAAAAAACTCAAGTCCGCATTCGGAATTTCGAAATGAGGGATCAAATATGGCGCTCTGAATGCCAAAAAGTTAGATAATTTGGAGAAAACACAAAACCGAGAACCTGTTTAGGTCTCCGTTGGTGAATCGGAACTCAACATTGAGATATAAATAATGGTTAATCCAACATGGCGGCTGAAAAACAAAAAGTGACTTTGTTATTATAAAACTCAATATTAAGTTTTCTTGAGATAACTAATACTCGACCTAAAAAGCAAAGTAAAGAACTAGTGCAGTGGTTTAGTGGTAAGTTTACTAGTCCAGACCATCGGTAAGTCGCGGGTTCGATTTCCCGTGCCGCCGATTTTCATTGAAAATAAAAACACGGACGCGAAGAAGCTCCAGATGTATACGTGAGACACACCTGTGGTACCTGTGGGGGTCACATGTTTACAGCTGTAGTCCGGAATTCACATTCCCGACGAAACGTGACGTAGCTCCGGTGCCGTAAGGCAAACTCGAAATCAGCTATATCGGCACAGGTTTTCTGGTAGGCAGGGGACCGACTCTACACCTCCCAAGTCTACACAAAGATAGGTCTACACAAAAAGTCGACACAGAAAGACTGTACACGCAGACAGCTCGACACCGAAAACTCGGCACGAAAAACTCGACACCAAAAACTCTGCACGAAAAACTCGACACCGAAAAATCAACACGAAAAACTCGACACGCTGAAAAGTCGGCACAAAAAACTCGACACCGAAAAGTCGGCACGAAAAACTTGACACCGAAAAGTCGACACTTTGATCGATTTTGGGGAATTTTAAGGCCCTATCCGATGTGAAATTTTCCGTTAATTACAATTTTTATTTCACTCTGTGGGCAAATCGCGATTGCGCAAGCGAAACGTGCGTGAAACTTTGTTTACACACGTCGTGAAATAAAAATTGTAATTAACGGAAAATTTCACATCGGATAGGGCCTTAAAATTCCCCAAAATCGATCAAAGTGTCGACTTTTCGGTGTCAAGTTTTTCGTGCCGACTTTTCGGTGTCGAGTTTTTTGTGCCGACTTTTCGGCGTGTCGAGTTTTTCGTGTTGACTTTTCGGTGTCGAGTTTTTCGTGTTGACTTTTCGGTGTCGAGTTTTTCGTGCAGAGTTTTTGGTGTCGAGTTTTTCGTGCCGAGTTTTCGGTGTCGAGCTGTCTGCGTGTACAGTCTTTCTGTGTCGACTTTTTGTGTAGACCTATCTTTGTGTAGACTTGGGAGGTGTAGAGTCGGTCCCCTGCCTTCTGGTAATTTCCCTATGCCCTTATCGAAAATGCTATGGTGAATGCGATATGAAGGGAGAAGTCGAATACGGCGGCATGAGAGCCTGATTAATGATCCGGACCAGGCCCTCAGTGGGAACTGGCTACTGACCCGGGCCGACCCTGTAATAGGCGTAATGCTTGCTGACAAAAGAAATGTGAATAGTAAAAATTAATAAACAAATGCAAAGCAGAGAATAAAAAATGGGCGATTCAAACAAGCCCAAGTGCCGAATCTTGTGGTTGTCGTCACCATGGTAACAACAAGTAAATCAACCTTATCTGGAGAAATGAATACCAGTATTTGTTGTCATATAAATTCAATGAGCTGACATACACCAAGCGAAATGAATGACTTACACGAACAAAAACAAACATCTCCCCACCGAATTTCGGTTATTCTATCTTAAATCCATTCAGCATTCAAATAGAAAAACTATGTGACGTTAAATATAAAGTCGGGTACCAGGCAGTTTTACTATCCAGGTGCTAGAAAGTATCTAGTAAAACTGGTTCGTAACTGGACAGAGTTACGATAAAGATGCTACCCGGTCTATTTGATTATTTGCATAGAAAACGTGATTTAGTATTACGCAAATACAGCCAATTTCCGTAACAACAACTAACTCAAGTTTATCTGGAGAAGCGTTTGACGGTATTCGTTTTCATATAAATTTCATGTTTGCCACAACTGATATTCACCAAGCGATTAAACATCCTCTACCCAACTAACCAGTTCTTCCGCGTACATATAATCCTCTCCGCTCTTAATACACTAATCCCAAGTCTCCGTTTATGCTCCTTCTCGGTCTCAATATTTTGCCCCATTTACATGTAGAAAGAACTTGAACGACGATATGAAGAGGCGAGACGAGTGACAAGGAAAGCGGCATCACTAAAACTAAAGCCATTACGAGACTTGGCACCCCGGGATCCAGTCATCACTGCGCGCTACCGCGTTACTGGTGTGAGAGTCTCATCTGCGCGTGAATCCTCCTCTCCCGTAATATACACACGACCCTCTCAGCATGCGCTCTCGGGGAGCCCGTTTTCCTGCCCGCAAATGAGCTCACCCACGACCGTGAACACCGTCGCAGTTTGTACTATCATAATAATACACACGTACACCCGGTTAACGCGGTTCGTCCTTTGGCAAATCGAACATTTGCCAAAAAACTTTGCGCAGTCGGGGATTTGAAAAAAAAAAAAAAAGAAAAAAGAAAAAAATCGTCACGCAGAGAGTAGAATAATTTGAAAACTTTTAAACTACTCTCAACGCGAATTATTAATGCTCAAGTGCATGCGACGATGGTGAATATAATAAGCATAAAATATGTGAAATGGAAACGCTGCTGGTAAAAGCTTTTTTTTTATTATTATGGTTTGTTTTTCTTTCGTCCATTACATTCTACCGTCATGTTGGCCGATGTTCAGCCAGGCACACCCAGATGACGCTGTACTGTGACGCGAAACAGAGAGAGAAAGAGAGAGAGAGAAGGTGGGCCTCGTCTTATCACTGCCTCCTGTTCGTATACCTCGAGAATGCAGCTAGTTGCTGTTAGCTGATGCATACGCCTCGAAGACTCCGTTGCATACTAATCGTAAACAAATACCTCAGCTCGTCTCAGTCATAATTTACATTCGGACGATATCGTATGCGTCCGATGAAGGGATGAGCTGTGCGAGGTTTATTGCCATGCGTTTTATGTGTACGTACGTACATGTGTAAAGTGTCCTTCTCCCTTTACCTCACTGAGTTTTGGTCGCATTGCTACTACTGGCGGAATTGCTACAACTTCGGTATTCTCGACTGCGCAGAGCAGCCTCCAGACATTCACGCACAGTATACATACCGTCGTCTGCCATATACTATGTTCGGCTGTATAGGCATGCATTATATCGTACGTGCCCTACGCAGAACGGACTTCGAGTTCCTACGCTCAACAGCGTAAACTTGTCTCATCAATGTTTGGAACTTGTGCGATTAGATACACGCGAATACTTTCAAGTTACGAGTTTGAATACGAAGATAAATACTCCTCTGGTAATGAGTATATCTTGAGGTAATTAATATTGTAATAAATATCGTAGACATTAATTAGCAAAGGATATTGTTGAAAAAACAAACGTGCGAAAATACAATGTACACCGGAAGAAAAAGTTTTGTTGACTCACGGAAATCGTTACAGACATGTAACATCGAGGCTGTTTGTTGGAATCAATTAAAACTTCTTTTTAAAACAATAAAACTGTTTCTTTACAGCCAATGAAATGTTATCTTTAAAATTATAATGCACTATTTCATTGGAAATATTTCGTTGAAATCAGTGAAACAAAATCAATCAACCCATTTCAATTTTTTTCCTTTCCATTTTGGCTAATGGAATCTTTTTTCTCGGTGTATGTGTCGACATGCAAAATTCTTTTTCATATTATCGTATGTAATTAGAATGGAAAACTCGTGCGCAATTCACAGACTTCTTCGAGGGAAGGAGAGGGGGGGATTAAGTGAATATTTCCGGCATGAATTTAGCGAATTAAGATAAGGTTAAAATTGTGCAGATGTCGTGAAGTTAAAAGGTGATTTGAATAAAAAATTCTTGAATAAATATAATCTTACTAATTCTCAGGAGAACTGAAAGTTCTTGGTGAAAGGACGTGTTTCATGCTCTGAAAATAATTTGTTCACCTTTAAAAGTGCACTGAAAAAAATTATTGGCTCCTGCAATAAAAAGAAAATTTTCTACGCTTTGATCTCTTTTATTTTGATACGTAGTATTATTTTTGAGTAATGTTTGGGACTTTAAATCGATTGTACATGACTATAAAAAAATATGTTCACTATTCATCTACTTAAGGATGATGAAAAATGGAGGTATATCGTACGAGAGTGGTTTCTCTTTTTTAACATTTTGTTCTCTCTGCAATCGTACCCTAATTTTCTCGTGAACTTTTTCCCTCTTACTCAACAACTTCTTCTTTCCTCGTTCTCAATTTTCCATACACGTTTCGGGGCCCCACTACTTTCTTTCTCGTTCCTACTTCTTTCATACGGAGACGCTCCGAGCTTACCTCCCTTCCGCAACTTTCTTTCAACTGCGGATTTACGGCCAGTTCGCTTGCCTCAGGCGCACACACTGTACGGACCCTCGCCCTGACTATTAAAGACCTCCGCTTCTGCTTGCCATACTGTATCTAGTCCTACCCTCTTGCTTTTTCCCTGAAGATCGATTAGTAAACCGAAATATTACCAGAGAGCTTCCAAATATTTCATATTTACGAGATCATACATTACCCATGTTGTTTTGCTCGTAGTTCCTACAACAATTTAGTATTCAAAGATGCGTATCCATTAGCATCTCTGCACCCAGAGAAATAATTTATTAGTATTAGCTGGAAGAGCATTATATAATTCTGTTTATTTAAATGAAATACATTTTTATTCGCGGGCAATAAATATTTATAAAATTTTATCTATGAGCGTTACTTATTACAACTTAATGATTTTTGTTGTAATTAGTAATAAGTCGAGCAAATTTATCTAGATACCAGATCTATAGTATTTAAATTCAAAACTCGAGATAAATTATTTTAAATCAAATATTTATGACTCTTGAAAAAAAAATTCCGTAAGTACGCATTTAAATAAAAATATATACTTGGTTCAAATGTCTAGGCAGCTCCTGAAAAAATTAGATAATTTACTCTAATTAAATTCACTCAAGATCTAATAAATATAATAAATCGTATAATAAGCTCAAAATGGTATTAAAAGCTTTTAGTAACCACACTAATTTTGGGCAACGTGAAGACTCAAATCAATAGTTAATTTAATAACATTCCAGAATAAAATATTCACATTTTTAATACACCGAAAATGTCGAACTGTATTCATTTTTATGATACAGGGAAAAACGGCTTCGTTGGGCTAACTAACTATTTATTAGTTGAGTAAAAATTTGTTGCCAAAATCAATTATAGCCACGACCATTGTTGGTTGGTGTAACAACCTGGTATTAGCCACGTTTACCATTCCGATTTAGTTGACTTAAATAGGTCACACAACGAATTTTATTCGTGATCCAATTAATAAGATAGTTGGGGATAAAATAGTAGTTGGCCCAAGTAACTATTTAGTTCAAGCAACGATCAGAGCTAATCACCTGCAAATAATTGATCTAACCAAGTAATCGTCTTTCTCTCAGAACACTAAGTGAAAAGTAAAATTCACAACTTGTCGCAGTTTTTAAACCAAACCGTGAACTAATTTCACTGTTTGATGTCTTATTTCATCTGTCGAAGAATGCGTTCTATGAAAGTGGAGGAATTTTTATTTAAGAATTTTTTTACAAAGCTATGTTTCTTAATGTGTCAATAAATCTTTCTTAACTAAAAACTCACTAAATAATTGCTTACAGTAAGTCAATTTCCACTGCATCCAGGCTTGCTAACAACTTATTCTAAAAGTGCACTCTCTGCAAAACAAAAGAAGACATCAAACCCTAAAATTTGTTAACAGGTTTGGTGTTAAAGCTGCGACAACTATAGATTAATACTTTTTACCTCACACCATTTAGGTGTAAATTTTTCGAAAAAATTGGAACATCATAATGCTTGACATTTATATATTTAATAAAATCTAAATGTACCCTTTTTTTTAAGGGTGTCATCTACAAAATTTTTTTTCTTAACTCTTCCTCCACGTGACTGAAGCCCCTTCATGAGTAACACCAGCAAATGATTAACATCAATGGCGTTTGATAAATTTCCTTCACAGGAAACAGAAAAAAGCAGTTTCTTCTACAATTCATCGGAGAAAACCGATATCGATTAAAAAACTTGGCGAACGTTTAATGTGAATTTGATAAAACAATGGAAATAGAGGTAGAAAATGTGTTCCTCTAATCCTTATCTATCTACTGCGGTGGGTTTGGGCCAGATGTGGGTTGCGTTGGTTCGATCGTGTGGTGAAGTTGAAGCCAAGTTTATCCGAGAGGTCGTAGTCCGCAGTGGTCTGACAAACTCAACGAGTGTCTGCTGTTATAGTGTATCTATGTATTTTGCCCTGTGTAGAGTCGCTGGAATAGGCGAGCAACACTGATAGACCAGGATATAGAGAAGTGTATATTATGTCCCGAGGGCTAGTCGCGTGCGGTATCTGTGTGGAATCTATGAGTATAATCGGTGCCTTCGGTGCAGCGGTCGCAATGTCGGCTTTAGTGCTCCCGACACACGCGGTTCGATTCCAGTTCGAAGAGTGCAAGCATCGCTAGAGGTCAACGACCCCATCTCACGTCTCGGCGGTCATTTCTCGACGGACACTCGTACCTTCGCGACGTTTATATACACTTCCGTATTATCGCACATCTTTACTATATCCCAATCTATGTACCTGCTAGCAAATCCATGAACACTTTGAAGGATCTTATAACATACAATTTTCCATCAAACCATCAATTGTAATGCGAATGAGACAAGATTCAATAACTCCTATGTTAATAACAAATTATTTTATTGCGTGTAGCCGACCTGTATTTTTTCATAAGGGAAGTAAACAAAAATTATTAAAAATGTTAGATTAATTTATTTTAACCCCGGTGTTGTTTTTAATGACTGATAGTTGTTAAATTGTGTTTGGGAAAATTGATTGATTTTATTTAATTTTTGGTCTGTTATTAGGGATTTACTATAGGTTTGTTATAAGATGTAAATATTGACTATATCTTTCAAGACGGTGACCATGATTAGTAAGAATATGAATAAGAAAGCTAAGCTTCTGTTTATTTCCATTATATTCCATATTCGCTAATATAATCGAGACGGAATCGTATTCAAGGACGTAGGAATAAATTTGTCTCTCAAATGGAATCCAGTCCAGTATGGAATTGAAGTGTAGTCGATTTAATTGTAAAATATATATACATTTCTTCATCGTAGAATTTCCTGTTTCGTTTTTGCCACGAAAAATAAAAATAAAAAAAGGCAAAACACAAGACGCTCTTGCGGAATATCTCACAAGGTAAGAAACGAAATAACTAACACGAGACTCAAGGCAGCAAATGACAAATTTACTACTCGTTGGCAAAAGTGACTCCAGCGTTATACATAGAAACGTGGACGGCCCAGCTAAATCAGCAGCTGGGCGCAGGCAAGGAGAGAAGCTTGCACCCGCGTATGCACTGTTTCTCGGGACTAAATATAGCACATAGGGTCGCGGGTGTACATGCAGGCGCCCATGCGGCAAACGGGAAATTCTTGGGCGTCTGCAATTCCCTGCACATTCGATATATACGTGTACATAGTAACATCGTATAACTCAGCTGTATAATAGTTTGGAATGCCTTGTTTATCGTGGCGCCAGGAAGCAGAGCCTCAAAAGCCTCTATCTCCGAAGCATCTTAGCCCATCTTAGCCCATCAGCTACTCCAAGGATAATGGGCCAATTAAATTAATAAAAACAGGCTTGCGGAAATATTATTTTAGGAGACTTTTGAATTTTCTTCACATTCTAGATCTTAACTTTTTTATTCAGATGGTGGTTCTGTTGGTAGTGGAAAATTTCGGGGAGCAAAAACGCAAAAAACCCGATGGAGAAATTTCCAAAGGAATTCCAGCTTATAACTCGATTCTGATCAGGAATTGCTTGTTTTCCGCAAATGTGTCGCTTAACTTGCAATCCGAATAGATCCCAAATAAATTCCAGGTTCTGCACTAAATGACAGTTAATCAATGATCTGGATTTATTAGGGTCACCGCAAAAGAGACGTTCGATTCGGAATTGAAATGGATTCTAAATCGGGTGAAGGTTCGGAACGACGAAGAGTATTAACGTGGATTTGTTAGGGTTATCTGATGAGAGTTCCTATTTTGATTCCGAATCGATTGTGGATCTATTTGGGATTCAAGTCTTTTCAATACTAACCGAGTCACGCGGAACTAACACCACATATTAGATTCATTAATTTATGAATTAATACAATAAGGCAATCATGAAAACTGACCCAGAACAGATAGCGCAATTTATTTGAATACGTCATGATGAAAAAATACAAATTTTGAAGCTGATTCTAAAACGTGATCTGTCTACATCGGGAAAATTCTTCATAATTAACATCGTATCATAGTTAAACCTAAAATAAACTGAATTATTTAAGCGCACTGGCTCAAAACGCTTGATTGCTAGCACCTCCAATAAATACAGCATTTCATCGATCTCTTTGAATAAAGTGTTATAATTAACTAGTGTGACCTATTTGCAACGTCAACAATGAAATTAACACAGTATATTAATAAATGCAGCTACGATTAAGCAGATAATATGGACGTGTCTTTGTCGAATCGGAAACCGCTGTACCGCTGTATGTTCAGTATGCAAAATTAATTAATTTTTTCACCGCAAGGAATGGAATCAGCGAAAGCCGGGCTAATTTGCAAAAACCATTTTTCATAACATTGGAAGCTCCAAAATGAGTCGTAAGTAAATTATAATTATATACTTTGTATATCGCATACTCCTTTGATTTTTGTTTTTATTTTGCACAATACAAATCGCTCGTAGCAGTAATAAAATCAAGTCCTCAAATGTTACAATTTGAATATCACATGCAAAGAGGGACTATTTTAGTTAGTGAGAGAGACTCTTCAACTTCATTCAATAGAATCTGACAAACACGGACTGCAATATTACTTATAACATTACACTGAGGTAAAAAGTGCATTTTAATAATTATGAAGTATGGAAAGTAAAATACCACCATCAATTACGACATTTATTCTGATTACATTTGGTCTGAATCTAGAATAGTCATCATTATGAAATTCGCTATTTCAACCATTCGCTATTTTGACCTCCATCTTATTAAAATGCAATCAAAATAGCGAAGGGCTAAAATAGCGAATTTTAGCTTAATTCATCTTTTCAGATTAATTCAGAAAAAATTCAAATCTTGCTAGCGATACTTACAAAAACATGTGCTCAACACCGCTGGATATTATTCAATTTACATATAAAATTGCCTTCAGGTCCCTCGAGTTTTGCAGAAAACAAAGAATTCAAACAAATACAATGTTTTCAAAAAAATTTCAAAACATCATGAAACCAGAACAACTTTGAAATTTCAGTCGAAATCAGTTGAGTGCACTGGAAAGAATACTAAAATACTGATAAGTTTCTCAAATAATGAATCCAACTGTGCGTTGATATCTGCAAACAAAAATTACGAACATATTTGCGCATAATAAAAATAATTGCCCGCATGATTCGAAAGTAAAGCGGGAACGACTTCAACAGTGTCGACATGCAGGCTTGTCAAGTTAATCAATACGCGTAAATGCATATATATCCCGTGGGTAATTGCCATTGACGGTTGGGAGAGTGACAGGGGTTGGCGGATCGTGGATACGGGCAGGATCTGTGCAGAAGCTCGGTACGCTACGCGCGAGTTAGGTGCATTAAAATTTAATCGGACTCCGTCGGATATGATGCATGAAGCGTGAGGGCGTCGAAGGTTATATTCATGCACACACGGACCCGCAGCTCGGTTGGTCGCGCGTCATTTCGATGGATTTTCACTGAACTTGCCCCGCGCAGTGGTTGAGCTCACCATTTTTTTTGCCCGGCCTTGAAACAACCCGCGTTTACCATCCCAACGAACTCCTGGGATTCCAATGGGTCTCTGGATGGCTTTTACTGCTCCATGACATTGGCAGTGATTTGAATAGCTTTTGACGGCTTCAAAACCGCAATGACGTATTGTCGTAATGCAAGAGGATCGAGAGGATAACGCGTCGGCTGAACAGAGTTATAGGAGCACATCGACATATATCGACGCGATAGAAGATGTGTATATCGCACGTGAGCTCTCGACCGCTGCTCGTGCGCCGATAAAGTGCACGACGTCCGCTGGTTCATCAACGATGTTCTGTCTGCGCGCATGGCTTCGCATTTGCTCGTTAGTTGAGTTCGGCTGAATTATACTCGTCGAAGAAACTCTTAATTTTTTTTTCGCCTCCACGGAAAGACAGTGTTTATTTTTTATTTATTTTTAATCCGAGATTTTCCTGTCGAGATACTCACGAGGAAAGTTACTTGAGGGTCCTCGGATTTCGATGGAACTACAGTGAGAAAAAAATGTAGTAGAATAGGAGATCTCACTATATCGATATAATTCCCAGGAGATCATATCGATTGTTAGTGGATACTACACGGAGAAAAATAATGAGTCGACACAACCAACCAATTTTCCTAATTCTTCTATAACTCAGCTTGGTTATGACAAGCAAACAATATTAGTTGCACGAACCAAGTCTTGTTGATAGAAGCTCTGTCAGT
This sequence comes from Tromatobia lineatoria, assembly GCA_949699805.1. NCBI lineage: Eukaryota > Metazoa > Arthropoda > Insecta > Hymenoptera > Ichneumonidae > Tromatobia > Tromatobia lineatoria. The sequence goes on from OX453036.1 coordinate 23,421,001, forward strand.
TGCCGTAACCACTTGTGATGGCTATCTTATCTTATTGATTGGTTAGTACAACTATTCGAGTGCGCCGACAGAAAAGATTTCATTGTCTCACGGCAATCTTCGCGAATGGAAAGCAATACTTGAATTTCAATACTATCTTTTCATTAAATTATATCAAACTCGATGAAAAGGGGTGACATTTAATCAGAGAAATTGTCTCTGGTCGTTTTATTGATTTCACTATAGAGGCTGCGACAAAATTTGCTTATTTGATTCGACAATTAGTTCATTCAATTAAATATTTGGTTATCTTTACTGAATATAATATTCATTGAAAAAATTATTTAGTTTAACCAAGTGCACAAATTGCGACTAAATCTTATAGTTCTTCCAATTATTATTCTTATCTCGGTCTGTCTGGGCACAACATTCTACACTGTAAACAATGTTATTTTGAAAATCAACAAAAAATACAATATTCGTATGATATAATGAAGATTACAATACTTGTACCATAATTTTTAAATACCGTGTTATGAAATTCTTATACTATTCTCACATTTACGATAAAAATATATTTATATGGAATCGTATATACGATTCATAAGTCTGATATTGTTGTGTATATTAAATTTAGTTGCATTTTCAACAGCGTAAACAGTTCTTTATTAAGGATCTGCAAAAAAGGAAAGAGGGACAATGTAAAAGCTTGAATAAGAAATACGGAAGAATATCACAATAACACATAGATGCAAAGTAGAATTTTGCATATTACTCTGTTATTATTTTTTCCTTTGTACAAAGCTTTCTTTATGAGAGAGCCAACGTCGATCCACACATTTCCTCATGGAGGTAAATTTGCAAAAAGTGAAAAGTAATGAGGAAATATTATGCAAGGCTTATTTTTTTTTGTAGTGTCTGTAGAGTTAAATTAGCTCATGATCAAGTAAATTATATCTACATTAAGGTATGCAAAAAAAAACGCATTTCCTAATACTTTTTCAGACTTCCAAAGAATATTACCTAAGGACTAAGTTTTAAAGAGTAGAAAAAAATAAAATTTTGAAAATGAAAAAATTTAAACCCACAGAAAAAGTGATTGAGAATTAAATTAATTTATACTTGAAAAGCTGTATTAATGGTGTAAGGTTACTGAAGTGAGTTACGAATTGCGCTCCAATTGGTAGACTGACAGATATCGAGATGTTCCTGGGAACTATTTAGCAATGAGTACGTTTTATTAGTCCATGTAGCTATTTTCATAGCTACATTAACACTATTAACGTAATTACATATACTGAATTTGATATCCAATACACGTGACATGAAATCGATTTTAAAATAGCTCTGTCATATCATCAGATACTTTATCTCAACGCTTTTCGAAACTGGCACTTCGTGACATACGTAGACTTGTGATCTAAATTTGACATAATCATTTTTGCACAGGGACATTATGCGAGAGGATCGAGTGAATAATGCGTCCACTGAGCAGAGATATAGGGTTATAGAAGCTCATCGAACTATATCGAACCAGGGAAAGATTTGTATATCGCACGTGGACCGTCTGCTGCTGCTGCTGCTGCTGCTCATGTGGCGATACAGTGCATGACGCCGGCTGGTTCGACGCTGATGCCTCTGCTCGGCTTCGTATTGCTCGTTGGTTGGCGTGCCTCGCGGTGTTATGAAGTGCCGGCTGATCGTTATAGCTACGGGGGTGTAGCGAATGAACGTGGGCGACAGAAAAACAATGGTTAAAGCAAAAGAGAAGCTGTGCAGGAGGAGAGGAGAGGGGAGGGGGGAGGGGTACTGAATATCCCGTGAGTATTCGCAAACTTCCCCCACGGTCGAGATAATAAAAAACAAACAATGTGGGTTGTAAGGGCAACGAAAAAAACGATGTCGTGAAAGCAATAAAGTGAATGATGGAAGACAATGGTGATTTTTTTCTTTCGACCCTTCGTGATAAACTCCGCATGGAGGGAGACGTATATCTCAAGATATATCTGACGCATAGAATTTGTTGTCAACATTTATTTGGGTTTTAAAAAAAAAAGTGCCTCGGATATTTGGGACCATCTTGGCAAATATTTCATCCGTGCTGATAGATCAATGACTTCTTGAACTATTGGAATATGCCATGGTAAAAATACTGTGTCTCTTTAGACTTTTAGATCGACTTATTTATTAAATTATTCGAAACTTAACGGGCTTGAAATAACTCGAATGAGTTTTGAATAAATCATCCCATACTTTCGATCGTGGACTCTGAGGTTGACGTTAATCGACAGCGTGATCGTGTTATTTGAATTTCACGAAAAAAGCGCCGAACGATATCAGCAATATCAATAATTTTTATTTTGCTTCCTCATGGTGAAAGCTTTGTTTTCATGAAACATTCCTCTCGAGATTTTCGAGAAAATTTTTGTTTTCAACAATATGTTACTGAATTTTAGTTCTATTATAACTTGAATTTCTATAAATTTAAGGCTTTAAAATGTATTTAGAATAAGGATGCAAAGTAGAACTTTGCACATTACTTTGTCAATTATTTTCATTTTTCGCAAGACTTCCTCTATGAGAAAACCGTAAATAAAAGTAAATAAGCTTTCTCATAGAGGCGATTTTCCGAAAGATTAAATTACTTTCCATTCTTTTTTTCGTGACACCTCGTGGAGGCCAGGTACACTAAAAATCCATCGATTCAGCAAATATTTTTATTTATTGATAAGACGGTATATATAAATGTTATAAGATTTAGTAAAGCGAATAAACGGTATATCTTATGGAACGATCTCAAGGGGAAGTGGAGTGATTACCGTGAGCGATGAAGTCAAATTTACCCCAACGCTATGGCTAATACGTCAACATATAAATGTATAGCGCCTCGCCCTTTCCTCTACAGCATATATATATATCCCTTAGAGGAAGAGGGAAAAGTGGTTTCTCCAGAGCCATCGTAGTTGAGAATTCCGAGCTGGGAACACTTGGTGGCTTGGACGACGGTGCTTTAGCTGTTGATAGGTAAGTACCTACGTGTTAATTTACCTAGAAGCTACGTTGTACGTGGACAGGAGGGTGAGAAGGGCGCGCGCTGACGTCCGACGTCGGACTCCCGGACGCGGCCAATTCGCAAGAATAGTTTTCCATCGAGGGAAGGGGACGTACAGCACCGACGAGGAGAAAGGGTGAGGCGGAAGTCAACGCCGTTGAGGCCACGCGGTCTCTCGGAAATGTCCGATCCCCGGCGACGATAGCGCGCGTGGTAGGTACTACAATAACCAGTAGCAAGGGGATGAGAACCCAGAGACGTTTGAAAGAACGAGACGAGTTCCGCCTATCCCGCCCGTTCGCTTGCTCGCTTGCTTGTGCCGAGAATCCCTCGGACGGAGCTTGCAAGCTCGCCACGTCCGACGCGATAGCTCTAACTCAGGCGCAAATTTATTCATCCCTTTCGTGACACGATTTCTCACTACGAATTCCGTTTAATGCTAAAACATCAGAGTAAACAAAGTTGAGCTTAATAGTACACTCAGGAAAAGGCTTTCGGTAGAATTGTCAAAAACTTTTTTTTAAAGCCTGCCGAGGCTCACTCATTTTTTTTTTTTTTGCTTTTCACGAATCGTACTCTATGAGAAATTATAATCGATGTTGGCGCTCGCGGAAAGGAAGCGTTTTGTAAAAAGCAATAAATAGTGGAGACGGAATTTGTAAAGTTCTACTTTGCGGGCTTTTTCGCTGCTTCGACTGTTAGAAACTATTTAGCTCATTAGTTGAAAAATTGCGGCAGCTAAAAAAGATACAGAATTTTTTTTGAAAATTCATACATTTTTGAGGATTTTTAAATAATTTTTTTAAAATATGAAATTTATTGGATAATGAATGAGAAGTAAGTGAAAGGTAGAAAAAAGTAGAACACTGTTAACGATGAGTTTTGAGGTATTGGAAAATTAATTCGAAGCGATCAGAGAAATGGCAAGTAGCAAATCTTTGGATAGAAATCAGAGCGAACACATTATTTTTAAGTGTTTGGCTAAAAGCAAGCATTTTAAACTATATATAAATAATCCGCCGAAATTCAGCCATCAACCAATTTTTTTTCTTCGTGGAATTCCAAAAATGTTGGGTTTCGTTATCGTAAGAACTTCACCAAATTTCAACACGATAAAATAGAATTCTAATGAGTTATTAGAATTTTTTCCAAAAGTCTTGTCCAAAGAAAAAAAAAAAATTTTGTGTATGAATTTCGGTGAAATTGCTCATGTATAAGCCTAGCAATGAGGTACCAAAAGTATAGATTGCCACATAAGGAAGTAGAAGCAGATGTTGGATAAAATAACCGTAGGGACGATTCATGGACAATTTACTGCTGTGATTGACAGTTGATGCATTTTCGATTAAATTTAATCTGACATATGTCACTTCGGATTTAGCGTTTCAATAATCAAGTTATGCAACGAAAACTATGGTATTGATTATTACCAAAGGATATTATCATATAGTTGAAGCACATAAGTGTATACAGTGGACGTGCATAACATACCATAACCAATTTAATTTAATCTGTGACCATTGATGTTTGGCAAAGCTGAATCACGTATATATTATGACGCAGAGCGTATTTTAGCCACAATTTAGATTCAACGAGATCGTGATAGGAGCGACAGAGATCGAACATTGACAGAGCTATTGGCGTTAAGTTTAATCCAATCGACCGCGGAATTACGTCAGTCTCGTTGTACAGGGTTGACTGTGTGCTTTGCGAATCGTGCTAGTTCACGGTTCGAATACGATGCCAGCTCTCAAAGGCCGTCTGTCCCGAGCAGTGTATCCAACTCTCGAATGCGTGTACACTTTGAGGCGCATTTGTAAATTCAAACGAGTGTGTTAATCGTCGATCCTTTTTTACTGGACATTTGCCAAAGATCGCAATGCGAAACGAGACGCTGTCGAGAGAGGGGTGCAAACAAAGTGCAAGTGAGCGAAGCATCTACTCGAGAAAAACAGAGACAAGTGCCACACGCATCGCAACCAGGAGAAAATAAATTGTAAAGCATTTTTGGAATTTACTAAACTCATAACATGAAGATGAATGTGTAAAAATAAACGACACGGGAGGTAATTTCGCGCAACTAACTAGTTTGTAGCGCGTTAGTTGGAATGCGTACACGTTTGGTGAAAAAAAAAGTTTTTTTTTAGTGAACGAGGAGATATTCAGCATTACATTCAGAGAAATACGTTTATTACGATCAAACGTGAAATTAAATGCCATTTACATCAAATAGATTCTTTGATTTCAATGAAATGTCATTTGCATCAAATACATATTTTTATTTTAATAAAATGTCATTTGCATCAAATACATATTTTGATTTTAATAAAATGTCATTTGCATCAAATACATATTTTGATTTTAATAAAATGTCATTTGCATCAAATACATATTTTGATTTTAATAAAATGTCATTTGCATTTAATAAATATTTTGAGTTCAATAAAATGTCGTTTGCATTTAATAAATATTTTGATTTCAATAAAATGTCGTTTGCAGCAAATCGATGCCATCTTTGATTTAAATACAATTTTGACTGTCTGAAGAAGATCCCATTTTTTATTTGCATGTAATTTATTTATATCAAGTATAGATGCCATCTATGAATAAGATAAAATATCATTGGCATCAAATATACCCCATGAAGGCTTAAGCACTTCGATCGATGGCCTATTGGTAATATGCAGTATGTTGTAAATCGTATTTGTTATGTATAACATTCACGTAATAAAAAAACCGGCTCAATGCACTCTCAATAAAATCTTTTACTACTGCTACTACTACTATTCCTATATTCCATCCTTGAGACAAATAACATTTTATACGTACAGAATAACTCTTACATTTGACTCGAACAAAATAAAAATTTACACCTGTCTTTAAATAAATGAATTGATTCAATGATGGGTCTCACAGGATTTACTTTAAAAAAATTATTGTACAAAAATAAAAAGAACCTCAGACTACAGAAAGTAGTTTTATAAATAAATAAATTGTGTGAACGAAGATAAATTACGCCGCTAAAATCAATATTTTCGAGCAGATTTAATAAAAAATTCTATAATCTCCGCGAGGTAATGATTTATCGTTCCTAAATACCATTTAATAACCACCTTTTCCAGTTGCAGAATCAATGTCCCAAATTTGGTTAAGCCATTTGTGGTGGTTTTCGAGGGATGGGGTGACATAGTAAAACAGATTTCGTCAGGGCTTTCACAATATGGATTCCATACGAGGGCCACGTTACAACCCCTAAAAGCTCACCCATTTTTATTCTCTACTAATATCGGGGGTATCCAGTCAGGGCCCTGGCAAGGGAACCTCAATGGTTCCCGTTTATATTTTCTTAAGGATGCCACAATAGCGATGCCAAAACGGAAGTCAAAATAATTGACTTTGAACACCATTACAAAGCAAACTTCCATTTTCAAATTCACTCGATTTCCTTCAAGACAATATTATAAAGCGTCGTTGAGTTAGTTATTGTAGGAATAAGTCCATCTGCATACGATGTTTAATTATATAAATGTTGAGTGCACCTCAGAAACACTAAAGGCATATTTTCCGCTCGCACTGTCGAGATGACAAGAGCACTTGAAATACCGTACATTTATATCCGACGAAGACGCGAGCGACGCCTGAAACCGAAGCTGAAGCCATAAAGAAATATATGAGTTAGGGTCGTGGCGCCTTAGTGGCTTCCGCACGCTTTTCAGCGCATGTAGGGTCTAAAGTCTAGTTTCGTGCGGACCTAATGCTACTTGACAGTACCAGCACACTTTAGTGCCGAGTGCACGTGATAAAGCTCGGTATTATCGTAAAGCGATTCTCCGTGGCTTGGAGACACAATTCTACTATTGTAAATTGTAGGTGCTACAGTAGATGTGATTTTAATCGAAACGACCAATATCTTATCATTTTCGCTTTTGCGAAATTACGTTAAATTGTGTTGGGGACTAAACTATCAGAGCTATTATACCGGTACTATTCAAATCGCCCTGGCGACATAATATCGCTAACACATTTACACGAATTCACATTGACGTACGAGAAACTCGAACGGAGAAGCGTGAGTAATGTCCATAAATAACGACGGTAAGTCATACGTCTCATATCGTTGGATGTATTTCCAGAGAGTGTGGTCGGCAGTTGTAACGTAACGTAGTATGAATGTCACGAATACTATACACTGCGGTATATAATTCCAGATGAGCGATATGCTGCCGCGTATTAACGTCGAAACGATTTCGACGATCTATTGAGCGTGGGGGCTTAACACAACTCACAGCAACGGTTGCTATCATTCCTTGTATAAACGGTATAGAAGTTATCTACAACACAGTCCAGACAACGCTTCACTAAAAATATCAAGTGTGGTCTATGGTGGTTGATGTTTTTTGAGAAATATTTCATTCTATTGATCTTTCTTTCATTTGGAAAAATAAATAAAACAAATACATTCCGTAATCTCCATTGAAGAAAGGAAGCCGGGCAGGACAGCAGAGATCGAATTTATTAACACGATCATAACCATAACATAAAAGTCTCCGATATCAACTAAGTGGGATGCGTGGAATTAATGAACAAAACTCTTAATTGGTGTATTAGAGAGACTAAAGAAAATGCAGCTCAAGTTTGCGATTAGTTTGCAATCGAAAAAAAATTGTTGAGATCCTCATCGAGACTCATACCGAGAACGTTGACGCGAAGAATCTCGACAAGATTCGCGACGAGAACATTGCGATTCGTAGCACATCTCTCATGTTGATCCGAACAAAAACTCTCTTGGCAAGACTGTAACGAGACTAGTCCTGCGACTCCGATTAGGACCAGTACGGAGAAGTTAATCAGAATTCACCTGGATTTTAATCACGACTCATTCTGAGACTCTAATAACCTTTCACCCCGAGACTCTAATACCGGTTCGGCTGGATATTCTAATATTGACTTACCCCGAGAATCTAATACCGACTCACCCAGAGACTCTAATACCGACAACTCACCGAGACTCTCAACGAGACGATTGCCAAGACTTTCACCAAAACTCCCTCCGGGACTCTCGTCGAGACGCTCGCCAAGACTCTCACCGAGATTCGCTCCAGGACTTTCAAGGAGGCGCGTGCAAAGACTCTTACTGGGACTCGTACCGAAAGTCTTAACAAGACGCTTACCAAGACTCTTACAGATACTTTTATCAAGAATCTTAATAAGACTTTCCTTGAAAATCTTAACATGACTCTCATCTGGACTTGCACCGAGACTCATCCCGAGATCCAGCTTTCCAACGCTGGTCTAGTTTCCAACGGAGAGATCTCCAGCATGATACGCTTTTATTCTAAATTGAGTCAGTAATATTGAAGATACATTTTAAAACGAATATCTGCAATTTCCACAAAGCGAAACGGAGGCTCTATGGAAATTGCAGATATTCGACTCCGTTGATACGGGTATTTGAAGTTTCTAGTATAATATAAAAAGAACAAGACGGTCTCTTAGAGTATAAAAATTCCGTCACTTGAGGACAATAGACTATATCACTTGTCACGTAACCACGTATTACGTATTTTTAGTGTCTTATCGTATGTCAACGCACGTGCTACTTTAAAAACACATCTGCGATCGTGCACATGCAGCACTTTCGTGAGTCGGTCCGCGAGTTCGAACGCGCGGTAATTGGAGACGCTCTTAGCGACAGATGCTCGGTGACGTTTCCGCGTTGATTGGTGTCAATGGACGTAAAAGATACGACCGCGATGCGGAGAGATCTTGAAACGCCTCCGTGTGCCGTCTATGTAACTGCATGCTATTCACTGAAGTACCGCAGATGCGTTGGGAATTCATGGTTTTACGCGTTTCTCATCTGTTAAAGCTCCCAGTTTATTCGCGTCATGTAGATATTTTCTTATAGAAATTATGGCGTAAGTACATATTTCGCCGAAGTAAAGCAGGTACTCCAATGGTTCGTATCATAAAGTATACTGCCTATAAACTATTAAGTACACAGTAAAAAATGAGTTTGTAAAATCGTGCGCTCGAAGTGCTACGATTCGTTAAAATGCTTTTGATAACCTTTCTTATTGTGAACATTAAGGATTTCAGGGCGTAGTCGGAATTTCTATCTCCACTTTCTTCTCATGGATATGACTTCACATTTCTTCCAATTTTATGGTATCTTATATTATCGGAAATGCGATGTGGTAAATATTATGAAAAAAGATGTCCGATATTCGCTCCCATTTTTTAAAAGCTCAAATCACTTTAGAAACTCCATCTTTTCCTCAAAAACTCAGTTTGCAGACTTTATCCATTGTTTGTCACTTACAGACGTGTTGTTAAGCCAAGTTAAAGATTGTCGACATGTGTAGAATTTTTTTTGTACAAAAATACAAGTACTCTTTGCACTTCGATTTAAAATTTGAGGGTTATATTATTTTTCAATAAAATTGGCGTGAGGAAAATTTACATTTATCTTAGGTTGAAGATTTTTTGTTGGAAAGAAGTACAAACTGTTCTTCCACTGTCACGATTGCTATTTTTCAAATTAAATTATTATCATAAATGATCATTACAACTTTCACCTGTGAAAAAATAGATTATAGAAAAGTAAGCTCTGCATTCATTATTTACACATTTATTCATTAAGCAAAGTAATAAATTATACATATTTTTTTAAAAGAAAATCGACAAACATTTATTTCACCGTTACAGTTGGTATTAAAACAAAAATTAAATTCGCAATAGAAAATATTATTTCTGCTTGACCGTATAAAAAAATAGGTGGTAGAAAAGTAAGCTGATTGGGTGATAAAATTGATTGTTAAAAAAATGAATAAATTGTGTATATTTTCCGCGATCAAGTTGTACAAAAAATTTGTAACACTTTCACAATTCATTTTTCTATTTTAAATTATTAAATATATTATTTCACCTTTTCATGTAGGAAAATTGATGATAAAAAATCAAAGCTGTTCGCGCGATTGTCTGCCTGACATCTTGCTGATCCTATGAGCTGCTCAAAGAGCAGCTCATAGGATCAGCAAAACCGTGACTATGAGACCAGCAACAGTGCGACATTGGAGCGAGAAAGCGAAGCGTCTACGTATCCTATCGTGCAAGAACGTTCCATGCTCTGTCCTCCTTGTCTATCTTCGTTCCTTCATCGCCTTTGCGCTTCGCTCCACATTTTTCTTATTCACCGCAGAGACGTATATCCTCGTATCCGGTCTCGTATGACTGCGTATGACATACGCAGCTCTTGTTCTTCCTGCAGCGAACTAGAGAATGCGAGAGATACGAAAGTGAATGAATCATAAGCAGTCAAAGGGCACGGATAAAATTCAATTGCGTCAAGTTGCATCGTTTGATTAATCACAGACTGTCGAGAAAATTAATCCGCCCGCTCTTAATTGTTGTACACGAAGAGAAGAGTCTGCAAATAGCTACGAGGGTTTTCATTCTTAATTACTGTAATTATTGTTGCCGGGTGATACATGGTATGTATCGTTGTTGTTAATGTTATGCATGTAAAAAATTCGAAGTACGTATCTATCCATTATTGCTTCACACTGTAAAAAATATTTGGAAAATTCGTATAACTACCGTGGTCATTATTCCTATACAAATGGTTCCTACTAAATTTTCACTTTTAGATATAGGTATACAAGTATTCCCTTTTTATATAAAAATTATTAGTGGCTTTTACGTACAATGTTCAATATGATACTGGAATCACCGTATAAAAATACATGCTCAATATATAAAAGCGCGGTAATCCTATTAACCTATAATATTTTATCATGATAAAATATATGCATATATTGGATATAACCCAGATTTATGCGTGAAAACTTCCGATGAATGTATATTATTTTCCTCATACTTCCGACAGTATATCGCAAACACCAGTGTGTCATTCGCTTCGCAGATATGATTCATAAATCTCACTATTGTGTACCATTCGCCTTTATTATGGGGGTCGTTTTAATCTGTTGATCCAGCATCAGAATTACCAAATAGATTGTACGACCTGCAAGGGCAGGACCACCCTAATTTATGTAATTCCATCCTCGTACAGCTCATGTAGTTATCGTGTACGCCGAGTAACCGAGTACACAACACGATTCTAATAACACGCCTTAGTCGTTATACAGTAATATGTCAATATTAATATGTATCGACGGTGTATCGCAATTGTTTTGCAAACATTGGTAGATCCCTTCGGACACTTGGGCTTACAGCCTCGACCATATATCTATCACTGTTAATGGGATTCGCTAGTACTTCACCGTAATGGTGAGCGTGCAGAGCGTTTCAGAGTCCGCAGACCCTCGAGATTCCCGTTCACGAAAGCCGAGTGTACGCGTTTACCACCATCTCCATCACCCTCATTCTCGCAAACATAATTGCGCTCAGGGATCTCGGAGACCACGTGCGTGTGTCCGCCGACCTAACAAGGCAGTTTACGCCCTGACAATAACGGAGCTATGGCACGTGAAGGGCGCTGAAGGTGTCGACTAGCAGCACGCCCTTCCAGCGGAGCTTCGATGCGCCTTGTAATAATCATTGAAACCTACCAACGTCAAAGCGGCGATAGAGTTTTATATGACCTTTTCCAATGTACTTTAACTTCAATTTACTTGCGAAGATCGAACTACGCTGCTGTTGGAGCTTTCGACTCACCAATCAATTGTTCCGCTGCAGAGAAATTCAATATCCCACGGAAAGAATTCGGATAAGCTGGATAATCGGTCTTACATACCTCGTATATATTGGTGCTTACGAAAATATATGCTTACAAACATTGAATATAATGTTTTGGGAAAATTGTAAGCATTCGAAAATATTGCACGGAGGAAAGAGTTTTGTTAGGTCGAGCTATAATAGTGACAACTTTGCGTTACTTGCTAGGCTAACAAATTGTTTTGCTAGGCCAGCATATTTATACAATGCTATCACTAGTTTTGTATAAAATTTGTTGGCTTAGCGGAATCGTTTTTTCTGGGTCCGAGAGAAAAGATTTGATTGATTCACGGCAATCTTTGACAATTAAAATAAATGAGTTTCAATCCTATTTTTTCATTAAATGATCTTAAACTCTATCAAAAGTAGTGGCATTGAACTTTAAAAAAATCATCTCTGTTCTTTTGAATGATTTCACTGAAAAGGCCGCGGCACTTCCCCTTAAACGGGTCAGAATTTTGAGACCTTTTTGTTTCCTGAACCACTGGGCAGATAAAGCTCAAATTTGAAAAAAAACTTGCTTGAATACGGCCGACATGGGTTAAAGTACGGATTTCTTGAAACTCGGAGCCATTTAGTCGAGGAGGAACCAGTAAACAAAAAATTGAAATTAGTTATGAGAGCGACAGAGAGTATTAACTCTTAATATTAATTAGTTATCAACATGGATCACACATTTTTTAACGCACCATCGTCGTTTTTTCTTATGTTCTCGGTGGACATATTTCACTATCCTGCAATTTTCTGACCTCAAAGCGGCTCCACCTTCATACGAACTCCCCGAATGCAATTTACCCTGTGTTTCATTCACCTGCGAAAATGAACCTGCGCTATTATCGGTCGTTTTGACTCAGCAAAGCGATCTGCAGCAGAGAACCTGGGTATTACTGCCCTAGGGATCATCCGTACCGCTCGATAAACCGTGTTTGCGTTCATCATTCTACATTGGCCTCACTCGTCCCTCATCACTATCTTCTAAGCGAAGGTGCAAGCTCAGCCATCCGATGGTTGGGTACACAAGTCATGTATGGATGTAAGGGTTTTCACGATTTTACGCTGTCTGCATCTGAACTATCTTTGAGTGTATCCTCGTTCACAATTAAGGTTCAAGAACCTATCCGAACACGTACGATACGTGCCCGGAAATACATCCAACATTGGATGCTCAATCGGGTATTTCTCGCTTTTCGATGACATTTGCCTTTCACAGCTCCCACAGTTATTAATGGATCTTTTTATGGTTAATTGCACAAACAAGTGGTGATAATGGGCTGTGGAATTGATCTTTTAAAGGTTTCTGATTTTTAAATTAATATAAATTTGTCGCAATGGTCGGACACTAATCGGCATAAAAAGAATAGACAATGGCAAATTATTAGATAATTTATATTCAACAATGTTACGAATTAATACATTTCTTCATGAAATAAAATGATATTGCATTGCTCATAAAATTTGTCGACAGCTCCGAGATTTTATAAATATTGGCGTTCAATTACTAAAATGAGCTTAAAGTATATAATATTCTTTTTACTCTACTTCTTTAGAAGCAGAGTTGGAAAGAAAAAATAAAATCGATATGTATCCAGTGATTTAATGGGTTCCGGTTGAGCTCACGTATTTAAACATCGATATTAATCTGATAATCTCGGATCTTTCTTCATAAGGAAATGCTCATGAATAAAAATAGACTTCCCTGAGTTGGGCTGATACATTCGTAGTCTTATCGAGCTTCGTATCAGTAGTAATAAAAATAAGATACTTAATATGAGAGATACATATAAATAAGCGCAGAGATTCTTCGGTCGAAGATCTTTCGTTGCTTTTAAGCTTGGAACACGAAGTTCGTCGCCAAGAATTGTCACATTTTTTTTGTTCATTGGTTATTTCTTAGTATGCCACTAGGATTTTATTATCCCCTCCCCTTTATTTTCCACTTCATTCCTAGAGCTTCCTGCCCAGAATATTGACCGTAGTCATACTTCCTAATGAACTCCCATAAAATATGATATATAATAAATATAATATATAAACTATGACAGTCATCCCAATTTTCGATTATACGAACGGTAAGTCATCCCCAATTAGTTCGGAACATCAACATTCTACTGCACTATAAGTTTACCTTTTTTTCCAGTGACTTCAAAACATTTTGTATTTAAAAGTTTTTTTTTTCCTAGAAAAAACGAAACTATTTATATACGATTGAGTCAATAGTTTTTCATATACGCAATAGCTCGATGGTCGATAAGCCACTGAGGTGAAAAATAGAGCAAACGCCATGTTCCATATTTCCGAGCTCATTCATGGATTGTTTCGCCAATAGTCGCCATATAGATTTATGTATCAGCTCTCAAAACTTTATGGTTGCTTTCGAGTATTTATTGTTTCATACGTCTGTGTGTGGGATGAAGTGAGGAATGATATCTTGTCTTGGCGTATAAATCGAGAAAGTCGTATAAGGCTAGTGGAACACGGAGAAGTAGGAGAGAAAGATTCGAAAGCAGAGCGACTGGAGAATAATATAGAAAGGAAATGAACACAGACAGGAGACTCGAGTTCTCGTGGGTGAACGAGCCAATCGTGGGAGGTCGGCCGAGCCAGCCAACCTTTGGAAAAACTCTCTGGATTGCTTGTGCTCAACTGGACTCTGTTCATTCTGCTGCACTTTATATCTCGTTTCTCTATCTCTGTTTGACGACGTAACACGCACGTAGGTGGTCGATACGTTTCTTTTCTTTTTTTTTTCACGTATTTTCTCTATCGAACGAGTGGACAACGTGCAGTAGATCTTAAGAGGGCAACCTAGTGAGAATATATACAATATATATTGCGTGGATCAATATGAAACTGATAGGGCACTTTCATATACATTTAAATAATACAGAGTGATTTTTTCATTGATAAAAGTCATGGAATGTATAAAAATTGTGGAAATATGGAATCTTCAACTTTCGCTTAAAGTAAAAACGAAAAATATTCTCACTATTAACATAATAATATTGTCGATTAAACGAAAGTAGGAAAAAATTGCAGAAACGGTAGAAGTTGAAGAAAGACTTGCGATTTTAACGAAAATGTTCGTCCAAGTTTTGTACTATTTATACCATGATATCATATTATGTATCAGGACAACATAATTTGGCTTACAAAAATTTGAGCTACTTTGATTGTGGTTAGAATCTACTAAGTTGCAATTTTGGAATACATTTTGTAGACTCCATGCACTATATACTATTGCACAAAGTAAGAAAATCTAAGGTTAAGGTTAAAATAAGATTAAGGCGGCATAATTTGTATATTGTTTTGAAATTGCGTTGTTAAAATCAAAACTAAAACAGTGTTTATAAAAGGCCACACTAATTGTAGTGATTAAGAGCGGTGTAAGGCAAATAGTGGATCACTAGTATAACTCTACTATCGCCACCGTATTAGTGTCAGTTTTGTAACATCAGAATCGGTGTTATTTTTGTTATCTGTACACACGCTCTTAGTATTTGTATACTCTCCCAGGTGTGGCGTACGTCCAACGCTCGCTGAAACGTGGGCAGTCGACCATTATAGCTCGACTTCGGCCCAGCGTTGATCGAACCTTCGATCGATAACTATGCCGACATGGGTTAGCTTCAACGATGGTCCGCTGAGTACTGGAGACATTGGCTGGCGCGTCATGCATAACTTAAACTTTTGCGACAATATATGTTCAGTACTGGTAGTCGACGTTTTACTAAAATAATTAAGTTGAGTGGCAATAAAATTAATTAAATAATAAAGTTTCACGATTATTAGAAATTGTTCAACGAATATTAGTTAATTCCATTGCTTCGAATTTAATCAGCCGAAATACGTAAAATAATTTTATTACTATTGAGTTAAGGGGACTGAGTCACATAAAAAAACTCATCAGTAAATAAATTCTATACACTTGATTTGAAAAAAAATTTCAATTATACCTCATTAAGTACATACCAAGTATTATAATTGTGCTATTTTATGAAGACATCCAGTGCACCAAAATGGTGTGAGGAAAAAAGTTAACATTTTAAACACCACGTTGTTAGTCGTTGGTGGAAACTTTGGTTGCTAATTGGTTAACGTCGTTGGTGGAAATAATTCACCAACAACGTACACGAACGATGAGGTAGAGTCGAGACGTTTAACGCGAATTGCTAATCCTCCAGATTTATGGTCAACTGATTCTGTACACCATGCACATTATTGACACCAAGCAGTGTCTCAGTGTTGATAGGTAAAGTTGACACGAAAACAAAATTTGATGAAATCATTCGTGGAAATTTTATACCCCTAAAAGTGTCAATATTAATACTTTGAAGAGTGATAACTTGAAAACGTCCACATCAGCGGAGAAGTTCACCGTGAATTTTCAACAATGTCAAAATAAGTGTCACATCGTTTCAAAGAATTTCAAAGCAATGTGTGAAAAATATAAAAAACGCGCGCGTCGCATCTTTTGTGTAGGTACATACGTGCACTTTGGTAGAGCACTATTGTCGACAATACTGTGCCTCGTCTGGACACGCGCGTAGCTACCGCCAAAGGAATGTTCTCTTCGTGCTCGTTGAACCGTGAAAGAAGCTCACGGTACGAGAAGCGAAACAAAACAGGGAGATTGACTCCTCGTGCGATGGGACGTGCGGGTGGTCAAGGTCTCGACCTAGCCTCCAGCACTTTTCTTCTACCACACGTTACGCTTATTCAAAACGATGTTGACGTGGGAGAGATAAAAAGGGAGATGACTAGTTTTCTCTTAAAGAGAAATTCATTTTTCTGACAAAATTTATTATCGAGATTGACGTATTCGATACAGAGATAAAAATATATAAATAAGATACTCAAATGCGTTACCTTATATGCATCAGCCGATTGAGTATGTAATCTGACAAATTTATTTGTTAGCGAAGCAATTAAGCGCTTACCTTAAACAATTTATTTTGTGAACCACACCATATATTTAAGTATATACACTGAGAAAAAAAATATACTTGAAGGTATAAAATGTTGATTTGTTTTAATTGAATTATTTTTCCAAATGATTCAATTGAATCAGTTCTCCGGTTCACTTGCTCTATTCGCTTAAGTGAAGAAAATATTTGTTTCATCCAACATAATAATTCATTGAGCGAAATAAATTATTAACTTCCATTTTTATCCGCATTTTCCCCATCTGCGGGCATTAGGCCTATTACAGGGTCGCTCCGGGTCAGTAGCCAGTTCTCCCTGAGAGCCTGGTCCGGATCAAGCCAGTTCCCCCTGAGAGCCTGGTCCGGATCAAGCCAGTCCCTTCTGAGAGCCTGATTCGGATCAGTAACCAGGCCCCATGCGGCTGAATCCGAATTCTACCTCTGTATCGCATTCGCCATAACATTTCTGCTAAGGGCATAGGGACATTGCGAAACAACTTATGTCGATATAGACAGTTTCGAGTTCGCCTCACGGCACCGGAGCTACGTTACGTTTCTCCAAGAATGTAAACACGGATTACTGCTGTATACATGTGAACCCACTGGTAGAAATACTTGTGTGTGTTATATATACACATCTTCATCGCGTCCGTATTTATTTCCGACAACTCCCTAAATATCTCGTTGAGTGAAACCTATAAATTAGTTACCACAAAAAAGGTGTAGTTGAATGTATAAATTATTAAATCAATTCAATTAAACATTTATCACGGTCTACAATTTTTTCTGAAACAACTAGTTGAATTAGCTTGTTCATTCAGTGCAGTGAAAGATTTTTGCGTTGAAAACTGAATATTTGATTGGTTCAAAAAAAAAAGAAAATTAATCCAATGGTAACAGTTCAACAGGAATAGCTTGACAAACGTACACACTCAGTATAGTTGATTGGTTTCATTTAAATCTGTATTGAATCCATACAATTATTTAATACTGTGATTCCAAGAAATTCGATCACGTCTATGATAAAATTTATTTTACCCAATTTAATTGAATTCTGTGTCTCAATTTTGAAATATACAATATGTGTATTAAGTGAAGTATTTGGTGACACGAGCCAATTATACAGAATTCTAAGAAATCATACAGTTTTCCCAATTTTTTTTTCACCGTAAGAAGCTGAATACTAGGCAAGCTCATATCAAATATCGGCACTCTCTATGACTTGAAATAATTCAAAACGATTTGTAAATATCGGTGATACCATTTTTGGTTCCTAGATTTTTTCGCTGCTGAAGCGAATTTATAAAATTTTCTAGATATACCGCTTCGAGAATTGTAAGCATCTTATTACATAAAATATTTTCCCACAAAAACACCCTTTCGAATGATCGGTAATACGATTTTCCATCCCAAGATTTATTCCTGGCTGAAGCGAAATTACAAAAATTTCGAGAGAAACCACTTTGAAAGTCACAAGTGTCTTATTACATAAAATATTTTCTTACAGATTATAGGGAGAGTCTCACTAGCTCAAAGCCTAGGCCTTTACAGCAACTGGATGGCTTGTGGTCTTGGTATGCCCGTTTTATCTGTGTGTGGTTTATCCCCAGCAAACATAGCGTTTCCGTCTCGACTCGGCACACAAACTCGTGTCCCTGTTTACCATGCGCGTGCACGATGCATCTCTACGTCGCGCAGATATATATGTGTCATGTCTGAGAATATATTTATATGTATGCGTGTCCCGTTGTATGCATCCTAGTATATAACGTCGGGCAACTTCACTCTAGTTCGCTTATGTACATATATATATGTGTACATACGCAGGTTATATTCGAATTGGAGAAACGAAATATGAAAAGGGAGTTCCTGCGAAGAAAATAACTATATATATGTATCCATTCTCTATTGGCTTTGAAGCTATATGGCGTGATAACATCGCAGCTTCAAGTCGACGATACGATGATAAAAGTTTTTATTGTTTGATATTTTTATTGATAGTCAAAACTTTTGGGCTATCAAAGTTATATTGGTCTCGATTTTACTCCCAATCTCGTGGTACATAAAAAAATATTTGTAAAAAAATTATGCTCAATAATTAAAAAAGTTAGTTGACTCAAGCTTCTGCAGAATAGTTGACAATACACTGTTATCAATTGAGTCACGTGGGAAAGACACGAGCCACTTCTTATCGTCGTGTGATCTGTAAAAAAAAGGTCACAGCTAATATCTGCTTAAACACAGAAATTGTGTATTACATAATGTACTTAGGACACTTAGGTTAGATATTTAGGATTGAGATAAATCAGATTGAAGGCTGCGTTTTTTTTGCACACATGTACAAGCACGGGACATTGTATTTCGCATTAATTTTCGCGTCGTTTCCAATAATTTTGAGTATTGTACATGAAAATCGCAAGCGTGAATTTTCACGACAACAAAGATTTATCTATGTTCGAGCGCAAAGTGGAATAACAACAAAAGGAAGAATTTTTTATGCAACTCCGTGCGAGAAGTGCTTACTTCTCATCCGCTTTATTTCGCGTACGAAATTGCACTTCTCGCACTAGTGAAATAAAATTGTATACGAAACTATTATAGTACGTTCATAATTTAATAGCGTGGTAATATTGTAAATTTGTTTCGTTGTAAAAAAAATTGATAGTCAAGCCATTTGGCCTTCAGATATTGTTAGGTGTAACCTTAATTTTCATGTGTATAAATAAGTTTCATACGCATGGTCTGGTCGATCGATTTATGCATTCATCATGATAAAAGACGCTGATAGAAAAGATTAGATCATATGTACACCGTTTTATTAGCGCCGTTTGCAGGCGCCTGATAAATGTGAGTAACATACGCTAGCCATTTGGTCTACGAGCTCCATGATCATAATGCACATAAGTTTGCTTAGCGTTAAGGCTCGCGCACACTTTTAGCTGCTTAGCGTGGGCTCTCGCTAAATAGAGGGCAAGTAACCGCGTCATCGACAGAGTTAAAGGCCTCCCGCTGTTGTTGGTGCTGGCCTCGGGTTCACGGACTCCCGGCAGACACACAAACAAAAATCTACATGCCAGACAGCGGGGTCATCACTGCGCTTCGCCAGTGACAAAAGCTGAAAGCCTTGCTTTTGAAAAATTGAACGCAGACATTTTGAGTTATAGAGTCCAATCAATGGCAACGTATGAAATTTATCGGCAATAACGACATTGATTGAATTAGTGTAATCGAACAGGCTGCACGTGCGAAAAGAATAGTATTAAAATAGTATTAATAATAGTTCAGAAGTGTAATATTCCAAATATGATCAATTGGACTCAATTGATCCTGGAAAGCATTAGACCTAATTATTAGTTTTCACGGTCCAGGTTGGTATGTCCATTGTTTTCGGTGTCCAGGTCGATATCTCCGTAGGTATCAATGTCTAGGTTGATCAGGTTATAGTTTTAGTTGTCTAGGTCGACTACTACATAGTTTTAGGTGTCCACATCGATATTTATAAATTATATTGAAAATGATTTGTCACTCGGCCTCTCTCTCTCTCTCTCTATAACCAGCACGAAAAAGACATTTTTTCAAAAAAAAAGTCTCAGTCAATAAAATTTCAGCTATTGTGATAAATAATTCTTCAGAAGTGGAGATAGATTCGTGGATTAATCGATTTTCAATTTTTCGAAAGATATTGGCTATTAAATGAATTTTTCCAAAATTCGACATACAGAGCCGACGTCTTCTACGTCAAAGAAATTACATTCTCTGATGGTTGCGAGATAGACACTCTAGTTGAGAATTTTTCTTCTCTTTACTACTAAATTTTATCTAAAAATTAATTTTAAAACTATATTTGAAAATAGGGTATATAGTAGAACCTTGCACATTGGTTCTTCATTATTTGTTACTTCCTACGAAGCTTCCTGTATGAGACAGTCTAGATCGATGAAAATACTTCCACATAGGAAGTACACACATCCATATAAAAATTGTTTCTAAGCCATCTCGATATTTTGGACCATTTTGAATGTCCTGCCATGAAATCTCGAAAAAAAATTTCCTGAAAACGAAGCTTCCTCTATTTCGAAGCAAAAAGTGGCTGAATTTACATAGAATGTTTGTTAGAGGCTTTGAAAAAATTAAGAAATAATGAGAAAACTATGTTCTTCTTTGAATCCTCGTTTCTCTCCTTTTTAGGCAGCGATAATGTAAACATATCGGGCAAACGACATGACCCGGTTCACACTGTAAAAACGAGAGTTTTTCGCTCGTCAGTTTCCAAAGAATCGAGGGACGAAAAATAAATTTCAATTTGATCGAACTGTTCCGATATAGAAAACGAAACTGACAAAGGTGAAAATATGAAAAGTGATCAGGGAGGATATATTTGATACGTTGCTACTGCGGGCGTGGCTCGACCTACTCGGACCCGGTGCTGGATGCACGCTGATGGTACTGATACGTTGGCTGGCTGGCTGGGCCATCGACCCTAGGCCCGAATTCACAACACAGCAGAGCAGACTGCGATGCTGATACACTGTGATGTATCCCCGTGTGCTTTAGCCACGGTGGTACGCCCCGACGCACGTTCTCATCCGCGCCAATCCCGTTGAAGCTCTGCAGGTAGGTAGAGTTGACTTACACCGACAGGTATGCGTGTTTACAGTCTGACCGTTTTATTTATTTTTTTTCATTCTTCAGCTTCCTTCGGTGATACATAATATGACATGAAATAATCTCCATATCGGTTGTCTGATTATTGCAAATAATGTAAATTTCACGATATTAATCAGAAATTATTTCCGAATTTTTATTCAATTTTTGGGTAATTGACAATTATAATTATATGAGACAATGGACACCGAATACTCGACAATGAAACTTTCAACAAACCCCAAGTGTTACTCATGACTCTTTTATGTATTCATCTCTTCATTATATTTTCAAATCTTTTATTTTATTATTTCACAAGGTATGGATCTTTCTGTAAATTGGATCCATTTTATGATGTGATGAAGTAGAATTATTCGTCGAAAAAAATTCATCTTGCTCTGCCTTTTTTATGATAAAGTTAAGTGTGATGATACTGATTAAATATAATTTGATGATTCATCTACAATATATACAGAATATAAGGTTACGTACATAAGACTATGAAAATTAAAAATATTTATTTCTAGTTTTTTTCTGATTTAGGATAACACTTTTTAATCATTACTGTATTTTTCGGTGGCTCGTTACAATTTTATTACTCTATTATTTTATTTACATGTAACGCGAATCGAAAGGTATCTATTTCGGTATTTATATTCATCCCTATTTATCCTGTTTCCGGGAGCGAGTGAAGTTAAGCTTTACATTCTTTTATTAATTGAGCGCGTTGCCTCTGTTGCACAATGCTAATAACCGTTCATTATCAACGATATTTCATTCTTTTTATTATCCCCATTTGACGTTAAATTTGCGTGTGGCTTATTCACCATAAAATGCGTTATTAGTTAAGTATCGGAGTGTATGTTGCATACGGGAGCCCTCTTGATCGCCGTATCATTATGTCACAGCCAATTACCGCGAGCATTTGTAACCAGCGCGTCGAGCACATAGGGCGACGCTTTTAGTAATTCCGCTGTACATATAGACAGTCGAAGCTGCTGCTGCTGCTGCAGCCGAACATCGGAGACTGCATTTATTAGAGTACGTTTAATTATCTCATGCGCACAAGGCCAATAGATTATCGACGACGTTGCTGATGCCGTACATGTTAAGCGATCCCGCGAATCCAGTAAACGTACACGTGTCTCGCTTGCGGCATCGTCAGATATATCATAGACTTCATGTCTCTTCAGCATCCTCTGTTCACTGACAGAGCCGATGTTGTTGCATTTCAAGCAGCGATACGTATCGCTCAAGTTCTCAACTTTTTTTATATGTGTTTATTATTAATGTATATATTCAAGACTAACAAATGAGCCAGCATCCGGATTTTCTACCAGTTCTAAAACTCTGAGAAACTCAAAATCTTTCGTTTTCGCATCTCCAGAGAATTATTAATGATATGATACAGGTATTGCGACTCAGGAATCCAAGTTTTCTTTAGAATTAAACATGTGATTCTTCTCGATTTTAGAAAAGATAGATTTTGAGTTTTTATTCATATTTTAGTGATGGATTCTGTGTACGTTTATTGACGATTGTTATTTTTTGAAAACTGAGAAGTGAAAGGGAGAAAATCAATCGTCAAATTATCAAATGGTTTCAACGAACAAAATGATCTCTTGCATTTTAAGATTAAACAAAAATTCATAATGCGGCTTCAATAAAACTAGATAGAATATTGGTTAAATATCGGAATAAGACACCGTCAAAATAATGTTATTTATTTATATATCTGGATACTATGACTTGTTGGGGTCGAAGACGATCCCGGCTAACTACGTGTTATATTGCGTGAAGAACTCGAGCTAGACGCACAAGACAAAGTGTCAACTTGGAGGGAAAATTGTACTTCCTGTTGCGAGCGTGTGCCGCGAGAAAAAGCAGAGTTGTATAGCTTGGTGAGGCCGTTGGTTTCGACGACAACGCGCAGAGAAGATCGTCCTTTACGGACGAACTACCTGGCACGACCATAAATCCTGACCTGGAATTTTCCGGATTTACATGCCAGCGAGCATTGCATGGAAAATTCTACCGGGAGATCGAGTTGGCTGAGACTCTTTTTGCCTCTTCCGAGGCACTCTCTTTCTCATCCCTTACTTACACAAAGATGAATGATGTTTTTATTCGAAAACTGTATGGTGAGCGGAATAGCCCATGTGGGCTTAGAATTGTGGAGATGTACCTTTGTTGTTGAGGACTGAGCTCACAATTCGGGATGCGTTATTACACATGATGAAAAGAAGGCAAAGAAAACGAATAGGCGTGATAAAAAAAACGAACAAAAAAGCAAGGCTTTGAAACCGGTCACGGGAAGTCGACATAAATATTGACACAAGTTGTATTTGTTTTTTAATTCATATTCCAAGAGAAACATATAACTTAATTATACGGGGTAATATTATTGGGATCTGTCGATATTACATTTTCCGTGATTTTACGCTTGGAAAATTGAGTTTCTTTTTACCTGCAAAAAAAAATTAAAACGATTTTGAAAGTTGGATATTTTCCGAAATTGGAATCGTTATAAAATATAATATTCTACATTTTTTGGTACCAATGCGATTTTCTGCCGTGAAATCAGGGAAAAAACTCAGTTTTTTATGATATTTATCAAAGTATGGAATTTATTCCCGATGGATTTCAATTTTTTTTTCAATATTTCCTAGTATACGACACACACGCTACACTGAAAACGTTAAGGGACAATTATTGATTGTTAGGGTTTGCAATTTTTATCATTGTTGCCGTAACAACATAAAATTAGTTCCGGCAGAGTAAAAAAAAAGAAATACGGTCCTGGGCTAAAATCCATCAAGGTTCGATTATCACCTAACACGAATGGATTTTATCAGGGTTTTATATTCTGCGCCTCTCTAGTTCATAACTAACGTTGTATTGCAACCCTCCTCAAGTTCACTGAGCCGATATTGGACTCAAATAGTTACTGTTGATTTTGCAAAATCAACAGTGACAATTTGTATTTCGTAGATAAACAGAAGAAGTGTGTGCTTAGTGTAGGAATGAGGTTCAAGCCCAATTAGGAAAGGAAGGATAGTCATTACTCTACTTAACAGTGATTACGCTGAAAATGCAAATCGTTAATCGTTAATAAGAGAAATCGTCATAGTACAGTTAACTATAGAGTGGCAAGTATCGATTTTTATCGCTTATTTCAACATGTGGTGGATTGACCCATCCATATGAATATAAAAGCATAAACCAGAATATGATATTAATCACTTATAAAGAGAAAATGTTTTTTCCTGTTTTCAATGTATAAAGAGTTGCCTTGTCGATCACTGATTAAGAGGACACAAATTATTAAATATCAAGCTGATTTTAAACTGTACAATGTCACATGCAGAAATATGATTTTCCACCGATTTGCAGCTTGTGGATGTGACCGTCATTCAATGGTAATATACGCAGATTGTTTGAGAGAAAACCCCATTGCTGGAAATACTCTCGAGTAAACAAAATAATAATAACGGTAAAAATGGAAGCCGTTAATATAAACACAAAAATCAACGCGCAAACCAGAAATTAATCATAGTGGCTTACAAAAAGAAAATTATTGTGTTGGTTTTCTCGGATTCGGAAATTGCCTCTTTAATCACTGATAAAATGAAGCCGAGTTATAAAATGTTAAACTGATTTCAAACTGTACAGTGTCACATGCAGGAATATAATTTTTCGACTATTTGTAACTTGTGGATGGGGCTGTAAATCAAAGCTAATATAATCAGGCTGTTTCAGAGAGAACCTCGTTGCCAGTAAGGTTTCACAGAGAGAGAATAATGGGCCAGGTGGCGAATAACTCGTACTAAAGCATCGCCGAGAGTTCGCGAAGAAAATTATCAGCAGAGACGAAAGCAGCAACGAGTAAGTAACAAGCACTGCTTCAGTGACGACTGAAGTGACTGTGTGTTAACTGTGAATTACAGAGTATATGTATAAAGTACACACTGAGAATTCGGAAGTTGGCTTCCTCAGAAGCTGTTTCTGCATCAGCAGCACCATTTCCATCGTGTAAATCATCAAAGAGATCGTCGGTCTCACTGTACCATTCTCTTAGAAGCTCTGACGCAGCTTTACACCTAAAATAAATAATTTTATAATATTTACTCGAATTATATATTCAACATTTAACTACTTCAATCAACGAAAATTTGCTTTCGTTTGTATTTCATTAAATTTTTCAGTTTTTTATTTACTTTGAACACATTTATTTCTTTGTCGAAAATTTCACTTTGCTACGAACACTGAAAAAATATTTTATATATCGCTATTAAATGATTTTTTGATTTGGAAAGAAGATGTCGTTTCAACAACAGTTGAAACGACCAAATATATGTATTGAATATTTGAATTGAAGCAGTTTTTCTGAGTTTCTAAAGCAAACCGAGCAACATCTGAATTAAAAGAACAAAATTTGGCTCAATGTTTATATAATTCAAGACCCGAATATGGATTTCTTAGGTGCAATAAATTTACTACTCAATATTTTACAATATTACCCACCAATAGGACATTTTATTCAAGATAAATAGTCAAGAGTCTAGAATTACGGCATTCGAATAAGAAATTTTATTCCCAATGCGTAGATTCCATTCCCGTTAACTAGATTTTGCCGCTGGGTGTGCACAAAAGAAATTAAGTTACGGGCGAGATCTTGAACGACTTAACCTTCATCCCTCGATCCAGTTGTTCTCGGCTGAAACCGACAGCGCAACAGAAACTGTATAATCATTTCTGACGTGATTCTCTCACGAGCTCGCAACAATGCGATTATTATGTAGAATATCGTTATACAGACGAACTCACTAAATAAGCTTACATTATAGAATTTGACTAGAGTTATTTGTAGCAGTGGAACAAGGTTTTTAAAAAGTTTTTTCTTTAGATTATTGTCTCTTCCAGGTTAATGTCAATTTTAACACGATATGGAATAATAATTTTTTTTTTCAGTTCCTCGTATTGGAAATTATACGCGAACTATGTCACGGCATGGAAATTGCCAGCCTCGCAGCAAAGATATCATCGTTGTAGAGAAATCATATAGGCCACGAAAAGTTTTTTCCAGGTACGATTTCATCAATAATTTCTGCAGCTACGTAATCTGAGCAAATAAACATACAATTCAATTCGGTGACCAGCGTGTCAAATAAACACGTATATTTGAAGCTTTGGTTTCAATCATATTGATTATTTCATTAATATAAAGAAAAGCTGTTTGCTTATTCCGATTAAATAAATGTTTATTTTAAGGCAATAATATAATGTTATAATGATGAATTTATTTTTCAATGCAACATTTAATTAGAATCGAATACATATCTTATTAATATGAGTAAATATTTAATTGAACATAGCCATTAATGAGAAACAATTGATTTATTTTGTCGACGAAGGGAATCATAAAAAATTAATATTCACTTAATGAAAATGAAACGGATTTATTATGATTTTCAATGCAGTAAATTTTTTAAATAAAATATTTAATCTTTTTCGCGTGAATAAATGTTAAATTAATTGGATTACGGGAAATTCAATATTTTCACAGGTATCAATGAAATGTTTTCGGAAGGTGAACTAATGTGGTCACCAAATCTCAGTAATGGCATCGAACGAACATATGCCGTCAATTATTGATGACAATCAGCACTTTTATTAAACCATTTTTCTAAATCTGTCTTAGCAAATACGAATATTATTTAGTATTATTTATGCTTCATCTTAAATTTGACTTAAAAATTCTCAAAATAATTCTCATTCTTTCTTCACGAATATTCGGATGGTATATCGAGAGTCGATGGAATTCATTGAAAATGTCTTATACTCTGCTTTAGACGTTCAAAGCGCTACAACTCAATGCGTACACTTTTTACTTTTTTCATTACTATCAGTGACCATCTCAAGCCTCAGCAAAAAAAGGTACCACGTGAAGATAGTCGGAGCTTTTGCATCTTTCGGTCTAACTCTTATTCAGCCTATTTCTGCGATTCGTTTCTCGAACCCCATAGCGTCTTGAACTGCTGATGCTCGCGCAGCAGTTATTCACACAGCAGCTCTTTCTCGACAAGATCTCCTCTCGTTCCCTTACCGAAGGGTCAGTGTCTCACCCACCCTCTCAGATGTGGAATTTTCACTGCAACCCCTGCGAGTACGTCCTTAGTAGAGTTCGCACATCGGTATATGTATACACTTACGCGCTCTCGCCCGGCAGAGTTAAAGGCGAGCCTCGCAAGTTAAAGCGGACGACTCACGAACCTCGTGAGCGCGACAGCTTGCTGATACTTTGGCATCTTTTCAAATTTGGAAATGCACATTTTTTGTACAGCGTCCGTCGTTAATATGAATATCCCATAAAATCGTACTATGGTCATTATTATTAATATTTTTTTGCAGACAATAAAAAAGGCTTTTTGGAAGTATACATTTTGTCTATAATTTAAACAGGCTGAAATGCTCGTTTCAGCTCCCAAGGTTACCAATAAAAAGTCTTGTGACTCGAACAAATTTTTTAAATTATTAGGGAATGTCGAATTGCTCGTTAAATGTATTCTGCTTAAATCAATACAAGATCGCTTGTAGATTATGGATTTTGAATAAATATACTATATATATATGAATACATTTTCACAGGATTATAGTAGTAAACTCAAAAGGTCGTGTATACTATTCTGCTTTATTATGATATGAGCAGATAAACAACAAACTTCCACGTCTTTGTTAGAATTCAGGCCATTACCTCGACATTTTCTTTTATTCGACTAGTTTCTCCTAGATATATTTTCTTCATAATTAAAATAAGCTGAAAGGGTTATTCGAGCTTGCAAGTATCGCAAGTACAGGTTGTTAATAAAAACTCTTGTTGCTCAAATACATTTATTCATCAGGGAAAGTTAAATTGCTAATTGATAGTATTCTGCTTTTCTTATTAAATAAATACAAAATCACTTGTCAATTACGTATTCTGAATAAAAAATCTTTCTATATTTATATATTTGTACATGATTATAGTAGTAAATTAAAAATCCCACGTAAAAAATTTTCCTTTATTAAGATATGAATACATACACAACAAAATTCCTCATCTTGTTTATTACCGCAACTTTCCCAAAATTTCCTATCACTCAGCAAGTTTGGTCAGAAAGTCGTGGCGACATATGAAGAAGCTTCGACTCATACCGATCATAACAATAAACAAGATCAGAATAGCGGTATAAACAGCGACAATTCAATATCGTTTTTCTTCCCTCATAAATTTTAATGGCGCAAAGCTTGAGTCACCGTTACGAAAGGTCACGACGACTAGAAAATCTTGTGTAACGGAATAAAAGCGAAATACATAGACAGTACAAACGACGTAATTGATGATACGAATAGGGACGAAAAAAAAAAAATCGCGAAACAAAAGGCTCAACGATGCTCCGCTCTTCCTGGACAACAAAGTCACGTGCGCCCAATCACGTTGCCCACGAACTTCACAATACACGCGGTTACATGTGTGTTAGTGTATGGAAACCGTGAATCATCTTCACAAGGGATCCGTCATCGGTTCTCGATGGCATACATGAAAGAAGAATAGAAGCTTGGCTGGCTGCGCTCGCGCGCACGCGGGATCTCGTGTATTGAGGTCGCCTTTTAATCTCGAGTGCTCGCGATGGGAAGAGCCATCAGCGCGCGTTTTCTCGTGCCCGCATAGGTATAATGTAGCGGCATTCCTGCCATTCGGAGCACTCTCGTTTCACGCGCGCGCTCTCCTGAGTAGAAGCTTTTACGAAATCTGCTAACAGGTGTTTGTCTGACGATGAAGAATATACTAGTGTTGAATGAGCAGAGACTCGATACTCAGTTTATAAAGTTTGCATTTTCTCATTGCAAGCTCGTTTTTCATTTTATTTTAATCTCATTCGCGCAAAAAACTACTATTTCCTGCTTAACAATTAGTTTTTTAATTTCTTGGCTTTTCCGCCCGATTCCATTTCAAACAATTTCTTCAAATTTTTAACAGTTCAATATAAGAATGTAAGAAACGCAGCTGTTAAAAAATTCACTATATTACTTATATTATTGTCTTTTTGGACATTCAATGACATACATTTTTTGTTATGTATTGAAAAAAATATTTTTATGTACCACATATATGTCATGTTGACATTCAAAGGGTTTAACTCTTTCTTGTGACGTATTATTGGATTCGTGTGATAATTTATTTAATCTAATATTCATTTAACGACTCAGGGTGTGAGAAAATCGTTGATACGTCACTGAGTAGTGTGTGGACGAGTAGCATTACTCTGATCCGAAGACAACACGTCTTCAGCGTGGTACACGCGCGAGCGTGCCTTGAAATAGCGCCAAAGCCAAGCCGTACTTAGCAAGAGCTGCGATAAACGTGATATTTTATAGTCGCTATCACTGCAGATAGAAAGAGAGAAGGAGACTCACCGTCGTCACAAACAGTGGAGATTGCCTCGAGCTTTTCACTGCGTTCCCAACGAGGTATCTTCTTCCTCTGCCATCGGACGTGATTGTATTATATTATTATTGCTATTATTATTATAACGCTGCGAGGGTAGGAATTCTAAGCGTGCTCGATGTTTTGAGATATCCTAAAGACAACGAAATAATTTTCCTCCAAAACCGTCAATGATAATTGAAAATTTATACCACTAAAGATGTCACTTTATTCGTTATTTTCCTCTTATACTAAACAGTCATTTATTGACGTCACAAATGCCCAATTATTCAAAATGTCGAAAACTTTCACGCACCCACGAGTGTCAACATTAGCACGAATTTGAGCTCAGCTTTTGGTATTCCTTTTTGAATGAAATTAATAAACTATCCCTTCGGTGTAATATCGTGGCGGGGATTCGAATAATTGACACAAGCAATATACAATTTTCTCCGAAAATGCGAGTTTCGCGTCCGCACTTTGTTTTTTTGAGGTTAGGTCCACGCAGCTGCCGCACAGTAGGCCTTTGTAGTATCTTGACGAATGCTACGTTCCCTTTGAGAATCTTTTATTCGGCAGTATTGAGATCATTTGAAATTCACTATTTTTCCGAGGAATTCCAGGCTTTGTTTTTTCGGCAGACTGTCGCGTGTCTGGAGAGTCAATAGAACGTGTCAGATTTCCTTGTTATATTTCGTTTGGTTGCATGCTAAAAACTTGTAGAACGATCGAGCCATGCTGGCTGCGCGCGACCGGCGTCATACTGCCACTGGTCTGGTTGGTTCGTTCGTTCGTTCGCTGCTGCTGCTGCTGCTGCTGCTGCTGGCTGGTACGCCGTTCTCTGTGCTGAGGGGGAACACCGACCGAGCGACCGAGACAGTAAGAGAGACACTGAGTTCGCGAGTGAGAGAGAAGTTGAATCCGCGTAGGGGGAGAGAAAGATCTCGCCAGGGGCGGACCAACAACCTGTGGTTCACGCGGTTCATCTGCGAATTAATCAAATTTCAAATTTTTCTTGACCGGAACTGGAAATTGATTCGAATGAATTCAAAAACATTTTTATTTTTAAAAACTGCGGTTTCGTCGATGAAATAAGCTGACAATGACACAAGTCTTGCTTTCTTTCTTTGATCTCAGTCTACGCCGCTCAACTTGTGGGACAGACTTTAAAAAAAAATTGGAAATCTTGTAAAAACATAAGTTCTGCATGAATTTCGCACAAATTCGATATTGATAGTGGGTCTATGATAGGCCAACTTTATACCAATCTTTAGTCCGATATCTCTAAAATTATATGCACTAAAGCGTAAACCGTCTTTTGGAAAAAGTTGACAAACGTATACAAACAAAAGTTCTGCACGGATTTTGTCAAAAATTCGACTGAGCATGAAGCGTCAACTCCTCAAAATGTGTAATAAATTTCAGATTGATCCCTCGACCCATTCGCAAGTCATGGAGACTACATTTTCACGCACACATATTCACACATAGACCCGGAATTTTTTTCCTAATGTGATTTCTCAACGGCTTGGAACATTCTGGACATGTTTACATGCAAAACTAGAAATTTTTTTTTCACGAATGTTTCTTCAAGAATCATAAGGAAATCGGTGGTATTTCTAACATCAACTATTTGGTGTTACTACTAATACCTTTACCAATACTATTTTGTAGTATATGATAATATAAACCTGCGAAACTCGTAAGTTAAAAGATATAACTCAATACTATAAGCTATAAGTTATCGGCTGTAAAAATATATTTTGTTGAATATTTTATTAATTTAATAAAAAACAATAATTAAGGCTTATTGATACTGTTATAAATCCTCAATGAGAAGATCCTTTACGGATAAAAAGAATATCTTCACAAATCAAATCAGTCAAAAATGTCGTTTCCAAATCAGTCAAAAATGTCGTTTCCAAATCAGTCAAAAATGTCGTTTCCAAATCAATCAAGAGTCGCGGTAGCAACTCGACGCCAAGTTAAAAATAAAAATGAATAATGCATTCCGATGTCTGATCCCGACTGGGCTATACTCCTGACTCAACAAGCGCCATTTTTAAATCCCCACGAATGTTTATTTCATGAATAAGAAAATCACGTTCCATAAACAAAAATCCAATGATTTCTAATTTTTCCAAAATATCAGCATCATAATTCATAAAGACATTTTTTAAAACAGTTCGAAAAAAATATGTAACTTTACTACATTGTCAGTGAAAGGGTCGTTAATCGAAGATTCACTTTAATCAGAGAAGTCGAAGAAATAAGCATCTTTCGAGACTTGAACGACAAACGAGACAGTATTTTAAAAAAAAGGGTTCTTTGTGTTGATTTCCTGCGGTTGGAGGGTACCGCGAATATGTTGGCGAACGTAGGGTACGTCCCTGCGGTCGACTCTCTCCGTCGCACGCCCGGCACGAAGACTATGACTGAAGCTATGACGCGGGGCTTCCCCCTTTCAGACTCCTCTCACTCGCACCTTCTCGGTATACCGATTTGGTCGTACCTCGCCATCTACAGTGGCCCTCAGCGCACGGCCGGCCAGACCATTGCTCCCACTACGCACGAAGCATCTATACAAACCTGCCCCTACTGGCCTGAAGCTGCGTTCGGTGGAGCCGCGCGTGGAAATCTACGTCACCCCCACCACGTCAACCGCCACACGCTGGTCACAATACTCCCACTACCGGGAACATCCCCACCGTCGGATCACGGTACATATCTACTAGCTGCTCGGCACGCCGCAGAGCTACACGCTTGTAGACTTCGCCGTCGGTGGGGCGACGGTAGTGGGAGGCCGCATGCGCAGAATGTATATCCCCGTGGCGGCCGATTTACACCAAACACGCTGTGCCGCTTTCTCGTAGCACGCGGTCGCGCCCAAGCCGGCATACGCGCCGATTGAAGCCATTTTATTGTCATTATATGGATATTCGTTATGGTGTTACTATAGCAGGTATTCCGAAACACGCTCGATCGGTATCCGATTACTTGATCCACGCTCCAACGTCATTTTCTAGAAACTGTTGGACCCTATTAGAGATATGCTAAAAGAATTTCGGAAGTTACTATTGGGAATGGAATTTCATTTTCTGAGGGTTTGTTTTTTTTATTTTATGGGGCAGCATGGGATTTGGTTTATTTTGCTATGGATGGATCAAGTATAGGGGCGTATGTTTAACTCTTACTGTCTGAAAGAATTTAAATTTAAATTGGGAAACAGTGGTGAACAAGTTTTTTGTACACATGCTAAGACGTAGAAAGGTATATTTAGAGAAAAAACTTTGTTCTGACAATTATGTTTTCAATTTGCTGTACTGTAACCCGGGCTCCGTAAAATTAGTTGTGAATACCCGGATAAATCGGTTTGATTGGTTTATTTGAATCAACTATGGGATCTGTTCAAAAGAATAAAATGTGATTGTGATCCAATAGATTTCTATTTGGAATTAATAGAATTTATTTGTACGCAATAAAATTGTTTTTGATTTAAGTAAAGTTTTACTAAGTCAGCCACTCAATAAATTAATTGCTTGATTTTTTGAAAAGATTATTTAATAGAAATAGGGGAAGCCGGGCTAAAATGAACACAGTGAGCTTTATAATGCCGCCAAAACGCATGACTATATTGATTGTTCGTCACACAAAGGCAAAATATTGGTCTTTGTTCCTGCGCGTGCCAACAAAAAAGTGATCTAGAGCAGAATGGAGTACACTCAAATTTTCTCTAATTTTTCAAATATCGACAGTATTGCCCGAACCGGCATATATTGATTGATTGGCAGAAAAAACTAAAATCTTAGTCTCTTCTATCGCTATCGAAAGTGAAAAAGTTGTATGGGGCGCAACGCGTACGCGAATATTTTATTTTATTCAGGACAGTATTGTTCCTAAATCGTGAATTCCAGTCTGAGACACAGCTCCACTGTTCGGACATCTTACATGTATGTTCGATGTTATCGATTCTTTGGCAATACCAAAAATGCAGACGCGGCGATTTATTAAATATTCATTGCCAATAACTTCCTCGGGTTTAGACGATGAAATACCGGCAATCGAGAGTGTGACGAAATCAGCGGGAACTCGTAAGACTCAACTTCCATGCCACAGGAAAATCTATGTTTTGGGGTCTTTCTCAATCGATGTTAATTAATTTCACATTCACTGAAATCGACTCAGCGGAATAGCTTGACCTCACAACAGTCGTTTCAACGGACTCTATACGAAAGGAGTTACTGCAACAAACGCAAATTCTTCTTTGAAAGAGCCCGGGAAATTTTCCATCGACAGACGCTCAAAATCTCCAATGAAAATTTCTGATTCGTGCAGGTCTGTATTTTAAGTTTACGTAAGGCTGAAAACAGTGTCAATTGTGCGAGAATTGGTCCCACTTTTTATCTGATAGAGCCGGTTCATATCAGCGTGTATATATACGTGTGATTCATGGAAACGAATTTAATATTTATCGATAACAATTGTGTACCTCATTTCGCACCACACATCCAATTTTTTGCCATCCCGATTTTACCCTGTGTCTATGATTGTTTTCAACGTCCCCCTCATTTTGCCCCGTGTCCCTATCTCAGTCTCTCCTTTTTAATATTTAAATAGATCCCGTATTCGGCGTAAATAAGCCCATAAAACCGATTTCTCCGGGTGATTTGATCAATTTGTAGCCGCAACCAAGTCTAATAGTAACCTTAACTATTTACGACTAGTTTGCGAAAAATAGCTGGCACACAGAATACAATGCTTCAGGCTATCATTCAAAGTGTATGGGTATAACCTGAAAAAAAAATTTCCAACCATTCAAACGTGTCTTCCGGCACAGCATTTACGGTGCTTGGTAATATCGACGAGCAAAATGTGTACTACACTTGACTATTTTATTACGCCAAAAAATATCGTGATTAACACGAGTACAAGCATTTATGATACACCTTTCTATTGTATTATTACAAGCAATGAAACGATCAATAAGAACGTGTAATGTAATATTGAAACTCAAATCCTGGACGTGCTTCGGAACAGGATGATTAAATGGTCATGTTAATGCATCGAGTAGATAATAATGCAATACAGATGGTTACCGCAACTAATGGGTTATTTACCACTGTATTTTGCTTAGTGCAACCGATACTTCTTGTTCTCTTAATCAAGATACCTAATACCAACATTTGTTCCCGTGTTCATGTTCATGGTAAAACATCTTATACAGGGTGCTCGCATAAAGATGATTTTATGATTTTAAACTGAATATGAATTATTCGGTACAAATTCATTTTCAGAACTATCTGTCACAGTGTCTTATGAGGCTTAAGCTTATAACAGCATGACTTCTTAAAAAAATGAGCCATTGGAAGCCAGTCTTATCCCTTCTAATAAGTAATTATTTTTATGCAACTCCGTGCAAGAAGTGCTTACTTCTCACAAAATCCCACTTCTCGCACTAGTGAAATAAAATTCTACACGAAACTCGTGCGAGAAACTTTTTCTCAACTCGTTTGATTGCAACATTTGCCTTCGGCTCGTGCTGCAAACTCACCCTCGTCGAAAAATTTTTCTCGCACTCGTATCGTAATATACTATTTTTTAATCAAGGCCAAAGCTTTTCTAATACTTGCAATTTTAATAAATAGTTTTTAATGTCAATTTTTGAACTGACAACATACATATGACATATGATATGACATATAGAGATATAATCGAACGCTTTAGCGGATGACGATTTCGCCTTAAAACTTTCCTTGATGTATAATTGTTTTCAATGACCACTGAGTCTCATTTGTAATTGTTGAGCTCGCTCGCTGCCGCCAGCGCCGTTGAGTCGCGGCTCAGTCTCTTCTTTCTCTTTCATCCTTTTTTTTTTCTCATTGCCGTCTAGTGAATACTATAGGGGATGTGCAAGTGTGAAGCCCTCGCACCGCGCCTCTGACTTCAGTCTGCGCGAGCGAGTGCTTCACGAGATCTCGTTTATTTACGTACCGTTTGCCGAGCGCACGTCCAACGCTGGAGGCTGGACAAACAGACGTTACCGTCAGCGGACTATGGCATAGCTTCGGTGCACCAATTTCGAATTCCACTAGCTCCGAGCGCTTAGCGAATGCGCTTGCCCCTTGGGAATAGCAAGAACGGGGAGGAAACCAAGTGGCAATTTATTCGTACGGCAATAGTCAAAGAACTATAGTACCCGCTGCATATTCTCCACGGTTCTAAAGAAAATATTTCAAACCTTTTACCTCGAAGCGTAAATACCTGAGCTTGCATGCATTAACATTCCTGACAGGAAGTGTCTAATTGTAATTTCGATATTTATTCTCTGATAAAATATATTTATAATAGATTACTATCAAACATATAGAATACATTAATATTATCATTTTTTTTATCTCATAAACTTCACAATTTTTGGGAGCAAAAAGCTGCAAAGTAGAAGTTTGTAAATTGCTCTCTTACTGTTATTGGTTTTTTGTTTACAGAGCTTTACGAGAAAGCGAAAACAGATTAATATATTTCTTAACAAAAGTAGCTTTGTAAAAAAAACCAACGATAATAAGGAAGAAATTTGCAAAGGTCGACCTCGCAACTATTTAAAAAAATTTTAATTATAAGTTTGCGATAATAGACCTATAAGTATTGTGCAGCTAAATTATGTTCCGCTACCTATGAAGAATACTTTCTATAATTCCGATATTTGACCTAGTGGAACATGGTTAAATTATATCAGCAGTTTTCATCTGACTTCCTACGTTTAATGATTGGAGCCTTAAATGGAGGAAAACTTTTGTTTAATCCTCCTGGGCTGATATCGTTTAGTGAAAATCAGCAAGCTTCGAAGATGTTCGGTGAACAAAATCTCTCAGTTGCTCTGGAATTTTCGCCTCAACTTTCAGTTAAAAGCTATAGATATATCTATAATATATATAACCTTAATAAGGGCACAGCGAATCTTGGAAAATTTTACTGCGTAGATATGTATAGATATATAGATATATATATATATATATATTGCGTCGTATTTCACTCGTCTTCAGAGAGTTCAAGAATTCAGGCGTTTTTTAAAAGACTTCAATCTGTGAATCTTCTATCGTGGCCGAGATACGTCGGCAGTGAATGTCGGCAACGAAAAAGAAAGATCATTCTCCCTCGCTATCTCCGCAACGGGAGTTACATTTTTTTTCATCTCATTGCGCCCTTCTGTACTCCCGCACAAGAGCTTCGTGAACGTCTCGTTCTTTTACTCCTTCGCCCGCAAGAGTTAACGAGATTTACCGGAAAGATTAAAAGCCCTTCTCAACGCAGTCTTCCCATTTACGTAAATGAAAATGCGGAATGCTGCACAGCCGTATGCTACTGCTTTTACTGCTACGTCGCTTCTGTATGCATGCCACAATAATCATTGGTGAACGATGCATTTAATTTTTTTTTTTTTTCCTTATAATTAAATTTTTCGATATTGACTTTATATTAAATAGCTAAGCTCATGCTGGAAAATCATTCTGCACAACTGACAGTTATTCAGAATGATTCACATCTTTTGAAAAATCTTACATTGGAACCTTATTAAATATGTAACAAGCAAGATGATTCTACAATTTTTGTAAGAACATACAGTAGAGTGAAATGGTGTGAGCTAAAAAGTAAAATTTTTCACTTGTCCTAGTTTTCACATCAAACCGGTCAATAAATTTTATTCTACGATATCTTATTTTATTTGTTGAAAAGTACATACTAGATCGCATATAGGCATTTGTTTTTCAGGTCTTCATGACGAAGCTACGATTTTAAATGTGGGAATAAATATCTAATCCGCATCATCAATTAAACCGAAAGACGAATCATGGGAACGTTAATCGAATTTATTTGTGACTCGATTCAACCCATGTGATCTGTATATCAAGAGAATAGATAAATTTCAGTTGCAGATATATACATATACCCTTTCGTGTATTCGCGAGTACTCAGGACGCGAACGGAAATTAGCCGGTAGATTTTGAGCGCGTCATCAAAATTTAATGTATTCAGATATAGGAGCGCATAGTGCTATGCGCATCGAGTTGCGCAATTAAGAATAATAATAATAGCCTCCTCTCGTTTTACGATGCAAACAATGAGTATATCTTTGGTACTTACGCTACAAGATGCCGGTACTTTTTTTTTGTCACTCGTTATTCGTAGTTTTCTTCAGAGAGCAAGAAAAGCTACGACCGAAAGCAACGCCGTCGTTTCTTTTTTTCAAGCTGCTGTATCCAGTGAAAAAAAAAATCTTCAGATTCGCATAGTAATTAAGGGCATGTGCACAGTCTGGAAACCCGTTCCAGTGTATGTAGCACCGTCAAGGTGAAGCATCTGCGCTTCGGTTTGATCGGAAGTTTACGACGACCGAGAAAAAATATAGGTGACGAAGAATGGACTTCAAAGATTGCTACAGAATAAAATTTCTTATTAACATATCTTGGATGCCACATCTTTTCTAATATTTTTTCTTAGTTTGAATGTATGTCAAGAACAGTTTTTTAAACTATTTTTTAATTAAAAAAATATATATATGCAATTTGGATTATAGTTCATGATTATCTTGATGGAAAACAAATGAATAAATTAACACTTCAACGGAATACACTTGAGAGTTCTTCTGCCGTTTCGATAAGAGGTTATTCATAATACTGGTTATTCATAATACTTTATTTCACTTGCAAAATCTTTTTCCGCACTATAAACTAAAAAGTGTTTAAAAAAAAAGGTGAACGTTGTTGTTCGCATTTGTTGGCATCCTTGTGATGCTGTGTGTACACGCAAATTGGCAAAATATTTGGCAACACTTAGTAGACCGGTATTTACAACATAAAATAAACAACGGTGCGGCTCCGGCATACACACGATAATTTCGATGCATGCGCCAGCGGCGAAAATTAGAAGTGCATCGGTTTGTGTTCGGTCGGTAATAATTTACCGCACACAGCACATTTTTATTGTAACCGGTGGTACAAGTCGCACGATTGTCGTGTTTTCATACACGTAGCTACAACGTGAAATATCGCCGTAACATGCTATTTCACATTCACAACATTATTCAAATTAATATCTGTAGATTTTGTATTTTTTGGAATTTCGGTCTAAAACTCGACGAGTATGTAGTCCACAAAATGTGATGCTTGCGACTTTGTTGCAAACACCGAATATTGCATATTTTATGCGTGCTCTTAGGTAACTATTTCAATCTGATTTCCAATTAAATTAAAAGAGTGATGTCAATTCTTAAATACATTGAATCATTGGAATCATATGAAATAATAGTTGTGCGGTCTCTCTGAATTCTCTCTTGAAATCATATAAAATTAACGAACTCACTGAAACTATCGGTGCATCTAAATCAAGAGTGAGTTGCCACTCGATCTCCACCAATGCGTGATGTAATTACTACCTAAATTCACCAACGACAAACTGTAAGCAAACAAAACGTTTTTGCATACTCACCACGCGGAAAGAAAAAAGTAGTTATGCAAACTGATTCATCGCTCCCGGCAATCAATCGGAATAGTTAGAATAGCGCCAACTACTCAGTCGATTGAAGATACTATAACCTCGTCGGTATAGTACCGATAGCAACACTAACTACCTCAGGTCACAACCTCAACCACCCGATTGGTTGGTGCAACGAATCATTTTCATTGGACAGCAGTCGCGACAGTTGCACGACCTAAGTCGTTGGTCGTACGTATTATTACTTTGCTACTGTTCAGAGGAAGTTGACACTACAATTACGATTTAGTCTCAGGGACTAGCATCCGGCGCAGCATATGCTATGTTTTTCTTTCCGTCGACGGATTTTACTAGTGAAAAGTGCAGTACCCACCATAAACAAAATAATGCGGCTAAAATAACAACAAAGACTATATCCGACCGAAGTAATGAGGTATTCAATGGTTAAAAAAATATATATCAAGCAACTCCGAGGGATTGACTTCGTCTAGCAGTCCCCAGGGTGAGCCCCGCTTTTCTACAACAGGTACAGTCTTTTACATATATATATATGTATATATAAGCTTTGGAGCGAATGACACGGTGCGTAAAATTGCATCGCGCTCGATGGCTTATAGTTTAAGGGGGTGGGAAGAGCCGTGTGTCGCGCACTCGATATCAGCGAAGCCTGAGCGGAGCGTCCGCGCGTGGAGCTCCCTTCGACTGTACTATTTCCCCGACCGGCCGGAATATAAACGACGGACCATGCCCGTAAATCAGAGTCCCGTTGCTCTCGCAAGAGCGCGCTTACGCTTCGGTATATAGCGCAAGGACTCCAAACAAAATCCATAAATTTCCGCTTTGCCGCGCCCGGTGGTTTCCGTCAAAAGTTTTCGAAGTTCCGAAAGTAGTATTTCCGTGGACGCGCGAGCGCGGTCGAAACGAGAGAGAGCGAGAGAGAGAGGGACGCCAAGTATAACGCATAAATAATACAGGCAGCAGGCAGCAGCAGGAGAAACCACGGTGCGCAGAGGTGCATCGTGCATGCGGTGGTTAAGGACTGAAGCTTCGTACAAAAGGGGTAAGTATAGCTGATTCCTCTCCGTGGAACTTCGAACAAGAAACCAACCTCACCGTTTTCTCTTTCCTCAAAGTCGAAGAAAAAGTCGGATAGATACCGGGAGAGGGTTCACTACCAACGAGTTTTATAGCATTATGTAGTAAGCAAAACAGCGGTATTGGGTCTCGAGGATTGGGAACGTGGATGCTTGGATCTATATATCGCTGGGGAAAGAAAGAACGCTGAAGAAGCAGAGAAAAAGGAAAATCGTCGATGTGCATGCATAAACGATACTCAGGGTATTAAAGTAGTGTAGGGTTTTATATGTATGCAGGTATATATAGATATACGGAGCGTATAGGACACGTAGGAATAATGTGCCTCGCCAAAAAATCTACGCTCGTAAAGTACACCCGGGGTAGAGCTGCGCATAATGGAACGATTTTGACGATTTCATTCGGTAACTGCTGGGAACGTCATACCTGCAAAATTCTACAATGTTTCGACAACATCTTCACGTAAATGCTAGAATATCTCTGTGGTAAATATAGATAGGATAGTGTTGACGGAATGGGAAGCTTCATTAAGATAATTGATTGCACGAGAAGCGACGGTACCTCCTCGAGGTGCTCGTCAGAATGGAAGTTTAGGCAACTATTTAGATAGTGTCGAATATCCGCCGCGCCGACCATCCCGTGACCAGTTGGTGTCAACACCGGTAATCAATGTCATTTCGGGGTTGCAGAATTTTCGGGGAAAAACTAATCCTTATACGTATTTGAATATTTTTTTTTCTTAATAGATACAGAAAGAAATCCATTTGGTCAATGTCAAGTAAAACGAAAGTGACGTTGATTATTGAGTGCGAAAACGACATTAGCTAATTTTACGCATATTTCTTGAACGCTGTACTTGATTTTTAACACATTTTTTCAACAGTCTCAAAAATTTTTTTCAAAAAAAAAGGGCCATTTTCAATCCATTATCTAGAAAAGCGTTTTCTTAAAGTCAACAGTCCGGAAGAGTGTACGATTTAGTCCTCCATCCAGAAATGTGTACGATTCAGTTCGCCGTTCGAAAAAGTGTAGTTTTCATCTCTTGTTTAGTAAGCTGCAAAAACTGAAGTTTTAAGACACCAAAATAAAAAATTTTGTTTAACGTTACAGAGAAAATATCTACTTTACTAAAAATAAAAATATTTCTCCCAATGTTGGAATGTACTATGTTTCAACGAAGCCAGTGAAATTCCATCTGCGCGCCAGAAAAAGACACGACCTGAAGGTGACTGCTGTTTACTTCCCGACTGCTTCTCAAAGCTGCTTTTCATCAGCGAATTTTATTTAAAGGCGCCTTAGTAAGTTAAATACAGATCAGTATCATGATTCCATTGAGACATTTTTAATACTTATTGCGGGCGTCATCTTTTCATGTCAAGTGTAGGAAAATTACTTTTAATTCTCCTCGACGGTGGGAGACTACTTTTTCTTTGCTATCTCTCAGGAGCTCAATTTTTCACTTAGTTTCGAAAATTAGTGTAACCTGAATAAAAATATGAATAAGTAATACGTAATGCGCATTTTTATAAACGATGTTTTTTTTATGTAATGTTCCATTTACCTTAAAGTCAGTGCATGTGGGGCAACCCACGGCATTTCACACGGGAAAAAACCCGAGCGACTCTAATCATTTCCTTATTTTGTTATGCCATTGGAAACCTTGAACGCAGAGTCTGTGAAAATACAATACGTAAATTTCGTTGTAGAATGTGGTCGATTTATAAAATAAGATATTAAAAACAACAATTGTTCAAGAAAAAAACTTGAACGGAGAAAGAGAGGAATAACTCCTCTATCATGACCTTAGGCTTAAAATATTGCGTTCTTTCGAGTATTTTCATGATTTCTGGTAATAGAAACGGAAGGGACAAAATTAGTGAAGTTTTGCATCACTTACGTTTCTGGAAATTCGAGACATTTTCATCGCAAAATATGCTGAAGCACTTTAAAAGTTACCTGATCAATTTTGTCAATATGATTTTTCCGCTTGATATTAGATTTTTTAATAATTCTAAAAGACCAATACATTCAATAATTTCATTCTGAAAAAAATCACACACACTTCCTTCAATGTGATCGGTGACATAAAAAAGTCACGACAAAAATTAAGGTCGTTCGGGTTTATTTGTTCTGTGAAATTCCTTATATGCAGAGTCGATTTTAGTTCGACTCACGTAAGTTTACCGACTTTTATTACCAAACGTAATATACATATATAGCCCTCAGGGAATTATCAAATTAACAACGCGAGTCTTTTGCGCTATACGCTCGTATGCTCTATACGACGCGAGTGAGAAACGCAGTGCAAAGTGAGAGAGGAATGGGAATTTGTTCCGGCCCTCGACAAGCGCGGCCTCTCGTGTCTCGTGCACCACCCTATTTTCTACACCGTATAGCTATACCCGTAGTATATAGTGTATAGCAACGAGGTGTTTCACGGTGACGTACGTACGTAGCCGCCAGTGTGAGAGTACGTACTGGTTTCGTAATTTGACACGAAATTAACGGAGCCTAATGCTCGTTCAATTCCCAGTTCGGCGTTCTGGAAAAGCTTGTTGGACTACGCGGCGCGACGCGAGCAGAATGGCGTCGAGCTTACGCGTTACGGCTTGTTAAAAGGAGTTTAGATAAAGTTAAAGGGACGAATGCGCGTAGCGGGCAAAACTCCATTCGCCAGAGAGTGGTACACACCAGTGACTGTAAGTGTACATCACGTTAAGGCTAAGTGACACGTCGACGCAGTTGTTTCTACAGTTACGATTGACAATCTACACTCTAAAAACTGAATTAATTCCGTAAATTTACCAAGGCAAGAAATCGTTGAGAGAATTAAAACTCCTTATATGAATGAAATAAAAATAAGCGGAAAATATTTATCTATTTTCCATACACTCCATATACTCAAGAATATGTTGTCGCACAATTGTTCTCTTAGGGACGAAATGATCCATCAAAGCCCATTTTCAGCCATTCGGTTTGATCTGAAGTTAACGACAACCGTAGAGGAATTGACTTTAATGAGTGCCACAGGATAAAATTTCTGATTGCCACATCTTTTTTAATCTTTTTCCTTACTTCAAATTTCCGTCAAGAAAAGATATTCCAACTATTTGAGCAAATGTTTAACTTTAAATTTTTTTTTTTTTCATCATGTGCTATTCGAATTACCTATAGTTAATTAATTTCTTGGTTAAAAGATATTGAATAAATTAACACTTCAAAGGTATATCCGGTCATCTCTAAGCATTTTACTTCACTTCCAAAAACTTTTTCCGCACTATAGGCAAGAAAGTGTTTTAAAAAGTGGACGTTATTGTTCACATGCGTTGTTATACTTGTAATGCAGTATGTACACGAAAA
This sequence comes from Tromatobia lineatoria, assembly GCA_949699805.1. Taxonomy (NCBI): domain Eukaryota; kingdom Metazoa; phylum Arthropoda; class Insecta; order Hymenoptera; family Ichneumonidae; genus Tromatobia; species Tromatobia lineatoria. The sequence continues at coordinate 23,464,748 of OX453036.1, forward strand.
TTGGCAAATCATTTTGCAACGCTTAGTCCAACGTTCTGTTAAAGGGTAAAATAAATTTGTAATGTAGCCGCGTTATAAAATTTGCTCTACGGTGTATAGATCCAAGCCCACAAAATATTTTATCTCCCAAATAATTTTATCTCTATCTACACAATGTAAATGAAAAAAGCCAATATATTGCTGCAAATCTGCGTATGAAAACACAAAATTGAAGTCCACCTGAATGCAATAGTTTCGTTGAATAAATTCGAAATCATTGACACATATAAACGCCACAGTTAAACCGGCATCACGATATCACGACATAAAATATCGTAACGCTGCAGACTCTCACGTTAAATGGAAAAAAAACCTTTGAATACCGTTTTGTCGCGCGGAAATCGGAACGGATCGACACGATAAAAATAATAAAAATCACAGAATAATTTGTATTCCATTATATTTGAATCTCGATAGCAGAGCGTAATGGAATTCTCTTCATCGTTCTATTAGATGGACTATCCCCAGTGTAAGCCCCTCGTGGGCTTGGCATATCAATCGATGATATCGCACGACAGCTCACTGCTCACAAATCCAGCTTTACGTTCGTAACGAAAAATTTAACTTTTTTTAATTTCCTCCCACATGATAAAAGAGGAAGATTTTTCCCTCTCATGAAGTTATCATCTATTCGTCGCTAACAGCGCGATGTGCAAATGAACGAGAGAGAAAGAGATATTTCCATCGGCAAATCGAAATTGTAAATTTTCAAGCATGACGCGAATTTACCAGGTAATTTCGAACTATTCTACTCGCGGACGAGCGATAAATTTTGTCGGGAACCAATCGGCACCGAGCTCCCCGGGCTACCCCAGATACTCGGTATTTACCCCCCCTCCCCCACCTTCCTCTCTCTATTTCTCTCTTTCTATCGTCCACCCCTTTTCACTTTGCGCCCATATAACGCACTCATGCAACCCCCGAATTCGCGAAATTATCATTGGCCCTCCATAGATGCTCCAGTTAGTACCACGAATCCCCCCAGCCTGCTTCATTCAATTAATCCGAAGCCCGCGGGTTTCCTGCGACTCACGAATTATTCTTGTGACGTTGAGTTACGCAGGCAGCTGGTGGGTACATTGTGTCGTCGCCAATGTCGGGTCTTCTCTGCAAGTAGAAATTTAATCAGGCTGGATCGGGACCGTACCACGCATTTCCTAAAATAAAGCCGGATTCGGAAACGAAACGCAAGCTGATTAGGCTTGATACCAGATCCCGATTGGGGCCTCAACAAAAAAAATAGAATGAGGCATTCCACATGGATTCCACCATACAAAACAAAATCCCAAAAAAAGCACAGTTAAAAAATCTGGTTTAGTGATTATAATAGATGCCCCAAGTTTAAATTTTTTTTGAAAATTTTTCTGGTGAATTATATCATGTTTTCCATCTTGCATTTAACTTATGATTTTTTGGGGACGATTTATCAAATATTGATTTCCAGTTTTTAATCTGCAATAATCACAATAGATTTAAAACTCAATCAAGTTTATAAGATTCCTCCTGATTTCCCTACTCTAATCATATTTACACTCACCCATTACGACAATGAGAATCTAGCGTCATTTACCCATCATCCCAACTCCCCGAGCGTCGAAGTAACTATGAATTCTCCCTCCCATTAACGTCAAACCACAAGTCACGATCTGAACAAGCTCCTCCATTTGTATCCGTATAGTTACCCATGCAACATCACAAATTTTGGTCCGAGATACCGGAGCGCCTAGCTAAGGTCCAGAACGCGGGAAATCTCGACCACCACGGTACAGATGATGCTGATGCTGCTACAGAGTACCGTCATATACTACAGTATAGTCAGTATATTGGAGAACGTGCGGGTGTACGCATCGTCACAGTAAAGCGTGATAATGCGGCTGGTCAAAGCGCAAGGGTGGCTCGAGGGTAGCCAGACGATGGAGGGTAGTGACGCTGTACCGAGGATATAGTGTACCCAGGCCCGGTGGAGTATGTGCACCGTAGGAAGCATTAACGCTGGAGTTTGGCACGTTGGGGGATACTACAGGACAGGTAGCCCGTAACCCCTCGAAGCTGTATGAAGATCGTCGTGCAGAGAGCGAGGAGAAGTGTACAGGAGAGGACCAAGGACCAAGGACCAAGGACGACGACGACGACGACGACGACGACGCGGAAGCCAAGGCTCTTGGACCCTTGTGCATACGAAGCTCCTGAACCCAACGTAACATTATTCGGAGCACGTACCAACGATAATCTACGAGTCGATAACTTACTGGCCGAATTGCCGGTCCGCGCGGGCGTCTGCCCGGCTCTCAAATTGTCCCTACATCCCTGTCACCGTTCCTGCGAACGCCTCCGCAACGTCTCGTAACTAACGTGTGTGCTAAAGTGCTTCGAGACTGCCGTAAGCAGTTCATTACATCGTCAAGCACTTTAGGACCACTCGATCAGCAGGGACCACGAAATTATCGCTGGTTAATAAAGACTCACGTCGTACTGTATACGACTTAATATCGTGTGAATCTGGGTCGTGGATATATTAACAGGGTTGGTCTCGAAATATGATCTAATAGGAAATTGTAAACTTTTTTTCATCACAGCTTTTCTGTGGTTGGTGTCAAACAAGAACGGGGATCATTTTTAATACGCTGGGAAATGTTTATTTTGACGACTCTACGCGCATAGAAATGATTATGTTGCATTGAGATCAGAAATCGACATGTGCGAAAAAGTAGCATTTTTGAGATGCGTTAAGGAAATCGAGTCGCCTAAGAAACTGTCATTAGGAAAATAATTCTGTAAGTGGTACCTTTCTTTTGAAAAATCTTACATTTAAATCTCATTAAGTACATACCAAGCATTGAAATTCTACAATTTTGTATCGACATACAGTGCATCGAAGTGGTTTTAAGTAGAATCTTAAATTTTTTACTTGCTCGAAGGCCAAAACGGTGAACAAATTTCGGAATTCGATGTCTTATTTCTTCTGTCGAGGGCTGCATTCTAATTTGACATATTCATTTTTACGTGGGTGAATGCTTTTTTTAGGTGAATATCACCGATTCCAAGTTGGATGCATCGTCATTTATCTATCCACGATGATATATTGATATCACTCCACTATTGACCATTTGTAGGCGATAAACCATTAACTTCCATTGGATTATTCCAGGCAACAAAACATGACTATTGATACCAATCAACTAGAGAGCCACTCAGCCACGTCGTAGCTAACATGCAAGCAAATAATATACCGCGGAGTGGAATATCTTGTTTTGGGGATGTCGAATTTTTCTGCTCGATAAACATCCAGGGTGTTGATGTGTCAACAACTGAAACAGAACATTCCATTGCCTAGTGTCGAGAACTAGAAGCTCTGCGGGCTAACATGTTTTACTCACCATTATTACTCAACGTAACTGACATATGACGCATGCGCAATTAGTCATAGGTTTGGGGCAGGATAATCTGTACAACTGCCCAACGTGAAATGTCTAGCATATAGAATTATTTAGCATGTGATACGTCTTTATTCGAAAAATATCTCATCACTGCCGCTGTGTGCACGGAAACAAAAAAATAGTTGGGCCAACTTATCCTTTATGAGTTGGCGACAAATAAGTTGCTATAACGTTCTGCTTGGTGCCTATGACAGTCTTGAATAGTTGTCGTGACAACGCAAAATCAGGTCATTCAACTAATTAGTAAGATCGCACTTCAAACCAACCTAACGACCGCTCGCAGCTGTTTTAAACCGTAAATGCTTGAAAACAATACATATTTAAAAACAGATGTTCCTTAAAGGATTCGTGTATAAATTTATAAACTACAATTGCCGTGTATCAATGTAATGTTCATTCAAAGAATCATCCCATTCATACACATGTTACAGCAACACAGATATCCCCATAAAGTCACGTTGATAGAGGTTTTACAATAAGACTCTCTCGATATACAGCAAACATGTCGATATACATTTTTTGTAATAATATTCTGTCTATATACATTTTCTGCAGAGAAATGCTGTCGATAGCCATTGTTGCAAGATAGACATTTGAATTGAAAAATAAAATTTTTTAATATTTCTTACAATAATGAAAGCCAAATTATGGAAAAAATTAAGAAAGAAAAATGTTGGCTGCTGAATTTCGGTGGATCGCTAATATGTCTTGCAGGTACTTTGTTAATACAGTATTGGTCTCTTTTGGCCGTGAAATTTTTTTCAGAAAAGTCAAGATCCGCACTCCAACTTCAAATATAAGCCAGAAAACGTTCAACTATACTTGAAATGCCACTTGACAGTGTATCGACTCATACACATATATTATAAGTCGGAGGGTCTCGCGTGAGATATTCAAGTGATCTAGAGGGACGTTCTTTAAGCCCAGCAGTATGATATCCCATCGATATACATGGCAGAGAAAGAGCGAAGAGAATATCCTCATCCTATCCTATGCAAAAGTGTACGTGATGTAGACGTCGTCATCGTCATCATGGACGTCGAAGCTTTGGAGGGACTGAAAGGGAGAACGAGATAGATATCGAGTCTGGTGGGCGTTTGAATACGATGCATAGTACACGTATATGAATCGAGTCGGTGAGGAGTATCGAGGGTACAACGAGTTCCAATATATACGAGTTCCCTCAGAGCTCTCCAAGCTGCGATATCTACATGCTCGCCCTCTTCAATGATGGCTAGGTACTTGGTCGTTCTTCTATATATCATATCACTGAATTCTCCACGTCTATGTAGCTTGTCTAAAGTCAGACTGAGAAACTTACGTGTATATATGTAGAATAGAACGCCCACATGCCTTCCACGCTATTCTACTATAAAACGTTGTAGCTGTGGGCGCCGACGGAGATGAGTGGCATTTCCTCGATAGGAAAGTGGTCATGACGAGAAGAGCGATTGAGCGCGCGAACGAGAGGTGAAGAGTAAAGAAGCATGGGTCAGTTCTACCAATATTATTAGGTATTGTAACATTGCATTTTGCAGCACTGTCATTGTTGCAATTTTCACGCCTTAGACGTAACTCGAGATCACTTACCTCCAAGTGAATAACTCTAGGGCGGACCTCAGAGGCGACAAAAAGAGCGATCGGAGAAAGATGAGCATAAGAACCATTGAAACTAATTTTTTCAAATTTCCAGCCGACTGCACCAGTCGAGAGTCTAGCAGGGAGGTTTTTGCGGTTGACGCCGAACCTTCTTGTTTTAGTGAAGTGTAAAGTACATTTGAAAAAGTGTCGATTATTTCCATGACTTCTCACTGTAACTCGTCTCTTGAGTTGCTGGTGCAATTTTAGTGTGTTAAAATTATCGCTTAAATGGAATTAGATCCAATAGAGATCTCTTGGCCCTTCAGGTCGTTAATCGAAGGGCCTGTCACCCTGCGAAAGCATGATTATTGTTAGGAAATGATTGGGTGCCATTTTGTCAACCGGGACTGCGGGGACATTCTTCCCGGAATATTTTCGGAGATAAATTTCGAGTTAGAGTGTTTTGCTGCTGCAGATACATACGAAAAATGCGGTAAAAGTGTGTTAACCACAATTTCCTATGGGCGATGCTTAATGGATATTCAGATGGCCCTTCTGACCATCAAAATTCACTGCCCAACCACTCCATTGGCTTCTTCAGCGCGCACCCTTCATGCATTACATCGAACCGCGCTTAACTACGAGGGTTCTCGGCGAGTGTGGAGCATTCATTCCTTGCTACCCTGGCGCTCTAGATATAGCGTTCTGGATGTTTTGCAAAGAAGGTTTGCGGGGAATTTAAAGGGTCGACCAAAAAGCGATTATTTTTTAAATGAAAAGCGATAATAGTATATTACGATACGAGTGCGATGAAACTTTTTCTGAGTGTTGACTTTTCTGAGTGTTGCAGTCAAACGAGTTGAGAAAAAGTTTCTCGCAAGAGTTTCGTATACAATTATATTTTACTAGTCCGAGAAGTGCGATTTCTCGCACGCAAAGCGGAGCGTCATTAAACAATTGACCGGATCAATTCAAAGTCAATTCAATAGTCAATTTAAAGTTCGATCATACTACGCCTCTCGCAAAGATAACTTTGTGAAAGTAAGTATTTCAATGAAACGTACATAGATGATTAACAAAAAACAATCGATTGTGTGCTGAACAGATTCTCATAATTCTTTCCGTATCCACACCGAAGAAAAGATAATTTCTGTATAAGCGTATTTTTGAATTGCCTCGGGAAATACTTACAGCTGCATGTTGACGAGGGAAATAACAAAAATAAGCATTTGTGCAAGAGGTAATAACAGACATAGAAGTATTAAAAGTTGTATGTTCAACCGGAAGTCGCTATGCAGCCGGCGTAAGAGCAATTTCTTTCTGGTCGGGGCGTGAGCGCACTTGGTACTCTCGTGTTCCGCGTTGCATACAAACCCTTGCGTATACGGATACAGGCGAGTATAAAGTACTTTATAGTCAGCGTATAACATACTCGAGAATGTACATACTTGCATATAGCCACGAGTGCATGAATCAGGTAGATGATAGCTTATATGCCTTGAATGAAAGAGAAGGATGATGAAGAGAACCACGCTCTTCAATTATCTCGTCGTTCACTGAGCATCTGCAAATCATTCAAATCCCTTTTGAATTTATGTGTAACCTTGCAGCTATAACTAGTACATTACAGCAAACTGTAAGCCATGAAGTGCAAGCTTCAAAGCTTACAGTAAGGGTTCTTTGATTTTCCTTGAAACGCCACGTGAAGATGACATCCGTATGGAAATAGGAATGGAGAAGCGCAGATTTACGAGTTTTATGCGATACTCGGTATTCCTGCGGTGAATGTATGATGATCTTCGGTACATCGAGTATTCAGTGAAATGAATACCAGATGTGACACAATGATGACGATATTGATACGAGATTGGAGGGATTTTTGTTTGAGTTTGTAAGCTTCTGCTTACTGTTAATCACACTGGAGGGAAGATAGTTTAATCGATAGTGTTTTGACACGAACATTTTGTGTTTTTTTAAACTCTTCTAGTAATGCTTATAATTTTTTGTGTCATGTGTATGAAAATTTCCGCTTTCCGTAGTAATATTGCGAGATAAAAGGAGCCGATTTCGAAGACTAATGAATAACCGCATCAATCTTGATTGAGTTTTTTATCAGTTTAATCTCAAACTATGATTATCCATTTTAAAGTAATATGTTTTATAGTTCTAACTTCTCTCTGGGGTTTCACCCCTAGGCCAAAAAAAATATCAAGACTCCATTCAATGAGCAAGCTCTACAAGGCTCTAGTTAGCCTTGAAATCCTGAAGAGTACTTAAAGAACAAGAACAACATGAAGAATATATTTATAACCCCGTTCCGGGCTTCATCCTTCTAATCTAAAGGAGGATTAGAGGATCAAGCCTAACGCGTATTGCTTAGGCTCCAGTCACCAACGGATATCATATTAATGTCTGGAGTTAGGACAAGGAATAAATAAATAAATTACTATTTTTATATGTGTTATCTCTGAGCGTGTTGTTCATACGTGCCATATTTCCAATCATGATCTTTTGCCGCTGTTATATTTTTCATTATTTTGACATGTAATATTACAACCAGATGTGGCATAGACCTGCTGTGGTCTATGTACTCGCAATGTGGCAAGAATTCTTTCCCTGCTGATTTTCCTGCATCGAGTCCGCGAAATTCAAGGCCCGCAAAACTGAATACAACTGAGAAGCGAGATACTGAAGCATGTGGCTGGATTGCATAGCGGCTTGTTGGCAGCAGGTTGGGCGCGTACAGTTCTGTCTCTCCAGCAGTACAGTGTGGTGGCACGCGTTCCCGATTTCCGGCCCTCATTCCTCCGTCCCGAAGCCAATCATACCAGGAATTAATGGGCACTCAATGGACGTCCCATACGACCATAAAATGGCCATTGCCGGTCTGGGTTGCTGGCTCCAGCGCTCGCTGTGTGCGATTTGTAGGCCTCCAGGACCTGTTGGGGGTCGGCTTACCATTTACAAGCGCTCGCCACCCTCGAGCTCATTCACTCCATCGTTTTATCGCGCTTTCTCGCGTTCGCTTCGTCCTTTCCCCATCATATACCTGCTTCTCCAGCTGCTGGCGAATAAGCGGGTTATCGAATGTTCCCGGCCGCTAGTTCACTCGTTGCTTCTGCCATTCACGCAACCAGGATGAGTGCTCGTGTTTGCCTGCTGGATGTGCCCAGAGTTGTGCATAGAAACAAATAAAAAAAGAAGTCGATCCACTGGGTTCCGAAGCGAACAGGAGACATAAAAGAAAAAAATAGAATAAAAGTGGGTGTATATAGTGAGTAATGTACTGTACACATGAAAAAAGACTTGTGAGCACAGGGGATGAAAAAAGGCATTTGAATGAGACAACGAGTTTAGCAAGCGTGCACGATGAGGGAATGCCGGACGGGGCTGAACTCCCACTGGACGGGTATTGTAGTAGACCTTGCGTATATCCACAGCATTACACAGTGTAGTTGTGCGCTTATAGCTAGTCAACCTCCGATCTACGTCCCACTGGCGAGTCGAGGTTCGCCGGTTGTGCGCGGAGTATCCACACCAGTTCACGAACGCTCGGGAACCACCTCTGTGCGGTTCCGCTCTGTTCCGGCGTTAACCACTTCGTCTCACCTCTACTTCTATGGACTAGCAACGAAAATACGGTGAATTTTCATCTCTCGAGCCGTTATCGCCGTTGACAACCACGTACCGCACTGCTGGTCACCATGCGGACAGTCTCACGGCAGAAATAAAAAAAAGCACGGGAACTCCGGATCTAGAAGGGGCACGAGGGGGCAGCGGCGGCTGGAACGGGAAAAAAAGATAAAGCTTCCGGCTATGTGGTGAGTGTCGGGTTGTCTCGTTGTTCCCTCTGGGCTCAACTTGCACAAGTACCATGTCGCTATTCTGGTCTGGAAATCCTTGAACCGAATGATCCGGAGTAAATCCTGGATGACCATTGTTTTTACGAATATTCAAATCCTTTTCTTTCACAATATTTAGCGAGCCTGTGACCTCGAAAAAAGCTTGTGTTTGATAATAAAACTTAATATCTCCGAATTTATTTTGTATGTAACAAATTTTGTTTACACAGAAATATTTTATAAGCTCTGTTCCTTTTTTATTCCAGCATAAATATACTTTTCTAGGGACTACGCAGAAATGGCCACGTTGATCTAATCAGCGAGACCAGATATTTTCAGCAGCTTTTTCGAACAGTGTAACGCTAACGAAGCGAAATGCACGGTAACACTTTTCGTCGATTAGAACTGGGACCTGCTACAGAATCCATTCCGATTCCACTGATGGTAATGCTCAGAGTAATTCTAGCAAATTCTCATCAGTGATCCAGTGATCTTCATCCAGTGAACCGAAGATTCATTCGGATTCCAAAGTGGATAACCCATTTCGGAAAAACCGAACTAATCCAGACCAGGGTCGAGTCTCAAACTGGAACGCCTGGCATGATTTTTGCATAGGTAGCAATAGAGGGGAAATCCAATTTGTGATTCAGGTTCCACGTTTATGACAAAGAAATCCCTATATTCCTGTTTGTTTGTTTTTTGTGTTTCAATAGAATTCAATACTCGCTTTTCTCTATTAATTCGAATAAAAATGTGCATACTCGGACTGGATGGATCGCGTTGGCTCTGGGGCTGCTCGTATCGGTGGTACTCGAACCCTTCCCATCCTGTAGCGCTCGTGTAAATTTGACCTTCTGCACTCACAAGCTCTTCTATACTCGCTAGCCACCCGCGTTCTACAGAGAGAAACAAACAAAACGGTCGATCAGCCGATCGGGGGTATCGAAGCTGAAGAGTAACGGCGTTAGCATACGGTTCCTGAATGCGCGTTTGCTCTCCCTAAAGCCTCCTCTGAATCACAGCTACTAGCGCAAACTATGCTATATCTGCGGTACTACATATATTCGTTTTCGTTAGGTCAAGATGACTGCGGGTTATCGTCCGGCAATGACACGGGACTCTCGGCAGCTCGTCCGTGTCAACTATGTAAATACAGTTGGTTATCTACATGAAGCTCTATGTGTATTTTCACGTTCAAAATATTCAAGCAAACGTTATGTTCCAACAAGTATCGTCCATGCAGCCAGATCAGTTGATTGGTTTATTTGAATCAATCATTTGATCACTTTCAGTCAAGTAAGATTGTGTTTTAAATAAAGCAGAATCTTCACCTGATAGGAATCTGAATTGTTTTGGGAATCAATAAATTCTATTTGATCGAAGTGAAATCCAATTAGGTCAGCGCTTAGAAAATTATAATGGCGTCTTCCCTCTCACCAAAGAAGAAATAAAGAATTTTTTTTTCTGTCCAATGAACCCCAAGGGTTTTTTTGTGATTGGATCAACCGATTGTGTTAACCGGTAGTAGTATGATTAGTATGATTAGTAATTTTTATTCACGCTTTTTCCATATGCATATCTTTTCATTTTGGTAAAAGCGTCTGAGGCATAACAGTGTTCGATTGTGGAGATAGAACAAATGCGAATGAAGTATCCATTTCGAAAACCACACCGCAGGCAAAGAGTATTAAGTTGATGCACCAGGGGTGCCTTCGGGTCTGCGTCGGTTTTGTGGAGTAATCTATCCTTGGAACCGATAAGCTCTCGAGAAATCGACCCCTCGTCTTCAAGAGATAGCAAGACCTCCTGTCTGTATCGCGGATCAAGGAGCGCCAAAAAGGAGATAGCGAGAAGTACTTGCTATCGTTCCAACTCCATTCTTTTCACCCCTGCTATTTGCCCTCATTTGCCCTTTTTGGTGCAGACTATGTAGAGGGTATTCCACCGGTACCGGGATGGATTTTGGCTGGGAATCCCGAATTTTTTCGCTCATCACCAATGAAATTATCATTTTATACATATATATGTTTCAATGAAATATACATAATGAAAATCCGAAAAAAGATTTAATTATTTTTATGTCTTTAGGGTCTTCTTTGTTCAGCGAAAAATTTACTGCACATTGATCAAGATGTTGTGATAGATACTGTATGAAATATTCAGCTTGCCTTTTTTTCGCTTGCTGTTAATTAAATGTTTTGTACGGTAAAAGATATTATCAGTACCTTCAATTATCTGTATCTAAGGTGTCAATAAAGAAAGAATAAAATGTCACCAGCTCTTTTTGAAGAGCTAAAAGAGGTAAACTTCTAAATCTCTTAAGGTTTAGTTTTTGGGAGAGTATATCTGTGAAAACATGTTTCTTATGGTGTTGGTAGGCAAAATAATATATTATCCGCTGTTCGAGTACGGCTGAACAAATACAGAAAATTATTTGAGGACTGTATAGAAGTCTTTCTTTGTGATACAAGGAAACGATACTCGTGACAAGCGAAAAAATTTGGGACCTTCGGCCAAAACTTGCCTCGCTAACGGTGGAATACCCCATAGATACACCGCATACTATCATATTTTATGGCTTCTTTTTGACGTAGCCAGTAAAATGTACGTGGAAAGATCTCGTTCGCCTTTTCTTCGCGATTGGCATTGACTTCTATTTACCATAAAATTGACTGGCTGCATCTCACAAGCGCCATCGTGAAGCAAGGGCTGCAGGTTTTACCTCAAAGGTGAGGCCTCCGGCACTGTGCAATTTTTATCGGCTCTTTCCATAGATAACCCACTACAAGATCTACCCTTTGGACACCTCTTCTTCTTCTTCGAGGAAAAGGTACAACGTGAGAAGCGAGTCATACTAAAAATGGAAGAACGCCAGAATTGAGTCTTCATTTTTTTTTACCTTTGACCTTTGAACCCTTGTTCTCAATGTAAGTCATATACTACTGTGATCGATACTAGTGTAGACATTCAAATCTTCACAGAATTAGTGTCATACCGAATATTGAATCGCACGGATCATTCATGTGGGGCCGTCCGCAATATTCAATTACGAGTAATAATGCAGATTTTGAATAGTGCATACAATTCACTTCAATTGTTCAATAGTACATGCACTTCAGAACTTACTACTCTTCAGTACTGCTGAATGGTAATGTTGCTGGAAACTCTTGTCCATTAATAGCGACACAAATAATGTGTACAGAACGTGGAACAGGTCCACAATCCATGCTGATTTAATTAATGAATTATTACTTAATACCTTATGATAATTACGTATCAATCGATTTCAATATCATTTACGAAGGTAACGCCGCAATACTGATGGAGATTGGACGCAATTATTATTCACCTAATTTTCAACATCATTTATATTTCTTATCTTTATTCGAACAATTGCAATTAATTTTTTAAATTTTCTATCACATTATCGTTATAAACTCATTTCTACGTATTACTACTAGTGTAGATCAAAGGAAGGAAGAAAATAATCGTTTGTATTATAATAAAGATATAAAAAAATCATCGTAAGTAAATTTAGAAAAACGCATTCTCGGTATTAACAAATGAAACAAATATATTGAAGATTTATATATATTTTGTACACAAAAAAATCCATATTGTTTTATTTGTGTGGTTTTTTTTTGTAATTCTGATAAATGGTCTTTACAATATCCGACCCTTTGATGGTTAGACCAAACCAATGAAACTATTGAATTTTGATCCACTAAAGCAGCAAATTGATTCGCACTTCTAAGTTTCGTGTACCAAAATACATTTTGATAACGAGGTATCCGTTCTACTTATCAGCATTGGAGTGGTTCTCTGTAGCTTACTACCTATTAATGGTCGTAGTTGTTTGAAAGTCGAACATGTGGGATATCCTTCGCAGCCAATGGTGCAATTGCAATGTACCATGAATAAGTGGAGTGTGCGATGTTATATATTGTAATAGTAAGCCACCAGTCGGCCTTTGGCTCCATCATCGGAAGCTGAAACAGCAACATCATAGCAAGCAGCTTAAGCATTGAGGACTACCGTCACGTCCTCAATTTTCCCAATTAGCTTTCCGTTCATTCTGAATCAACTATATAGGTTGTACAGAGCGTGAGGTCAAGCACCTCTCGTGAATGCAGCTATCTCCTCGCTCTCTCTCTCTCTCTCTCTAAATATCTATCCTTCGACTCGGCTGCTCATCCCCCAGTCCTTCTTGAGTCCACCGGGAATTCCAGTTTCGAGTACCTAAATTAGATAACTAGCTAATATGTTTTGCTCGGTCTCTCCGCCTCTGTATTTCCCATGCTCCCATGGGGTATTGGTGTAGACAAATCCATCTGACGTGAGCCTAATTGGCAGATTTATTATGTAAGATAAACGTGGTAAATATGGGCCACCCAACATTTCTTCCCTGTATCTTCGAAATCTAGATGTAAATCTTACTTTGGCATCAGGAATAGGTTTCCGAAAACATATGTTGCAAAAGTCTAGCACCTGACATTTTTTGTAAGTTCTTTGTCACGTTTGTCACATGGCGTTCCATCTTACTCGCTCTTTTTTAAAGCATGGTAATACAGACCACCATTTAACCGACATCTCATGACCTTTTTTCGAACGTTCATACTCATGATTATCGTGTGATCCCACCCTTACGCTTCACGTAATCGTAGTAACGATCCTATGGAGATTACTGGACTTTATCATATATTTTTTTCTTCGTTCATTCATAGGGAAAAGAATGGTACTTGGGTCATTTCACTTGATTAATATTTAATTGGTGGAAATTTTATTTAAAGTAAGGTGACTAAATTACATAATAATGTGTCAATTTTATATATTTTTATGACACAGAACATTAAATTATGGTCAAGCTCTGCAGATTTAATTCGACTATGTAATTGGTACCGTGTAAGCGTAGTTTAAGAATTATCAACATCTGTCGACACCCCCAAACATACGCCGATGCGTAACGCGTCAGCTATCGCGAACTTATCATGAAACTTCAAGCTTTACCTAGTTAGAATTGAGCTTGAGCAATTATATCCGTGAGGAATGTTATTCGGAGTGGCGCGCATGTGAATTATGTGAAGGGTGCGTGCAAGGCTCGTAAGCACTTCGAACGTAGCTACAGCTTCCTGTAAAGTCATTCCAAAAGATGAAGCGAGAGAGAGAGAGAGAGGAAAGGTGTGATACGTAATATGGTGGGCCCGTATGCGGGTAATTGTGGAAAGCGAGGATGCTGATAGTGGAGAGGTGTTGAAACTCGCTCCACGATAATCGCAGCATCACCGCACCCGGTTACTCCGACATATACCGACGCTCGGTATCTCTTTAAAACTCCGTGTAACGGGAAAAGTCCCTTGTCCGGGTTGTGGGAGGATGTCTAAATACGCAGATTACGCGAGGGGTGGCGTAGCGCGCAGATGTTTGTAATTGCTATTGCAACGTGTAAAGTGTTGAGGGCACGAGGGCAGAAGAGAACGAAGAAACGAGCGAGAACTCCGACGGTGGATGTGGTACAGGAGTTTGAAACGGCGAAAAGGTCGGGTTGGCTATACTGCCGGTAGAAAGCGAGGCGCGGGCAAAAGAGGTCTCGGGAACCCCGTTAATTTTCACGTCAGCGCGGGGCGGCACGACGGCCTGGATTTACCGATACTTTTTCCCTTCGCTTTTTCCAACTGTACTTAGTGCACACCGTGTTGCAGGGCTTTTAGCGTTAACGCGTCGCCGCTGGTGTATACCTCTTGACTCTGGTCGCAGCACAGCTACCGCTGGCTGCTGAGTAGTGTGTATGTTGCGCATTGCTGCACCCGGCGACCTCTACTCGCGAATTACTAATGCTCGTTCCACCGAGACGTTATAATGGTATATATGCCGGTAGTCTACTACCAGGAGAGTGCTCATGGCCCTCGGTGCTCGCGTTCCGACCGGCCCGGAAGAAAAATAAACCGGAAATTATACGAGAAGAGGCGAGAGGATGACGAGAAAATCTTGACTTGAAGTATGTGGCCTTCTCGAGCTACGCGTCTCCCGTTACCCTTGTTATTGTGTTAATCCTGAAACTCGCGTATAACACCGGAACCATTATCCTTGTGATTTCTCTACAATACGAAGAGGACTTTCAAGGCAGATTTATGCAGTCGACGGTTCGACGATAATAATACTAAAGTACTTAGTAACACTTGCAAATAAGAAACATCTAGTGGAAAATTTGCAATGCAATTTTCTAGCTTGGTCACCTATTCTTCTCTGATTTATATTTAGAAGTACGATATTAAGAATTTTGATAAGTTGCCTAAATCTTGAAAATAAACGAAGGGTCTTTGGGCTATTCTTCAAGCTTGGTGGAGACAATCTGTGGCATTTCGGTGCGTTCTATGGGTAATATGGAAACATGAGAACTGTTCCATAATTGAATCTCGTATGGTAAACGGCTCAGTTACAACAGCATACTTAGCGGATGTGACGTCATCTTCGCACATCTGTACGAAAATGTATGCCCATTTTGTGTGATAATTCCAATGTGAAATTCATTTAACTTCATACAAGTTGAGTTTTCTTTCTCCCAATTTACATCCTGCTGATAAGCATGATCATGTGAGAGAAAAATAAAAGCTGCTTCATGAAATTCTACCTTTCTAACCTATTTTAAATACGTCCTTCATAATTTATCGCAGTCTCACAACTTGAAATCCGTTTCCCTAATTTCTGTAACTCAGGCCCGGCAAAATTGTCAGCCCCAAAAGGTGTCAACCCGTGAGAAATTCAGCTGTCTATTCTCCCGTCTGATGCTTTTCAGACGCACCTCACCGGAACTCGCGCTATAAATATTCATAGACACTTTACTGAAAACAATTATCGTCGGAACTATTCATAAATCTACAGAGGTATACCTCTATCGTATAGGATATGCTATACGCGTTCCAGAAACTACGGTATGCGAGGGAGTACTTCGCATCCCACTACCATGCTCCTTTGGCTAAGGATGGAGCGGATAAGAAAAGGACCTCGCGACCTGGGACAAGATATGGGACATTTGGGGGGGCACGGTCCCGCAGTCCTCTCACGGGTTACAAGGGATGAATATTTATCGTCGTCGGGCGCCCAGGCTATATTCCGCAATGGCGGTCTCCGCGACAAATTAACGTCAGGTCACAGGTCGTCAGGATGCGAGCAAGGAGTGGGGTATTGGAGTTGAAAGTCTGGAGAGGTTGGAAAGGCGGCTCTCCAGACTGGGTCGCCGTGTGCGATCCTCCCAGTTTCCGAGTTGCGGGGAACGAACAATTTTAATTACAATATTTCAACGACGCGCCAGCAGCCGGGTCAGAGCCTCTGGTATGGCCACACCGCGTGTGGCGAGTTGGAAAGTGCGACTAGGAGAGGCTCGAAGAGTCGAATGGGATGGAGAGAAGGAGGAGGAACTCATGGAGGTACCGACCTCGAAACTTGAACCATTACCGGTAGCGCCCCTGACGCCCTTTCGACGCTAGAGGCTCGAGTGCGACAGACCGATGAATCGAGCAGCCGGTGAGTGAGAAAATGTCGAGGACCGAGCTTGCCCGGTTATGTACGAGAGGATGCACAGCACGCCAGACTGAGACCGAAGTTTTGCTCCAAAACTATACGACGACCAAGTTTCACGGCGAAGCGCAACGCGACTCTCACATACGAGTGGGTAAGCTTTCCCCGACGAAAATATCAAGGTGTGCGTCGGGAATGTCACGTGCATATGTACATGCGGAATAGTACTGCTCTAGATAGGCGAGAGGGTGCAACGTGATTCACGTGTCGACTTTCCACCGGCGCAACAGCTCGGTCTACCAGGCATCTCGTGTCTCTCGTCTCGCCGAGGCGCGAATCCGTATGAGAGGAGGCTGTGCCATGACGCGTATAACAACGACAGGGATATAAGGCACTCACGGTTGTAGCAGTGTAGCATCAAGATTTATCATCATTAATCAAACTACCGTGGAGAAATTTTGACAATGATCCAGCTGGATTTTGTCTGGTATTTCCATTTAATTTCTTCCATACAGTTGGATTGCAGTCGGTCATCGGGTTGGATTTCAGATATGGGATTAAACGCCCAGAATCTCGATTCCGATCAGGGTCTTGAAATGGGTTCCGCTCCGATGGTTAACCGGATTCCGGCTGTTCAACGGGAAACTAGATTGGAACCAACTGGATCACTGTTGAAAGGTGGAAATACTAGGCTGAATCCTTATTGAAAGATGGGAATACCAGACTGGATCCAGCTGGATCCCCGTCGAATGTCTTATCGGGCCGGTTAGGATCACGGAATAGTATATAAGTCCGGTAGGACTTTTCATGAATAATGAGGCAAACATACAAGTTGAGCAACACAACATTTTCTTGCAAAGTGTAAAGTAAAAATAGGTATACATAAATCGTGAAGTAACGAGAAGACCATCTGGGGTCTCATTTGAATCGAACAAGGATTTTTCTCACGGTAACCCTATCTAATCCCGATGCATGGTAATAAAACTGGAACGTTCGAAACTAGGACCTTGAAATTCATCCTAGTTGTAAATTTTAATCAAATAAACCTTCTCTTAGAATCGATGAAAGTTCTTTTAAAAATTGATATGCCTTATTACATTAAAAACTAACAAATATTCCATCAAAACTCCATCAATGACAAACTCCAGCCTACTTATTTCTTTGGAATCAATGAAATCTTATTTTCGCACTGTAATATAATGTAATCAACAAGGCATGTGTAAGTGAGGAATAAAGGATCTCCGATATTCGCAAGTGTTGGAAACTTCTAAGAGAATTGGCGTGAAGTTAGACGAAAGTTGCAGTACGCACTGTGTGTATATTGGCAAGTACTTTACCGTCGTGATCGAGTTTTCACTGTTGTGCGCCACTGCTGTAGATGCACTTTCAGTAGCTTACAAAAGGATGCACTGCACGTGTATATTTCAGGATTGTTGAAGTGACTTCAAGAGAGAATATTGTATGGCGTTTTTATGTAAATGTTTATCTGTATCGATGGTGTAGACAGTAAGGAATATAGAGTCGTAGGGAAGCATATTTTCGCTGTAGTGATCTCAACAAATCCATGTTGTTTCAGATAAGGTCACACGATGCAGCAGCCTTGCTTCTTCAGCTACGTGATTCTCATGTTGACATACATTCCACCTTCTTCTCTATATATGGGCCAGGACCATGCACTGTCTCTTCGGCAAGGTGCGAAAGTACGTGCGACTACATCAGTTTCAGGGCGATGTCCACAAAATCGTCTTGCCATGCTTTATATAATCTCATGAGAACAACGTCACGTACATAATACCAAGCTACATACACGTTTCGGGACTGTTATAGTAACTTCATCCAGGGTCTTGACACACCATAATTCATCTTCATAAAAGCTATAGGACTCTGTGTGAACCCCTTGCGTTGCCCGCCAACACGGTGTACGATCTCGAGTAGCCATTCCATAAACATTGAACGTTGGCGTATATACATAGTAAATTTATCTTTATTTCCATAGGAACAGGTTGGGGCTGTAAACATTTCTTGAATTTTTTCATCATACACGAGATTCGGGAGGTATAAATTTACACCCCAGACGCTCCTCTTAAAAATTATCTGTCGCTGAACGCTGAATTCGTAACTTTTTCGGGAGATTGGTGTTACGTTTTCCGCTATTTTCTCGCGACACCGAGAAAATTGCTCGGTGGAACGGTTTTTAGTTTTCATACAGCCCACGCGTCCCATTCTTGTGTGGAAACGTGAAGGATTGGGAATAAACTATGCTATAAGGGGAAATATGATTATTGTTAATAAAATCTTTCTATTTATTTTCAAATAATATTATCGGGAGTTATAGCAAATATATGCCAAGATCAGTATTCCAGCAAATATAGAAGTGGCGCTGCTGTAGAGGTGGTGATTAATCTATGATGAAGAAACGTCTATTCAATGTTACTGACACACAGAGATAGACGTCAAACTCTGAAAGAATGAGTCAACACATATATTTTTGCAAATTAATAAAACGGGAGTAAATTTTTAGACATGCATTTGAAAATTCGAAAAATAATAAAATTTCATTTGGCATTGTAACGTCTGGACTTATTTTTTGTTATAAAACAATACCCTAACAAATAAATAAATAAATAAATAAGTTAAGCGTTTTCGATTATCCGTGTCGAAGAAAGTTTATTTGAAATAAGAATTTAATAAGCATCAAACCCTTCCGAATCTTTGGCGGCACATTCCGCCTGAAATCGTAGAAAATAATAATATATGCTTTCGTCGCTTCATTCCTTGAAAGTCTATGATGTAACAGGCTATGATACAACCTGTACTTTTATTTAAGAAAAGCGTTTGCACTAAAATCTAAGAAATCGTATTTTCTTCGGAAATGCATTTTTTTCACCACCTATATTCTGCAAAATGTTTCGGCAAACACGCATCATTCGAGAAAACTTATTTTTCAACTAGAAAGGGGATGTTTATTCTTTACCGTAAGACATCTAACGGGAAACCTTGTTCAGAATGTTTCTTCCTTAGAGAATTATATTAAATTTGTTTTGAGGAATCCGCTTTATTCTGAGACGTTCTTTTGCGTCGTCATTGTATCTTCGGTATGAGAAGCTAAGAGCGCAGGATATTCAAGTATTCTTGCTGCTCGAGTGGCGCTGGGGCACGTCGCCCGTTTTCGGCGGTACGAGGTCGCTTTAGGGTCGGTAGATCGTATATGTGTCGTATTACGTATGCATAGTTTCATAAATTCACGTGGCTCGGGTTTACCCGAGCGAGAGAAACTGCTAGGAGGGGTGCAAGCGATAGGGAAAGAGGGACGGGCCTATACAGATTGAGGTTCAGGTGCACCAGGCACCTTTTAACGCTCGAGAGCTATGTCGCTTTTGCAACTGTACGGTTAGCTGGCCCTGGCTGCCGAAAGCTCGGAAAGCTTTTCCGGAATTGAAGAGACCCACCCGCCGAGCTTTTACTTCTGTTAGGACTCTACGAGCAAATACTCTGGAAAAATACCTGATGCGTTCACCTGTGAATCACGGTTCACGACGTTTTTTTACTGGGTAAATGGAAAAATACTCAAAGGCGACATTTTAGTGCATCGAATAGCTGTATCAGAGTGATGTTGAATTTTTGTCATATAACGTATTCTGGAAAATAGCTATAAAACCATTTACAGGTGCTTTGTCATTCTGTGATTCGTCAGTCACGCGAGCGGTACCATTTTTTCCTGACGCCATTTTTCAATTATAATTTGATCGACCCTGGGACGGGAGAATATGAACAGATTGGTCCTGTGACACTCCATGAGTTTCGACTGGGATTACTACTCACAAGGTAGTGTTTCGGCTTTGCTTAGCATTGATGGTCTGATCTCGAAGGCGCTTGTTAGCGTCAACTAATTCCGACCAAGTGTTTCGAATGTATAACCATGAAATACACGAGTTGCTGCGTCGCATTCATCGCTTACATTACACCTCGAGCGGTTCTCGGCTAATGAGTATGATGCACGACTGACTTTAGTGAACTGACAATGTTGCGTGATCCGTGAACTTGTGCCGCATCCTTTGTTAACTTCTGTTGGATTCGGAAATTTCGGGGATTAACTATGGTTAATGAGTGAAATATTAGAAGGCAAAATGGATTTACACTTAATTTTTTCAAAACATTTTTTCTGCTATGTCTGACTTATTTACAAAACACCGGATCATTTTTATCGTTTAGGGACAATACTTTGTTATCCAAGTCCAGAAAAGCACATTGATTTTAAGGCATATAAACTCACAAATGTGATATAATTGGCTTATGCAAATCTTTTTTAATTTAATATCATATTAAAGTGTTGTCGAAGATCAACTCCCATGTTAGGCCAAATCTTTTACCGCCAACACTTAGATCGGTTAGATATAATCTTTAAGGGGTATTTATAGTCTGAAAAGAAAACAAATTATTAAATAGAAAAAGATCATAATGAATAACTAATAATGTAAAACGCATAGGGGCATATTCAACTGACCTTCAACTTCCCTGGCCTCAAAGAATCAAAATCTAGTTATAAGAGTATAGGTTCGCCGATTCTTGGTACTTAAGACCTTAAAACACTCTTTGAGTTTATTGCATTAATATTGATCAATGGGTTCATACAAAACAAACCATAATAAGCTGGACCTTGTTGAGAAACTTCAAAAGAAAACCAAGAAAAGAGAATGTGCAAACTTGGTGAAAAATATTTGATGAGGGTATAAATTTGAAAAGTCACTATAGTCTACCTCTCAGAGAGTTAACGTCATCGTTAAATTTTCCAGACTCATTATCTCGTTTCTCGATAATTGTCCAAGATGGGAAATTACTGGACCACTGAGCAGAAAAGTTAATTTGTATTTAGGCCAAGATGTTACGCTCTTTTTGCTCGACACTCGTAATCGGAAACTCAAGATTGCACCCCACCTCCTGGCAAAGTTGAAAAAAATTGGATCGGAGTAGAAGTTGAAAAAAATATCTTCCAATATGTTGGAGTCATCCTTCCGTTCGCACCCCAACGACTCATCTCCGGGGTATTCTAGCAGAGGCTTTTCGTTTACGCTTAAGCACTGCGTAACTTGCGACATTTCTCTTTATTCTTAATTAATTTCTTATTTCCAAGCTTTTATTTTTGTTCCCCCTTGAGCTCATCGGATTCCAGTTTCGCTTGAATAGCAACAGCGGTGTTATAAGTTCACTCCGATCAACAGAATTTTCAAGCTTGAAACCATCGGACCGTTTGAAATAACTAGAAAAAGCTGGGTGAAGAGGTCGAAATCAAATGGAAGAAATGCAATGGTCTCGGCAATTTCATTGATGCTCGAACGCCATTTGCGATTTGAGTATATAATAAAATATAACAATTTAATTCCCTCATCGTTCGGAGCGGAAATTATAAAGCGTTGCGTCAGAATATTCTCGGATTATCGTTCGTTCCCTTCTACAGGAAATCACTACCAAAAATTTTAGGTATGTGAAAGGGTAAAGGTATTTAAAATGCTTTTCTTTTGGATATATCACAAGAAACTAAAGAGAAATATATATTATGTTGTATAGTTACTATAATGCGTAAAACATTAGTTATTGGGTATTCGGTTAAAGGCCCTCTTTTTTTTTCACAATTTAGGACACAGAAGATTGTATTTCCATCGTGTCAATCCAGAAGCCAATTTTTTTCGGATAGCAATACTTCCTCGTTTTACATACTCCCGATGCAACGAGAACGTAAAAAGTAGTCAAACCGACAGAGAAGTATGCTTCACATACTTCCCGTATCTGTAAAAGGATTCCTCTATGATTCATTCATAGTTATAGAAATATATTCAGTGGTCCAGATTTGCACAACAAAGTTGCTTGTGACTACAGTCTTATTGGAATAATACCTGAAGTTATCCGAAACTACATTTATTAATACCGGTCTTATTTTTACTTTGGGCCAAGTAAGAGTTAGGGTGCATTGCCATGTAACACTTATTTCATCAATATCTTCAGTAGAAAACCCTAATATACTGAAAATTCCGTTGCTGCTGTTATTCAATCCGTTTTAGTACCTTCCATTGTGTATCGGACTACAATATACTACCTAGCTACGAGAGTGGAGGTGAGATGAGCGCAGCTTGTATACCAAGAGACGTACGTTTCGAGGCGGGAACGATTCGATCGTAAATCGATTATCACGGAGCGTTCAATCAATTTCTAATTGACGCGATAATAAATTTTGCCTGGTCCCTATCTCTCGGCTACTATGAGGGTGGACTTCCTCTCGTTTGACGCCCCTCTTCCCTCTCCCACCCTCTCGGTTGGCGTTCGATCGTGTTCTTCCTTCTTGCTTTCTACCTCTCTCCTTTTTCGTCCTATCTCCGTCTTGCTTCGCCCGCGTTTCCACGTCGATACGTTCTCACGCTTCGAATTACCTCTTCAATTAAATTTAAACGCTTTGGTAGTCCTATTCGATGCCGGAATCGAAATCGGTTCTGCAAATTAGAGGAGTACTCTTGACCATCCTTTCATAGAGCAAACTTCGTCTTAACCTCATTTCAAGCTATTTTCCTTTTTTATTTAACGGCAGACCAATTCACGATTTTATAAGTGGATTCTTCTCAAAAAACAATTTGAATAATGAGAAATATTTGTCGATGTAGAATTAGATTTTTAATCAATACGGAGATATTGCATACGAGAAGTGTGAAATTATTAGTTGAAGCATAAACGTAGGTCATTTTTTTTAGATTAAAAACCTTGAGAAAAAATAAATTCTTGACGGTCTCCATTTGAATGCGAAAAAACCTAAAAAAGACGACAGCTTGACATCTTAATTATCATAGGCAGATGTAATTCTTAAACCGCTCGACATTGCGATATCTAGAGTTCCTGATCTTACTCTCTAAGGTGTCATAAAACCAGTAGCGAAAAATCGGCAATTGGCGATGTCATCTGCATTATCCTTCGATTTCATTTAAAACAAAACTGTAAGCACTTCGTATTTAAACATACCACAACATTAAGTGCATCTGATATTGAATTCTGTAAGAAGCGCTAAGATATTTGGAATCACAGTGCATTTTCATGTCTTCATTTGTCATTGTATTAACTTTCGGAAATGCGGTATTCACACCCGCGTAATAAAGTTTTATTATGTTTTCCATAACCATTTACGGAAATCGATACAAGAATCGATTCTGATGGCCGTATAAATTGTTAAATTTTTTTTTAACCACGTTTGCAGATAGACGGAGAGAAGAGCTTTGGATTCTCCCCCAAACTTATTTAGTAGTCAAATTTATGTTGGAAAACCGCGATTCAGGCCTGAATTGTTGTTGAGTATTAGAATGCGCATCTCTCTGTACTACAGATGAAAAGTGCATAAGCATTGTGCGCTGCTGCTACGGCAACATAAATGAATGTAAAATAAATAAAATCCAGGTACCGGAGCCTGCCCTTGTCATTGGCCCCTAATTGGCTGAATAACGATTGACGAGTCAATACTTAGCCGGATGTTGGTCTTATACTGATAAAACAACTATTAGCGAGTCGATTCTCAGCGGAGTATTCATTTCATATGGACAGACCGGCAATTGGCTGGTCCTTCATTTACTAAGCTGCCCACGGATAATTCTCATTTTGGTGTGTCATTGTCAGTTTTTTCTCTCCGTGTAGGAATATCCTGAGAATTCCGACCACGGTGAGCCATCAAGTTTCATTTCGGTATACAAGCAAAGCTGTAGCACATTTACTGGATGTAATTCTCGTAAAATTCCGCTTTGGTACCATGAAATCTCATGAGATTTTAATTAGGTAATTATTCCAACACTGTTAGACCAGATAAGCTTGTGTATTCCGCATGTAAACAAGCCTGCAAAGTAGAAATACGTACAGCATTCACAAAGCTTACGCTGCAAGAGTGGCAAAACCAATCAACGTACCTTTTCATTAAGGTAGCCTCAGCAGAAAGTCCAATATAACGGGAAAATAATATGCAGGGTCTTATGTAAATATGACATGATATAAGCGCTGTACACAGCGTAATTGTTCTCGCTTGTGTCGTCATGAATTTGTATGATGCTGAAAGATAATCCCATCGTAATTGTGATATTTTTTTGTTTATCTGACGGTGAAACAATCTCTGAAAAGCTTGTAATACGTGAGACAGAGCGAGCAAAATGAAGAGGGAGGATTCGCGGGGAGTAAATACTTTGTCCGGTCGTGCGGATTGTGCTGTGACACATTCCTTATTCACCACGAGACGAGACGAGCACGTAGCACCCGGAAATGGCTGGCTACGAACGCTGAGCCGTGTTCCAGGCGCAGCTTTAAAAATGCAACATAAAGAAGAGTAGAGAAACGACGTGGACGAGGAAAAGAGGCAGAAAGAGGATAGAAACTTGAGGGAGGACACCGTGAACCCGCGCGACAAATTCAGATTCACTGCTCGCGCTCGACCTCGAACGAAGAAAGAACGAGTAGCCGTTATCTCAACTGCGCGTATTTCTTTATTTTTTTTCCGTCCGAGAGCAAGACAACATATTTACGTGCTAACAGCGTAAAGCACGGAATTTTTTAGTGGTCCAAAACCTAACTCATTATTTACTATATGCGTATAAAAATGCAATGAATATGAAACTACTTTATACATTTAAACGTGGGTGAACATTTTTCAACATTTTTTTAATTCCATAAATGAATAATGAATTTTCACCTTAACAAGTTTCGAGGTTTCATCCCCAACCTTCATCGCTACAAAAGTGAGTGGAAGAATTCAGAAACGAAACTTAAAAATTAACGAAAAATATTGACGAAATAATGTGCAATTTTGAAATTCGGAGCGATTTTTATTATTGTTTGTTCCAAATCTTTGCAAGGTTCTCAAAATTCGTCAAAGTAGGTACTGCAAGAAAATAGTTGCCGTCATCCTATTTTACTGTTTCCGTTCTACGGGAAATCAAAACCCCGTTTCATTTTCCGTGGATATCATCGCTTTAAAGTAAGTGAACGAAATGTCATGTACAAATCTGCAATTTATCTTCTATATTGAGGAGGTGGGAGCGAAGAAAATCAAGATTTCCATCATGAGCAGATGATTGAACTAGCTCGGTATGTTTATATACGGTGTATTACATATGCCAATATTCCCACGACATTTCTTACTAGCAGTAGCGTCGAGCTACCCCTTTTCGTACAACGTAGCGTAGGATTGTAAATCGTGAACGAAATTGCAAAATTCTATTCGATTCCTGCTTCGTTCTCGAATCTCGAGGACGATAAGCGATACCGAGGGATAAGAAGAGGGTATAGCTACCCGATCGCTTCGGCATAACTCGAGGACCAAGTACTTGTATATATCCATTGCACAAATGCCGACGATTAGAAAGTGAGTGGTGAAACTGTCGTGGATATAGATATATATCTTGGAAGAATATAAATATGATGCAAATATACGTCACAACAAGTCCAAAGATAGAAGAGAAATATAATGAGACACTTCGATATGATAATCTGAAAAGCCTCTATGAATAAGGTTGAGATCCAATTTTTTTTTCGATTTATTAGCCAGTTTATCGTCAACGGCAAACAAATAGAATAATGCATCTAGTGGGTTTATTTAAGTAAAATAAGGATATATATATATCCGAGTGAAATCTTTTGATTTCATAATAATAATAGTTTTTAATTCTCGATTATTTCAACCCTTCACTTGATTGCTTGAACTTAGTGCTATTGGTCTGCGCGAAATATTTGGCACCGACGTTCTCTCTATCTCTTCAATCTTTTCAACCCATAGAACGTGCTCTGAACGTTCCCCCAACTCCGATTTTCCTTATGGAATGGAAATCCTGTCGCCACATTCGAACTTGGAATTTCTAAAGCTCGTATCGTTGAGTGTGTGCACTCCCTCGTCCCCTATATGATATATACCTTAGGGTGGGGTAGAATCTTTATATTTTTTTCTTCAAATTTCAGTCGGTACTCCTTGGGAGACTACCCGCGCAGAAATTTACGAGCCAAATCGGGGGAATTGAGGGTCAGACCTACGTTGAATCGAGATGGAATACCCCATATACAATCCTCGTACTAGAAAGGCTTTTCAACGAGATGATTCATAAGAGGAATAAAAATAGATTTAGTTCAGACAATCAGGACTGTTTTCCCGGAACTGTAAAAAATGGCATCAGATAAGGACATACATATTCGATTCCCTCTTTTTCTTCTGTTTTTCTTTACTTTTTTCACTTTCCATTGTTTGAACATAACCCCCTCAAATTTTTCCAACTCCCTACTTGATTGCTCTAACTTCTGTGCCACTGGTGTGCGCGAAATTTTCGCACCGACCGTCTCTCTATCTCGTGAATCGATTCAACCCATGGAACGTGCTCTGCACGTTCTCCCACCCGCAGTTTTTCCCTGTGGAATGGAAATTCTCTCGTGACATTCGAACTTGGAATTTCTTGAGCGGCTATCGTCGAGCGTGTGCATCTGCTCACTCCCTGTACACTACATACCGTGTGTGTATCTAACCTACACACCTACGAACGCAAACCACGCAGCTCTCGGCGGTCTCTGGAGAACGCGCTACTCGAGAAATTTCTCAATAACCCTCTCTTGGTGCCGGAGGCACTCGGCGAACTCGGTGTTGCCGGGCGTCAGGCCATTTGAAAGTCAAACCTCGATGCGTTGAAAGTCGTAGAGTCGTAAGAAAGAGCGGAATGAAAATATATGTGGAAAACGGCATAAAAGAAAGTAGGAGAAGGAGCATGTTTGAAAGGAGGCGGTTGGCCCATCAGAGCTGCAGAGTTGTAGATAGGAAGAATGGCATCGCACAGCATGTGCTTGGACGTCTGACCGCACTCGGACTTTTTCACTTGGCTATCTGCCTTCTGGAGGAATTTTCGTCGGTCTCCATAACAAGTTTTGCGAAATATTGCTAGAACTCCGCTGCGATTTTTATACGTATCATTGCAGAAATAAAATAGAAGATTGTCATATTCAAAGAGGGCATGAATTATCAACAATGACAATACAACAATGGAAATAATATTGGTAGCTACAAAAAATCCATTACATCATGAATACCGAGAAGATTAAATAAAGTGCAGTATTAGTTTGTTCAAATTCGGTAGCATATATTCAGATAATATGTATGAAATATAGGGTTGACTTTGTTACGTCCAGACATATTTTTGATTAATAAAAATATATTTTTCGACAAATAAGTTAATTCTTCTAAACATTAATTAACAAGGAAGTTACTATTTTTTAAATAGAATTCTTTAAAATCTTTATTGTTTTGTAATAACAATGATTTTACGATTGTAACGCCTAGAAGCGCTTCTCGCTACTGAATTTTTGCTTCCATCAGCATTCGCACGGCAATTAGCAAGGCGTCGTATACCTCCGAGATGCGAGATGTCCTGCATCTTTGAATTTTAGTCGCTCAATATATAAATATATTCAAAATCTTACTCCACAGGCAGACCACATTTTTCTTTATATTGATTTTTTTTTTTTTTAATTTCCAAAAATGTGCGCGAAATAACGAATTTTGAATATGTGTTCGGCATAAAACCATCTACTACACCGAAGATTTTTTTGCAAAACGCATATCCAAATTATTTATATTCTGCGCATTTTTCAAAAAAAAAAAAAAATCAATATCAAAATAAAGAAAGAAATCTGAAAAAATTCGTATGCATTCAAATAAATTAACATATCATTTTCATTAGAAAAAAAAGTTAGGTTGACTGATTGTTTGTTGAACAATTCTTTCTTTCACCAATTTGTTAATAACATTTTGGGATTATTATTATGCGAAATCAATCTTTTCGGCACGTTTTCTATGCACAATTTTTTTTTCGATTTTTATCCCATCGGGAAGTGATCGGAATTGTCTCTAAAACTCACTTTTGGTGGGACTGTACGTATCATACATCTTTAACTCAGAGGACTGCGGAGTGCCGTGCATGGAGTGCACCAGTGGCGATTGGTTGAAGTAGTATGCTCCTCTCATATTTATAATTGTACAGGAAAATGTATTAAGAGTAATAATTCAAACATTTGTGCAATAAAAAAACTTGCTTGTGTATTCTATATGAACCATGACATTTATTCTACATCTCGATTTTTGTGATTCGCTAAATTATGTATTGTATTCACTCTGAAAACACAATCGTGTTGCGAGTGTGTTGCTTCCTATATTTTACGTCCTGGCGCGTTTTATACATGCTTATAAGCGTATTCCCCGAACGAATCGTTACTATAGATAAGCAACACGCTATAAAGTCTGAAACAAGGAGAATAAAGGAGAAAAAAGGCTAAAAGATAGGAAACAACACACTCGGCAACACGCTTGCTTTCTATAGTATTATAACCAATAATATCCATTCGATGCGGTTACTTATTTCAAGCGTAAGCTGAATGATTTATTGTATAAGTAAAAGGGAAAAGTCCTAACCGAAGTGCAGTCTGTGGCAAATGACGGCGATAATAGTTGACGGTTACACGGTAGCACATAAGGGAAAGCTTTTGCGATAGGGTCAACGCGCTTCAATACAATATCATGTGAAAGTTTAATGAAGGATAGCTGATGCTGTTCACGAGCGTGTCAAAGGTAAGGTGATATAGCGGAATCCCTATAAGCGAAGCAAATCTGTAGGTACTAGCAAAACGTACACACGAAGCCCTTCCGTACAAAGCTCTGAAGAATTTTTTTTTTTTTCGTTGTAGTACCGTCTCGATTTTCGCAATAACTCGTAAAACTCGTATATGCATCATCTGCGTTTTTCAAATAGCTGATAATATTTTTTTCTTGATATCCTTATATTTTGTAAAATTAACTTCAAGATTTTAATTGCGTATTTATTATTGAACTATTACTCGTAATAACACTTGTAATAATAATACGTATTTGTTAACTATTTTCAGAACGTTATGATGTAGATAACGAAAAACTCTGAAATTGAACTTTTTTTCCCTCTCACCCTTCGAGCTACAAAAGCATGCAATGTCTGTGTGAGAGTGTACCTTTCAAGTGGACTTGAAAGCGTACGCCTAAAGAGGACTTATAATTAGAATCATTACTGCAGATAAGTGACACAGAGGTAAACGATCTAAAGTTAGCTTTGAAACTGGTCGGAAGGCGAGTGGCCTGGAATTTGTTATAGAAGAGGTCGGGAGGTGAGCCACATAAAGTTGACCAGTTAATAGAAGGTATCAAACGGGCAGTGAACGGTTTGAAGTTGAACATAGAAGAAGACGGAAGATGAGATCTCGATCGGCTTGTGCGTATTTATGGTCCTCCTAGTTTATTTATAGAGTGGCTCGATAGGACAAACGAAGATTTTTCTTCTCGCAGTATCAAAGAAATTTTTAATAACCACAGTTGAGAAGATTGAATCGACCGATCAATGAGTATATGATTCCATATAATACATAATTAAACATCGATCTTACCTGATTAGCATATCATTCAAAATTTGGGCTGTAGTATTGAATATGGTGAAGTGTTAATCGGAAAAAGTCAAAAGTATAAAAATAGCTCAGATCCGTACGTTATAACTTACCTGAGATTATCTTACCTGAGTACGATAACACTTAAGATTTAGCTTGAATTATTGAATACAAGAAGAGAAATTATTGGTCGTGCCAATTACGTTGCTAATTTGCAAACGACAACTGATTAATTTATTGTCCAAACTACTTCGAATGGTAACCTCAGCTATTAACGACTAGTTTGCACGTCAACACAGCAAAGCTTATCCTTAATTCAAATTGTATAGCTCTAACCTCAAAAACAATGTTTACATCTCTTCAATCGTATCGATCAGGGTGCTACTTACGATGCTTACGAATATTTTCCAGCACAATTTATGGTACACTTGTCCTTTCTATTACTACAACCAACTAAACGATAAATAAGAACATGTTATGTAATAATAAGAATCATATCCTGGACTTGCATTCTGACGGGATAATTGGTCGTGCTAATCGTTATAGAGTAGACAAGATTGCAATATTGTTGGTCACTAATGGGTTACCTACCTGATAACGCTCCGATAAGGGGCCAAAGATCATTTCATTATGCTATGGCAATTGATAATTTATTTTCTGTATACAGCCAATGAGGCCTTTGGCAATGAAGCGTTGAATCGAGGTAATGCGATCCTCCGAACGAACATTGCAGCCGACGTGTGGCTTCGCCTTTATGATTTGGGAAGACCAACTAACGGGATTAGCGATCCCGAGCTGACTAGCCATATTGAGTAACGGTATGATATAGTTATACAATGTATTGGAGATTCCCGTTATATGGCTTAGTACAATAATATCGTTACGGTACGATTCATATTGTGTTAGGTTACATCATGTGTGCCATATTATAAATAGATCTCGCTACCGCTGACTATACAGCTATGTAGGACAGTCCGTCATGGGCATGTCGAGCCCAGATTGTTCTAAATTCCCCATGGAACCCTTCTAACAACTTCATGAAAAACAGCAGCAACGAAATGGTTAAATAAGCGGTGCGTGTGCGTGTGCGATCTACGTCTGTATCGACTATCGGTACATAATCTCAGAGACTGCATTCAAGAGAATTATTTCCACTGATTCTGCATGACTCCAATGGCCAATGGCCATTTTCCATATTTTTTATGCCTTGCCACCGAGAGCGTTAGATAAGCAAACGTGTAGTCGTTCTCAGGTTTCCACAATTTTCACTAGCCTCGACAGAATAGCCGCGAATTCGATAGAGTGAAAGATTCGGCCGCAGCCCGCGGGAGTTGACATAAAAATCAGATCGAAATTGAATCGGAAATGCCGTGAAAGGCAATCGAGGGCGTACCATGGACGAAATACCAACAAACATGTAAGAATTATAGAAAATTTATTTCCAAATGTTTCACTTTCATTCTAATAATTCGGATTCACTTTCGAAACATCGGACTTTGGAAACAAGCTGTGATGCTTAACGCAATATTATCCTAACTTGAATTCTATTCTGTGAAACATTAGAAACATTAGGTTCTCGTAATTTCATGAAGTTTCAAATTGATCAGAATTTATATTTGTGTTCTCACTGTTTATTATTCTGCTTGCACACACATGCCAGTATGTCTATGCGTCTCTCGATCTACAAGGAAAGCTTCAACAAGATCACAGCTCTCAACGAGATCCCACGAGCACGAAAGAGGCGTGAGGTAAAGCAGGTGAAGGCTATATCGTCGGAAGTGAGCTTGCTCCCGCGGGCTATGGAAATTCGCGATATACTCTTTTTCTTTTTACCGTTCGTCGTGAGTGCAAGCATATGCGATGTTCCTTTTTCCATGGCAAGAAGCAATACACACGAGACCGCCTTACATACAGGTCTTAAAACTCCTGAGGGCAGCCTCGCCTATTGGGGTAACTTTTCACTCGTTCAATAACCACACGTTGCGTCGCGATCAAGTAGAGCGGGACTGGAATGGAAATATTATTAATCATTACCCGACGTGGCAGCATCTGGAGATATGAATATTTACTTGTTCATCTTCTTTTATAGCAACTTACGTGCTTACGTCACACTTCCGCATTTTATATTATTTGATTTATAAATTAAATGCGTTCTGCATATGTTTTACTTTGTTATCAAAAGTATTAGTTCAAAATATTGTGATCGTGATCGAAATGAATTCTGTATGCTTTAAGTCATGGATTTGAAAAATGGGTTGGTTCCGTCGTCGTTTGTTTCCTGCAAATCGTTGTCGTCCGTCTCTGCCAACTCGTGTCAAGAAAACCCGTATATGCGAAATTCCGCCAGGATCTGTATTTTGTTCGTCAAATGTATCGCTTTTGACCCAAATCAGGACTTTTAGCTGAATTTGTGATAAGAGTATTTACGAGCATTTTCATAGTATGAGAATGAATGCTTTTTACGTAGCAGGTCGATTGCTGCGTAGATCGCGATTTACAGGACGGTGAGAAATTTGCTCTTCCACTGAAATCTTCTAACGGCGCTTAGAAGGAATGCAGGATTAACTTCCTCTTTAGTTACTAATGTCACTCGGCTTTGTCTCGTTCCGTAATTGATCTGGCTCGTGCAACCAACTCCCAAACCTTCGGAAAAGAAGGTCGGAAACACCGCTGCACTAGTATCACAAAGTACTCTCTTTAAACTCGACTTGAAATCCTTCAGTGACGCTGTAAAACATCGTAAGAGGGATAGAGGATTCAGTGATGTCACCAACGTTGCGGAATCTTTACCGGTCGCGCGTATTAAACGACGGTAATTGCATGCTTTACCTTTGGCTGTAATGTCTGGCTATCATCCAAGTACTCCGGAAGGGCTGGTAACGGGGCTTAGGTACTGTAATAGCCCTGAGCAAAAGAGACCAGTGAAAGGCAGGGAAAAGGATGTAGGGAGGAAACAAGGAAGCAAGTACACCGCTATACTCCTTTTCTGAATGTAAATATCGTTCCCTCTACTGAGGTAAGAGAGAGCTCAAAGATCTTCGAGAGCCATTTTTCTCGCTCTCTCTCTCTCATGATGCATTTCGAATATCCGCCGTCTTATCAACACACGAAGGCTTGTAGATCGAGCAACGAGTTAACGTGAGGTAGCTAAGTTTCGTTGGTTAGAACGACGTCGAACGTGTACTATGGAGTCGTTAACGAAACCATGTCGTGTCGCTCTTCGCAGTTGTTTCGTTATTTAAGTATCACTATAGATGTCCTTTCGTCTCTAATTCTCAAAGCTCGTGTGCACTATACTTTCACTGAAGATTTTCAAGTCTATGGAAAACCTACCGAAGGATTTTGAAATCGTCAGATATGAAAAGAGGCGTACCTATCTCCAAAAAGGGTTTTTCACTAGGGATTTAGATTCTATTAAGCTCCTGCCGGCTTTTGAGCAGTCTCGTGACTATCTCTTTCAAACACTCATATACCACACTGAAATATTCAGATACTCCAGAAATTATTCAAGATGCATTCCTCTAAAAATGACTAATATTGTAGGATTATTTTTCAATAGCTTAAGAATATTGTTAGAATATTACAGTGTCCGATACTATTTCAAAGCTTTTAAGCGTAACACTTTTTTCCCTGTCGCAATTGGTGAATGAGTCACGAACAGCAGAAAAGGGCCATCGGGTTAATTGAAACACAATCTATTTATTGTCTTACAATAAAAGTCGTACGTAATTAATTGTTGATTGATTGATTGATTGGTTGATATTAACAGTGACTCCGTCGTGCTAAGTCTTGACATTCATGCCTAAACACTTGAAGAAAAGTGTAGACGTGATTTTATCTTTGTTTTCGTCCAAAATAACGATAGCAAACAGCAGAAGTTCTCCGACAATTCCTCCAATAAATCTTAGAGTATAACGAAGTGTTATAATTTGAAAAACGACGAACAAAAACAATTTTTATTGAAGTGAGTGGCGGGCGTCCGTCGAATACACAAAATCCATTTCTCAGAACTCCACTTCAATATGTCCAGATTAACTGATAATTCAATCATAAAAAATGATCATAACAGATTCTGATCAATTCGTTTTACTGGCGAGGATGTACATGAACAAAGAAATTAGAGTTATTCGGAAAACTTTTAGGAGTGCGAGCTTAAATTGAGCGCGTCGAAAAAAACGTGTTTAGGAAGTGGTTTCTCCAGTTCATGAACTGCTGGCCTGCGGGCTCTCGACTCACGGTGGCTCACAGCTATCCGCGTTTTATTGCCCTCCTTAATTTACCCCTGACTAAAGTTTCGTCGATTTCCCGCGGAGGGCTGGAGCTTTACCGGCCGATCCCTCGCCCTTTTTTCCTTCGTCTCTTTCTCTTCCCTTTGACGTCTCTGGTCTCACTTCGTCCATCCTGCAAACTTAACTCGTTGAGCTCAGACCTCACTGCGTATACCCTTCCACCTCAACTTCGTATTCCCTCTATCCCCACCGGATGTCGGTCGACGGGAACCTCGACTTCTCTACTTCCGCTTCCCTTTCCCTTCATGCCATATTTTCTCGGACGAGCTTTTCCGTGGTTTTTTTACTTCGCTTTCCTCTCGTCTAGCAGGGCCCCTGTCGTGTTCAGAGACTGTCTTGTCAGCGAGGGAATTTCCACGGGAAAACTTTATGCCCGCTAGGGAATAAGTACTAAACGACCGACGCATCACTGCTACCAAAGCAGTTTTTCCAAACAAAAGAGCAGACCACAAAATTCATGGAACTAGGGGAATATAAAAAAACGTGAGACGGGTATTACAAGTTACAAAATAGGATGAGATAAGCTCTACCGAGATGATGATACCTATTGGCCAGGCTCCCTTGCAGATCGTATAACTGAAATGGAGCCGTATTTCTAACCGGGATGATCTGAGAGTCAAAATTAACCGATAATTTTTATCAAACCAACCCGAAGTCCAATCAAGTCAAGGGGTGTAATCATCCCATGTCGACAATCGGTGAATCAATTGCTGTTCATCTGGTTGCCCATTTTTGGATTCTCACCTGGACTGTCTTAGATTCCGTCCCAGACTATTCTGGACCGTGTGGGAATCTCGGCGGTTCAGTCGTGGAATGTAATACGTGGTATATTTTGGATTTTCGCCTCGACTGTCTTGAATTCTATCCCGGACACTGTCCCACGTTATCCGCGAATCGTGATGCTTCAGCCGCAGGGTCTATTCTGATGTCCATTTCGGACTTTCACCTGGACAATCTGAGATTCCATTCGGAACTGTACCGACCACGAACCGTGTATCTTGCTGGTTCAATCGTAGAAATCTCCTGTTGTCCATTTTGGATTCTCACCTGGACTCATCTAAATGGTGGACACCAGCACTAGGCGGTGTCTAACTTGGACAATTTGCTGTTCAGCCGGTTGACTATGAACCGATAACGGAAGCCCTCTCGTGTGTAGTTAATCTGGACATCAAAGTGTCCAAGGTGGACACCGTCTGACTCCACGTGTGAACTGCCGAGATTCGCGGGTAATCTAGAGTAGTGTCTGGGATGAAATCTAAGACAGTCTAGGTTGGAATCGAAAAACCAAGAATGGGTGAGAAAAAGTGGTCATCAACCATCACTGGTTTCGGGGCCGAAAAGAAGACTTGACATTTTTTTTGCAGCAGCTATTCTTTTCGATCAGTGACATATAGCAGTAAAAATGCCCCAAGTTCGGATCTGTCGACTTTCATAATTATAGTCAATGTTATTGGGTATTTTTCAACGGAAATTCTCTTTTCCAATAATTGAATAAGTGCTAATATACATGAAAGGACTTGCAATATTAACAAGAATACTTATAGAACTCTGGTTCGCTCTATAATAGCCAATCGACTTGAAGTATTGTCTTACTCAAGACAAGAGTACAATATCAGAAAGTCTTTGCCCTAATAAGCATAATAGTTACTAATTAATGTACGCATCGATGGGTAAAAGAAAGAACGGATCCGAGAGAAAATGCCATTGATTAATATAATTGAATCGCTTCGTGGTCTACAGAATTCAATACCAGGGTATTAGTCTACTAACGAGGAGATCGAGCCGAGCTTGAAAATATAAGTTATGGAGAAAGTTGATAAAATATTAATACAGAGATACGCTACATTGACGAAGCTGGAAAAAAATTACAATTTTCAATCGTCTGTGATCGATTTTAAAAGTATAAATATTATAATTCGTTCACCTCAATAGCTCAATATAGTAATTTCCGATCTTTTTTAAGCACCAGGTTCTATTCAAGTGCATTATAAGAATCCCCTGTTTCCTTTGTTAATTTGCAGGTATAATTACTACACCCTATTCATTTGATTCAGATAAAGCAAGACAAGTATCGTATAAATTTTTCACAGGAATTGTGCTTAGAGAATTTTTTTTTATAATGTAATAGTATTTCTTCTGTATTAATCATGACGTACACCATATCGTCGAGTCGTTGGTCGTTATCGCGACGCTTCAGGGTGCGCTTTTATGTCTATACATGTTTCATCCACCCGGAAAAAGCCCTTTCCCCTTCTAGCACGAGAATTCGATCGTTTTACCGCTCCATCTTACTCTTGCACACTGATATTCGCATATAGACGACAATATATATAGTCTGAAAAATATATATCACACGAAGTACGCTATAGGTTTGCGTGTACGTCGAGAATATAATGCGAACGGGCCAGACGAGGATCAATAGCCGTCGCCAACGACTACCAAGCCACGCGCGAAACAGCGTAGTGAAGCTCGTCTCGGTGGCGCTTTGCCGACATCGCGCGGCCAAGATATGCGAAACGATCGAGGGGCCATCGCACTCATACTCGTCATCGACGATCAACATTTACTAGGATTCTGAGTGCGTCGACTACATCCATACTCTGAATTTGAGCTCATTGCTGATTCTCCACTGGAATAATAAACAAACTGCACATATGTGAAACAAGGAAATCGATAGTATGTAAGGGTTTATGTACTAAATACAGTACCTATGGCATGTTTCTTCTGGGTCGCTACAAATGTAATGATAAATTATTCGCAACTCTCGCGATTGCAAAGAGAAAATAATTAATACGAGTCACGCGAGTTGTACAGGTCGGCGTGATATTATACCTAATAGAAATTAATGACACATTAGTCACTCAGTATCTTTCAGTACTCCTGACGAAACCTTGATGGAACGATAATTAATGTTCAGCGTGTAATGACCGAGAAAAGTGATCATTAAATTTTATAATCCCATAAGCGTCTTTATATATTTTTAACTTCTACCTGTAATTTCTCTGAAAAGAACCTTAGATCAACAAAAAATGACTACATCGTAATTGCTACGCAATCGGTGGAGGGGGTGGAAGGGTGCTGGAGTTTACTGGGTCTTAAAGAGGTAGAGAGAAGCATCGAGGGATTGAGAGGTTTTCGAGGGATCTGAGTGGGCCCCTGAGTGAAAGAAACCCTGAAGAATTGTGTCCCTCCCAAGGGATGCACGGTTCCTGAGAGATTCAACCTGACAAGGGTTTCATAGGTTGCCAAGAAACAAAGGTTCCCGAAGAAAAGAGAGCAGATTATGACAACTGTGAGCACAGCAACCATTGCCATAATATCCAACATCATTTATAGCCTTTTATTGATAAAATAAACCCCTCATAAGCAGGGGTTTATTTTCTGGATTACTATAAGTATAATTAATCATTTGGTTATACAAATTTCATGCACGGTTATACAAAGAGAATTCGGCTCATACGATTACTAAACTATACTATTTTTAAAAGTTTTTCTTTCACAAGATACTTATTGAGCCAAATGAATCCCGCAAGTCATTCAGTAGAAAATCAATTTCCGCCACTCAGGAGGGCAGTAGAGTCGAGTAATTCATGCTTCGGGGTAAGTCTAGTAGTCACGGGGAGCAAGCCGAGGTAAGCCAGTGGTAGGGTTGTTGATATGTTAATCTCACCTTAGTATAAAGGAGACCAGATGCGACGTATTCTCTTTCCCCTTTCATCTCAGCAACCCACTGGGCGTAAGCCGAGGCTTGTCAGCAATCAGTGGAATAATTTATCTCTTGGAATTTGCGGGTGCGTCTGTCTACGCGACAGAAAGAGTGAAGCCTACGGTCGCAAGCCTTGCACTCGAGCTCGTTAAAAGTTACCTTTTCCATCGTCATTCGCCTTCAAGTGACTTCAAAGAGAAACATCGATGCGAACACTCACCGACTGGGAAAGACGTTGGATACATTTTTGATCTCATCCTTTTATTTTTTACATTTCTTGGCCGAAAGTCTTAGTCATTTTTCTTTGAGGGATCGTAAGCTTCTTTTCATCGTTGACTCTGAATCGGAAGTAAGATTATTATTTGTTTTGGCGAAATGGTTAAAAACGATGCATTATAGAAGGGCACAAACACTAATGTTGCCATGTTAAAATCTGTAACGATATCATACATTACTAAATGCTGTATGCATATTCATATCCTAGAAGGAGGAACGTATATTAATTTTTCAAGCATGATAATTGTATTTTCCTTGTACGATAAAAATATTATTATATCTCGACGGGAGCCAGAATTTCGTTCGAGGTGGTTCGTTTCCGGTTGATTAATTAATCCTCTTGCTAAAAGGTCTTGCAGACTCCACATGGGGTACGGAGTATTAAATCTGTTCTGTTGAAGTAGAATTCTATCTGACTATGTATGACTATCAAGTGTATTCTATTCTAGGATAGTGATAAAATGAACTGTCATCCTCCGAGGATAATTAAGTAATCGGAACGACTTGCATCCAACGCTATGTGATTTGGATGATTCTCCTGTAATAATCCGTTTACAGATCGGAAAATGGAACGACCGGAAATGATTGATTTTTACCTAAAAACCGCTGGGTTACCGTCAGATTAAGTTAGTTCAATATAATCACATCATGAACAAGCTGTTTATTCCATTTCACTGGATTTTTGCAATTTGAAAACAAATTTTCTTCAATACAAATACTATAACAATATATATCTTTTGGGGATTAAACACAGAGAAAACATGGTTATGACGATTCTCCAAATAAAATTTATCTCCTTGCCTTTTTTCTTCTACATAGCATTAACTAAATCATTCTGTATGATCAAGTTAATGCATCCCTTGCTGATAGAAACTTCAAACGTGTAATACATTTGTAATTATACTTTAGTCGCTTTCAACTCATTGAGGTTTGGTGAATATTTAAACTTGTCTCTATGTAGTTCTTCCCCAGGGCGACAGCTCGTTGAAATTAAGACGTTATGCAGAAATAGAGTTCCTTGACGCTTAACTGTGTCATATAGAGTATCGCGAAACGATGTTTAAGAGCAAGCACCATAACTTTACAGCTTTCTCGGGTATACATATGCACGTAGGGCCAGGCGTTGGTAGTGCCGTTGTTGCCGTTGGGAGTGCTACGACGAGCGCCCGCAGGAGTTTACATCGGTGTTGGGATTCGCGGTTAACGGCCCG
Organism: Tromatobia lineatoria; assembly: GCA_949699805.1. Taxonomy (NCBI): domain Eukaryota; kingdom Metazoa; phylum Arthropoda; class Insecta; order Hymenoptera; family Ichneumonidae; genus Tromatobia; species Tromatobia lineatoria. The sequence continues at coordinate 23,504,093 of OX453036.1, forward strand.
TAGGTAGCAGATGACGCTCTGGGGATATACTAAGATGTTAATTCAGCTATTACTTACACCCGACCGACGCCCCGAAGGCTGCCCGAGAAATAGGATGTCCTGTGTGTTGGCTCCTGCCTCGACATCCCTTACTCGCTATCGTCAGTACAACCTATCAGATAGTCTTGGCACAACCATGATGTCTTTATTGAGCTATTGATCCTGGCTACGATGATCAGGCCTCGTGGTTTCCGTAGATGTATTCCTACAGCCGTTAGAGTGTCTGCTTGATAGTATATGAGAGAACGTGCTCGATTAATTAAATCTTGAAGATCCGGTGAAAATTGCAATATCGAATCTTGGTTTCCGATTATTCGAAAGGCTTTACGAGGCTCTTGATCAAGGCTCAGATTATCATAGAGGAAACTTTGAGAAATCGGGAATAGCCATAATGAGGAAGCAATACTGAACGTAAAAAAAGAACTAAGATTTTAGCAATCTAATATGCTTTATTTTTGTATACTACCAACTGATATTCTGATATTGTAACTGGAATAATTTAGAGATTATAAGAATTTATAATGTGGCCATCTGAAACCATGGAGAAATCAACCTGGGTAACAAAAACTACGTAGCCGTCGACCTGGAAATCGAAAACTACGAAGGAATCGACTTGGACACCGGAAACTATGGAGCGGTCGATCTGGACATCTGAAACCATGGGGAGATCGACCTCGACATCTGAAACGATGGAGCGATCGGCCCGGACTTCGAATGATAGTGGTTTTATATCTTCAAAAAGCAGAGCTATGTGGTTATTTATTATTTAATTTATTTACTTATGTAAAACAAGGAGGCAAAGCAAATTTTGCACATTACTTTTTAATCATCTTCCGCTTTTTACAAAGCTTCCTGTATGGAAAATCCAAAATCAATCAGCTCATTTCTTCATAGAGAAAGTTGTAAAGAGCGAATTATAATGAGGAAGCATTGTGCAAGGTTCCACTTTGCATTAGTGTTCATACTATGTTCAGTCTTGGATGTATACGAAATACAATATGTTCTTAAGACTTTTTACGCATAACGGTTTTTAGTCCCCTTGATAACGCCCTGCTTCTAGTAAAGCATTAACGCACATTATCGTTCATTCGATCTTAATTCAGAACACTTTGGCAGGTAGAAAGGTTCAATCACTGTATTATATTGCCTGACGTGCAAGATTAGAGGACATAGCTTTTCACTACCATGTTCTCAAGAGATATAGAGATTCGCCTCGTCGGAAATCGCACACCTCGTGCCTCGTTTCCGGAACTTCCCTGTAATCTATTCTTGATTGAGGAGATATGCTCGTGACCTTTACCGCAAGCAAGGTCTGCAGTGGTAGCGGGTCTCGTCGTCTACTTGCTGTTCCTTCTACGCATAACCCTTTCCCTTGATGCTTTTGCTACTACGTATCTAACATCGCTTTGTCCTATCGATCGATGGGGATAGCGCCCCCCCCCCCCCCCTCCACGTCCGGTAACCGTTGAACGGCTTCAGGCGTCGCCTCTTAAGGGAACGACGATAGTCAAGTGACGATGAGGGACACAAGGGAACGACGGAACAGATTTCGACCAGCGATGTACAAGATAACCGAACATGAAAAAAAAATATTTGAGGTGGCACCGATAATATATGTGTTCATAGGAGCATCTATTATCGATCAATCACACGACAAAGATTATCAAATTGAAATGGTAACATCCGATACTTACCTCGAGTATCTTCGTAGTACGTAACTCGCTCTGTCCTCTTTTGACCCTCTGATGAGACGATCGTGTGTAATGCATTCGATTTTACTAATGAGCTTTCTGATTGGGTCCGTAATGTTTGAGACATTAAGAAAAGAAATTGGTAAGACTAAACTAATACGGTTGCGGGAGCCGGAAGAAATATTTAGTTATACGAACCAACGTATAGTTGAGTCAAATTTTCCGTAATTGACAAAAACTATTATTCCTTCCAATCAACCAAATATTTCTATCACCGTCCGCGACGACATATTCGGTTGGTCTTACTAATCAATTTTCTTAGTGTATGATTGAAAAAATTCTGAAAAGCACTGTTCTTTACCTTTTTTACTTATATACGATTTGAAAGGTTCCATCACAGACTCTATCCTGGACACCATCCGGGACTCCATGCTGGACTTCATCCTGAACGATTTTTTCTCTGCGCGAGTGTCCTCAGCATTTGTTGACGATCTACCGAGATGGCACTGGATTGCATTAGTCTCCATTTCCATGTTTCCAATAACATAACAACGTGCAATGTTACGTGCAAGCGGAGAAGCTAGGTCAGAGGTTTCATGAGAAGATAGGTTGCTGTTGCAGCTGCATTTAGGAAAGAGCGAACGGAGACTTCTAGGAAATGAGGGGGCTCTCATTTGCATCCGGTCGCGGCGTTTCTATGCCATCAGCTCCACCAGCATCTCATTCCGCAAATGAGGTCTTAACCAAGTTCGTGGATTTGCCAATGGTCGAAGTGAACGAACAGGAGTGAAAAGCACAGGCAGGTGGAATGGGAAAGATGGAATATATGGCATTTGCCGATTCCACGGCGGATGAGCTAAGGAAATGAATCGGCAACCCGCTCGAAATAGCTGAAGGTGGAAAGCGGCAAATGCGGCGGTCGCCCGCTAGAATCCTTCGGCTCTTTTACTTCCGCCAAATGGCCGTACCCCCTTCATGCCCCTGTCCCTTTTCGCTTTTAGCGGTCCAGCGTGCTCGAGAAAATCGTAATTGGACTAAAATTGGCGAAAAATTGACATCGAATATCGATTCTATTCGAGTCTTCAATCATTGTATATCTCATATAATGTACATATACATATACACAACGACAGTATACCATAGCATAGAGCCATATACTCTTGACATTTATGAACCAATAATTTTGTCACGTGTTAATATAGTAAAGTTGTGCTGTAGAAATTCTTAGAGCATTGATTTATATTCACTGCTACGAAGTCGTAAAATCTGGAATATCCGAATATAACTGTTTCAGAGAAGTTCTTCGAGCATTGAATGTCAGGTAATGAAGGAAAAGGACATGAAGCATTAATATTAATCAAGACAGCATAATAATGAGCGAAATAGATTTATATGCTTATCGGATTGTTAGATATTTCCAATGATAATTACATTTTTCTCGACCCATGAATTCCATTATAATAAAATATCCAGTTGGAAATCTGCAGTGCGATATCCAGCACGAAGCCAACACTATGAAGATCGAAAAATTCCAGTCAGATATGGCCATTTAATATTGTCATAGTGACATTTTTTGAGGCAAAATATGTCACTACAAAAATATTCTATCTTTCGACGGAAAAGTTCATAACTTCGTTCAGTAAATTCCATCAGGAGTTATTTTTGTCATCAATCTTCATTGTTTGTACAGTATAAGAAATTTCCCAACATTTTTTTTCTATTCTCAATAAATCAACAGTACCTATAGAACGTAACAATCTTCTGTAGAGAACTGATTAGTAAGCGCATCAATTGGCTTATAAGCTTAATGTCCGTGTGTTAAAAAAAGCTTTATTACACGTATTGATCCTTGCATTCTAGTCAGCCACTTGATTCATTAAATGATGGCCTGGCGGTGTAATATCTACCGCTATTTCCTTTTCTAGCTGCACTGAAACTGCACTTAACAGCGCAACTTTTGTCAGTGCCATGAATCTGGACAGCCGGCGCTAAAACGGCCTGTGGTGTCCGCTTGTCAGTCTGTGTATTGGAGCCCATTTTCTGGAAATACCTAGGCATTAAGAGGATTGTTCTCATGAGCATAGCAGATTGGTGCGCGGCAGTATACAGAGCTCTAAAGCACGTAGCCGAAACGGGCGATACGTTGGCTCGTTGAAGTTCGCCAGAGTGTTAATAGAGACAGGAGTAGGCATGAGTATCAAACTGGGGAACGGAGAAAGCCAGTTCTGGTGCATGATAATCCGCCATTGCGCCTCACTAAACAACAACCGGCGTGTGTACGTGTACGCGTGAGCATAGGGGTAGACAGGTGTGCTCTATATATACCATGTACCACAGGAATAACCGGGAAAAGACGGGCGACATGGTGGCCTGGGTATACGTGGTTCCTACGGGCCTTGAGCTCAGCGTTTATCCTGCATGAAGGCATTCATGGAGCTTTGTGCGAGAGGCTTGCGGAATTTTGGTCCTCTTATCTACGTGTGCCCGGCCTGAATGGTAAGCCGTTAGCCACGTCGCAATGGACAACAAACTCGTTACATGATAGGTACTTGTACCACCGCAGCTATTCTCCGTGCCATCGTGGTTAACATGAAATATCCAAAAGATCATACATTAAAGGGTAGTTGACTCAGAAATGTCGGGATATTAAGAACTTGAAAGTGCATATTAAGGTGATTTAAAAGCATATATATTATTTTCCGATAATCACTTCCTCTTGAAATTTTGAATACGTTTTGTCACAAAAAATAATAGTTTTCGCGAAGGCGAAAATTTTGGTAACTATTTTCGTAGTACATATATATTTTGGTGACTGTAATTCGTAGATGAAATAGAACGATATTCAGAAAGACTATCAATATCCCAAGCACATATTACGCACTAAAAATTAGATATCAATATTAGAATCCATAAAACCTTGTCAATATAAAATGGAACTATAGTAACATACAAGCGTCGGAAGTAAATCAGGCTTTCCAGTAAATACTTTACAATAAATAAATAATACGGATATACAGTAATCAGTCGAATTAATTGCATAACATGAAAACTCGGTATTACTGATATAACGTCTATGTTATTTCAACAGCTGCGTATAAAGAGGCCAATGACAATGATTACAGATGCCATTAATAATCAGCCCATCGAGCATTTGTGCTCACGCTTATTCTGGAGCGACATTTTAATCAACCATCGATATTGAGTTTGGGCGAAACCCAATTAATTTTGCAGACCCACGTATTCGTGTATTTCTATTTCCATTTGGCAATGATTAATACAGCGCAGGGTCGTTGATGCGAGAAATCCTTCCTTTATTTATTATCAATCCAATCGGAAATAATCTGTTTGCGAACAAACATGTACTGTTCGTAGGTTGAAAAAACTGTGAAAGTCATATCTGCGAATTGCCTCTTGTTCATGGCAACAAGTTTGTTATTTGGTTGAGCAATTAGCGCCAGTTAATAGGAGGTATTATCGCGAATCGCATCGATGAAACTCTTTAATTGTACTCGGACGTAGACGCGTACGGACTCGAGAAGTCAAATTGAGCGGTTACTACTACTGGAAGGGGTTTCCTATGTATTAAAGCGCAGTGGCTTTAGGAACCGCGAATACAACTTGGTTGAAACTGGCGGATGTCCAGGCCTCGACGATAGGTGGCATGTTATATAGGTCGAGCAACAATGCTTTGCGGCAACAATGCACAAACAAATGATTCAGATGTATCGAGGGAGCGTAATTACCGACTGGATCGCTCGGCGTGTGATGGTATGCTTATAGGCTTCCAGCCCGACTGCTTAATCAACGCGTTTCAATTAACTCGCCCACTCGAGTATACCCTGTTCAAGTTGATCCGGTCACTATATCGATTCGAATTATTCCGGATCAAGGTGAAAACTTGATAAGATTGTCAATCGAGTTTCCGACACTTCAACACTAAATCCTGAGTCTTGGGACTACAGGTAAGCACGCTGAGGAAAAATTTCAAATAATTGACATGAATCATGTCGAATGAAACTTAAATCAGGTCGCCCGATCGAAGAATGGGACCAATTAGATCATTCCGGATCAAGGTGAGAACTTAACATGCTTTTAGAACTAGTTTGAGACACTTTAAAACTGAATCGTGAGTCTTTGACAGGTAAGCACGCTGAGGAAGGATTTTAAATGATTTACATATAGGGGAGACTTAGGCACAACGCGGACGATAAAAAAGTTTTCAAGTTATCGTCAAAAATACAGTTCATTCGCATAAATCGCACGAGCTGCCTTTGAAGATAGCCGCATCTGCAGGGGTCGTTATGTAGCAAAGCAAAGTACGAAACAATATCCATATTGACAAGCTCACTTATTTTATTAGAATCGGTTCGAACAAATAAACCCTAATGCACGACCGCACACATACGGTTTTTACCAAAAACGGGGTACACATTTTTTTGTCGGTCACTTATACTATTTCGAAATAAGATTAAATTGAAGATGATAGAATATTTAAGAATATTTCACGGACTTCAAGAACCTTAGTGATCGCTGGATACCATGGAAATGGAGACGAACGGACCAAGCGAGTTTTCTCATATGTTGACAATTTTCGTGATTTGGTCGTATTTCGATACCCGTTTCCCGGTACTCGTGGTAGAGTGAACCCGAAGAGATGAAGAACGAAGACGAAGAAGATGCGAAGTTGCAATACCGTGACATCGTCGCTGCATCCTTGGCCTCGCTTCTGTGCACGTATACCGCTTTGGCTATAGTTATATAGTTTCGGTATAGTATACGAGGGAGAAAAGCAGCAGGAAGTTGGGGAAACGAGGGAGCGGCGAGGATGTGGTGGGCCCACGGCTTACGGGATATAACTGGTAAGAGATGGCTTAATAACGGTGCAATGCCAGCTCCTCTACGTACCTACGTACAGCTTTCTCTCGCGACACCAGCACAGCTGCATCCACGTCTGGATATGTACTATAAGCGTACGTGCACACGTACAAAGACGGGCAACGTGGACGTTACTACGTCGTCTGGCATCGAGCAATATTGAAGCAATAATCTTGGTTTCTAACGCTCCATCGCAGATCCTCTCTTTCATTCCCCTTTTCCCTTTCCTCTTCTTCTGTTTAGTCGCCCAGGACCTCGGATAGTACGCCACCTGCCTTGTACACCAAGATATTAAACTTACGTGTGGCGTTGGACGTTGCAAGTGAGGCTATGGTGCGCGTGCATTCAGCTACATAAAGCCACCAACGTTTTCAAGCTCAGCGCTTCAGAATGAAGGGCCAACTCGCTAAATGGGCTTTGGGGTTTCTCGCTACCTCGAGCAGTCTCCATACCGCTACCGGTGTACGTGTTCACAGAATCGATGAATAATAAAATCCTGGCTTCTCACAACCTTCCCGGGCACCGATGTCTCGTATCTTCCGCACTCTGGGATCAAACCCTCGGAACTTATCCTTCCAGCATACACGCTTGGTGAGACAGCAAAAGTTGAGAAATCCAAACGCATTTTCGAAGTTTCTAGTCAGATATCGAATACTAGATGCGTTGCGTGCAGAATGCTGAACGCCGACAAACACTCCTTTGCCCTGTCTCCCTACTACATCTTCATCGAGGGCAAATTTGTTTGAGAATATATCAAGCGTTCGGAATTTTTTTGTTGGTTCATTTACAGAAAAACAGTTTTATTTTATTCTCAATATATATTTTCCAATACCCATATTCTTGGATTATTTTTTTTTTCATCACGCTGCTCAAAAAAACGTTCTAAAGTTTGCAAATATAATAAACACATGAAAAAATAGCTTGAAAACAGAAAATCTTTCGCCAAAATATTAAGTCAATTTCCTGCCCGATGTTCTCTCCCTTCGCCGATGTTTTACAGGGGTTATTATATAAGCCCTTTTTTTCAATAAACGATTACGTGAAATCCGAAACGATTTTCCGGTTTTAGTCAATTTAAATACTAATGGAAGTTGAATATACCTGCACTCATAAAGAACTATTTAGCAAAACATCCTAAATTTCATGAACGCTAGAGTATTCACATACTTTATTTCAATTAATGAAGCTATCAAATTTTGAGCTGTCATTTCTGCAGAAATTCTGTTGGAGATTGCAACATTTGAAGATGGGCTGTTGCGTCACTTGTGTCCTTGATCTTAGCTTAATCACTTGGACGATTCTTGAATTAAGGTGATTGCAATATCAAAGGCACGCAAACAAACAGGGGCTTTTTTTCCAAATGACTTCTCTCGAGGTCTTAAAGCATTCTGAATGCCGTGACATGAGGATTTGAAAAAATAAAAAATCCCATAATAACAAAGTTCTCTCTATGAGGAAGCGAAAAACAAAATTTTTGATCTGCCAGAGATAACGTATTTTTTGTTGTCTAAGTACGTCAGTTGAAAAAAAATAATGAATCCTCTTTTCATCGAATACGCTGGAGAAATGTTCGTGGCGTGAAAATACAGCATGCACCTCGAGGAAATTCCTTCGTTTACGGGAATTGTGAGGGGAGGCAGAACGCGCACTCCCGGTTGTAGTGGTAGAACGTTGGTTGAAAATCCCCGGTGGAATCCTAGCGTCGCGCTCTGGCCCCGGGGTTCCGGGTGCACCAGGTAATCTAGTCACATATAAGCTCGACGGGTCGGGGGGTGAGTACCTACCCCACGACGTAGCTGGGTAACTCGGGCGCACAGGAAACCTCGAGTCAGGACTGAGCGTTAACGCCGCGGTAAGTACTACAGTATAATTCAAAATCTCATTAGAACTAGGCCCTTTGCGCTGGATTACCATTTTTATGTAGTATAATGTTCAACACACAGGTGGAAGGAATCTACCCAGACGTCAACAGAACGTACAAATCTGTGCGTCATCTTGGCCGAGCATGCGTATGGTCTACGTGTGAAGAGGGATGATATCTTGAAGAGGTTTTAACGCCTCTTGGCGCAGCAATTGCGGGGACATACTCAAGAAAAAAATCTTTTTATGCTAGAAAACTTACTGTAAGTACGGTGGCATTATGAGCAGTCCTACTCTGTTCATATTCTTTAGAAATTTATCACTCTTTATGCAATTTTTTTAAGGGACGTATTATACGCGTTGCCAGGTTATTATATTTTCTCATTAGGATAATGTAAAATACCTCCAGGCATTAAATAATGACATGTTTTTCAGCACTAGTTGCATTAATGGAAAGTGAATAATATTCAATCTTCGCATCATTTATCAATCTCAAAACATATTTTCGGGTGTTTTAGTTTACGCTGTTGTGCTTATTCTTTAAAAAGGATGTACATATTTTGCTTATTTAACAATTTAAATAAACAAACACATTATCAAAGCTTGGAGACTAACAGGAAGAATTAAAACTATACAAACTTCGATGATCGGATATACTCTTCCTCCACTTCCGATACCTTCAAACTGCGCGTAGGTCACTTGCTTCAGTGAGTACCCAGTAAACGATCGGATTCTGCAGAATCGGAACATAGTTTCAGCCTCCTCCAGCCAAGCTCGTGTATCCGCTAGCCGCTTAAACCGCATGCGAACTTCGACCACAGAACTTGGTGCATTGTTGTGGCACCCGGTACGACTTCAAACTTGGGAGGAAAGCTCTGATTCGATCCGGTGGCTTTGCACTTATTGTGAAAGGGTAGAATCTCTGAGCATTCATCGACGTACTCCTACTATCAATAGTAAATGTGTAGTCAGATTTTGCTCCATGGCAAAGTTATGATGGACACATGGGAGTCAGCAATTATGGAAATTAATTCCTTGGAAAATGCAAACTTAAACGAGGATGATGCATTTGCATAGTTATTATGGTTACACGTATTTCGAGGGGTCTTTACAGAACTTCGTTTTTTTGGAATCATGTTACATAAGTCTGTCAGAATGCTTGGATTACATGTTTTCTCGGTACTTATAACATTGTAACTTAGTTTATGCAACTCCGTGCAACAAGTGCTCACTTCTCACACGCTCAGCTTCGCGTGCGGGAAATCGCACTTCTCGCATTAGTGAAGTTAAATTGTATACGAAACTCGTTTTATCGCAACAGTCGCCTTCGGCTCATGCTGCAAGCTCACCCTTGTCAGAAAAAGTTTAATCGCACTCGTATCGTAATATACTACTATATACGTGTTGATAACCGCTGAAAAACAGCGTCCGAAAACTGAGACAAGTGGTCCGTTTTTTTTTCCGATACATATTGCGAACGATTAAATATTTTGAATAGATTCTTCTTCATTCGTCTAATAAATGCTTGTATCTGAGAATGTCCTGAACGTTACAGCATTGGTACCTTTACCTTAGGCATCCACAAAAATCCGATCTTTTGCGCTCGGAATACCTTAATAGAAGGTACGGCGTGTGACGAGACATAAGCGAAGGAAATCTCACACGAGTAAGTAGGAGCAGACACAGCGTACAGAGCGTTTTAAAGTATCCCCAAAAGAAATTCCGGGAGTAAAGAAGAGTCTGCTCGTTACACGGGAGAATTGCGATTCTTCGGTAAAACGAGGGTGAAAGAATGCGCAACGATGCGTTAAGGGACGGGGTGAAGAGGAAAACGGCACGGGTCACCCTGGATAGTACAGGGCGTCTTACACTAAGCCTCTCAGCTATGCGAACGCTAGTAGGAAGAGAGAGAAGAAGAAGAGGAGTCGTGGGGTCGAGAACCAGGCCGTCGTTTCCGACGACGATGCGATAGAACGTAGGATAACCTAAGAGAGTTCTGTGAACCAGCAAAAGGCATTCCTTACTAGTACCGAGTGGAGAACGGGGTTCCGGAAACTCATGCGGTGCCCTCAATCCAAGTTCCACAGTCACAGCGTCAGAAGTCCCATCCCTGGGACAAGGAATTCCCGAGATCTGAGGCCTTTGCCAGTTTACTTGGTGGTACATGGATCGTGGATCTGATTTTGTGAATAGAAAGGGCACCAGAGATCACATAGACACATTTAAACCTTACATTCTTAGTCCCTGTGTGCTTAGCAGTATAATTTCATAGCTGATCTAGTGACTCAGTATTTTTAAAATGCAAGATTATTAAAACATTAAATCAATATACTGACACGTATGAGAAGTTATGAATGTGTTTAGAAAAATATAATATATATATATATTTAGAAAAATAAATCTTCTAACTCTTTAACGTGCGTTAACGTAATAACCTAAACGCCTGAAGCTGGAAACGGGAAATTTCACGAGCGAACGATAAATTTTAATTCCCTCCATGATTCACACGGAGAGAAGGACCTAGCAAAAATTACCAAGTCATATGCTAGAAATTGCCAAGGCGGAGTGATAAACCAGCTCCACCGTCGGATTTATGCGAAAAATGTATAGGCACCATCGAAAATTTAACTCGAGCATGATGGTAGTCTTAGTTCCTTATAAAGAACGTTTAATAAGACTTGGTCTACCAGTATTCTGATAATTTGATAGTTAAATCAAAGACGTATCTATCTAACCTTAGTAAGAATATCTGAGTGTAATCACATTTGAAATGTTGTACCGACACCTGATCTGGGCCTTATTTCGTGCGACTTATCAGAAATACCTGGATGATACCCGATCCGACCCCGATGGAAAATATTTCCGGCTAGCCAAATTTGAAATGCTTTGCCAGATACATGATCCGGGCAGGACTTATTAGTTTAGCCTGTTCGGCCATTCCTGATGGATGCCTGATTCGGGCCTGGACATGAACTAATTTATGCTGGGACACTTATATAATAACAACGAAATCTTCGACAACACGTCAAGTAATCCCTGTATTAAGCAGTTTCAGTCTCCCCAAGCATTTGCAAGAACTTTCAATCAATTAAGAGTGATGAGATAAACTGTCTTCTCAGATTTCCCTTATTATCGTTTGCTTGACAAATGCGAAAATGATAGGTTATTGGAAGGAATCAACTCAGAAGTAAGTTTCTAAAAGAATTTAAATTAATTATCAATCTGTTGAAGCTCAATGTCAAAGCCTTCTTCAAATTAATAATACGTCAGATCGATTCCATCTCGACTGAGACTTTCAGCGAGAGCTCTTCATTCATTTTTCCCCCAACTTGCCGTCACTCTCAGTCCGCAAAGTCACACGATGAAAATTAATTCGGAGGCGTCTGTTCAACCGAGTGCAAAAGCCAAGAGAGTGAAAAGTCGTGCCATCAAATATCATTGTAAGAAGAAACTTAGTTGCACGATATTGTCATTCGTAACGAAGCTTGTCGCTCCTGTGTTTCCAACCCGTGAGCCAAGTTCATCGAGATACGAACGAAGAAAAGAAGAAGAAGTCGAAAACCAACTCCCTAGTACCACGATTCCACTCTAGCCTCACGGCATTTCGTATTCCGCCGTTTTACGTTTTATTACGTTGGCCGTAAGAAAAATCGTCAAACGAATACCAACTTTCGCCGTGTAAGAATCTCAAGCTCAGTGGATAAAGCTAGGAAATTAACTTGAATGGTATTAAAATAGTCCTTCCACGGTAAATTCAGGATTGAGCGTATATACCTTTCATACGATATTCAGATTGACTGGACATGAAACCGGTGAAAGAATTCTCCCCTGGTACCATCACTCTGCATTAGCATTTTATAATGAAACTGTAGAATATATTGCACCCTAGAATTTTTGTTGAGTGCGTAATAATGAACGGGGGGTGTGGTTACCACGGATGAACGAATGAAAGGCGAATAGAAAAAGCTATAGAGAAAGGGTTACAATGAATGGCGTAGGCATTCGTCCATTTGGCATTGAACTCCCAAGAGATATTATATACGCGTCGCTAGGGGCTCTCGACCTCTCGTGGAAAGTTCACGTTTATTTTCCATTTTCCACCGTTATTTCCGGCCTATACTCTTTCTCTCTTTCTCTTCCTTTTCGCACTGGGCTCTCCTGGTCCCAGGTCCATTTGGTCTTTCTTCCGAACCAACATCTCTCGCTGCCACCGGTAGCTTTTATCGTTTTCAAATCCTTCATATAACCGTTCCCGTTAACGCATTATAGTGGACTATAGCGGCATAGACAGGAAAAAAGAGAAATAAAAAGAAAATGCCGACCGACGCAGCTTTTAATTGGTCGCAATTAAGGGTACCCGACGTACGTCGCCAATTTCGTTCTATGCTATAGTGGATATCACTACCTATATTTCCTGTACTCTGCCTCTAACCTCCGGTACCTATATTCTCTACCAACGTATTTGCCACGTACCGCTAGCTCTCCGCCCCACTCGCCAATTTCATTTGCTCTCCTGTAGCCCGAACGCCCTCGGTGGCCATAGCTCGAGGCTATTTTTAATTATGCAATGCCCGTCGGGGCCTATCTCGATATGAAGCTTTTAGTCGCTTGTGTGCCGATTCTTGATCCGTCAAAAATTATGATTTCATCTGGGTGCAATACAACATGTTCCACATTAACAAAAAAAAAAAATTGGGAAAACAATATCATTTAGTCGGACTCTATACATTTGTTTAAACTAAATCGTTTTCGAAAAAACACAAAATTTTTGAAAATGGACATAATATTTTATTGGATACACTAATTATTAATTCGATTGAAAATTTTTCATTGAATACACTGTATGATATAATTGATTTCAAAATGCGAAATCCAGTTTTTTTGAGTCCAAAAAGCTCTAAAATAAATGAGATTGAGGATTAAGGTGGTTGGCGTCAGTTTCACGGGGATGTAGTGTGCGCGAGAGAGAAAGCGATCTGTGACGCGTGATTCCCGATTTAATTGAATTCATTTAATATTCAATATTTTTCATTATCTACTTATCATTATTTCACGGTATATCGAATGAAAGTGTATGTATACATACACTTCCGCCGTTATGTCGTTTTGTGGCATATACGATTTTAACGTTTGTTTTCAATAAACTTGGAAGTATCGTTTATTGAACCATATTATCATCACTTCAACTATAAAACATTGCAAGCCATGTGAAATTGTTAAATCAACGATATGCTTTTCTCTCAGTGAATTCCCCCGATTTTTTTGTTCCATTTAAGTCTCCTAACCCTTCTGACCTCATTGGCGTTATGCTGTCAGATCTCGACTCACGCCGACTCGTACTATTGCCGCATTGTAGCAGTGGCCGCTTCGCCATAATTCCTTCTCGAACACGCCAAAAGTCCGTTTTGTACGTGCGTGGTAGCGCGGCCGATAGCAATGTTGTCATCATGCATATTCAGCGCGTCGTACGCACGCGCTATCTCTCCTCTTCGGTGAGACAGTGCCCTCAAAATGTGGCGTTGGAAAAAAAAAATAGACGAAATAACGGGAACGAATTGGGCGAAAATTCTAAAAAATGCTGAGAGAGGAAAATGAGACGAAGATGGCTCGAGGGGTTGGGACACAACGATACCGCGCCCGGAGAAAGAGAAAAGCCTACCACGGATTACACGGGACAAGTCATCTTGATGGCTGAAAAAAAAAAGAAAGAGAATGGAAACCTAAAAATAAATGTCGAGACTTTCTTCGTTGGCTAGATTAAAAAACCAGCTCGGAACGAGCCCGAGGGCAGGGGAAAAAATGTGTGCCAACTACAGAGGAGAGCTGGCACTGCGTACTGACATAATGCACTCTAAATTGACAAGAACAGAATATATAAAAGCACTCGTAATATTTCAAAAATATCTATGTTTTTAAGACTCAAATAAAAGTGAAATATATATATATATATATGTGTGTATACCGCGGAAAAACGAAGACTGGGGATGACAGATTTTTTTAAATGCTGACGTAATTAGGAGCGAAAAAGGGTGGAGTAATAATGTAGATTACATTGCGGGTTTTAGGGAAACAAATCGTTATATACCTCCACCACGAATTTGACTCCGTGGTGCGGAATAAGTTCGGGTGTGTCGTTAGAAAAATTTGTTATATGAAAATAGTATGAAAAATTTACCGACAATTTTCTTAGATTTTGTTTCCTTGTGAGGGAAGTTTTGGGGTCGTAAGTTTTTTCTTTTCTGATTTTCATCAGAATACTCAAAGTGCTGCGAAACATCGAAAAAAGTGCTTTGGACGAAATGTGTGTATGTGTATGTGTATGTATATGTTTGGATTCTTGTTAGCATGATAGCTTTTACAATTTCAACGATACCGGCCTGAAATTTTTTACGTAATTAAATTGTGGGTAGACAGAGGCTGATTTTAAATATAATGCTAACGCGTTGAGTGGTTTGAGAATAATCAGTACCAATTTTTATGGATATTGGTTGAACCATTTCATGGAATTTTCCATTTTTCGAATCATCTGAAAGATTAGTGTTCCCAGTATTCTGAAATATTAGTTCTAGTGCGAGTTTACATATAAAATATTCTCCAAGTTAGTTAGAAATGAGTAATTAACGTAATCAATCACACAACAAAGTTTCTTTGACAGAAAAAATAAGGATAACAGAATTATCAGAATCACCGAAAAATAATGGGGAAGCAACGTGACAATTTCAATTGTCAGCTCTTCTGGTCATATGTAATTATTGGGAATACTGGAGATTGGTGACCACCAGGTAATGGGTTGTTTACAGAAAATTTATTTTATTTACCCTATCTATATGATTACTAAGGTTCAGTTGAGATAAGACTTAACTAATTTCACACAGAATTATTATAATGAATCGTCCTAATGAATATTCATAACCTTACCTAAACATCAAGAGATTCTTGATGTAATATCTTAAATATTGATTGATAAGAATAGAAAATACATGCAAATGTACAATTTTGGTGGTTATTTGCGCTAGTTGAATATCCGTATTTTTCTCTGCAGTTTTTAAGCAGCATTCTCATTTTGCGATACTCTAGCATTTTCTTCAAAGCTTATATTGTCCGGATATACGTGAACGATCTGTCTCTACGTGTGTGCCCAATTCGAGGAAATTACGTACGGAACTTTCCACATGGTCGGAAGTGGATATATCCGGAAGCGGACGACACGGTGTTAGCTCCTTTTCCTATCGAGTCGTCCGCTTCGAGAGCGGAGTCGAGATACTCTCGCATCTCCATCTATGACTACAATCTCTCTCACCGACTCGAAACTTTCATCGAAGTTATGCGTCGGAAAATAGTTTAAATTTCCAGTCGCTCCGATAATTCGTGCATAGTTTTGCACATCGCGGGTTTGAAATTTTCCTCGCTATGCCCGAAGCTTCTGTCATCTACACAACTATTCAGCCATTATGTTCGACGCTCGCCGACTCATCGATTATCCATCCAAGTTTTTCAGTACATTATGCTCACTAATATTACTGCACGTCCGTATAAGAGAGAATCTTGAACAAGGTAAACTCAATCGCTCAGTGAAATATGGATAATTAGCTCAATGCAAATTAATTATCGTTCAGAAAAAACACATACCTCTCATAAAGCCAACCCAAGTTCTGTGCAGAAAATTTGAATCCGTCTAACAATGTGTCCAGCGTTGCATAGCAAGAGGTTTAAAGTTGTAGGATTAAGAACCTAATTTATACATTTTGTAGTAAGACTAGGTGTTTTGAAACAAATCTTAAAATTTTTATAAAATGATTATGAGAAAATTTCAGGTATCATAATGTATCTAAATATAAATTTTTCGATCGGTGTTTTAGTAATCCAGAATTCCGCTGATGAATTTTTTTTGTATTTAATCATGGTAGTTTTTTTTTTGTTGAATTTCAATTAAAGTTTTATAAATTTGCCTTTAAAATAGTGGCATATACGGAGAATACGATAGAGCTTTGAAGCCGACAATATAAGTAATTAAACTTACTTTTGGATGCACTTTGCGAAAAATAATAGGATGTCGATATTTGATGAGGTTGAACTTTGCAATGACGACGATGAGTACGAAGAAGGCTCTGCATTATTTCTCTTTTTCTTTGCCGCTAGTAATTCATATTTCATGCATTAACATTCCTATTTTTTACCAAACTGTGGATTGCACAGGTCTGACAGATATCCAATAATGTGAAATCCACGTATGTCACCCGTACAACCCCGGATAGTGCTGGACAATTTTCGAGTTTCCTCGATGCGTAGCAGCGAGTAGATTATTCTATGATAAAGAATATTCAAATGCCGAGACCTTTCAAAGAAAAAAAAAACATCAAATATACTTTTATTTATAGCAACTCATTGTTAATTAATTTAAATATGTATCGTGTATAATCTACGATACAAATTGAGGTTCTATAATCATACATTCTATCATAAATTATGTCTTGAATTTGAAATGCTAATTCACGACTGCCAAGCATGAAGAACATTCAGGAAAAAAAAACAAAAATATTTGAAAGGTAATAAAAACAAGCCTGCGAGAAGAGGAACGTTTGGTTGTGAGAATTACAGTCAGAATTTGCTATACGGAAGATTCTCCAAAAATTAGTTGCGCCAACCATATCGAATAGTTATCTCAACCATTCACGATTAGTTTGTACAAGTCAAGTCGCACACACACGCACACGTACAGACAATTTTTTCTAAATCACTTTTCTCGATGTTTTCGGCTATTCTGAGCGTCCTGACATGACATCTCGAAAAATGAACTTTCACGAAAACAAAGCTTACTCTATGAAATAGCGAAAAAATAATAATTGAATGTCGCGAGAATGGTGTGTTGTCGAATGATTGGTCTATCAAGAGATGAATGAGAAAAATTTCTGGGAGTATTAGCTATTTCGTCACACTCCCCTTAATGTATTTTATCGCGACTGTTTTCAAGTAATCAAATATGACAGAATATTTCTAAAATGCTTAGCTAACTCGAGACTAATATTCCACGGGATCATAAGCCTCCATTGATCATCGATAAAGTCACTTCGATACCTATTAATTTTGTTCCAAATCCTTTTTTTTCTAACCAATTATATTTTACTGCGCGATCGTGTAACGTTATTTTTACCGAGGCGCCTCGTTAGGTACCCGCGCACTCCCGTTTAATCTGAAAAATGATAGCAACGAATCCGGTAATTAATTACGGACTTACGAGGCTCCGACGTGAATTTTCGCGGCCGAGACTCTCCACCGGTTCAACAGGGTTGTTATGTTCATGAAAGTCTCTTTTTTTTTTTACAACGATCGTAATTCTCGCGGTATACCAGAAGATAAATTAAACCAGTGCTCATGCAGCGGAGCTACGAATAACTAACCATTATTTGCATAGAGTGTGTGCATTTAAAAATCTGATTCGACGAACGATAAAATCGATTCGAAGTATGTGTGTGTTAAGTTCATAGAATAAACTTTTTCCCTGAATAATACTATTTTAAGGAAAACCAATGTTGAGTGGAGTTACTCTTAATTTATACACTCATAATTTATGGTATTTTTCCCTTATTTATAGTGTAACGTGACGTTTTTCCTGAAGCCATGTTCCATAATTCCCATAATTAATGTGGATGAGACGCTTCGGCGAATGACACAAGCCGTCATTCGCCGAAGCACCTCATCTACATCATACAGAAACGGCTAAAGCAAAATAGAACATTCATTCCCATAATTAAATTGAGTGAAATTACATTATCATACAACAATATTTAATAAAAACAATACAACTGATATAGTTCTTTGTTATTTCGACGCATAATCAGTGGATCTCTTCTTGAAGAGCTCACCAACTATCCGTTCAATCTTTAGCATTGAAGACGGTGAGAGTCGTCACTCACCGTAATTCCGATGTTGTGAAATCGATATAGTGAATGACGTTGGAAATGGTACTTCAATATCAGAGCAAGCCACAAAGAATGTCCTCAAAATAATGTATTACTATTAGAAGTTGAATTCCGACCCAAGGCAATTCGAGGTATTATCAAAAGTAGATCGTAGTTGTATCGGAATTTCTCCTGGCAAGGAACTTTACGAATTTTCTGCGGGAACAAAATTCTGTTCGGAAATATATTTATTTTAGGCTGTACCATTTAATTTTTAGCCCCGAAAAAGAGAATGACTGTCACGAAGAGTTCCGTTTAAGTTGGTATTGTAGTAAATTAATTGGTATTTTCTATATTTTTCGCTATTTACATTCGCTAAACAAATTCGTTAATCGAATTCACACCGGAAGAGTTGTTCATGCACGATTGATTTAGTTCGGCAGAAAGATTAGGAAAATGTTTGTCTGTGAATATCAAATTGAATGGAATCCCCTTCTATCCCATATTTCACTATATGAACTCAACGAGGTATTCTCGACTTCACTTCATTTATTCTCAACGAAGCGGAATATCGTATTTTTTGTTCAAGTCATTTCCGTCTGTTCTGAAGCCACAAATATTGAACTGCCGGTTACATGGTCGGTTTTCTCGCCGATGTAACTTTCTCTCTTGGCTTCACTTTATCTGACCATTAAACTGATAGGGTTCGTAATCACTCTACTCTATTACCCTGGACCAAACTACATTCAACCATTTGCTCTCGCCACCTGAACACACTTTGCGAGTCTCCTTTACTCTGTGAATCGAAACCACTTACCAAGCGTGTTGTTTCGTTATCCTATCTACTGTAGTTTTTTTTTTAATTCGCATTTCCTCCCGTCTGCAGGAATTACGCCCATTACAGGGTCGGCCCGGGTCCAGTCCCCCCTGAGGGCCTGGTCCGGATCAGTAAACAGTCCCCCCTGAGGGCCCGGTCCTAATCAGTAACCAGTCCCCCTGAGGGCCTGGACAGGATCAGTAACCAGGCCCCCATGCGGCCGCATGAAGTAAAAAATATGAAGAAAAAATGAGCCGAGTTAAAAAAATGTATACAATTAAAAAACTGACTGGCCTAAAAAAATGTATTCCAATTTTGCAACATTCAGTTGTTAACAAGGAATTTCACAAACTAACTTGACACACTAACTTAACTGACACTAAAATGATGCCAGTAACAATAGTGTTGAGAAAGTCACGTGTTGCGTAACGCCAGTAGCAATATTCTTTTTTAATATGAGGCATTCAACCTCACTGAGACCTGCCTCTATTCTGTGAAATGCAACCACAAAACAACACGGAGCGTCTTGTTTTGTTATTATGTCCGTTGTAGTTTCTAATTATAAATTTATAGCGTAATCATTTAATTTACTGTACTTACGTAAGGATAAAACATGAGGCTGGCCACAATATGTTTAACTAATACATTCGGCAACAGACTTGAAAGTACAAAGTTGGGTACATACACGTATCGCCGTGTATGTGAGCTCAATTTACGTCCGAGCTGTAACGAACTAAGCATACAGTGCTTTAACTGCCGCGTACATTAGGTACTTCCACGGTAGGGAACCGACTACTTCCCGAGTTTTTTTTTTCAGTCTCCCAACCTCGAGCTTACCTCTGAGGATCCAAAGCCCTAAGCAAATATCCCACTCCCCCAAGCATGGTATACAAAAAAAGTCGTATTCACGACTCCGTGCCCCATGTCGTTTTATCCATCTCAACCACGGAATCCATCGATACTCCACGTACGTTTTCCTCCTCCAATTCCCAACGTCCCTTCGATTGTCCCGGGTAGTTGAGTTTTTGCCACAGGCTGAATTCATCCATACCTCACAGTTTTTTCCTCCTCTTACTTTTCCTCCCTCTCGCATTTTTCTGCATCATTTTTTTTTACCCTAACCACTTCAGCCCGCGGGTACATTTACAACGAACAAAGTTAAGGTATTCGTAACGGAAAAAAAACTAACTCCCCACGGAAAAAGGGGAAAATAATTTACAATTCGTGCAGCTGCCTGGAAATGACTCCACTATGGACATATCTTTCGAGAGAAGTATAAAAATAAACTTATATATTTTGTGCACTGAGAGCAGTCATTTGACGTATAGCCAATGAAACTTTACTTCGAGGCAATCAAATTTACCTTCGAGGCAACCAGATGTTCTTGGCTCAAAGAACATTTTATTGTGCCAGCGTCGGAGAAGTTGAGAGAAGCTCACAGTGAGGTTATATTACCGTTAGGTTGAGCCAACTTCATCCACATTGGCTCAAGAAAAATTATTTTTGAGCCCTCAATATTCGGTCGCCCGAAAGTAAATTTTATTACCTCGATGAGAAGTTCGATTAACTTGCTTACAAAAGATTATTCTCAGCGTGGGTTAAATTTTTGTTGACATCATCCGAGAACCTTTAAAGTTAACGATGCTACTATTTTGTGTAGAATAAACGCGAGGTTCTTAATGCTAGCTTCACTTCCAGCAAACAGTAATTTCATGCTCCTCGGATTATTTGCAATTGCGACATCAGCTCGTTCAGCGCTTTCACGAATCTGTATAAACTTTACTTTCGGATCTTTCTAGGAACGAAGCAACGTGGGCTTTCTTGCTGAAGCACCTTTGGCCCACCTCATCGCTGTTATGTGGGAAGGTTAGAAGTATAGTAGATGTACCTGCCGTAGAAAGCTCCTCCAACGTTTCGCCCAAGGGATTACAGTTGGCAATTCGAGGGCGTGCGTTCGACGCTTGGATAAAAGAGCGCACAGCTTCACCTTTATCGATCTCTATTTTTCCTTTGCCCTCTTCTCACGTAATCGTGATCCTTTTTGTGTGTGTGTAGGCAATATTTATTATTCATCGATCTATCGATTGCCTACTTTCCAAATCCGAACAGCCCGAAAATCCAAATAGCTTGAAATAGTGATGCACGCGAACGAGACGAGCGAGATCGAGTTGTGAAGTTTGACAGGTTGACTGTCATTTTAATTCGATAATATGGAACATATCGCGATCTCATCTTGAAAGACGAGCTTCCCGCTCGGAATCTAGAGCTGGTCGCGGGCAATCCAAGTTTCATGTAGAGTTTTTTTTTCACTTGACTAATATATTGGATCCGGTTAAAAATTTTTGCAAGGTATTTTTTGCTTGCCGGCACTTTTCTGTTGTTGTGGGATGATTCTGTATCTTTTTATACTTGACGTACCATTCTTGTTTTGAAAAATAATCAAATAACCAATACTAAATTAGAGGAGAAAAAATATATTGTTCATGCATTTATGTCCGAATTTTCAATATGATAAATACATGAAGCATATGAAATTGATCCAAAGCTATAGATATGTAAATACCATCTCACTTTTGCTTCAAACTAAGAAAAAAAGCTTTCTATAGAATAAAGGGAGGAACAATCTGTTGGGCGCTACCGTGATATTCGAGAGGGAAATATTCCACCGGATATAACGAAGTTAATGATTACCCTCAGGAGTTAATTAAGCGATTTAATTTACAATTTAATTAGAAACGAGTTCGGTGGATGATTTTATTTGTGCGCATATCCAGATATAGTTAGTGTACCATGTCCAAGTAATCAATATCGGAAAAAATACACCATGCTTAAGACATTTTCCACATTAGTTTAGCTTGGTAATTTTCAGTGAATTTGACCGCCAATTACTTTATGGACGAAACTCCTGTTGACATGGTCAACCGAGGCTCCGCATTTTCATGAAACTGATACAATGTCACTTTGTCTCTGAACAGTCCCAATAACTTCTATCAATACATCAATTCCATTACGGTGATTTGATCGGAAAGTAGCACTAACCCTTAATCAGGGAAGTGGTGTATAGTCTACTCGTAAACGGATCCTTGTCGTACGTCGATAGCAGCTGTGGTGTGAATGTCGATTGGGAGTCGTCCATTTCAGCGCATAGTGCAGGTCGATGAGGACGTAAACTCTTCGAATTACATGGACATCAAGACACCTATATCCACTCTTTACGAGAATTTCTATTACTTTCCCAATGACATTCTGACCCTGCAATCATAAGGGCTTTGTCCTTTCTCCACTGTTTCCAGTAGCTGTTCCCTATGGTCTCCTTCCATGCTGAGAATCTCAACCCTGTAGTATAGTACTTGAAATGTTGGTCTGTTGGGTCACACGATTGTGCGATCGTATATCACCGCAACGACGTACGCACATTGCGGGATGATGTGAGGGCAGCAAACTGGTGAGAAATGGTAGACATATACGTGTACATACGTGGTAAAGTGAGACAGTGATACAGGGCTATAGTAGTGAGAGTTCAGAGTCGAGAGGACAAAAGAGGGTGAGAGCTAGGGCATTGTATACGTTATATACGTCTACTGCCACTACTCGACGGTATAACCATAACGCGGTTTAATTGTACGACCACCTGTTTGGCGCAAATGCGAGACGTACACTGGCACAGCAGCTCGAGAGTGCCCGTAACCGTTGGCTGACCATTAAGTATCCATATCTACTGACAGTGGGCCACGTATGTCGTGCGCCAACGACGACTGCCGACCGCCATCACTCTCCCACCCGTCGCCTTTACCACAACGAAGTCAGTAGTCAGAGTCAGGATACGGTCAGACATTTCCGTGACTGTTATAGGGGAGAGGGAGATGCTACTATGGTTATGAAACGATCACAGACACCTTCGAAATTCTCCTTTAATGTTGTGTATCGTTCATGATTTAAAGGGACCCAATTAGCTGAAAAAATTAGGAAAAGGAATTCTTCAAATGATAACTTCCGTTTAAAAAAAATGAATTTTCAAATCTCATTAAGTACATAACAATCATGATAACTCTTCATCTTTGTAGATCCATACAGTGAACCAGAATTCTGTGATGTAGACAAATGTTTCACTTGTCGTAGCTTTTAGATCAATTCAGCGAACCAATTTTAGTATTGAATGTATTATTTTATAACTTATTTTTTTTTAACTTATTTTTGCAGAATTTGATTTCTTGTGACTTTTTTTAGGTGACTGGTCCTCTGTAACATTCTACCCTTTAACAGAAATTAACTCAAAATTCAATGCAGAAACCCATTTATACAAATCGTATCGAGGTTCCCCAGGTCTTAATTATTCCCCAACCAGCCCACCAATGCTTCCCCCTCCCCCCTCTTTGATAAATGATGTTCTCATTGAAGCACTAATAATTTATGTCGTCGTTATGTTTGTTAGAAACATAATGACGTTCTTAAAATCTTTGAATAATTTATAGACATTGAAATATTTCCCGGCGTTGATACGATACGAGATAACGCTTAATAACTTTGCTTGCTTGTCGCTGATAACCTAAAAGAAGATGCATATATTTACGTTATTTTGCTGCAATAATGGCGACCTGTATAGCCTCCACTGTCTAGCGTTATTTCCTTCCTCTATAATGGGCACAGTGGAGCGTGAGAAAAGGCACTCCTTCGTTAACCAAGATGCTCGAAGACGATATTTCTCAACCGGAAATTATACGAGTCTCCTCGGCACAGCTGCAATGCGGAGGGCTTTGGCGCTTTGCTTTTCTCGTTTTGCATGAATAAGAATCGTCGACCTATGCCACAATACAACTAAACAGAACGAGTTTGTTACTTAACCGCGGTGAGGCGAGAATTTTTCGAGATAACATGCATTTCACGTTTACGTTTTATCTCTCTGCTTATATTGCAGCCTGTTTTGCACTTGTGCAATCTTTTCACTCGATTGTCCAGGTAACAAGAGCTCGATAGACGCGCAGCTATCGCACCACGAGCTTCATACCCAACCGCAAATAAATAGGACAATTAGTATCGTACTATTTATTCTAATTATACGCGGCCACGGTAATTATTATCTCGGCTTAAGGGTGTACTCCGCGGGTTTTATCGTTGTCGGCGGTTGAGAGGGTGACAGGACTGCAGCGGTGCTACCGACGGGATAGATATAACCGTAACCTCTGCGGGTGTATCGTACCGTCGCCACTGCTGCTGCTGCTGGTGCAGTGGTTGTGCCCTCGGTGGGTGTGCACTCGACCATTACACTCAGTCGCTTGTTCTCCGAGGCTCCCGCTCTTGCATTTCAAGCAAGCACTGCCCCAACCGACAAAAATTGACCGCATTGTTCTCCGCTGACGACCGCAGCACTAATGCTACAGAAAAATGTAAAATATAAAATACCTATTTACATGGAAGCGTGATATATGTACGAAGTCATAACTGTTCTGAATTGTCTCACACATTCACATGTAAACGCGATATATTATTCACTTGCCATTGTTCAGCGACAAAGCTATTGTAATTAAATATCTTTGTCCGAATGAGCCAAAAAGTTTTACAAGCAAAACGGAAACTTATCATTTAATTTGTGATGCATTACAATATTTTTCTGTTGTAATACGCTGAGGCATATCATGGACTATAACGTATAACATATTCTGTGTCGGTGCAGATTATCGGTAACGCTTGCTTACTTATCGACTGAGACTTCACAG
Organism: Tromatobia lineatoria; assembly: GCA_949699805.1. NCBI lineage: Eukaryota > Metazoa > Arthropoda > Insecta > Hymenoptera > Ichneumonidae > Tromatobia > Tromatobia lineatoria. The sequence goes on from OX453036.1 coordinate 23,528,988, forward strand.
TTTTTGAAAAAGGTGGAAAGCGAAATTCAGACCAATGAGAAACGATCCTTAAAAGCTATTTGGAGAAAGAAAAATTGTCAGCGATATATATGGTTTTCATGTTCTCACATAAATACGGATAAGAGTTTGAAAAGAGACGTTTTTTCAAAGAAGCGAACTTTCGCCTCTAGTTTTCAACGCGTACTGCATTCAAAATTCAAGCGGTCGACGTGCGAAAAATGTGCATATTTACATTGCTCGCACGTTTCTTGGTACGCGAGGAAGCGAAAAATCATAGCTAGAGATATATAATTTTGTCGTGAGATACGCGTCGAACTGCGGACATTTCTACAGAAGGTGCGAGAGTTTGTCGAAGGTTCTTCCGACCTAGCGAGAGAATGGTTGTACATTTGAGAGGTAACATTTTTGATAAGACTGACGGTCATAATTTTTAGTACGGAAAATATCTTGAACGAGATGCATTTGAACGTGGTTGCGACAGAGAAATGAGGTGGAGAGACGCATTCTGCAGCTCCGATAAAAGCAGAAGGCGAAGTTTTATATACGTTACGTTGAGAGTGTCAACGTGTCTGGGGAAAAAAAAAAAAAAATCGTAACGATCACGACACAAGTATGTGCATGGTACACACACGTATCGGTAAAAGCTTGCTACTTGCAGTATAAGGTCGAAAAGAAGAAGGCCAGGTAGACGCGGATGGCGTGGACATAATAATTCCAAATGACCTGGCGCACTTTGGTTCAATCGAGGTCGAGGGTCATAAACGTTTCTCGACTCGACAGTGGGATAAAAGTTACGCGCTCGCTTCTGGAAGGGATGGATGAACACCACTGTGTAGATGCAAGAGCTTCGGGTGAGCACGCAAGCCAGGATTCAACGGACTCGCAGGTTACGTCGTTAACCCGAGAAGTTCGACTTTTACTACAAGTGATTGACCGAAGTCCTCGACGATCCTTCGCACGACTGGCTGGTTATCTTGCGTCTGATCGAGGTCTCGACTCTCGCACCCAAGGGACAACGTTTTTCTCCATTATTCAGATATACAAGCTCATTCCCAATAGCCCTCGTAACATGTATATATATATATTTATATATGTGTATGTGTTTGTTGTGTATGTGATCAAGCGAAAACTCACGGATATTCGTTATCAATCCCGTCGATAAAATGTAAATTCTCGCTTATCTGCATTTCATATTTGATCAAGACCGTTATTATATCTTTAGTTGCGGTTTTTGACACTCGATAGTTTTATTACGGATACTTACTAAACGGGGCTAACTGCACACACATAATTCGACACCTGTTGAAATACGCTGTTAAAAATTTTTTAAAGAAAATTACAGTACTGAAAGAGAAGTTTTTATTTACGAGCTGTATCATAAATATCTTGTCCATCTGTATGAGACGTATACAATTGCAATACGAATAAAGATTTTAGAAATGTTGCGATTTATTGTCAACAAATACTAGGTATTTACATTCAAATACAATTTCAAAATACCGCTTGTAAATGTTACTGAACAAACTTGGATTATTTAAAAACAAGCATTTAATTCACAACAGCGCTTGTTTAATCCATCTGTACGTAACTCCGGATTTTCAATATATTCAGATAATTATCATTTGATGTGTACAAAATTTATTAATATGATAATATGAAAACCTCGGCTCCGCCGCGGTTCTGCAAAAGTCGGGCGGACTTGCGCCCTGTCACAAGAACCTCGACTTCGCCTCGGAATGCGTTACACTTATCGAGATGACCAAGAGAGTGCGCCAATGCAGGCCATGCCAAGAATATATATATGACCGTTGATTCATAATTTAAAATGGATGATTCAAAGCCCTTTGATTGGGGATAAAGAAAAATAGTATACAACCCTCGGCCATAATGTTGGATGCCTTGGCGTATGTGATATAAATGCCAGGAACTCCAACTTTCTAGCCTAGGATCGTAATATACTATTGTGTAAAGGTCCTGGAAAACGAGGGAATCGTCATTCGCTTAATTTGAGAACGATCACTTTTTGGGTAATAAAATTACAGAATATCGATATCGCAAAAAAAAAAATCATCAAAGTGGCACGGATTCATATGAAACTAACAAAGGAAGAAGAATTTCCACAAAATATAAAATTATTAATAATGTGCATAAGCCATATTATTCATTGCTATTAAATAATATTTACTAAGACAAATAAGGATAATAAACGTAACCGTATGTGTAATGAAGCTTTCACGTGTGACTTCGCGTATACAAGAAGCGAGATAACGTCACATTTCCACTGTGGTGAGGGGTTTATGTAATAGCGTGAATTCGGGATGGTTGCTCGATCGAGTCAGCAATGGATCCGCGCTCGCAATGGACGAGTTTACCCCTCGGGATTTCTTTGTAAATTATCTACCAGGCACTCTACCGTTCCCTTGTGCCCTGTTCGCAATTCTGTGCCAAAACCATCAGCAATACACAATAACAACGTGGATATAAAATATAACGAGAGAAAGAATTGCAACCTCTATTTCTAAAGGTTTAGCAGAGGCTTGCCACTGTAAATTGGCTCTTATGGTCGGTTCAGTGACTGCCTTGAGAGGAAATTTTGGCACTGGTGAGACTAGTCATATTCGATTTCACGTCTGCTAGGTTCAATTAGGTGATTTCATACCCCTCCCGTCTGGGCTATGAATATAGGCTAGATATGAACGAGGTACATTTGCGAGATTCGGTGAATATGGTCTAATCCTCTGAGACGAACCAGCAGACTCGGATTTTTTACTCTGTGGAAACTTCAGCTTCGGTTCTCCAAAAATCCGACATCTGGATCACTGATATTGCAGCATCAATGTAACAGATTCATTTTTTGCAATTACTTTCAACAGAAAAAAAGTCAAATTTTTTCACGATTACTTTAAACAGAATCTTCATTTTGGCAATAAGTTGGAACAGATTTTTTTTTTTTTTTAACAGAAACTCCCTATTGCGTTTGATTTGTACAGAAAATGTATTCTTTGACAATGTACTTTGATGGGCCATGAAGACACTCTCGTCGTACCAAGCTAAACGGAAAGGAACTCGTACTATCTTTGGCTTTGGAAACCCCGTAAATTCACGGGGTAGGAGGACCAGAAGCTTCAACGACGGTAACACGATGGGTTCTCGCCCCGGATTCATCTAGGGTTAGCTAATGCGCCCTGCTCCCGTGCGATATCAAACTGGCATCAGTACGCTCAGTGTGCAACGAGTACGCTGCTGCTGGCTTGAATTCAAAAGCAAAGCTAGTCTGTATATCCGGAACGTAAGCCAGAATCTGCGAGTGCGGGCTGTTAGGATATGAAAGGAGAAAATGAGGAAGCACTGGCAAGAGTGAGGAAGCAAGTGGCTTCTGAATTTAACGCGAATTTCTGCAGAGGCATTGTTGGCGAATACGGAGAGTCTCTCGCAATCCCGAAATACCACCAAAGCTACTAACACCGCGTCACTATCACTGCACCATCACGACAAGCAAGCATTTGATACGCGCTGAATATACAGTATACGTAGCCGACGGGACATTCGCTACGTTGGCTTTCTATGGTTCAATTTGAATGTCAGGAATCTCGAAATTGCATATCTATCACACCTGGTAATCACAAACGTGGCACATCAACTGCAAGTAATTATGAAATATTAGCAAAATGATATAAAAAGCCCGAAATCTCTATATTAATGCGTGCTTATGATCAGCTTCTTACATAACTAAAAGAAGTTATAAGATATCTTATAACTTTTTTTGCGTTGCGAAAAAATTGCGCTTCTACAACATGAAAAGACTGATATCTAGGTGGAGATATACTTTGGATGTCTCAATAAAGCCATCTTATTATCACGTGTCAATCTTGCCGCTTGTTCTCCTATAATTATAGGGAACAAATATTCCGACGACTATCCTATTTTGCTGCTCGTTATTTTTTTTCACTGGAACGTCAATATTAATCCAAAACACGATCGCCATTAGAATATAATAAACGCTGATTATAGGGTCTATGAAAAAAATCTATGAAAAAATCATAGATTACAAAAGTGATCCGGTATAACATGAATAAACGTTCGACCAGTCTCCGGTATTAGATTGATTTTTTTAAACATTATTCAACGATTTTTTTGATTAAAATAGCTCAAAAACTATAGGAAGAAAATTCTTGCCCATTTTGACTATAAATTAAAAATTTTTGATATTCAAGAGAATATTATTCAGAATTATATTTATATATGTCCCTTTGAAAAATATTTACAACAAAACTTGCATGAATAAAAAACATATCGAGTCTATTTGCGGGTCTAACCAATCTTACAAAAAATTATGAGCTAAATTGGTGAGGTCGAGGATCAGTCTCGGGTCGAATTGGGGTGAAATGCCCCGTGTACAGTAATAAAACATTATCTCGTATTTTCGGCACAATAGCCGATAGCTAAGGTATTCAGTGTTCGTCGAAAGGCAGAAAACGCTTGACCAATAATTCCAGAAGCTTATATATATAGAGCAGTTACTAACTGGGCTGTTCACCTAACTCAGAAGTGTCTGGAAGAGTTGGCATGTGTGCCAGCCATTAAGCTCTTATATATTTGGAACCGGTCGGACCATCAAACTAAAGCATGAAGACCTCTTTATTCGAGATCATTTTTCGAAAATGTTATAAATTGATACTTAGTTTTAAGAAGTAAAAATCATCGTAGAATTCTGGAAAAAGTTACTCGCTGTCAAGTAACACTACGGCCTCGGCTACAACTGCACATTCCATATATATTGCTTGACGCTATTCGTGCAATTCGGGGCGTTATTTTATTTAACGCTTGCCTGGCTCGGCAACCGATTGAATTATTCAAATTCGTTCTCTCGGCGCGCATCCAGCACAGCTTCTGCCAGGATAGGATTTTCGCACCGACGTTTTACTCGTGCCCTTGCCCCAAAGCTCTTTGCCATCGACATTCCCTCTTGCCTGTAGATTCACCAGGGGATTCGAGCTTTTTGTTTTCGACTTTTTTTATATCACTATATCTCGTTCGCACACGCCATTGATGATCGAGCCAAGTCGGCGGATGCCAACCGCAACGAGTCACATTTGAATAATCTCATCATCTCGTGGTGGTGAAATGTATTAAAAGCGCGTCTCGACCACCATACAGGAGCAGTGAATAGGGATGAGGTTTTCACACCCCATTAACTACCCCTAGTCCACCCACTTTTCCGTCCCTTCAATCCAGTCACATTTTTCGAAAATGTGACTGGATTGATTCGCCATTATGTTACCTAATTTTACTCAACCCCTAATCGGAAGCATTATTCACACGAAAAAATGTTTGGGCTAGTCGAAATAAGTGATGTGTTCTCAGACTTCATAAGTCGCTTCAAGGATAAAAAACGTAAGAGAAGAATGTTTACCATTATATCATTTAATTTCAATACGTTTTTTAAGACTACAAAAATAATGGCAACTCCCTAAATGTGTGCCATAAAAAAATTTTATCCATATTTAAACATAAAATATAGATACTCCAATATTTCCTACCGAGTCCCACTATGCGGAGAAACTTGCACAAAAAGTCGTGATACTAGAGAATAGGGAAAGGCAGTTGTGAGGCATTGATGATCAATGTTGAAAAAAAATTGACGCAGAAACCTAGCATTGTCGATAAAGCGTGCCATCTAACACGACACTTCCGTAACGACTCAGGGGTCATTGTAAAAATCCGAACGCTTCCACGAGTCGTTAGGTCCTGGTGAAAGCTTGGGGAGATCGGCACAGCAATGTATTGTAGTAGACTTACAGGTGGATGAAGCCTATTGCACTTGCTCGTGATAAGGTACATTTTTTGAAGGAATTCAACTTTATAACAGGCTTGGAATGAAACGTGAAGTTTTAGAACTTCAGTCGTTAGACATTACGTTCCTAATTTACTTCCAAGTGCCCAATCGCTGGGCACAATTTATTACAACTTGAGGCAGCTCTATCGCAAATGCGGAGTTATCACTAAGTCATGTAAGGTGTTAGGCATACATAACGAAACTGCGGTTCTCGTGCTGCAGTCGAAAGACCCGGAGTTTCGTAAAACCTGCATTAGCTAGTTCGACCTGTGAGCAGGTGCTATAAGCGATGGAGGCTTAGCATGCAATTCCGTTTGTGTATCGTAGTGGAATTATAGATAACAGTTGCATGTAGGAGTTCGAATCTGTGGAAAATGAAGGGAACGGTGAAACAGACCCTAGATAATCGGTGTAGCCATTGGCTGCCACCTCGTGTATAGTGTGTTGGTTGGCATTGCCAATCGGTGGCTTGAGATTTGATGATCTTAACTGGTCAGTATGAAGATCAGTACTTTACCAACGAGGTTATCGTTTTTTCATTCGACTGAGTAGTTGGTGCTTTTCTAATTATTGTGGTTGGTTGTCGGTACTCGTAATTCAGTTTGTACAGCTATTTTGTTCTTTACAAGCAATGTGGAGAATATGCGATTTAATACCATTATTATTGTACGGATAGCTAGCGTAGCGCAGATAACACGACGTACTGATGCGACAACTAGGAAGGCGACAAATCCATAATTGATGTGTCTACATTAATAGTCAAAGTAATTTGACATGGGCCTCCAACCATCGCTCAGTTATAACTAGATTTTGATCTCACGGTTTCTATTCAGTATGGACTTCTTTTGTCACTAAATCTATAATTCAAATGTGTACTACTGGGATTGACAAAAACAAAATGTTGGCAGTTCTGGATTATTTGTGTATTAATTGTTCGGAAAAAAAAATTCCCACGATAGGGTTACTCAGACAACGAACTATAATATTGGGTCATAAGGTGAGTGCGTTAAAACGTGCGAGGGAAGAATAAAAAATAGAAAACAAAGTTTGTGGAGAATTGTGTATCCCATTCGCTGATGGTGATAGTTCCAATGAACGGGCATACCGGGTAACCAGAATTGCAATTTATATTACAGTGCAATCGTAAATCCACTGTGCCAACACACATGGTTACATTGGTGTACCAGTTCGACTAGGACGTAAACCCCCTTGAGCATACTACGCGATACCAATATGTACGATTAGCATGAACACATATTGAATCGACCACACACATGAACAAACCAAAGTTGCCACTATGGGAACCTCACAGTGCACATATGTGGACACTATATATATGCTATACAGATCGTCACAGTGCAACAGTACTCGATTGCCCCGCAAAGCCTAGTGCGGTGATCACTATGTTTGGGCTTCCCTGTGTCCTAGGTTAATGCTGAAGAACTAGTTCTAGATTGTCTCGAATTATGATGAAAAATGCATTCAATCGAGGGAGAAACTTTTCGTCACCATTAAGTGGCAGATACAAAACACGAAAGCACAACGCTCCGCTAGATGGCGAGCAGTCGAAGCGTTTTTTGCAAGTGGCTTGATGCCTCAGCGTTTACAAGACTGCAAAGCTGTCCTGAGTTCACCTATATATGAGGGGACTACCCTTCGTTAACGGGCCGAAATAAAACGTCTAGACACAAAGGTGGACACCATTTGGTTCTGATATCCACCAGCCCGGTGGACATCAAAACTGGGCCCATAACCACGATCCTCAAAAAACCGTTAAGGTATACCCGAAAAACCCGCAAAAGTTGAAGCACCTTTCTTTCACGTTATATTCAACATTGGTTAAGTGATATTAGCCAAATCGGCGTGGCGAGGCGAACGCTTGTCAATAATTAGCAGAACGATCCATACATACAATTTTTGACAATTTGTTTGGCTTAAACGTTCTGAATAATTCCCTCGTGCATGGAAGTCAACAAGCCCTCGTTTCCCTTCCGGCCTATTTGTGTACCCTTTCTCAACGCATCAGTGTGTTAAGCGATAACGACTAAGTAATTGAAAACTCTCTGATGGTCTCTATATACCCCCAATTCCCAGAGATCTCGTGTGACGGTTTGCCTGCATTATATATAAACGTTGTAAAACATCACCCACATGAATCCGTTTAAACGCGGTACAAAATGCATGAGACGCTCACGAGTTACCTGACACACGCCACGATTATGCTGCTATTGGTTTGACATAGGTCCGATTCCAGAAAAACTATTTTTAACTTATGAATTTGTGTGCGAGGTGATGTTGTCACTAATTTCTACCGACGTCCATGGTCCGTTGTATTCCATGTGCAATTCCGTTTTCAAACCATCAGTCTCGGCATATAATTGTCATTCCGACAGCAAGGAATATATTTTCAACTGGCTTTTGTTAGTTTTTGATGGGTCACCGATTGCATTTCACCACGGCAATATACCTGTCACAATTTGCATGGGACAATTTAATTCTTTTTATTGTTCACCAAGTGTTACACTTCGACTCTTACTATCTGCCTACAAAGATTTCTATAAAATATATATTCTTGAAAGCAGAATATTATTTAATCGAAACATAAATAAGGTACATGTCAATATGCAGGACCTTGATTTCTAATGTAATTCCGTGGCTCCAATGCCCGCTTGTACAAACCTTAGGGAATAATTAAGCGAATGCTAAACCGATTTCGATAAAAAATCGCCGTGTGGATATGTTATTCCGAATAGGAAGATTCACAGGCAGACTATCAATATTCATAAAATTGAACAATTCGAGTCACTACACATTTTCTTCTCATATTGAGCACAAACCCATTGTTCCACTTTATTCAACTTCCCCCATATCTCCGCCTATGTTACGAGTAGGAGAAATAGTTGCAATATATGATCGTCCTAAATCCACCAAGTTTGAATACGTTGTAGTGTGCTGCAAGCCTATTTATACCAACATACTGGTTTTTATTCGCATAAAGTGTGAATGTGTGCCGCAGGCACGCACAACTTCGTTGACGACATGCGTGCGAGGATGATAATAGAGTACAGCAGTATATACTAACATAGCGGGTGACACTAGAAACGCATGCCGTGTTTCCTGCGTCAGAACGTACGTCAACGTGCCGGTATTGCGAGTTACGTTCGCTCGGTTGCGTGAGAATGCGTTAATATCACTGCGTTACTCCTGCGGATGGTACGTAGCTAGGATTTCTGCTGGTGATGCTGCAGTCGCGAACGTGGCCGAAGGGGGATAAGGGGGCACCGGCGGTAAGCGACGTATGTGTATCGCCGTATACGCGTCCACAGTGGCGTTGTGGTCACGTCGACGTCGGCTTTCCGGTGCGACTGGTGTTACACAGAGCAACCAGAGCTCGTGAGCTGCAGTGATCAGGCCACTGTTTATCCTGGTACTGCCCCTCAGTGCTTTGCCTGCCTGCGGTACTCTACACTACTCAGCAAGGTACGAATACTCTCTCTACCTCTCACTGACTCACACTGCTTCTCGTTAGACCTTCGCAGTGGCAGCAGCAGCCACCACCGGTTACCAAACGCCACATCTACATCCCAACTTCTACCCCCTTGCCCAGCAAACCATCGCTTTCCTGGACAATGGTATAACAACGTTATTATGTCATATATATCATACTGGTATGGCGTATATGTGTGTATATGTATATATATATATGTATATATATGCCATGCAGCCGCACAACTGACTGTTCAAAGCTCTTGACATATGTCTGCTGAGGTATGCTTTCAAAGCGTATGTTGAAACTGATGCTCGACCAAGGGAGCGCGCGATATGTGTTGCACGTGGCAGACTCTTGGCCTGCTCGTGGCTTCAGCCTTTTCGTGCTGTCTCGTTTGCTCCTGTAGAATATGGGTTTGTAGAGGAGAATTTGAATAGTAGGATAACGAGGTTTCAAAGATCAAGGCATGCAGTTACTGCGCTATTTTTCCCTCAGGCGTATACGGTTCCTGGAATCTCAGCCAGCGGGCAATAAAACTGTACATGACATGCCGGATATCAAGCGTAGTAGCCCATGTCCTGTTATGTTATTCGCGTGAGTGGTACTATGGAAAAATGTTGACTGAAATGTGAGGTTTGGATCGGATTCTATTGTCGTTTGTGACCCGGCAAATGAACACGGTAAAAAATAAAAATAGAATAAGATGAATAGAATAGTTATCAGTTTGAAAATTGAGAGAAAATACTTTGTAAAGGGTAACACTGAGTAAGGGATTAAAAAAGTGGCATTTGACTTTTTTTATGGACAAAAAGTAACAAATGAATAATATTCGAAGCCGTGATTGACCATACATTGAAGTGATTTAAAAAAAAAATTATCAACGACAATCATTTCAAAATCAGACGTCGACAAAAAAATCGAGCCTGAGTCCTCTTAATTTTTCAATGTCTATATTCGATTTTAGTTAAATTAACCTCAATAGAACATACATATATTCACGAGATATATTTGTATGAATACCTTATCGTCATTTATGCACTCGAAGCTTCCCACGAGAAGCGTTAAAACTAAATCGACAGCGAGAGATATTGCGAAGAGCAAATACTTGTATTATTCCGTTTTCCTTTAAACTACCCGCATAAAAAAGATGCGGCGTCCAGAATGGAATCCAGGACAGAATCCAGGATGGAGTCTTGAACCAGGAATGAATCTTGTTTCATAGTCTGTGCTCAATTCTACTAATCTTTTCGGCGAATTACACGAATTAGCGCATTTGAACAACACGAAATTATTAAAAATAAATATTGAACCAGTTTTCGGCTATAGGGAAAGATTCACTAAAAATTCTCATCGGAAACTGAAGCTCAGAGAATTTAATGTAGACAGTGTGTATGAGAATGTTAATTATCGGTTCCTTCATTATCCATAACCACCGTTTTCCCTTATTTCTCCGTAACAAGATGTAACTGCGAACATAGCCCCTATACAATATGACTTTTAATCGTTTCCAAACAGTGTCAACCCTCATTACCAGTCCCGCTGCGATAACCGCTTTACAAAGTACGAACGTATAACTCTGGTGCATGTACGGCGCTCGGCACCCGAGAGAGGCAATGCAAAGTGCACACACCAATGTCCGACAAACACATCTAAAATCTCGCACGTCCCAGTTGTTTGGATGCTTTACAATAATTGAACGAAAGTTAAATGGAGGAAATTTGCCGTGAGTTCGTGCGGCCGAGCGACGATAACGTGGCTTCTGGATGGGCCAGCCCAACGGTATTGCGACGCCAGGATGCTCGTTCGCTCGTCCATTCTACTGCCAACTACATACACCTACGTACTGTATACATAGAGTGGTTTTACGCGCCCTTTCCTTTCTCTTCTTCCACAGCTTCTCTCACACTTAGGATCTCCACCCCCGACAGCAACGGCGGAACTGTATAGTGAGTTTCGAGCGTACAGAACTAGTTCCGAACCTGTCAGTACAACCCCGAAGCTGTTCAACATCGAGTAAAAGCTCCAAAGGGTGTCGAGCTTGCGAGTCGTCGATCTCCCTATTTTACGTTGTAGCGCTAAAGGAGGAACGTCGGTGACTGTACTTCTCCCCCTCATTCGAACCCCGGGCTATATTCCAGCGCCTGAACATCCGGAGAGGGTTGCTTTTCTCCGAGCCGACACAAGCGTGACCCTTCGTTGTACTATGACGTCGAGGCGCGAACGAAAAAGGGACTCGAGAAATTAATCTCCAGCCCGACGCAACCCTCATGAATCGTCTGCTGCTCGGTGGAAGCCCGCGAAGTTCGCCAACTCACGTGCGCCTCAACTTTCAGATATCTCATCTTGCTTCAGTTTTGCACCTCTTTCCTTCATTTTTATTTGCAGGCCTTACTCTCGCTTTTGAGCTTCAACGATCCGAGCGGGCGGTTCCGACTATCCTGTGTGACTCCTCGCAATCTTAACCTTTTTTTCTTCAACTCACGCATTTACACTGTAGAATTTTTTTCTCGTAAATCGTATAATATATATTTAATATACTTGTTACGATATAGACTTTTATTGGATGTACTCAACTTATAGTTGAAATCAATATACTAGTATTGGAAATACCATATGCATTAAATGTGTAATGGATTTCAAAAATTTGCATATAGAATTTTTATATAAATGCTTTTGAGTTGCTGACTGAAAAGAATTTAGGTTCAAACAACCGCAGGATGTTCAATTCAATAAACTCGATTTTGTTGCATGAACCACTTTACGATGTTGCGCTTCAACTGAAAATTTATGTCAGGAAGCCCTAAAATTGCTGAGTGAACCGTAGCATATGATGCATGGATAGAATATAAATTAAAAAAAAGATGTAGCCAGTACATAATCAGAGTACCACGAATGGTTGGGTTAATCTTAAAACGCTTTCATCTAAATGAGTTGATCATTCATGATATTCATGACATTCAGGATATGTATAGTTCGTATTAAGCTAACTTTTTCTCCATTTCATTTAGAACTTAGGAATGAAATTGAAGAAGGTGTTTTGAAAAATTTGTAATTTCAATTTATTTACTGTTGTTTACGTACTGGGTTTAGAATAACATTACAGATATTCTAGGTATGTGTTAATAATTGGATTAACATACTGCAGTTATTTGTCAACTCGTACAATAATAAACTGTACTCTGCTGATGCATAGACTAGATTATAATATATATCCTCATAAAGCACGTGCGGAATTGCTGATTTCGAGTTATTTATAGCTCATGCCCTCCAACTGTGGATAGGTGTAACTCTAAGTTAAGACATCTACTCCCAGCATAAGAGCTAGAAACGAAAAAAAATGAGTCTAGGAAACTTATAGGTGTTCAAGCCGAAAATGAGGATAAGTACGCTATACCATAGGTACACAGTGCACTGGGGAAGCAGTTCTATCAAATCAAGGAACGAAATGTTCGCTGACCGAGTTTTTAAGCTCTCTTTCCAACCGTCACTTGCACACTTGACACGAGCTGGAATCAACAGCCAAAAGCGGAAAAAGCGATGACAGATACGCGTGGGCTTAAAATACGTGGGTGGTAGCCTGGAATTTGGTGAACATCAAGTATGTCTATACATATTGGGCTGGTGTATACCAAATGATGGATTAACGGACGAATGGAAACTGTTGTAAACCATTTTTTTTTTGTATTTTTTCCTTCCCATGAATAAATGAATGGTTCAAAGGTTTTATGTACTGAAGTCCACATTATGAATTTCTCTTTGAATTGATATATCTTTAAAATCTTTTTACCTATTAGAGAATGTCGTTCAAATTCGTAGTGTACTCCTAATATACCTCATAGCGGATGTATCTTTTTTTTCTATTTATTTTGCTTCCTCATATAGGAATCAGACGTAGTGATTGAATTTGTGATAATTAAAAAAGAACAATCATTTTTCCATATGGCAAATAAATTTGAAAAATAATTTTTGATGTCGGTATAATAAATTCTATTGATTAACAAGAAAAAAATTGCAATAAATATTTTTTCAAATTCACAGGAATTGCTACGCGTTTGTGATCGATCATCGTTATGCTTTATTTGTCTGGCGGGGATTATCGGAAATATAATCACGTTCGCGAGAATTGAAAAGGACCCTTTTCCAACGATTTTCCCAACGATCACTTGATTTTATCAATCGTGCGGTTCTATATGGAGAAGCGTTGCAGCAGGCACAATGCACGTGGTACGTGACATGCGTGAGTTTCAAGATTTTATTCTGCCCAATATGCCAACACGCACTGCACCATTATGATTACACATTGAAGGGAGAGCACGTGGGTAGACTTCCCATGGAATTGCTTCAATACTGTGACATAAAAAAAATTATGGAATCATTTTGATCGCTGTACAAAACGTTCAGTCTGCTACTGCCTGCCATCTGACCACATTTAGATTTTATCTACCTGCGGACTCTCCTTTCCATACTTGCACGTTGCTCCTGGTTGTTATCAAGGGACTGTGACCGTCGCCTTCCAGCATTTTCCGAATATAGAGATGAACTCACCCTGGAATAAAACAAGAAACTACATTAAGTATTATATTTTTCATTTACCTTTTTGTGTACGAGTTCAAAAATTGATAATTAAACCATCGTAGCTTTAAACTCCTCATCGGGAATATAAAACTTATTATAAAACGCAGAATGTTGTGGGATGACGGCCAAGTCTGAGATTTTTTGGTCCGTTATTATGTGTTTTCTTCCATCTGACTTCAACTCGCTATAAATTTTATATTTCACTACGGGAAAATCTTACATAATTTGCGTAATGCATTTCGCTCGCACTAACGCGACACGCAACAATGAGCAGTGTTGAGAGTTGCGAATGAAAGATTTAATTTTAGTATTTTCTAAAAATTGAAACATCCCCCGGACATGTAAGAACTATAAATTAATAATCAATAATCGTCCCGCGTATTGTAGTCATTATACTCACATAATCCCCACTGCCGATATTTTCATATAGCCTACAACGGATTAAAAATTCGAATTCACGAATATAAATTTCTGACGATTGAATATAAGATAAACTTAAAAAACATACCGATAAATGTTATACTCTCGATACGATTTTATGATATTCGAGCTATCGATATGCGCGAATGAGGTAATATTCGAAAAAGGCTACCTCGCGGCTTCTCTATAGGGAGAATCATATTTAGCATAACGACATTATTTAATCGAACGGATATTCTTATCCCCCCGATGCTTCTCGCACTCACTACGGCGCGGCGTAGATAGCAGTGGACTGCTTCCCTCGCGATTGAATCAGGTGCTTTAAATGCAATCGAATCTGGCGCCGGCTGCGTCAAATATTCGTCCCGTTCCATATCGTACTCCCTCGGACATTCGGATTACGCGCATTGGAATAATAATATCGTTGCGCTCATGCTCGGTCTGCATTCTGGCTTCGAAATCGTGAGCTTTCATTGACGTTTTGCCGTCTCTCTGCATCCGCATATCTATCTATATATTCAGTATCACACGATCGTGTTCTCTTGAATGCGTTATAGGAAAGGAAGAGATGAGCCTGGCAATACGTATCGCCACGTTTACAGGTGGATTAACGGAGTTATATGACATCCAAATCACAATCGAATTTTTGGATTATATAGATTTCGGAATTCCACTTTATGATCGTGACTCCTTACAATCGTTCAGGATTCGACATGTTCAATATAAGTGTTGGCTGATTTAGATCAGTTTGTCGAAAGTTCTCATTTGACGTGGAATAGAGCTTGAATATCAAGACGAGATCGTATTTGCGGTATTAAAGGCTTGCGATCGATATTATTAAGGGGAGGGACCGCGGCGAGAGTTAGCTATTGGAAAAGATTGTGTGAAAGATCGGAAAAAATTGTCCCAGATGCCTTTTCTTACTCTTTACAATCTTACTTTTTACTGTAGATTTTTCAGAATAGCAAAAAAAAAAATTATATGAAAAATCTGCCACGCTTCGTACTTCGCACGTCGAAAGTCCGCGTTTTTCGCCCTGCTTTATGAAAAAATTCCCAAACCATTGTGTCTTCCGAAAGGATAGATAACATCCATTATGGGATTGAGGACCCATGATGGAGTTACAATATTTTGATAACATATAGAGATATACACCCATTTATTTTTGCATTGACAACTAATAAAGTAAAAATAAGTTAATTGAGGAAAATTCCCAACTAATTTGTGTGCTATAAGAAATCTATAGAATATTTGTGCTATTTGTAAATAACAAAGCAGGTGCCAGTGGAGACTACGTGGGAAGTGTGGCACGTGTAAATTGCGTACACTCTCTGATTTGCGTGGAAGCTCGACGCTATGGTTACGTGTGGCCTGTAACACGTGTCCGCACCGTCGATCCAATATATACATTCAACGCAAGTGCTATTTACCCGTAGTAAACTGTAGCACAACGTATCCGAATTCGAATTAATTGCGCATATATAGCTACAGAATCCAGTGTACCACAGTCCGAGCATAGCTGCACATACGTGCTTATACCACATCCCCGTGTGTTGGTTCGCGAGTATTAAGCTTCTCCCGTACTTGCCAGGATATTGCACTTTGCGGTAAGACATGGTTGGTAATTTCAGAGCTTATCCTAACTGTCGACCGATTTGACGGACGGGTAAAAAAATTACGTCGCTATACAAACAGTACTTCAAACATATTGATGTATATTTCCTTGAATTTTCATGTCGTAATTGAACCTTCTGTACCTGACTAATTTTTGAAAAAATCACAACTTGTACAATATATAAATTTGATCAATTATCTATTGTTATTGTATCCAATTAAAGAGAGAAATATGATTAAAAACCATCCTTGGTATATTCTTGATCTCCATAAGTTGATTAGACATTTAGACTTTTGTATTTAGTGTTTTTCCGTTTCAAAGGAAATTGCCATAACGCTTGAGAAAACGATTCGAATCAAATATGTGATTAATGCAGTATTGATAGTGGCTTACAAGCCGAAGGATACCGACAGCACGCCTGAATTAGACTACATCGTCGGACTAATTAGAGGGATTCTCTACTGATTATCGGTCGGGAGTTCAAACAGATCAAACACATCACACATGATGAGGAATCTACATCCTGATTGGTAACACGAAATTTTAAAACTCACGCACGCAATAACTTTTAGCATGGATGTATGGTTATTATTTGATATTGCTTCAATCAGGTTGTCAATTGAATAGTAATTCAATTTCGATTAAAAACGTACTCGTCAAAGTAAAAAATTACAAATGGCATTTCACGACGTCATTGTAGAAGATATTTTTGTATTCGAGTTGGTCGAAATAATGAGCTACCTGCGCAAAAAAATGGTCCGGGATAGAGTCCGCATTAAAGTTCCAGTTGATATCTAGGTTGTTGTCTCGACTGGAATCTTTCAGCTCAGAAGTGGGTACCAAATGGATCCTCGAATGGACTTCGGCTTTCAATCCTATCTCGAAGTCCATCACACCATCTGGGATTCCCTAATGGACTTAATCTGGACGCCATCCAAAAAAAACCTTTCCGGATAACATTTGAAATGCCAAATATTCTCCAGGACATGATACCTGGACGATCAGCAATCAATGGCAGATTCATTTTAGTGTCCATTTTGAATTCTCTCCTGCAATACCTTAAATTCTTTTCTGGACACTACCCTGAATCATCCGTGAATCTCAGCTGCAGGGTTTATCCTACTGTCCATTGTGGGTTCTCACCTTGACCGTCGTCAATTGAATTTCGGACTTTACCCTGGATGGACCGTAAATCTTTCTGGCGTAATCACAGAGTCCACCCTGGTGTCCATTTTGGATTCTCCCCTAGACTCGCAAGCACAGTGGACACCAGAACCAGATAGTGTACACCTTGCGACTTTGGTTGAAGGTGGACTCCGATTCAGTACACACACTCAAAAATTCTGCAAAACGAAACTCTTAGCCCGATATTGGATCGACACTCGTCTATCCGTCTGATTTTCTAACGTTTCCTAGAATACCTCAATAGTTCTAGAAAACAATAAGGAAATAATAACAGGCCACATAAGTTACTTATACCAACAGCTATAATTATTTTCCATCGTTTCTCTTATAGAACTTCTGGAGGTAGCCCAAAAATGCAATTAGAGTTAAAACTTGGTTAAGGAGTAGCTAGGAAAGAAGTGAGTCAAGTATTTGCTTATGTTTTTGAGCAAACTTCCTTATGCTCACTTGACGCATTAAGAATCATACCTTCGGGCGATACCTCGAGTTAATCGTTTCAATTATTTATGGTGCAACGTTTTCTTGGCTAATATTTCTAAATTTTATCATTTGTCTATTTTGATATTTCACTTTATCTGAAGTAAAACCAATGATGAGAGATTCGCCTTATCAGTTCTGCTTGTCCAAATATTCAGAAAATGTGAATTTTCCGTATTATGCCCGAATAAAGATGTGTACTAGTGTGTATAAAAGGGATATAAATTCTGCAAATTGTGTGTGAATTTCATCTTAAAGACGCTATACAATAAATTATGACCACCATCGACACTTGAAAAGCCCGCAAGCGAAAGTTTTTATTGAAACGCGCGCACCTCCCGTTACATTCATGAGTGTTGCAAGGTAGACGTGAACGTTAGCTACATCATGAGCGATTTAAGATACACAAAACGGCGGGAGTCCGGTTAAAATATTTATGATGGCCGGATATGTCGATATTTTTTACTATGTAATAAATTGCGATAGTGCCTTTGAACATAATTATTATTGAATGTTTCAGCTTAGGCTTTTTAGCAATCTTATATTACGTCGATTTATTAAGAAACTTTGTTTTGTATGTATAATCAAACGTGTGAAACATCATGGTCCTCGGAATAAAATGCGTAAACTTCATCAAAATACATACACACATACGTTGGAGCGCATATTCCGAAACTTTGCGATGAGACCGCGTCCCGCTGAAAATCGATATGTTAATTACAGTAATAGGTACATACCCATACTCATCCGTAACTACACTCGAAAAAATTATATTTACCGTGGATCGACATTTTTTTTGCTAGATTTGGAGCCAGGAGTAGCGGAAAATTTGTGTGTGTTATACCGAGTTCTCCATGAGCACTTGGAGCCAACGTCCATATCGCACACTCGTAAATCCGACAGAAGGATAATTACACGAGAAATTATCATTTTTCTACTTTTCTCTCATTCTCTTTCCCACTTTCTCTATATATACGTTGCAAAGAGCCGGAAGCCGACGACGCTAATGGGTCTGTGCATTAGGGTCAGGTTAAATGGTACTCGTCTGCAATTGTACTACGCGTCATGTCTTTTCACTGATACTGCGTAGAAAGTTTCTTTAACATTTTTTCAAATTATCGCGAAATTGGTGGTAAACAAAAAAAAGACTGCATGACGTTGTATCTACGAAGGAATCTGCCTTAGGATGAAAGCAAGAAAGTGTTTGGTCACGGAGATGCGATTATCGGAGGAAAAGTATCGAACATCCTGGGCCGATAAATCCAGCGCTATCTCTTCCGTTCGGACGGTCTCACCTTTTCCTTTTCTCTTGAGCATGTGAAGCGGTTCCGACGGGTAGTCTAAGGAATACGACAAAAAGCGGAGTCCCGCGGGACCATCAGGAACCTATCAGCATTGCGGGGATGGACGGCGAGCTTTTTGTTGATTTTTCGATACTTGTATTATATCTCTTGGCCAACAACAGAATTACGAGAAAAAAAATGTTTACGATTCGACCAATGACTGTGTAGAAAGTCAAACCACGGGAGAAAGAAAAAGGTCATTCCAACTAACCGTCAGAACCTTTTTAGCGCGGGTCCCATATCAATTGGATGATAAAATGGTTATCTGACTTTATATGAGGCATTCCATATGAATTAAGCCGCAAAAAAAAAAGAAAAAAATTCGCAAAAATATTTTTAAAAAATCAAGTTCAGTGATTGCAATGTATACCCCAAGATTTTAGTTTTTTTTACAATATTTCTGGCAAAATATACATTTTTTTCATTTTTCATTTAATCTATAATATCTCGGGAACAATTGATCGTATCGACATCTCTAAATAATAAAAATGTGCGTTTTTCTATAGCCTACAAGAAAAAAATTTATTTTTTATTAAATTTATTGAATTCAGGCATTATTTTACGAAAAAATCATCGAAAATTGTTTTATTCGCGGAAAGGACTTCGGATAATGGTATCGAAAAAGTTTCAACAAATTCTAGGAGTGACTACTACACCAACAATCTAGTTTTCTGATCCTTTTCATATGTTATATAATGTGGATGCTATTGAATTATTTAATTTAATTTTTCAGCCCTGACTCGCACCCCTCAGCAACCGTTGCTATAGCAACCATCGTCATGTCAACTGTCTTCAGCAGTGACGCTGGATTCATTCAGTGTGAATGCGTGCAATGCCCAAGCTGTTGGAAGCCCCAACATTTCACAACATCCCCTCAAAATCAAAACGTCCGCCTAGTGCATTTACGCGGATGCAAGAGTATTTATCGATACCATGCAATTGCTCACAGTTGACGCACGGTTTATGGGTTTATTGGTTCAATTGATGTTACCGATTAATTGGGAATGTCGTCCTGCATGCAATGGAGAAAGTAAATACTAATGAACTCGTGGCGATTCAATTTTAAGCACAGCTGCGACTATAAAGGAATCATTGGAAGGCATTTTGTTGTCTTCCTCTGGATAGTAGAATAATTGCAAATAGAAGTTGGACCAGCGATATGAAAATAATAGCCTACTTCACTTTCATTGGGGGCTCAAAATGCCATATTTGAACGGTTCGGTCGCAAATAGAGACATTTACGTCAGAATTGAAATTTCGGAGGTTTCATATTAGCGATAGGTATTTCATAATACTGGGAAGAGTAACGTCAAAGAACAAAGGAGAAAAGTCGAAGGTCTCTACGGCTTAGCGTGGATAAAGTTATTTAATTGATTTGCCTTTCCGACCACGGCTCGGCGCGCTGTGGCCACTCTCACAGCCACGGTAGTCGCGGGACTAACATCGACGTTGTAGAATTCCTCTCGTTGAGAAAGAACGCGAAAAAGTTTGACGCAAGGATTACGCGATGCGCACCGAGAGGGAATAAAGAGAGATGGGCGAGAAAGCAAGCGTCGTGGAAGGAAGGTATGTGGAGGAATGAGAGAGAGCCGCAAAGCACTGCGAAAGAGCGAGAGACTCCGGCACTTATTCCGCTGGAATAACATTTTCTCCTCTCTTTCGCGAAGGAAGGAAAAATCTTCGGTCTGGCGGCGAGTTACTGCATCTCAGATGAATGCTATGAAAACGCTGTTCCTGCTCAATTTACCTGCGAAACTTTAGCTACATAATACTATTCTCTCAAGAAGTCTCAGCAAATCGTAGAAAACAGTGAAACTGCAAAAGGGAGTTCAATGACGCGACTAATAATAATTTCCAATAATCGAGAAAATATAGAATTGATTGTCTGCAAATTTGCACACTGTTACATTTCGCATAGTTGGTGAAATTAAATCAATGGCTGAAGAATGAATTTCAAATGAACACCATAATCAAACAGAAGTGTCTAGACTAATTTTAATCGTTGTACTTATACTGAGTGAACTCCGGAATGGCGCTCAGTAACTACGATATTGCGAAGAAACGTTACGAGGCTCTGTCAGTGCTCGTGTAGCGCGACTACTTTTCAATAGTTTGTTCGTCGTACATTCGAGAGATCGAGAGAAAGATCGTGGATGGGAAAGGATGGAAAGGGTAAAAGTAAAATATAAGGTTTGTACGCGTGAGCGGCTAGTTAGAGCACAAGTCAAACAAAGAGTACAAAGCGGGCTGGTAGAAATCGTTCGGCTCTTTCTCTCTTATATTTCCTCTCTCACTTTCTTTGCAGCTACCTTTACTCCTGCCTAGGGTGTTAGGGTGAAAGGCAAGTGAACTCTTGGGTTACTCAACATTGGCAGGAAAGTTTGAAGGGAGGTTTTACTGAAGGGAGAACAATAGCAGGTTCTATAGGCCACTCAAATAGATTTCATTTCCTCGGGCGAGCTTTCCTCGTGTTATTCCTCAGGTCGTAACTACTTCCGGCAAAGAGGGCGGGCTTGTCGAGGGATGGTTTGAGGAAGCGAGGTGATGGCTCGTCTACCGCCTTCCTTCTATAGCCAACTCATCATCCGTTCTCGGGTGCAACTAGCACATACCCGGGTGTTTGACCCATAGCAATATTTGGTATTCCGGAAATACCGGCATTAATTTACAAAAAAAAATACACTTTAGTGCCTGTGAACTTTCTATCAAAAGCTGCAGAATGAAAATAACCCATTATATTTTACTACTTGATCATATATATTTCCTTTATTTTTTTACTCGCATTTCCACCCGTCTGCACGCTGATTACAGGGTCAGCCCTCCGGCTACCGGGTCAGTAGCCAGTTCCCATGGGAGCCTTGTCTGGATCAGCAACCGGGCCCCTTACAGCCGCGTTCGACTTCCTCCTCTATATCGCATTCGCAATAGAATTTCTGCTGAGGGCATAAGGAAAGTGCGGAAAATCTATGCCGATATAGGCGGTCTCGAGTTTACCTCGCGGCATCGGAACTACGTCACGTTTCGTCGAGAATGTTAGCACGGATTACAGCTGTATAATGGTCACCCACACAGGTATCTGTGTGTGTGTGTGTTTCGTATACATCTGAAGCTGATCGCGTTCGTGTTTTTATTTTCGACGATAATTGACGACACCGGGAATCGAACCCGCAACCTACCTGGTCTGAACTAGATGGTCCTACATGGTCTGGACTAGAAGCCAGTACTCTAACCACTAGACCACCGAATCGGTCTGTTTGATGATATACAAAATATGGAAACAACGGAATTATTGCAATCGAAACTGAATTTGGTTATCGATTCATATCCAATATACATATTTTGGATGTCGATAATGTTCACAAAATGTTTGTGGGTTACATTTAATCCGTTCAATCCCCTCTGTGAATAAATTGAAGCTTCGCTTTCTAAATTCAATTGGAAACCCCAATTTTCCCTTAAATGTATTTTTATTCCCGTTGCATTTCCCGTCGTCTTCAGGCGGGAAATTATTACAGGGTCGGCTCGAATCAGTAGCCAGTCTCGCCTGAGGATCTGGTCCGAATCAGTATCCGGAATCCTATACGGCCGCACCCAACTCCCCTCTAATATTAGAAAAAAAATCAAATTAAATTTTTTATCTAAAATTGGAAAAAATTCAAATTAAGAAAAAATGAAAAATTTTCGAGTACTTTTGAGAGTTGAGCTAATACTACAAAAAACTGTCGACGAAATCTAAGAGGTCGTGGGTCAGACCCAGGTCTAAACCAACGAGAACCCCCCATATATAAAGCGTACTATTTATACTATTAGTAAGATTCAACAATTCACATTTAAGTTAGAGTAGCTTAGAAAGATTTATCTCATAATTTGTTTTGCCGAAATAAGGAAACACACATAACGAATGTAGCCTTAAAGACAAGTACTAGTTAAGATATTTATTTTGTATTTTTTTTGTAGTGAATAAAAAAAAGTACCAAGGCATACCCAGACCAGGAGCGAAAAGTTTAAATGAAGGATTATTTATTCGTTAACCCGGCCATCAATAGCCGACAGTCCCTCAATTCGTCTTATAAAAACTAAATTTTTATCTGCAAGCTGATGTATAAATAATTATTTCTTGCTTTCAAATATTCAGCATAACGTGCATTTTTTATGTTTCATGTGATAACACAAGGCGAAGCAACCTTGTCGTTAGTCCAATGTTATCCGGTCTCATCATATATAAATACCATCTGTCTCGCGTCGTTACATATACGCCAGTTCGATTTTCATCCCTCGCGCTCTTACTTCCTTCCTTCCTTCAACCACCTTTTGCGTAATTAACCAAATCCCGCGAACTCCACCAGCACTCCGTTTATGCTATGCAGAAGGGAGTGGTTAGTTTGGTTTTGGCTTAATATAGCATACGACCCACCATATCTTAGCCTGTGTCTTCCCTTACAGAAGTTTACACACCTATGGGGCTTGAACTAAGAACTATAGAACACCCAACACTGTACCTATATTCTACCAGTAGACAGACGTATGACGCAGGGAGTCGCAGCTTGGTTGAAACACACAGGGATATTCCCTTATCAAACTTGGAAGTCTCTCTATGTCTCCAACTTATACTTATAGTTCCGATCATCAGGTATATCAGCTAGAGTGCACAGTTTCCCACGGGACGCCTGTCGAACCCTTCTTAAATTTGCTTCTATCCGTGGCAATACACCTCTTCGCTGTATCGCATAAAATCTTTATCGCCATAAATATGCCCGGGCAAAAATTTATAGCATACGATAGCTTTCGTTATTGTAGCGATCGGGCAAGGCGAGTGGTTTCCTCGCGGTCTAGTCGCTTGCACCTCTCACCCGCCTTTTCACCACGTCCAAGAGGAAACGCGACGCTCGGGTTATTTATTAAAGTCGAGCGCAGTGTGGAAGGTTGAGAGGAATAAAAAAAAAGAGGAGGGAAAAGGTAGACAGCGAGAAGAAGAGGTTGGAGTGGGAAAAGGCGTTTATGCAAACGATTCCTGGTGCGGACGTCTATCGACACAAACGAGAACCGCGCGCGGGCGATGTGCTCATTCGTCTTTCGGGGTCGACTTGCTCGTCGACGTCGTTGGGCTCGCGTATCGAGGCTTTTTCTTCGCACAACGGAGACGCTGACGGGCATGAGGGGATAGTAGCTCCATCCCGCGAAATGGGCGGTAAGCATGAGACGAAGAAAACGGGCATCGGAGGGAAAAAATTGTCTGTCCCCATTCTCGATGTGTGTGGAGGAAAAAGACGCGTCGTGCGTGTGAACGTTATTCCATTTTTATTCCCATCTCTGATGCTCTACTATCTTTCGAGATTTATGAAACAACCCACAAGATATTACTGAAATAATATAACACGAATTGTATTTCCTCTCATTATATTCAGCTTCCACATAGATGAGCTACGATGTATTGTGAGAAAAAAGATATATGAGCGATTCCACCAAAATACAGCCACCAACATTTTTTATTTTTTTTCTTCAAAAAATTTAAAATAATGGGATTTCGTTATTGTAAAAACTTATGAGATATTTGGATTTTTTAGTTTTTCATTTAAACATCTTTATCTTGGGAAAGTTTCGCCGTACATCTATTTCTGAGTAATGGAAATGTATAAGATTTTACGACCTGCAACGAAAAAAATGAATACAGATACAGACAGTGAACAATAAATCTCGCACTGAGAGAAATTTCTGTGTTATGACAACATGAAACGGTGACAACAAATATCGTTTTGTTAGGTTAACGAAAACATTTGTCGATAGTACAAAAAATTTGTCAACATAGAAAATCGGATCTTTGAGCCGAACAAAAGATTGATCAGCCTAACGTAACAATTTTGATTGTCACCGTTTAATGTTGTCCCGACAGAAAAATTTCTCTCCGTGCGCGCTGTCTGGTCGGTTGAGGGCATGACGCCATAGTTTTGTCCTAATTGTAAGGCCTAGTCGGCCTCGTAGCCGTATTCTGGCTTGCTGGCTGGACGGTTTCTACTGGAGGCAACGCTGATGGAGGGGAAATTGCAATCTGTCACAGCACTATCCGAAATGCACTGTTACAGTACATATATATCGTAATTATTCTAGTGGAAGAATTCAAGGAAAATTCATAGAGACATTGTACAGCGAGTAGTGTGTATAAAGTGGCTCGAAACTGTTTGTTTTGGAGAAAGGCAAAAGATCGCGCCGCCTCTTATCTCACTCGGTGTCCAACGGACCCGGTTTATCAAGTCCGAAGTTTACGGACTTCCTTCCGGCCGAGTTGGCCGTCTAGTGTAACGTGGGCAAGTACATCGGCGGGATATATACCATATACTGTGTGACATACTTTCTGTGGCGCGCTGGCGCTTATTTTCCACCTTTTTTCATCCCTCTCAGGAGGATTTTTCACGGTAGCAACGTCCGAACGAATTATCTCGACGATTTCTTCCCTCTGTTGAGTTCTCGGTACTCTTCAGCGCTGAGCTAACCCCTATGCAAGAGGTAGTTCGCTCAAGAAAAAGAAAGAATGAACTTTCAGTCGAGTGTCTGCAGATTCGGCCAACGGAGCATTTGCCATTTTCTTCCCCATCCTCTTTTCTCATCGAGCGAAAAGACGGGTGGCTATGAAGAAACCAGAAGAGGCGGCAACAGGGTACATGAGCAGTTCACGCTTTGGAGAGATGCTGTGTTGTTTCTAGATAACCGGTCTGCTTCTATCTCATTTTCCGTTATTTGTCTTTCATTGTATTGTCGCCTTAGTGCTTACCTTGCTGTCGTGTTTTCTTTCAAGCCCGAAGTATAAATGTGACGCGCAGATGTTTCTCGTAAGTCATTTTCTGAAAACAAAGCCAAGAATATCGATGTCCTTCCTCATTATAAAATAAGAACCACCCTTGGCAGAAATTGTGAACGAGCGATCGATTCTCAGGAAGTACCTCGAAAGTGTATAGACATTCGGTGTCCCGACAACGTACAGTACCTAGACCATGCACTTCTCGAAGCTGTAGAGCAACTTGCTTCGAGTCTTCAGAAATTGCAGACGCTTTGTGCGTCAGACAGCCTATCATGGGACCGTGACTTGAAAACCCTTATCCGGCTGTTGGGATCAATCGTGCTTGTGTATGTATACAAGACTGTGTGTCCGACGTCGTGTCGCAGGAGCATGAAGCAAATCCTTGCATGTACCGTGGGTCACTTTACGCAGAATGGATACTAGAACATATAATAGCTCAGCCCCTCGTCAGCTTGTCAAAGCACTAATGCACAATCACTAGTGGTACTCTGATGGATGTTCCTGTAATGTGCTATAGGACACACTGATCGACGTCGCAAAAGTTTGAAGGTGCCTGAAGGACCCTCTTCAAAGGGATCATTCAATAGGGTATAGAGAATATTGCGAAAGTATATTGCAGATGAAAGGCTCGGTGGTCGGCACCTTGGAAGCATTCATACGGGAAACTTTGATACATCGCACTATATATGATACATGGGAAAAGGTAACAATGAGTTATTTAAAAAAACAGCCAATATTATTGAAAATAAGGTCGAATTCAAAGTACATAAATATGATGCAAATGTCATTCTAAGCTCGAGAAGTCAACAATACAATAGGATTAGAAATGTTTTCACACGTCATATTGGCGGTCATTTTATTTCTTTCCTGGGACAATGCTGGCTGTAAGTGTGTTGCCCCTCAGTTCTCGAAAGTACAAAGGTACGTGGTTATTCTCTTGCGGTTCGATAATCATGGTTTATAGTCTCTTCTACATAGAGTAGCCAATTACTGTCCATTTCGCAAAATCTGTGCACTAACCTAAAACTTGCCTGCAACGAATGACAATGCGGTGCCTGGTACCACATCGACCTGTGGCAGTGCCATAAGCGTGCCATGATTTCAGAGCTAATAAACGATAATTGTTAGCAAAAGCTTTGAACTCTGGTATCGACCCATTCGAAGAAAAGGTTCACCTGCAATATTACACCCTACACACAACGTTACACTGCTATTTTGTCGTCTAACTCCCGATCTCAGATAGGATTAGGAAGAATGTAATTTCGCCGAGAAAGAAATATGTCCGCAGTACTTGTGTTATATGCAGGACAGAATAAAAAGAGAAAAGAAATTGCGCAACGAGACAACCACCAGAGCAAAGAATGAACAAAGGATTCGAGCAAAGCGGCAATCTGTTTCGTCTGCTTTGGGAAGCTGGTTGCTGCGTGGACACGAAAACAGGCATAATGAATTCATTCCCAGTGCTGTACAAGGCATTTCAACAATTTCTCTATATGTATGCCAGCGTTTTCTGTAGGCATACACATGTGGATACACATATTATTCAAGTGAGGTATTCGAGCGAGAAGGCCGCAGTCACAGTGAACAAGGGATTCAGCAAAATTTGTCTACGCCTGTCTGCGCTTACGTCAGGCGTGTTGTAGGTACACCGCACTAACGCAACGGGTGATTTCTCCGTTTGACGAGGAGACACCCGGTAGCAATGACTACGTGAACGAATGTACATGTGAAGAGGATATGCTTGCACCGAGTGAAACTTCCATCTCTATAGTTACCTTTCTATCTCCTGTGGAGTGAGTTACTCGCGGATTAATATCCGTATCTTCCGTTCATATCCCCGCACGTTCAATCTCACGTAACTCTACCAGCCGGTGGTATGTATCCACGGCGTCTGTACTGCCAATCCCTTCGCCTGCTGGCTTTTGGATTCATAGTTGATATATGTTGGTGCACGTGTGGGAACATGCGCTGACGAACACCGACACGTATAACCGTGCGGTATCACACGGTGAACTGGCACACTTGGTAATCCCGTTGCTGCGTCGGCAACACGCTTTCGATTTATGACACTATATATGTTATTTCGACAGGATCCTACGTTAAATCCCCGAACTCTCCTCTTTGTGATGCTTCCCTTCAAGTCTGGTCTTCGCTCACCCTACAATCCTTTCGTTTTATTTTGTACTTCGTTCCTTCTCGTCTCTTCACCATTTTCAAGACTTATTCAGCTTCGGTATTCTCAGATGTGCTGTATATATAAGCCATGGCTCTCTTTGGAATTCGGAGGCTCTTAAGTCTCCGAACTCATTCCTTTCCGTCTTTCATCAGGTCCCTTCTAGTTCGTTTCAAAGTCTCCTCCTTTATCCCCCACTTTATATCTCTCTTCTCTATTTGTAATACCCGGAATTTTCGAATTGCACGCTGGAATTACCTCGGATAAATTTTCGGACGTCGACGCAAGGACGACTGGATGAGAGGCCATAGCCAGTGCCAGTGGAATATCGTCAGAATGAATGGAACGAGGGAAAGAACAACGTAGCCCGAGCGCGTATAATACGTACGAATTCTCTGTCCCTCTGTGTTCTGCACGGGACATGAAGTGCCCCTACCGTTTGGTAGGATGAACCGGGAAAGTGAGGCAGAGAATTGAAGTGGGATAACAAGAGGGAGCGAGGTGGATGGCAAGTATACCTGGGATTTCTCAGGTTCTGGAGAGCCTAGGTCCTCACTCTCGATCCCTCGGAGACTGAGAGTGAGACGAGAGACCTCGAATGGACCAACTTGCTGTTCGTGAGTGAGTGAAACTCCAGCTTGAGCTCCTTCGCTCTTGCTATCCACGCTTCTATAGAGAGGTTCTCGCCCGCCGAGATACGAGTGTCCATTGAAATAACGTTGTCGAGTACCTGATGCTCGTGGTGAACGACGATATCTTGTGGTATTCTCGTTACCCAAGCCACGAGCTTCACGCTCGTCCATAAGTACGGTACCATGGTCGAATCTATAGCGATTGAAGATAATTGGCACAAGAAACTGGTATTCCATATGTTATCTATTAATTTTTTTTTGTCACAACTTTTTTGTTACTAGGAAAGGCCGGAGCAAAATAGGAAAGCTAAGCTTCTGATGTGACTGGAACGTTTTAGCATGCGTAAATTGACTGTTCTTCACACAGGGACTAAATATTTGTCTTTGTTTTTGCCCGTGTAAACGAAAAAAATGTCAAGGGCAGAATGGGGTACATCCAATTTTTCTTTGATTTTTGGAATCTCGACAATACTGCCTGAACCAACGTAAACGAAAAAAAAAGCTTTGGGGTTCCCCCCGAAACTTATTTAGTGATCAAGCTATGCTGGAAAACTGTGATTTAGACCTAAGCGTTTGTGGACCATCAAAATGCGTATCTCGCTGATACGGACGAGAATATGAATTATTTCTTTAATTCACATGAACAAATGTTGGAAGTTATCCATAGCATAGATGTAATCATCTCTAAGACTAAGTGATCTATATTAGCCTCGATAGGAAAATCGATTTGCAACAGAATCAGTGGATGGTGAAAATGGGATAAGATTGCCGATTAATTCTTCGTGAAAAGAGGTCAAGACCCTTGCTCAAAAGTGTCAAAAGAACTGCAACTACGCTGAGAAGTGCCAAAGAGATGATACTCACGATCGAGTATCCACGACGATACATCAGAGGAACAGCATTGAAGAGAGTACATCAAAGCGATGTACAATATATACGACGCTTTGACGCTTACAGTAGAGTGCGAAATTGATGTAGGGTGTTCGCGTCAGTGTGCCATTGTAATCCAAAGGAGGAAAGGTAAATGGAGGGAGGTACGAACGTACACCGGAAATCGAAGTGTCGAGTAGTCAGAAAGACCGGATAAGAAAGAGGACAGTGGGAAAGGAAGTCTTCCGGAAGAATCTTCTTTATCGATCACGCACAAATGAAAGAAGAAAGGATCCAACCAACTACCAACAACACTCCTTCTTAATTAAACGGCCTCGAGTGAAGTGGTTCGACGATAAGCGTTCCCCACCTTTTCTTCCTTAGAATTCGGTTTTAGGCGACCACAAGCTCACTCCAGAAACTCATCGCGAAAACTTCCTACTTTCATCCTTTTTCACCGAATGAACTGTAAAGGAAAGAGAGTAGCTTGAATGGACAAGAATTCGCTAGCGTTTGACACGAGGGACGAGAACAGTGAGGATTGTAGAAAGCCAAGAAGAAGCTGGGCAACATCCCTTAATTCCTCCAGAGTCGTTCGATCTTTCAGTCCGGGATATACAGTTCGCAAGAGTTGCCGAGAAATCATCCAGACTGAGCGAGATGGAAAGGGAACAGAAAAGGAGTAAATGGAAGTCCAAAACGGCTTTTCACCCTCGTCTACCTCCTTTTCCCCTGGTTACTTTTCTCTGACTCTCACTGACTGTGCCCAGGAGGGCCAGGAATTCGGAAACTCTCGACAACTTTCATTTCTCCCTCATCCCTTACGGTGACAAAGAGGAAGACGGTCAACTAGACTGTACTCAAGGCCAGGCTTCCTTGTACAATCGGAAAAGAAATTGGCAACAGGGACGCTAGGGTCCGAAAGCATATTGTCAAGCTCTCACGACGCTAGAGACACCGTCTCTTTACCTCCTTCCGCTTGGAAGACGAGCATGACTAGTTCGTCGCCAATCCCCCGTCCTAAGATACTTTCTTCTCTCTTCTTCTTTGTAGGTAGGAAACGCAACGAGGCATTCCACTTTTTGTTGGGGAAATTTAATATTAACGATGCTGGCGCGCTCGAACGAAGCGGTCCACGACTCGTCCTTAATTATTGAACTTCGCCGTTATTACGCGTCGTCTTCTTCTTTTTCTTCTCTCATATTCTTCTTTGTATTCCTTCCACTTCCCTGCCTGCTAGAGAAATTCTTTCGAGCCAAGATTTTCTCTCTAATGCCTCACACCTTTGACCACACTCTCGTTTGTGCAACATCGCATTTATTTATTTCTCTATTTCGATATTCCACCAAATGTGTAACATAATATTGAAAATTCTCCGCTTCGAAAGATGTCTGTGAAAAGATAGTGTACTTTTTTGGACAGCATTCGTTTACTGGCTAGTTTACCCTAGTGCTTGTATAATTCACGTGATGAAAAATCTCAACGATTTGATTTGATTTATATAGAATTAGATTATAAGAACACATTTTAAATTAAATTGTATAGAATTAAAAAATAAAATTACTTCAAAACTTAACTTCTATAAGAATTACCGAATGGGACTACATCGAAATTCAGCTTACATAGAATCAGTAGTTATAGGTATTTATGAAAGTCATTTAGAGTAAAAGAACTTATATACAATGGAACCTTCTTGCCGGTAAGTTCCAGTGATATTTGTCTTTATTAAACGTTAATTCCTAGGACCTTCATAACATTGAATCGCTGAAATACAAAAGTAA
Organism: Tromatobia lineatoria; assembly: GCA_949699805.1. Lineage (NCBI taxonomy): Eukaryota > Metazoa > Arthropoda > Insecta > Hymenoptera > Ichneumonidae > Tromatobia > Tromatobia lineatoria. The sequence goes on from OX453036.1 coordinate 23,560,178, forward strand.
AATTAGCCGCGTACCTTAACACCACATAGGTATATGTAAACATTATTGGTTGAAATTAAAAATCAATTGACGGTACAGTATTTACAGAATTTAACGTGAGGCCGCCTCACCCAAGGATCCTTGAAGCTAATTTTACACATTTCAAGAGAAAATGTATAAATTTTATTTCTTGAAATTACCAGATAGTGTTGATTGCTTTAAACTAGTGGGTCTTTTTGACCTGTACCAACTCCTACCTCCATTTAAAGCTGAAGATCAAATTATCATTATCAAATTCTTTTACAGTTACTCATATATGAAGACAGGATAAAGATATGACGGATTCATATGACACATTATGGTATCATGTTTCCCTTGTTCTCATCCAAATCGGGCTTAACGTCAGATTTGAAATTTATTGGACAAGATTTTCGCGCGCCAACTTTCGAGGAAAACTTTCTTGCCTCGTTGTACCGTGTAAAGTTCACCCCCATTTGCGGTACGCATACGCGTTCCTATTCTTCGTATATTCCAATATTCATAACCGAACTCTACCTGACGCGGCAATGCTACGAAACGCATACCAAGATGGATTCTCTGCTTGGTGGGTAGAATTTTCGATATAAACTTCGTCTCCCGAATGCCAGAGATATGAATGCAGTGACTGCAGAAACGCATCCCTGTAACGGATGGGAGTATATTAAAGACGCGTAGGAACTGCAAGGCAAGGAGATGCGAGCTTTGGGAAAATAAGCCGGGCGAAGTCGACCCGAAATGTTTCGACGTGGCAACACAGCGACAACGATGGCGCAGCGATGACTAGCCAAGTAATTAGCAACTGAAACCTCCCTCCCTCCGTTTCCCCTTTTGAGAGCGGTTTATTAGTGCCGAAAGCGCTGAGAGAGCGGATAAATATTCGTTGGCGCGATGTAACGAGTCGGAGAGAGAAAGGGCAAAAGCTCATGGAATGTTGGAATGAGCGTGAGAGGTGCAGTCGGAAAATAGGTGGGTGGAAAGCAAACAAGGGTGCGAGCGCGTGGTTTTGGCGCCTCGGGGATAAGTCTCTAGACCAAGTATATCCTAGCGAGGCAGCTTGAACAGGAGCGCGCAAGCTCCGCGACGGATATAACCGTGGAAGTAACGAGTAGAGCGCGAGAGGCACGTACGTAGGATATAACTACGAAAGGCCCTCTGCCCTCCTCGCATTTGACCCTCACAGCGCGCCACGGCCACTTGGCGTGGAAAAATAATTGCTCGGTGATAAATTTCGAGTAATCGGGCGACCGCGCGACTTTCCATTCTCTCTCGCTCTCTCTCACACACTATTGCGCTTCCTACAGCTCCCTCCCCCTTTCTTCCCCTCTCACTCATATACATGCGCAACCGTTGTAAATTTTTTTTTTGCATTTGCTTTTAAACCTCGCCCACTCACCAACCCCGCGAGCAAGGAGGTCGTTAGCGCTCACTAACACCGAGTCTGAAAGCATACCTTATTATTCTGAAATATTATTTTCTCCAGAACGAACAAATGGAATTTTTTCGATACTGGTGGGTGATTAAATTTGTTTTCCAAGCGATAATATAGGTCGAGCAACGTGTTGATTTAATTTTTAGCGAGTGTTTAAATGCACCGTTTAGATTCGTTAATTCTTAAATCTAGGTTTATGGGGGAAAAAAAGGGACTATTGAGAGTGAGTAAGAGATAGGGACTCAAAGACGGCATATGAAGGAGCTCGTGGCCGGATACTCGAGACTGTCGTACCATAAATTTCAAGGAGGCACGAGAGCCGGCTGTAGGTTGGAAAGGAGAGTTCTGTAAACAGCATGACGTCCAATAGGAAGGAGAATTGCTGATGGTGTCAGAAAGGGAAGGTCAAAACATATGGAAGGCGAGAGTGCCGTTAGGGGTGGGAAACAAAAGTGTGTAAGAGGGATAGTAGCGGTCCCGCGTTATTACGGAGGGTGGATCGTCGAGGGTATAGGAGTACAGTAAAAGCAAACTTCGCTTCCTCGGATATATATCGTGCCGAAAAGGTTGCGAAACTCAGTCTGGGTCGTTATGTCGACGGTACCGAGAAATAAAGAAAAAGTTCAATCGATTGATGAAAATGTATCGAAAAGTAAAAGGAAAGACGCAGTATATCCACTCAACGAAGCGGAGTCACCAACTTTTTTCACCCAATCCGGTTCTTTGATATACTTCAGTTTGGATATGACGAAAAAAATAAGGTCAATGTTCATCTTATTTGTTGATTTTATTCTAACAAAATAAGAAGAAGTATTACCTGTTACTTGTTTTCAGACACCTTCGCTGAGGCAAGATTCGAAACTAGATCATTAAATTAGTATTAGGCTATTTGGACCACTGAGTTATATCCAGAGCGTCATTGACACTTATGCCGAATATCAGAATATTATCATCGGATGTTGAAAATCCCTCTTCCGGAATGACATTCATTCCTGGTTTAGACTCAGAATTCATGACACGATCGCGGTCGAGAGAGAATCTTTATTGGCTGAAGAATGTGGCAGGAGAACATTCGGGCTAATTCAAGAGAATCTGAGGGCCAGGCTATGACGACCACAACGGCCTCTTAGTAATAACCCGACACTCCAACTGCATTACCACGATTCGCTACAACTATTCAGATTTCTAGGTCTTCTGTGTATAAAGTAATGAACATTATAAGAAGATCGTCATAATTCAATTTTTACTGGAAGTGGTAACTTCTATTCTACTTCCTGTAAGAAAATGTCAAGATTTAGCATCAGTAGTTTAAATTGAACCACTACACAACGGAGGAGCTTAGGAGAAATATGTAAATATGTTGAACTCACCTATTTCTGCAGCTGATCACCCCATCACGATGCCACGCAGGTATGTTCCGTCTAGTTATGTCGCGTACAAGCCACGAAAAATCCCATATCTGTAACACCGAATAATTAGTGTCGTTATAAAGGGTACATAAACTTTTCTCTTTGAAAGCCTGGCAACCAGATGGATCCAAGACAACCTAACTAAAGAAGACTCTATGTCCGATGAGTTTCACAAAGGCCAAGTCTTTTACTGTTTTTCCTTATTCCAATAAAAGAGTGTTTTTCTTCAATTGGAAGAATTATTTCACACAATACTTCTGCGATTTGAATTAAAATTGTCATTGAATGTCAACACTTGTAAGCAGATTATAGCTGAAAATGTACATAACGATTAATATGGTTATCTATTCCAAAATTCATATCCATGTAATATTATAAATGTACCTTAAGCATAAGAACGTCAGGTGTTGCGAATGCGAAAGTAGGAACATTGTTTTTCATTATATGCCAGTAGCAGCTTGCGATTTTTTCATCAGTCCCTCGATCCTCCAAGATAACATATTTTTGAGCTGAGCAAAAATGTAAAAGTGCTCCCGAAATATTTATTTAAAACTTCGTGACTGCCGTCGAGCTAAGCAATCTATTCCTAAAGTATAATAAAACAAAGCCTGCAAAAGCGACAGCAGCTCAAAATGGTTCTTCAAGCACCCAGTTAGAAAGACGTTTTAACACTGCGTGTACAGATATATATCGTTGCTCGAGTAGTAAAATGTACTTCACAGTATATAGTGCACGGGCTGCACGACGAAAGGTTAAATTTAACGTAACTTGAAACCGCCATGTTCCCCACAACCCCTTCAGTGGCCCGCCGAAGCAAGTCCGGCGGTAACCCGGATGAATTTTACATGAAGCCAAGAGAGCTATCCTCGCTGCACCCACTCCCCCCACATGATGGCGCAACCCCTCTCGCCGCGGTCACCAGGCGTAGGGACCCAGCTTCCTTTAGCCCAGTTAGGTCGCTGCAGAGTTGATGGCGGCAAAAAGAACTCGCTCTGCCGTTGGCTCGTTAAAAAGAGGATCACGGCACCGACGAGCATCACCCAACCCCGGGACCATCCACTTCTTTCCTCGCCACTAAGACGACATAGAAGCCTACACACATACGTCCATACAGTAGCATCAACAGAAGCGGGGAACTCAGCAACCTTGCCAATGCTGCTGCTGCTTCTGCCGCTACTGATATCTCACCCCTTTGAATACATGGCGCGGTTGAGGGCGCCGTTTTCGCGGCAACACTGGGAATACTCTTTCCTCCTCTCTGCGGTATGTCGCACGGATGTCGACGTTTTCTCTCTACAGTTCACGAAGCGAACTCGACCGCCCTTCGGGCACGTCCGTCCTGCAACGGCAACGTCGTCTAGGGAGACGGGCGTCTCGACGCGGAGAACGGATAAAAGGATTTCCAAGTTTCCGGCAGGTGGAAGTTCCTTCAATACGCGGTATACCCCGAGGTATCGCTCCTTTTCTCTTCTCTGCCTGTCTCTTCCGCTTTCGCCTCACTGTTCTCCTTCTTTCCCTTACTCCACGCCGTCGCACCCTTCGTATCTACGTTCACCGTGTACTTATAGCGTAGTAAACTTGCGCCCCAGGTATTTGCGATTCGTCGAACGATTTCGTATCCACCAGTACCGGTATTCTAATATACCCATGGAAAAAGTGGATCGAAGTAGTTTGAAACGGGTATCCAGCAGTATTTATTCGTCGAGAGATCGATTTGACGGAAAAGCTTCACGAAATGGTACAGCTAGCACAGAGCATCGCGATTGGATACCGATTTGAAGAATTTTCTACCCGGAAACTATAGTAGCATGCATCGGTGAATCATGCCGAGCTCCCAACAGAGCCTTCACTGTACGCGCTACTATCTTGAAATTAATTATGCATTTTAATGTTGCTTATTTTTCGACAGCTCGGCTGGCGTTATACGTTTGTATGTTATATGTGGCCCGGCGATTTTCACTTCCTACGTGAGTTATGTACTTTGGGAGATCGGTGTCTCCTGAGACCGAAGAACGGTAACTCAACGATATTTGTTTCCGTTCTCACAAAATAAATATTTATACGCATATACATGCGGCTGGCATGTCCAGTCGAATGAAAAGCATTGCTCTATGCATTTCAGACTTCGCATTGAACGATTCTGGATATATCAATCAAGTGAACCTGTTTATTTCACCATATTATGAATACCATTTTTTGAACGAATTTTGGCTTTGTAGATATCAGTGAAAACTGTTTCTGAAGTTACATATGATTGTAACAATGTAACGCTTTTATTATGTTGCGGCTGTGTAAAGTAGGAGTAATATGCAATGTTTAATTTGTTATGTGGATGTAATGTTACTGTTATGTGACTTATAGGTATTTTAAAAATGATTTTTAATCGAGTTATAAAAATTAATTTATATTTAATGTAGGATAGCCCTGGGTCTCCCTTATACTGCGTTAGCTACGTACGTGTACATGTAATCTTCTACGTGTATACGTTCGAATGACGCTTGCTCCGTATAGCGTATCTAACCATTCGTATACCATGCGTTATATGTAACCCTACGACCTACCTAACGACACCACAGTATGTCTCGGTATATCGATGCGAGATTGGACCCGCAACAGAATTTATGAGCTAACCTTCGTACTACCATTTCATCTAAGCTCGTAAGTGATCACCAGAGCACGGGCGACTGACGGATTTGTGATTTATCAAATTTATGGTCGGCCAGGCTCGAAAACGGACCATAGATAAAACCAAATGTTGCCAAAAAGCAGAATAAAAAAATTGCGCACTCAATCTGTTAATCTACAAAGTTATCGAAGTAAATAATTCATTCCGCTTCTTGAATTTCTATGGGATTAAAAAGTAATTAATATTTTACAATAGTCAGTTTAAGTCTTTCTCGGTGAAAAAAAGTTGTGCAGAGTAAAATATATTATTTAGGCATAGACGGTACAGTCCCGCCTAATGAAGATCTTAGGGAAAATTTCGAACACTTGGCGGAGGGATACACAATTGGAAAAAGTTTATACTTTTTCAGAAAAATCAAAGAATTATTTTCACTCGAAAAAAGTTAGGTTGACAGATTAGTTGAACAATTATTTTTCATAGATTTCTCGATAACATTTCAAAATTATAATTAGGCAGAATCAATCTTCTTAGCATCTTCTGATTGACCGTTTTTCGCAAATTTATATCCCATCGAAAAATATTCAAGATGTTTACTCTGTCGAAAATATACCACTCGTACATTCAGTATGTGGAAATATTTTCTTGACGAGAAAAAGTTGATACTGCAGCTAGATTTTTGTTAAAACATTTGGTGACGTAATATAGCACTTTTACTATTATCAATTTGGCCAACAAAAACCACGTAATCAACTATTTTATCGGCGTTGACTGTCTCATAATTTTATTTTTGCTTTCTACTCATATGGATTTACTGCATAAAAATGATTAACCACAGAACATATTTTTTTTAAGGTATCAGAAATATCTTCTCCGTGAATAACTCGAAAATTCCTTACTGCATAGGATATTTCACATGTATTTTAAATTAGAATAGTTTTCCAGTTATTTACCCGCGCTCTTTTTTTAACTAGGGGAGAGACGATGACACATCGACGTTTCTCGCAGTCGCGGTCTCTACGTTCTCTGTCCAATTAATTCAAAGCCACGAGCAATGAATTTTTCCTCTGGGCAACGTGTGGCTATGGCATGTACGACCCAAGTTCAACAGTCGAAACGGTATGTCTCGTGGTGTAGTATATGTGGTTACGATCGAAAAAATTGCTTCCGCATCGACGCTCCGTTGCGTGGACAATTGGCCGGAAGGCAATTTTTGGTTCTTTCACTTCCTCTCATTCCTTGTCGATTTCACCCGTCTGTACGTTATAAAGTATAGCACACTTTCTCTAGGAAGTCTTGGCAAGCGCGGCTAAGAGGTTGATCGATGTCGCGGTGTCCGCGGCTGTGCCACTCGAGTAACCGTTCGTGCTTTAGTTTTCACTTTGCTCATCTCAGACATTCCGAAAAAGAGTGATCGGGTACCTAATTAAAGTTACTAAGCTCCATATATTAAATATTTCTTCATTTATATTAACTTAAATTTTCTTCGCATGAAACACCTATGTATCTCATCAAAATGTGTAATGTATTGATTTGGACCAATATTATATATATATATTTTTATCAACCCTCGAGAAATAACGATCTCTCGAGAGAAGTTATATTTGTTCCTATTTAATTAATTAATTTATTGAATAAGAATAAATATCCAGCTGAGTGCTAGATACTTTTTGTTTCAGCGAACTACAATTCTCTTGCAATCAAATGTATATTTATTTTCTTAAACTATTGCAGTACATTCGTCCGAAGTACATTCATTTAAAAATCCTCCAAAAACGCAATGTGTACAAAACTTGAGCAAAATACGTTTGCGGCAATAAAACAGGCAAATAGCCTGAAAATACATGTCCATGAAAGCACATCGTTAATAATTCATTTATAAGGAGATACTAATTTTTTTTAAATTATTGCTTGTGACAATGAAAATATATACGCTAGAAAAATGCGTAATAATTATGTATGGGTGAAGAATCTCTGAAAAATTTTCAGACGGAGTGTAGAATAAGAACTGATTCCAGCCTCGTTAGAAAAACTTGAAGCAGACTCTGAAGCAGACCTGTAAGACCGTCTCCTCGATATTTTCTGCGTGACTTTTTCGTTATATTTGCATTAATCTCACCAAGCACCACGCAAATAATTAATAAGTCTCCCCGAACGACGTTTTTAGAATTGGCAAAATGATTATAATCTAGTTCGGTCTGCTAGATGTTTTTTTTTTTTAATTTCTGGGTACATAGACACACGGAGAGAGGACGTAGGGGTACATACTCCCTTCAGGCTCTCCCTACTCACAGGGCGAGCCTAAAAGCGGTTGCTTTACCCAATCGAGCACGTGGCAAGCCGGGTCGCACTAATCTGGAGAAACGAGCGCACTACCAGAACACCGATACCTCGATATTTAGAGTTATTGCGAGACTCCAGTTGGAAAGCTCGATGTTTCAGGCCACGCCGCTTGTAATCGCTGTAACACCCCGGTTTATTGCCCCGAACCCATTAACCTCTGCGATAGACACCATGTCCTATATCGCTATATGAACTGTACGAACAATGCACGTACAATGATGTTCATAGTGTAGAGCGACACTCCACTCGACGAGCACCACCAATGGGGATCAAACACGGTGACGGAAGAAACGATGCACTTTTTTGTATTGACTGCAGAAAATTAAATCAGTTCGAGAGCTTCGTATTCGTGTGCAAGCGGATTTCGTTCCGCATGATATAACAGGTTTGGAATTGGACATTTATCTTTATCGCAAAGTTACAATGTTCGTAATCACACAAGAAGAAGTACCGAGGCGCAGTAATTATTTGTACGCATATGGAAGTTGAGTCGGTAAGAAAACGGAGTAGAAAAATTGTAAAAAAAAATGCTGGAAGTGAATTTGTAGTACGATGTGTGAAGTGCATAGTAGACTTACAAATGAATTCTATTATATGATTTATATTCATAAAATCTTTCAATATTGGTAATTTCCCAGACTATGAAACTGAATATCTTTGTTATAAAGTCACGGACATCACGTGCGTTAATTTGCTATTCCGAGTCGCCTCCTTTAGACACGTCTATTTTTGCGCCATTCGAAGCCGCAGAGCACAAAGTAATTTCGATGTAGCTCTTCAATCACCTTTACTCGGCGGAGCTTGGCAAATTACATGCGAGGAAGAGACCAAAAAATTAGAATAAAAAAAGCAAAACTTTACAAAACACAAGGGCTATAATAACGCGCTGAGGCGTATCGACTAAAATAAAAAAAGTATTAAGAGAGCAGAAACCAGGGTCGGGCAAATCACAGACTACGTGGGACCATTTTCGCGAATAATTTACTTCGCACAGCCTTGAATGATTTTAATTCGTGTTGTCGTTCATGCCTCTATACCGAAGACCGGGCAAAAGGCTCTGTTAACATGTAAAAGCGAATGAAAAAGCATCGTGGAGTTCGTGTTGTCCATGAGACTTCAACAGAGCGACTCTCGGAGTAACAGGACTTGGCTCCTTCGCATTACAAATGTAATTTATTTTAGCTCACCTTCTGGAGATTCTTATCGGCTGGCAGTCGAGCTTATTTAAACGTTTGAATGAAATGGTCGCGCAACCACCCCAAACCAACGACCTTTGCCTTTTTGCTCCCGAAACGTGGCAACCCTCGACTTACAGCCCCACTGCAATATTATACGAAAGCGCTGAAAGGACTCACCCATATATACTACACACAACCTATGTACATTCGCAACTTTCCTTCAACGACGAATATAAGTGAGTGAATTCGTCGTCCGCGTCGCCGAGGGGAATGGAAATTCATGGTTAATAGACCAGACTAAGTAATCGAGGGTTGGGCAAAAGCCTCGTAGCAGGAAACGTGAGGAGTCCAACCACCACGACAAGTAATATCCTCTCGGAAACCACAAAGTGCTGCAGAGGGGTTTCGCCAATTGAATTTGCAGAGCTTCGTAGTCATTCCTTAATAACAATTATTTATTGAAAGGACTTTTCCTACAAAACGGTAACCCAGATGTTGATTGCCAGAATAATGCACTGGTATTAAAGTACAAATTCTTTATGTATCACTAAGAGCTTAATCTCTGTAAATATGTTATTGTTTTTTACAGAGTATTCGAAATACCTCATCGTTGACGTAGTTCTATAGATTTTGCGAGGGTTATGACATGGTAAGTCAACCCGTGTTTGTACGTTGCATGCGAGAGGCCACCAGTTATTAACTTATTGCACCGACTCATGCCCTCAGGTATAATGCACTCTGCCATCCCTGCAAAGCTTTCACGAGTCGCCCACGTCTATGTCTGCGCAACGAGCTTTTTGCAATCGGAACAACCTGGCTTACGAGCGATGGCGATCGAATCACGCGAGATCCACATCCCCGCATACAGCAAAATAACAGTCGCAGCGATATGAACACGAAACATGCTCGAAGCTTTTGCTTCCGCTGAATATTTTCCAGACTGTGCGCTTGTTTGTTTTTATACCTATGCACGCTCGCTAATCGAATTCTCGGAAACGGGAGGAATTGTACATGGCCCGATAGCCATTGCAGGAACAACGAATCTCTCCAATCGCACATATATGTTCCTACATTTCTGCGATTCGCTGTCATTAGCAAATTGAGACTTTACATTTATCCTTCGTGAATCATAATGTTGCTATTGTATAGCTAATAGGTCGGTAATCAAGGATGCAGCCCTGTTAAAAATATTTTCGAATTGACGTCATCGGAAATGTCTTTTCCACAACTGATTATGTGATATACACGATTGCAGTAAAACCGCGGATTTATTCATTGAATTTCCTCATTTTTCCATAGGGTTTCGTAGAAAGTACTCCAATATTACATCTCCTCTTGATATCAAATCGATCATACTAGTTTCTGTAGAAGACCTTCGTTTACACATATTGGAAAATTACGCTGCATATTTTAGACCGTTGAAGTAGAAACTTGCATATTGCTTCCTGATTATTTTTAACAATGTATGTGCAAATCTACCTCTACAAGAAAGTATGTCCTTTAATTTTAGGCTCTTCACTATGAAACTCCTAAGCAGACAACAACAACAGGAATGCAAAATGCAAAGTTCTGCTTTGTATCGATATTTTAAAGAAATTGCAAAACTAAACATTGTGAAAAAAATCTGCTTGAAAATTAAGACATTTGTACCGGAACAAAAAATCATTCACAAACCGTCTTTCGAATTTCAGCCGTCTTTCATATCGAAAGGTCAGGATTGCAAGCTTCGATTCTCCTCCGAATTCAATGTAAATTATTTTTAATCCCTGTTCAGTGCAGTGATTTTCATATTTTTGAAAACTCTGGCTGCTTTCACTGATCATTTCGCGTAAGTTCGTGGAGTGAAGTTCCTAGTAGCCTCTACGGATATCACTAGCAAAGTACCGTGCAAGCTTGCCTGGTACACACAGCGCATTTAGGTGGTGCGTAAGCGAGAATATGGATACCTACCAACACAATCTACCGCGTGATGTCGTGCCCTTATGATGAACGCCGTGGCTAGTCATGCGAGGGAGATTATCCTCGTGCGGATGCGATAGTGAGCTGATGGTTCGAAGGTCTGGGGGAATATGCGAGCGAGTGAGCTTGCGATTCGACGAGAGGCGATGAACGGTGGACGGAATAGAAGCGCTCCGGCGATATCGCTCGGGCAAGCCTAAGTGAAGATAACGCTTATGTTGGAAATGGTTCCCAAGGTCGTGACTATAGCCACTGGGGATGGGGAATTAGAAAGACCCACCCCATACCCAAAAACTTTTTACGCCAGACTATATCTGTAGGTGTGACGTCTGCGTTCAGTATTGGCCCTATTGAAATGAAGTATATTTGAGTATATAAAGTATAAAGGATATGACACATTCTTCATCAGTTCATCTACTTTTTTTCCGAACCTTTTTTTCCCCTGATACGTCCTATTATTAGACACATTTTAGTACCACTTGGAAGTACTCTCTTATAATTTATTCAGGTTTTTAAATCCGATATAACGGAAAATAAGATATTTCTTACAAAGACAATGTATTTTGAAAAATTGACGTCGTAGTAAAAAAAAACTGTCTTAGAATAAAAGTTGCAGTTTCATGTGATGAGAATCTGTCAAGACCTCATGTCGGCAGCTATAAAGCCAAAGCACTCTTGTAATTGTGGTATTTTAACAAAGGATTTGACTGTATGGGAAGTTCTCGATTGTTAAGACAGTGTAAAAAAATTTCTACTTGCATTTTTACAGTTCATTGCCAAAAAAAATATTTTATGAATATGACTATTAAGATATTTTTCATTTCTATTTTCATACTACGAAAAAAAATATATATATATATTTTGACACAACCGGCGTGCAAGAAAAAATTGCGATAGGGTCTTAACAACATTCACCGCGGAGCTTTATCATTTTAGGTACTGCTTTAGACCTCACAAGGGCCTTCCCGGATCAGATTATTTTTAATCTGCCTACAAGTCTCCCGGACTCCAATTATTCGAAACCTCTCTTGATCCATTTGACGGCAAAGTGAATAAGCTCCTGTTTCATTTTTCCCTTCTTTCATACGGGTATAGATGGCAAAAATCTGTGGTTTGGAATATGACCGCATCGGCCGATTAGATTATTAGCCATGATATACTGCAACGACTTCAAATTAGTCTGGATTCGCGTGGCGTATCGTCGATATATCACCCATGATTTGTCATCGGTCGTTGGGCTTTATTACTATTACCGTACGTGTAAAGTCGACATGCACTAGTAGCATACAACATTACCGCAAATCACGTAGAAGTTGCCAACAACCTCTGAATTCTCTGCCAGCCAGAGATCAACGGACTAGGCACAAAAGTGATTGCAACAATAGTTAGAAACCAAATACGATTAGTCAATGACAAGACATGTTCAACGCTACCAGAAGGGAACCATTTTGTTTTCGAATCAAACTTTGACATCATACTCTTTTTAGGATGTATTCGAAGAATATTATTGTAATTTGATCAACCCCTTGGATCAATTGGTTACATTGAAGGTAGATTCATGGATTGAATACACTACCCATAATCTAGAAAACACTGCTCGAAAGATTGACCTTCGCTACATTCATACTAATAGCAGTGAATCTGCGCACCTTTCAATTGAATCGTTTTTTCCCAGACATCGAACCATTGAATCTGATCCCAGTTCGAGATCCCGATCGAAATTCAGTTTTCATGCGTTACAACCCATGTCTGAAATTCAATCCGATAATTGACTGGTATCCAATCGTAAGATGGAAATACCAAACAGGACGCATCGGGATCTCTGTCAAAATTTCTGTATGAGTGAAAATCCTTTCAGCTATTCTACGAGGCTTATGTAAATAGCAGTGAAAATGATACTTTCTACTTCCCAGAGAAACGTTATTACCAAGTAATATTCTTAGCACTATCAATCAAGTAATCAACCCAAGTTTGAATAAGAGTAGAAACAAGATGAAGAGTCGCTTTTGTCTCTTTTTGTGGTTTCTGTAACGAGTTCCGGTTCTATTGCGATACTGCCGCGGGAAATACGTTTTGTATCCTGGACAATTGCTAGCTGGGGCGAAAGAAAGCGTTAAGGGTACAAAAGAATGCTCGGAAGTAACGGGAGAGACACACACACAGAGACAGGAGGCGCGAAAGTAAGAGCGGAGGGTAGGTTCAAGGGTCAGAATGAAAAACGAGTTGCTGTATAAATAGTAGTGGGATGAGAGAAAGTCTGATTAACGCCATGAAATATTTAAAGCGTAAAGAGCTTCATTTCACGTACGGCCTCGAGATTGAGGAAGAGAATGGAATGTTTTGCCCGCTGCAAAATGTCTCGCTTGAAAGAAGTTTCTTCATCGCCTTTTGCAGACTTTGCCATTTTAACATAGCTGTGTGCGTTAGGATCTGATAAAATATTGGTAGGGTGCCGCTTGGACCGCGTGGCTTACAATACAATAGGTAAGTACCCGTGACGAAATCAGGAATCAGGACTTTTCCAAGACCCCGATAAATATCTACTAATTCTCTTATGGGACCTGATTTTTCATCTGGTACTGTTATTCACTCGATTATATTCCGGTACAGTTTTTCACTCGACCAGCAATCGATGAAACTCATTCTCCACGATCCATAGTAAGTCGTGCGTCCGATTTAAAGCCAGTGAAGCAAAAGTTTGTCAATGTAAATTCCAAAGGTTCTGAAGGTACAGAAAGTCGGTGGCGTGCTGAAGAATTACAGCAGGTCGAGGGATACGTATGGCGATACCGGTTGAGTTGAATTTGAGTTGAATACGTGTCGATCTAGGTGGCATTGTAGGAGGGAGAGAAAGCTGGAACTTTCTGTATAGTTACGGCTAGCAGAGTGAGAGACGAAAGTCGAGGTAGATGATGAACGACAAACGGTAGCGACGCTTCTAACGTGTTTGTACTACGCACACGTATTTCGAGGAGGCACTTAGCATCACAGATTAGATCACTCGAGAATTAGGCGTGATGCATTATGGACGGGACATCTACTCTGCTGCATTCCGGTGATGTAATCCTGGTGTCGGCATATCTATCCGTGCGGACCGGTCTAATGGACCAGTGATCTCTGGAAGTGCTTGCAAAAACAATTGATGGTTTGCATAGAGCATTCAAACCTTTTAGTATCCTGTCAACGTTTCATGAAAACGAGAATGCAGAAGCTCTGTTGTAGGTCCGAATTGTCTGCACCTTGCTAACACCGCGTGGCTCTCTTACTCCTCTTGTGAATTTAATGCTGCCAGCCGACTATATGGTTTCCCATTAACAAGACCAAGCTTAGTCAAAATTACTCATACATGAATTATTGAACATGAATTCATTGTTGAAAAACTATAATTGTCTTTTGGGCGCAGAATAAAAAATTGCCACCTTGTATTCTTGGCAATGAAGGATATAAAAAGACCACTCAGGGTATTTCAGGATAGACCGAGACTTGAAATTGCAGAATTATCTTAAGGGGTGAACTAAGACACTCGTATTTTTCTCCTACGAGATATTTTAAACCGCCCTAGCGTAGAATTTTTTTTCCATTTTATTTCTCGATACGACTCGCCACAAGTATTATCCTAGATATAAACATGATAATAGGATCCAAGAATAATAATATAGGTTATAGATTTTATATTTATATTGATATGAGAAGGAATATGATTGTTATTATTCGTATGATTACAAATTTCATAATCATCATAATAAGTTTCCAAGAATTTTCCTTGCGGAGCGACTAACTTTCATCTGTGATAACCCGATACTTTACAGAAGAGTTTGAGTCAACCAAGTTCTTCAACACGGTGCAATGTTCCTCAATTGGTACCTCTGTCTTCTTATAATCCCTCATAACTTCTTTTCCCCATAGATGACTAACCGCCGAGCTCCACCACAGTCGTCAGTAAAGAAAAGAGGCCAGCAAAAAAAAGCATGATCCTAAAATAAAACAAGAAAAACTTTGTAAGAACAAACTTTGTAACGCAGAAAAGTGGCAGTCTGAAAGGAAAAGCGGTCGAAGGTTGGACGATAGTCTCATGCCCTCGACGAAATTCTTTTTACCTCTCTCCTCACTTCAATCTTAGCGAGCAATCGGAAGAAAGTGATCCTCTTTTTTCGAAGAATGAAGAATTCTTCGTTTATTCTTTATTATACATATATCTCAGTATGACTCGTCCTGTCGTTAAAAAGCCTAATTGTGACAAGTCAGGCATCCAGTGAAAGCCAGCTGGAGTAGAATAACGAAATGTACAACTTTCAGAGTTATTGTTATTACAATACGACTGCATCACATTGTCATCGCAATATTAGCTCCATGGGAAGACGGACGGCAGAGACAGGCTGCATCTACTTAATTGCAGTGTTTGATCGTAGAATTAGCTCGGCAAACTAGCATATTCTATACATACTAGTTGAAGCGCGTTTACTCCACGACTGTATATTCACGAACTACTCTTGCTCGGTCGATACACCTAAGTGTAATCTACACAATAGACAGCTCGGTGATAAACTCCGTGACAATATTCAGTATATTACTTGACGTTAGAAGAGAACAATGCGTTTAATCCTATTACGTGCATTCTGTACATTGACGTGCAATATGTAACAACCATATTTTGTCTCAGTGCATGAGCAACATTTAAAGCTTGTGAACGAGAACTTCTTATGACAATTTATTTAGAATTTGCCTAATCTTTATTCGTTACTTCATCCAGACGTGTCTTCAATCTTTATTCAAAGACTTCATTGTGACTCCATCTAGACTTCGTTCACACGACAGCCAAACGCCCTCCAGATTTTTACACTTTGTCGAGTCTTTATTCACACTTCATTTTGACATTATTCGCACTTTATCCATCAGAGACTGTTCACACATTATTCAGACTTCATTTAAACTTTATCCAGACATTATTCACACTTTACACGTACTTCATTCATACTTGCTGGGTACATAGCTCATAGTTTTATACTTTACCTGTACTTTATTTATACTGTATCCAGACGTAGGCTCATACCGGGTGCCGTCTGTTTCACCGACAATTACAATGACGACGGTCAAAATACTGACAGTTAGAATACCGCCAAATGATTATCCAAGCCAATAATCGTATGTTGTTCGTCGGTAGCTTGTCGTGGCGGAGTTTAATGAATTCAATACCGTCTGTAAAATGTATATACGACGGCTTTTACTAAATTCGATGGCAATGGCACTTTTCAACGAGTGTCAACCCTTCACTCTCGCTTTATATCAGCTTGGATAGTGCTGAAAGTAATGCGGATGACTCCCTGATGAGCAGTGTACACAAAGGTTTGAACGAGATCAGTAACTCGAGGGATACCGTGGAGACGGTGAAAACTGGGGATGAGGCTGCGAAGAAGAGTAGCTGCTAGTGTAGATAGACTAGGGAAGTAGCACAAGATGGGGAACTGGAGGAGGGCTGAGGGGGTACAAGAGGAGTCAAGAGGAGACTGCCAAGTTTGCAGCGTGATGCCGTGAACGAGGACAAACGACGTTTTAATCATAAGTCCCTTAATCTCTTAATTGTGTTTTGTAAACAAGACCACGGCCTTATCTATAATTGCGTTACGTAAGAGCTTCTTGCCGCCATCCTCTCGCCTTCAACCCGGCTGTTACTCTAGGCTCTACGATCTTCATGCTTGTTTCGCTTTTGCGGCAATTTCGCTACGTGGACGCGAATAAACGAGCCACTTCACGACCGTTATTCTAGATCCCATTGGCCATAAAATTGTTTAACGTCTATACTGGGTTCAGAATAATATGTGATACTTAAATCGCGGTTCCACCGTAGTCTTCGAGAAATTAGGAGATCATCAGACCCTTTGCTTTGGTTCCTTCATGGTTACTGTTATGTCCTGTCGAGTGATTGTGGGATTAGAGTATGAACATTGGCTACAATTACTTCGCATACTACACGGAAACGTATAGTCTAGTAGCTACGTTCAACGCTATGTCAGACTCCTTCCATGTGTGAATATTGAGGTTAATGTGACACTGCGAGTTGTGCGGTCGGTGTACGGCTGTCACGATCCACTGAGTCACGCAGCATTATTTGCTACCATAGCTTGGATGGGTGACCGGTCGGCTGGGCACCGGTTGACCTATCAACCACTGACCGGGAGGTCAATTTGAGGTCTCCGTGAAACAAATGAAAATTATTGATTTTATTTTCGAAAACCTTGGGTGACCATTGGATTTACTTACATGACTATATAATCTATTCACGAACAAGCTGTTTATTTCAATCCACATTTCTTGCACTTTAAAGTAATAGTGTTGCCAGGAGAATGACAAGAGGATAGAGGGATGACCTCGGGAACGACGCAAACCTTCGCTAGCGCGTTTTTAAACGGTCGAGAAAAAATGGTTAGATCGACGGAGAATGCTTCATATATGAGTTGCAGTATTTCCGCTATATACTACATCGACTTGGTAGCGTTCTTTACTTGGAATTTATTCTATTTGATGTAGTACACAAAAATAGGTTAACATCTCACCGAGAATGGAGAGGCTAGTGGAGAAGCAGTAGTCGAGTAAGCCACTTTATTTAAACGAGAATGCGTCGCGCGGTTCGTTCGCGGTGCTTCGTAGCGTTAGAGGATTCGCGGGGTCTCTCGTAGTGGCGCGTCGAGACGGCCGTAGTGACAAATTACCGGAGTTTATCCGCGTGCTCGTCTATTTCTACCCCTTGCATTCGCGAAAACGCACCCAAGCCTCCCTCGTGAGCTTCGTCGCTGCTACAACTGCCACCGATTCCGGTGCTGCTGCTGGCGACGTCGCTGAGGGACTCCAAACTCCTCCAGAAATCCTTGGGACATCCATCATATTCTACAGGGACAATGCACGCTAAAGTCCTCGACGTTGCGCGCATAGACCTCGATGCGTTCTTTTTCTATTTATCCCTGCGTCTCCTTTCGTCCTCCCCTCGCGTTATCGTCACGACGTCGACGTTTATCTCACCTACATATATGAATGAGATATCGAAATCTATATACGGGGCATTCCATCACGATTCGACCTGGATCTAACCTTCGATCTCCCCAATTTTGTGTAAGATTAATTCGACTCTTGAATGCACCAAATGAAACAAAACAAAATTCCTATGCAATTTTTTTAAATATTTTCTCAGGGTGACATATCGTATGCCATAATTTAAAAATCTGAAAAAATGCTGAAAATTACTCTGTCGAATATAAACATTTTCTAGCCAAAGCGGGCTAGTCTTTTCTTTTTACAGTTTTTGAACTTATTTGATTTGAAGCATAATGAAAAGATAGAGAAAAATAAATTAATCTACTCAAGGCGGCTGGTCAAATGTTTATTAATGCGAAACGGGATTCGTTAAGATTCTCTCAGGTCCTCAGGAATATTTCGGATGTGTCCGAATTGACACTCTATTATAGCATTATACAAGCCACATTGTAAGACCAGCATCCCATCGATTATAAATCTGGAAAATTTGTGCAACAAAAGAAATGTTTGAAATCAACCATAGTATTTTTCAGAATTTTTTTAGATTCTCAAATTATGGCATCCGATATTTCACTGACAAATAATATTGATAAAAATTTCCATAGAAACAATGAAAATAATGAAATCTGGTACATTTGAGAGTCCAACCAATCCCATAAAAAATTACGAGTCGAATCAAGCCAAATCGTGATGGAATGCCCCATATATATATATATATACATCTTCAATATCAATATATTGCTTTCGATATATAATGTAATGGTTATTTTTATGACGTTCCAATCAGACTCTTATGTGTCGCCTCGTTTTTGTATGGCAGCCGCCTCTTTCGACCACAGAACTTCCCTCAGGCGATTTCATAGGAAATGATTTTATCGTATTTGAAAAAAATGATCAATTATAGGTGTTCTTTTTATCTCATTTTATGGCACCTGTAGGAAGACTGATGTCATCGTATGATTACATCAGCCTCTTATAGCCAACGATTTTATGACTTAAACAAAAGATACATTTGCAAACTTGAAGAAGTGTTCCACTTTATCTCAAATATTTATTTTTTCTCTGCTCCGCAAAATCAATTATTCGAATCGAGATTTTGAGTAAAAAGCAATGATATTACACTTTGGATATCGTAAAAAAAAGCCATTTGCCCTTTCTGCAATAAATTTTTTCACCAGAATGTCAATATAAAATCAAAAATACATTTGATATTGAAATCAACGCCTATGGCGTTTAGTAGCAGCCAGTTGAGGGAAAAATCATAGATTTCCAAATCTGAAAGAGTTTTCTACTCTGCACCAGGCAATTTATTTTATTTTTTTGTTTGCGACCGTTAAAATGAATGATTGGAATCGACTTTTTTACTAAAAAGTTGTGAAAATACACTCTGAGTTTCGTAGTAAAGTCATTTTTTGCTCATGTGGTCCATTCTGCACCAGCTTCTCCTAAGTCATATTCAGCTCTCGCAATTCTTTGCGAATGCAGTCCTTCATCTTTCGTTGCGACGAATAAAAACTTTACAAAGTACCGAGCGAAGCATTGGCATTTCCAAGAGATGTCGATCACTCTCGAGATCCATTTCTCGTCTCTTCTCTCTGCATCACGGTTATCTCACGAGTTTATCCGGTCCTCATTCGCCCCGCGCTTCGCACGGCACGTCTACTACACTCGATTTCATCCACGTACTCGATCGCTTCAGGAATAGTGGTTTACCCGACAGTACCCAATACGAAGTATCACTTCAGTGGATCAAAAACATTTTATAATCGGAATACAACTCGAAGGCGATATGTATTTTTTATTGACGGCGAAGCAAAACTATTTGTTTGACATCTACCGTTATCACTGTGATTTATGTGGACTATTCTATCGTATTTATCGTGTTCTATCGTATTAAACAAAATTAAAAAATCAAGTTCCTAGAGGGAGAGAAGGCCTAGTTTAAAGTTATCCTAACGGTCATACCATATCCTCATGATAGTCAGTTATTTAGTAAATTACTCTGTAAATTCCAGTAAAAGTGTATTGTTTGTGTGTGTATTATTTGAGTGTATTGTCAATTACAGTAGATATTTTCAAACCACGTAAAAGCCACCAATCAGCTTTTTTCTCGAACATGTAACTCTCAAAGAATGAAAAATTACAGAAAAGGGTTTTCCGTTTTGTACCGTTATTTTTCGACTTATAGTTTGCCGTCAATTACAGACCATCGAGACAATTAAAGGCGACGTTTCCGTAGATATCCTTCGTGCTCTTCTTATTGTCTCTGCCTTGAAGGTTACAGTCGCATCGCTCTTTTCTGCCATCCTCTTTGGTCTAGAGTCTATACCCGAGGCTGCTCTTAACGAGTTGGCAACATTATCGGTCGATGAACAGCGTCGCGGTGTGTCCACCGAGCCATTAACACCGATACCAACCTTCTAACCCCTCATCCCCACATCCATTCCACGTATTTGCACCTATAGACATATCATCTGGCTGCATCAAACACTGCACAGTTAGTCTATAAATACCGATGTTCATCGATCTAGAAATATATAAGGAAAGATATAAACAGCGCGTTGAGGATTTATCGTTCAATGAGCTCAACCACAGAGGCTGCCACCGTCGCAAGACCCTCTAGAGTACCTCGCGATGGGCAACGTGGCCACTCGAACGGTTGTCAACCTGATCAAAAACACACGAAAAGAATATATAATGCGAGCAGCAGCGCTTAACCGGAAACCACTTTTTTGCAATGAGACACGGACAATGCGACCAAGAGGATAAAGAAGCCCTTGAAGACACAAAAATACAATTCGGGAACCACTATTTTTTTCATCCTCTTTGCATATAATTTTAGTACTTAGAAACTTCTATCCAACTCTCTCAAAAGTATATATTCTGTTCAAAGGTATTCGTTCGAGTCGAAAGTATAATGTCCGTAGAAAATCGTTAAACGGGTTCGTTCTTGAGACATAATACAAATCCTCGTATTAAGACTATCGCTTGCAACCATAGATCGGAAGTTCTTGCACAAAACGCCTAATCCATTGTACCAATCGAATTGAAGTCCTATTTCTGTTATCGGCTGATTTTATAAAGGAAATTTCATGCAATGTTATTACTTCTATCGAACGGTGACATACTCGATTTTATTTTAATTCCAGCCCGTTCAATGAGAATTGAACCGAAAAACGCGCTTGATGTAAAGCTGAAAATTCTCAGTGTAAATTATATTTGTCCTAGGGATTATCGAATAAGGGTTTGATACCGATGTTAACATGCGGGAAAGCCATCCCTCAAAATATCGACCCATATGAATATCGTGTACATGTGCAGTTTCAAGTATACAGTGAACCCGACACTGGAATGCCCTATTGCAGAAAGCCTACATGTACCAGCACAACAATATGTATATAGTGATAGTCTTGATTGTGATACGGGCAGGACGTATCGTGGCTTGTACTACCACGATGTAAACAAGCTGGTAGCAGACGACCACGGGTCTAACGATACTTGATTTATAAGGTGTAATATTGAATGTTCAAATATACGCCAATACATGTTTATACATATACACGCATGGTGTGCAAGCAGACGCGGTCATGCATCAGAAGCACCGGACGTGCACATGTATTTCGCGGTCCCATTAAAACCCTACGCGGCTGTAATCAATTGGATATGGTTGCGCACAGTGCGGTTCTAATGGCACTGCAGCGGTTGCGAGGTGGTGCTTCAACTAGACGTATATAGTATATGGGGAGATAATGGCGAAGGCGCGGTCGATCAGTTGATTGCACCCGAGACCTCTGATGGATCCTCTTGACCTCGACCACGCACACTCCTAACCAAATCGCCTCTCCTTTCCACCAGCCATGATTACAAAGCTCTTGTCGGCTTAATACACGTTATTCAACGAGAGAAAGATAAATATCTTATCTACATGTAAACTTTTATATTTTACTTAACAGGCACAACATGCATATACGAAAAAAAAAATTAGTTTGGAGAACCATCTTCACCATATTCTGTACAGCGAATTAGCTGCAGCAATTAACTCGATCTGTGAACTGATGTATTCTCGAGTGGTTATGGATAAATAGTACGTAGGTCCAACGAGTTAGTTACTGTAACCAATCGCAGGGTTGTTGTTAATAACGGCCTTCGGATAGCACAACCAACCAGCGGTTCGCACGACAAACGGTTGGTTTCTATAGCCAATGACTAGTTTCTGTACCTAACGAGTAGTTGTCATAACCCACTGAGTAGTTGACGCTATATCTACTCTTTCAAGTGGTTGTCACAACTCATTAATTGGTTTTTCTAACTACTTTTTTTCTTTGTACACCTCAATGAAAAAACAAATAGTTATAGAACTGATTTATCAGGCCCATCAACCTAATCAAGAGCAGTGGACGCGCGGTCCGTATGCGGCTTTGGCGGTCCCGAGAGTTAAGCAGCATTGTTTGCGGCCATAACTTGGATGGGTGACCACTTAGCCGCGCACTGATTTGCTCGTAAATTATTAAGCGGGAGGTAGTTTTTCTGAGTTTCTAATGTATTCTAATACATTACAACGCAAACCACTGCAAAGTGTCTAATACATGATTTCATAAGGTTTCACCAAAACAGACTGGAAAATAGCTCAAGAACTACGGAAAGAAGAGATTCTCCAGTAACTTTGATATAATAGATCAGTGATGTGTATCACGGATTGACCAACCAGTTGTCAATAAATCTCAAAGAAATATAAACCATCACTTAACCACGCGTAGCGGAAGAGGCTATTTTCTAGCTTACGGCAAATATTGCCAGTAACAAATACGTATACTACCTACAAAGGTCAGCAATAGTGACTCCTACCGACTGATATTGGAAAAGAACGAGACGGATTGATAGAGTTGGCGGAAGAGTAATGATACCAGTATAAAACACAAGGGTTATAGGCGAATCTCGTCCACACTCACTTTCACATACACATATCCTTTTTGTATATTATTTTGTTTAGTCTTTATTACCGCTATAGACGCCCTCTCAGTTCGATTCGACAGGCCTGCGATTTCACAGACACTATAGCTTCTCTTCGATCGTGGTGTCGCGTACGAACGATTTCCGGAAGGCCGTCCATCAAGATTCTTGTGTGATGCAGCACCTAGCACAGGTATCAGAAGCAGCAGGAACTTGGTTCAGTAGTAAGACACAAGGGACAATGGTACGTTAGACTCGGCAGCCGTAAATCAAGGTTATATATCCCCCCACTTCATGCCCTCACCCTATCACTCCTCCTGGTAGTAAATGCTGCTTCGTAAGACAGCACGCCGAAGGGACTCTCGACCTCGTGATTCCCTTCATGCTTTTGCGACCCTCTCGCTTATCGCTGCACTATGCACCCTTCTATTGTACTCCAGATCGGACGTGTTACGTATTCGTGCATTGCATTCTTGCACAGATATGCAGTGGATACTGTATTGTCTTGGGCAGTAGCATATTATAAATATAAGACCCATGGTAAATCACCAGGTTAAGCCTCAATCCACCTCGATATGCCCAATATTTTTTTCATCCGTTTGTTATCATTAACAAAAAATAAACTGTAATTTTTACTAGATGTTTACTTCAAATCATTGTTCAGTAATTTTAAAAAAATGAATGAGCAATACTAGGAGTTCTAAATTCAATAAAAATACCATTTCGACGAATATAAACTGGCCAATTTTATCATCTTGTGTGGAACTTTTATTTATCCGTCTTAGCACGGACCTTAGAATTCTGGGTTTCTAGAGATTTCACGAATTTTTTTAAGAAGATGACAGATCATATTTTGTTCATCTTGTCGAGTTTTGCTGTAATCTTAGACAACATGATTAATGTGATGCTTAACCATTTTTTTTCACTATTTTCATATGAAGCAATTTTACGAGACGAAAAAAATTGACCATTTCATTTTTACCGATACAATATTTTTACTTAGATTTGACATTTGTTATATCGTCACTTTTTCGATTATAAAAACTGAATAAAAAATATACTGGGCAAATCAAGCAGGTTCGAGTTGCAGCTTTGGTGAAACGGTGGATTACTATGGAATGGCCCATATGTATATATGTTTATACATATAAATAGTTTGCGAGATCGTGGCGTCGACGTGTGTGCGTCTTGTAGGTCGTCGTGCTAAACCCTACAGTCGACTACCCTGTCTACTGCCACAATATTGCGAGTCTCTGGACTGGCGCCAACTTCCGCAGGCCAACGAGGTCCGTACAGTACCTATACGCAGATACAAACCCTTGCGGTCGTTCGTAGGCACCCTTTTAATCTGTAACCCCTCTATCCTCATACGCGCAACACGGGCGAGCCCGCGTGCAAGACCACGAGCCCTCTGACATCCTGTGACCGTCGTCTTATGACCCTGCAACTGCCTACACTTCCCTGCTGTGTCTGTGCTATTTTCATTTAAGAGAATACTGCCTACAGCATTGCGACGTACATTTTTCGTGTCGAGACTTTTTCTACCTTGCTTTTATTCTGTCCCTTTGTCATTTGTCACTTGCGGAATTGTACACCGTCACGACAGTCATCGCCTCGTACATTTCTATTGTGTTCGGCATTGTCATTGCAATTAAAAGAAAAATGTATATCCGACTGTCACGATACGTGTGAAGCCCCCACTTTACGAGAATCGTGATGTCTAAATATATACCGGTCAAGCTACACTGAGCGCTTATATGTATGAATATCATGACAAAACGCAACAAATCTCGCCGAAGTTGTAACCCAAATTTTTTAAAATTGTTTACATTATCAGGAACAAAACGATTATTTCACTCATGTAATTCATGATTTACACTAAAAAAAAAAATCAAAAACATGTGTTTTAAGAAATTTATGCTGAAATAACCGCAGGACCTTTGAATCGATGCAATCAATTTTTTGCGTCGATTACTTCATGATGTTCTGCCTTGACTGAAAATTTACTTCAGTGAGCCCCGAAACTGCTTCACGAACCGTAGTGTATGCCATTCTGAATGAATATAAAATTAGAACTAGACGTAGTAAGCACTCAATTGAATATACAAAAATCCAATATGCACATCAGGGTCACTTATAATTAAATTCGGCCAAGCTAAATTGTGTTGTTTCCATTTTTTTAAATTTTAGTGCGTTTTCAGTACAAGATTAAATAAACGTAACGCTATGTCAGTCCAATCACCACGAATATTGGAAACTACTGAGTAATCGGGCATATTCAATACTCATTGAAGCCTATAAATGCTTTACGTAAATCCTATTCAGCTATTCAATTAACCCTTGAATTCACATCTAGTATCTATATACGGTAGTCGAAGGAATATGTGTGACACGGCTTCTTCAGTGTTGTGCCGTTTGCCACAGTCCACGAAGAGAACCCAACAAACTGGATTCCGAGAATAGTTCCCCGAGCGAAGGCTGAGTTGATTCACTTGCCTGAGTTCGTCACCGGCACATCCTCTATCCCCCGTTTTGCTGCACGTCTCTATGAGCTGCAACTCACCGTATACAGCATATATACCGCAGATATTTCCGTCTCTCTTCCGTCTTCGTGTCGCTCTAACCGATACCTATCTAGACATCTTCCTTTGCTCTTGCTGTTTTGCCTGAGACGAGACCCTCAACCGGTAGACCCTCCAGAGCTCCTCGTCACCCTCTCTCACTTCCTTCGACCGCAAGTTGTCACGTTACAAAAGCTCCGCGAGGCGAAACTCCTCGCAAACACTCCGTCGCCAGGCCGGAACGACAGAGTTGACGTGCTCACAACCTACCGAGTTTTCTTGGGAAAGAGGCGAAGAGAGGAAGAGAATAAGGACGCGTCTGAAGACGGGTGAAAAGGAGGTAGTGAACGAGGTATCGTTGCTATGGCTGCCGGTCTTGGAGTCTCGAGAAAGCAACGATTGTCGTGAGAGAGCTCGTTGGACGTACGTCAGATGCTATACGACGAGGAAGTGGATGGGACGATGACTTCGGGGCCATGATAGGAGAAAACACCAAGAAGGATGAAGTCCTGGTAAGGAGTAAACGCGTTAAGTAGTTGAATGAAATGAATCAGTTATACCGGGCGACGGAGAAGGAAAGAAGAACGATAGGGTGGATGATGCTTTCTCGCGCGGAGCATTGTTTTAACTCGAGACGCGAAGGGCTTTCATAAGGATTCTCTTGTCGCTTCAATGCTTTCACACCCAGGACTTGCGGCCTGACTACTATGGTTCGTATAAAAGGGATCACCGACCCAGATCTCGTGATGAAGGAACCCTACTTAAACAAGCCCTGCCGCGAAAATCGCTTTCTACACCTGGCAATATGAGCACTCATTTACGTCTCGAAACTTTTCATATTTTGGAATAGGTGGGGGTCAAAATAGCGAGTGACTAAAATAGCGAATTTAAGAAGAAAGAATGTATAAATGTAGAATGTTCGTAATTATGAAATTCGCTTTCTCAGCCATTCGTCATTTTTTTTAATTCGCTATTTTTAATGAATTTTAATAAGATGGGGGTCATAATAGCGAATGGCTGAAATAGCGAATTTCGTAATGATGACCGTTCTAGATTCAAACATTCCTAATTTCGAAATTCGCTATTTTGACCATTCACGATTTTGGTCATTCTCTATTTTGACCCCCACCCAACACAACGAAGCTTCTTTTACGAGGAAGCTAAACATCATAATAAGAAATAAGTACAACAGAGTTTTCAGGAATGGAAACGTTGCTTCCCCGTTAATTTGTAAATTAAATTGTCAGCGTTTTTCAAATTTTTTTCAAGTGAGCAGAAGAAAATGAAACGTAACAATTTTTAGTTTTCCAGCATATAAAAGTACGTTGAAAGAGAAGTATTGCATAGAAAAAGTAAAGAATTGACTCAGGTAAATATACAACCAGGATTTGCGGCTGAAGCAGTATGGTTCATATAGAAGGATTTCCGACCCGGATCTCATGATGAAGGAACCGTATTCAACCGAGCCCTGCTGCGAAAATTGTTTTCTACTCCTGGCGACATTGTTATTCACTTACGTCTCAAAACTTTTGATACTTTGGGTCTGAAAAGATTATTATCCTGTGGTAGTCTTTTTCGCCACAGCTTTTCAAATGCGCTAATGGAAACGGATATAAAGCTCGACGGCTTTTACATTCACATCACATACAAAATATATATAAAAAATAGCTATAAAAAAGGAAGTACGGCAAAAAAAAAGTCGTCGCAGATTATAATGTAAATATATTTTCCGACTGTCCTGAATTCCAAAATCATTTTTCTGTTCTATCTACCTGTTTGTTTATGTCAGAAATAGAATGATGGAATTTAATTCAAACATGCCTTTTTTGATATCTCATTGTCTGATATGTGAAATATCACTAATAGTGAAAATATAATTTCGATTCTGCGAATTGATTAAAAAATTAATATACCTTTGTCGGAATCTTTCAGACAGACTGAAAAACAAAAAATTATTTACACCCATTGTAAGTTTAAAAAAAGGTTAAAATTTTCATAATAAAATTGAAGTTAAGACGTTTTCCCTTATCGATATTCATCAGATTCCCAAGCCAAGAACCTCTTAGATTTATACACCTTCTTCTTTTTTAATGCTTTGTCTTTCTCCATCCTTTTCCCACAGCATCTGCACTTTTAACGACAGATTAACTGGACGCCATGGAATCACGGTTCTCAAAAGTTTAGCGGCAGACTGTTCAACTCGTGCAGAGGCATGCAATGCTCCGGATGAAGTTGTACTCCGAGCTACTTCCAACGGGGCGTAAACTTCGAGCTGCTTGCGCGCCTTCCGGAAGCCCTTTATTCCGCGAAAAGAGGATATCGCATCGGAGCCTATAAAACGAGCATAAAAACTCGAAGTAAAATCCGAAGCGTTGAGTGCGTGAGATGATCCGTCGATGGATTCTTTCAGAGACCAATAAATGCGCTATAGTATACTCTGAACCATTCACTAATACTAGGTCACAAATAGACTTGCAAAGACTTAATTCAAAGATATTAACATTAAATTTGATGTTAAAGTACAATGAGGAAAAGAACAACTTCGACATGTTTCACTATCAGTCAGTTCGTCTCGAACTTTTTCTCTACCATATTCGCTTCTCTCGTAGAGTAGTCTAAAATAGAAGGCTAAGAATATCAGCAAAAGGAATCCTTTGTTCGATGAAAAAATTTAATTCACATAATTGTCATTCCATGTTGTCTATCCAAGCGACAAAGTTTATCTGAAGATTTCGACGAATGTTTGAGTAAACTTTGAGAGTAGCCGAACTTTCGTGGTTCGCACTCTTCTAATCTGAAGATGCACGTTCTGGTGGTACAGTTGCTGCGAATGTTTCCTTCGAGTTTCAGAGTCTGCAAAAAAGTCAGTAAGGAATTGGAATAGGAAATAGCAGAAAGACAGGCAAAGGGCGATAGAAGAAGAGAAAGCCACGAGAATAAGATAGAGAAAGGGGGAGAGAGCGACAGAGAGAGAGAGAGGTGGGAACCTTTCATACGACCGGTCTGCCCTCGCTATTGTAGTATGGTAATGTAAGCCGGCTTTAGCTTCGTCGTCGTCGTCGTCGTCGTTGCGGAGGCGAATGTTGTATGGAGAGAACGTCTCGTTGCGGATGCAGCGAGCGAGGGCGGGAAGAAAGGGTTGGACAGGCGAAAGTGGGCGGTGGGCGATGTTGCTCCATGCCTGAGCCGAGAAGGGTGGAAATCGGATGGCCGAATCACGTAGAGAATGCACTTTTACGATGTCGTCAAAGAGAGGAAGGCTTCGCAAGCCCAGCAGGACCACAGTTACGGCGACAAGCCTCGCAGTTGCGAGCGTATCGGAGCTTAGCGAGAGATCAGTGTCGTACAGTTCTGTGGAGCGCGCTTCGCTTGGCGCATCCCCAGCCCGACAGTATATTCTCGGGACACGACGAGCCACAGCTGGCTGGACTTCTCGTCCTCCTTTCCTACTTCCTTGTGGTTCTGGCTTACACTCAGAGCTTACAACGTCTGATGTGCCAGGAGAAGGTCCGGAGAACCGCCCTGGGAAAGATTGTCTTAGTTGGAACTACTTCGAGCCTTTATATGACGTTCAGCAAACACTGTATTGTTTATGGAGAATACTGATCGATTTATATATCGATGTTGGTTTAATTTATATGCTTGGAGATCGTCGAATAAATGAGATGTAGGCAGGGCTTATGGAGAGACTTGCAGTATTCCGAGACTTAATTCTAAAAATAATGACTTGAACCTAAATGGGAAGCCAAGCTCGATGCCGAAATCGTCAACATTGGCATATATAAACAGCCGATCGTCGGGCCCAGTCTCGGATGATAAGTGCAGCTCGATATTGGCAGCCAATAGTTGTCCTATATTGAAGTACTAAAAAAGGGCGAGTGTCACGTACGAGAAGTCATCGAGCGTCGCGTACGATTAATTAGCATCTCACACCAGAAACGGATAATGAAAAGAATATAATAAATAATTCAGGCTTCCTCGTTTGTGCTGTATGAGAATACGTCAGAAAACGTTTTTTGACTACTTCCATTTGTATTCCATAATACGCAGAAAATCGGACACTATGCTCCAAGAGAGGAAAATCGTACACTATGCTACGTGCGCAATTTTTAACGGGTGTGGAAGTAGTCGAAGAAGTAGAAGTAGAAATAGTGTTTTCCTATCAAACTTACAGCATACTTTGCTGAAGAGCATGTCCAAGGCGCAAACTTGTAATATCATTCTTAATGATGACCACGCATCATCTCGCTTAGTAGCAAAGTTATCAGATCTTCGTCCAAGTAAGTAACGTGATACGAGATAATGTTTCTTGTTTAGACAGGGGACTGTAAGATACAATTACGTACACCGGAAGGAAGTACGGCTAAGAGAAGGTTCACGAGGAAACTTGCTTAACATTGGCCCAATTACGTTAAGCTTCCTCAATGACCGAGAGATAGGGTCTGGCAGGACGCTGGAGTGATTAGGGACTTTTATCGAAATTACCTGAAGTTCCGAATACAGTCTCCTGGGCTTTGAGAGCATGCGAAGGGAATCCTAGATGGATTAAGGCCAGTGAAAGGCATCTCAAGAGACAAAGAGAAGGAGACGCGTACAGTTCCTCAATTCGAACCAAGCACTAACCGTTGGAGGGAAGGGCGCCGTTCGGATCCACGCTCTCGATTATTTAAGAGCAAGCGCCGGATATAACTGTGGACTATTAGTGGAATGGAGAGTCGGAAAACGTCTGGCGATTCCATTATCAATTTCCCCCTGTCGAGTGTGATAATAAATATCGAAGTTTCTTGCGGGTAGATAAATATTACACATTAATGAACAGACATATATGTGGAAAGCATTTAATTGGATTGTCAAAGCATTTGAT
This sequence comes from Tromatobia lineatoria, assembly GCA_949699805.1. Taxonomy (NCBI): domain Eukaryota; kingdom Metazoa; phylum Arthropoda; class Insecta; order Hymenoptera; family Ichneumonidae; genus Tromatobia; species Tromatobia lineatoria. The sequence continues at coordinate 23,590,538 of OX453036.1, forward strand.
TAGGCGTACCATCAACTTTCGGATCCTGTTTAATAATTCTAATAACTCTTCGCTATCATGTGCGCATGTCGTTTAAAGGAAATGATACGATCTGGGTAAAGGATACACTTAAGATCCTTCTAGAGAGGCACAGCGACGCAGTGAATAAGTTCCGGATTTTCCGCTCCATCCGCTGAGACACTTGCTGTTTTTGACACGCAGAAAGAAAAAAAAATTCGCTGAGCTTTCATCACAAGCGCATAGTGTTGGAAAATGGTGCGAGATGTAGAATCATGAGAAGGTTTAATCTCCTCCTGCATGACTTTAGTAGAGTTTTTTTTTAATTTTGGGTGTCACATGTTGCGTATCATATGAATCATCATAAAGAAAAAGTTTTTATTCATTCCTCCGAGAGACTTTTTTAATTAAATGCTCGGCAGCTTTGGTCTACAGAACGCACAGACATCGTGAGGAAAGAATGGAGTTATAACGCAGCGGAAAGTTATGTTAGTAGGAACAAACTACGTAAAGTTAAGGTCGCGTTAAACACGATCTGTACTTTTTTTTTTCTTCTCGCGGTTCATACGTTTTCCGCTCGTTTTTGCACGGCATGCCAGATATCCTTGTGAGGGCTGGGATTACAACGTTCACCGGAGTATCTTTCACCACCTCACCGAGAGGCCAAGCCTCCAGTTTTCTCTGTGAGCATAAAAGTCTTCCACGTTACTACCTCGTGCCTTCACGGATATAGGCTCCGAAGGTTTCATTAGATGCACCCAGTATGCCGAGTTAACGAGATAGAGCTCTTGGAAAAATTCTCACGTATTGCCAGTTTCTCTGTCAGTCTTCAGGTCGGCAAGCTGCTATCTAATCCACAAAAGTCCGTTGAATGCGTGAGCTGGAACATCGATTACCACAGAAACCAAGCACGTAGAATCCCGCTTTCGCAGTCGCTCGCCAAACTGCGCCCTTAATGGGATTTCGGACTCCTGCTGCTGATCCTTCGGACACACGACCGTGATATAGGTGTATCGATCGTCGCATCAGACGCGGGTTTAATACTACGTTAAGTTCAGAAATCTGGCGACGGTGTCTGACTAACTGGATTGTGATTAACAATTTGTTTAAACATACAGGAAATGTGGCAATAGGATTTGAAGTTTATTTCGGATCGGCAAATTAATTTTGTAAATCGTTATGAAATTTCTATCGGTTAAACAGTAAAATAGATATAATTTTTTATTAACAAATGAATATTCGAATATTTTTTTTAGACTGCAAATGGATTCCTCACCAACTGAATAAAATTTTATCGAACGAATTTCACCGTTCTCTTCCTTTCAAACAGACCAAGAAATTAATGTATGATAAGGTCTATTTATCTCCATTAGACCAGTTTTACGACCAAGAAAAGCGTGGAATGCTCAAGAAATAAGTCATAAGGTGAGAAAAATCTCGCCGATGTTTTTGGAATTGCAGAAATAAGCTGGATAAGTTATTCCATAAATGGTCCGCTTTGCCCAGGATTATTTTGAATTACTTAAGCAGCCCTCACATCCAAATTATTCTGAGTCATTCATTCCGGATTATAACTTTTTCAATTATTATTCCGTTTTTACTATGTATTGGCAGTTTTTCATTGGACACATTGTAATTTTCAGTGGATCCTTATATCAATACCCTTGCTAGAAACATTGTAAAAATTGGTATCCTAATTGTATTACGGAAGTTTTACAATCGATTATAATATTCATCAGATAAAAAATGGTGAGGTTCGCTAAGAAAAAACCGAGTGAATCAGCTAATTAACTATGCTAATTCCTTTATGTTGACCTAGGCTTAGTGTTATGAAAGCAAAAGAGAAGTTGTTGCAGGATCTGCCTTGTTTGCTATAGTGAGAGCAGTCGACTACGAGGTAGTACCTTTTGTCGAATAAAGTTAGGCTAAGTTTGTACTTCAGTGGCGGCTATGGCTCCAGACACAGAATAACACCAGCTCTGGTTGAGCTTACACGGAGAAAACAGTTTCGCTGGCCCAACAAATCTTTTGCTGAAATAGTGATAGCACTGTATTATGTGCTAGCCTAGCAACACATTTTGTTGGACTACGGAAACAATTTGTTTGAACTGGCGAATAAATTTGTTAGGCTAGCAAATAGCGCAACGTTGTTACTGTTTGCACAAGATTTGCGAGCGAATCAAAATGTTTTTTTTTTTTTGTGTAATTACATCGAACAATTATGCTCTTAAGTTCTAAATGCATACGGTTGAAGAAATTCGAGAAGTGTTAATGGCCACTGCTGATCGAGCACATCGTCTTCAGGGAGAATTTCTTTTGTTTCGTCGAATTTGACGTTTCCCTCGAATTTCCTGGTAAAAAACTGCACAATGGATCAATACGAAATTTGGCTTGTGAATTTATTGACTTCTTATTTATTCACAAAAAAATTATAATTACCCCCGTCCTCTTCGACGATTCACATGTAGCCATCCTTTTATGAAACGAAATAAAAAGGAACTGGATGATGATGTAGTGATGTATATAACGAAACAATATTGAAACGTATAGTTTTTTTTATCAAACTATCGTTTTTCTCGTCGAATGACGTCGTCTGAGCATGCTGTCTAAATTTGAAGGCAATCTGTTGACTAGTTCTTTATATATAGTACATACCAGTTGCAAACAAGCTGTTTTGGGAAAAATGCGATGAACGTTACGAGTACGATTTCTTTGACGAGTATAACCGCGAATCATCAACGTCATTTATGAAAATATTAATTAAGCATTCCGGACAAATATATTTCACCGTATGATAAGTATAAAACACCGGTCAGCAAAAATCGATTTTCTTTACCAGCAAGAAAAGAACGCACCCTTAAGTACAAGCCAACTTGATTGTTAAGCGCACTTTAAAAAACTATACCTACATTCTGCACAATAACCATGCACACGGATTAACTCTATCCTCGAGTCTAGAATGTGCTACGATCGATTCAATGTTTGGAGAATTCATCAAATGCAAATCCGTCACGTAACAAACTTTGCACTCTGCGAGGTGAATCTCAATGAAGGAGTGTAGCTGAATTTCTGATCTTCGTGAAGTCTAGGCTTACGGAAAAAGTTCGTTGACGAAGAATCACAACCGATCGATTCCAGATGATGATCGATCCGAATGTACCTCGATTTCTGCATAGAGGCTTGAAAAGGTAACGACAGGTCGTGATTTCGGACAGAACATTCAGTCAGGCGAGGTTTTTTTTTCTCGTACAATGTCATATTGGGTATATGCAGATACATACGTTTACCTGTAGAGCAAATGTTTACGTTCTCAATAAAACGCAATTAACCCCGACATCGGGAAACGAACTTACACCCAAATAAAAATCCAGCTTAAATGACTTAATACATTTTTTTTCTCCTTTATTTGAAATAACGAGCATTCGGGTTTTATGAATCATATATCATTGAAATACGTAGTACATTTATTTCGACTGTATTTATTCATTCGGATCATCCTCGTAGAATAACGGTCACGAACGAACCTTTATATTTGTTCCCATTATAATTCTCAACTCCCCAAAAAAAAAAAGATCTTTCGAAATTGTCAAAAATCGTATATTTCAATTTTTTAATTTTATCAGAATTAAATGTTCATTCTATCAAATATATATTTATTTGCTTTAATTTGTATTAATTTCCATATTTGTTATACTGAATATTGAAAAAAGTATTTAAATCAAATACATATTTATCACTTTGCATTTACTCAATTAAAATAACACAATTTACTTCAAATGAATGAAGTCCTATCCAAACGGCATTCAAATAACATTCTTAAAAGTCGATTTACGTAGACTGAAAGTTAGTTGCGTCTGCTAGAACTTGTCTCTCTGGGTTACACACTCAGAGAATTGTAGTTCTACAATCAACTATAAAGTGGCATCTATTGATTTTAAACCCTGCAACTTTTTTCATAGTTATGGTAAATGTGAAAACCGTTATGGTAACGATTATGTAGTTATAGTAACTATTTGATGGTTGCGATAACTATATAAAATTATTTCTATGAATTAAAACTGAATGACTGTCACGTTATATTTACCGATACTATAATTTTCTGTTAGTGCCGACTACATTTTCACATTGTTATCTTTGTCTTAAGGTTCCATGTTTTATATTTTCGTCTCGGTGCTTACATTCTTTGAAAAATAACGCTTTATTATATTCGCATGTAAATTCATCAGATAGCGAAGATGACGAATTTAATTTTTGATTGACGAAATAATTTAATCAGTACTCTAGTACCAGAAAATATTGAATAGTTTTTTCAGAAAGTTCCAGAGTAGTCAACAACACTTTTCAATTAACGAAAAATGGCACCACAACTCATTTTTTGTTGTTGAACAATATCAATTAATTCGAGAATACTCAGTGATACTCAAATTAATTAAATATTCCAGTAAAATCGGTTGTCAATGTTCAAGCCTATGACAAGCAATGCACAAAGTGCAAATGTTTGTTTGCTTATAAATTTCCCACATGCAGATTAAGAAATAGGGGTGTGTTTTCACGATGCTTTGCCGCGTTTCATTGTTGCAAGCCATGACATAATCATATATTGACAGACATTGTAATGGTCATTAAAAAAAGCACACAATTCGCAAGGACATAGTCTGTGAATACATACAGCGTTGATGCAACTCCAGGATCCATCAAACCTGGCTCACTCCACTTTGATCGGGCCCCTTTAATTAGCAAAACACCACAAATACACACGACATCTTACTGAAGTCATAAACGCGGTCGACCGACACACCAAACCAACGATATTCCAATAGTTCAAGGGAGAACGTTCTATTAATTAGTAAACGAGAATTTATGTAAATACCGAAACCCTAGCAATTAAGAGAACCGTCGGACGCCCCAATATCGCGTGGTCCGAACGCCATGTCGAAACTCGAACAGCTGTTCGTCCCGGTAGGGGTTGTTCGGTCCAACCAACTGGCGACATCTCTATAAGGGTTCCTCAACGATTGCATCGGGTAGTTCAGCGCCAATTCAGCATTTGCGGATAGTGAAGATATTCTGCTGGATCTTATGCAGAGACCTGTTTCGTAAATTGTCCCTGTGAGCTATCAATCAACCGGTGTATGTACATTTCATATAAATTTGAGTGAGATTGACGGGTTTTCATAACGCCCCAGGACTGATATACTGTTTGTGTCACAAGGAGGGACGTAATTGAAATTATTTACTTAATACTATTTCGAGAAATGTGCTTCACGTACGAAGCAGATTTAAATTCATGGACTTAATGTGACTTTTTATTCATTTTCCGCCTACATGACTTTTGGATAAACTTCTTTTATTGATTCATTGGTTCGTTGGTCTGAAAAAATTTTGCGATTACTTATATCGAATTATAAATAGTATTTTTTTTGTTCCTTTTTCAGTGAAATGGGTACGTAAAAGTTTATCTTTATGACCTTCACTCTGTACAATAAGATACTCGTATTATAAGATACTATATGGCATGCGTTTTTATTGTTCGGGTTTTGTTGAAGAGACTTCATCGCGATCCGATATTTACTTTTGGCATTGTCTTGATTTGCATCATGAGTGTTGTTGTTGTTTTAGCCTACATTTTATGTGGCTGAAAGGACAACTACTGTGATCAGGCTATAAGGCATATTAATATATTGTGGTACCCGAGCAAAAATTAGTTCAGATTGCCTAAAGCACTATCAGGCCTGAATCAATCATTTCTGATCAGTCTAGCCGAATAAGACCCTGACAACAGGACTACACGTGGGTTTTATTTGACGTACCGCTAGTTGATCAGACCAAGTCTAACAAGACTACCCAGTAAACACGGCAATGTAACAGCAATATAACCCAATGTAACAAGTAAGACCCGTTAGATAACCGTTACAAGATTTTGACAAACGTAGCGCTATAACATCAATTTAAGAAAAATGCATTATTCCATATAATCTGAACTACTGTACCGATTGAGCCAAATTCAATACCAAGCACATGCTTTTATGAAGAACTATTTATCATCGTTGACTAAATTTTACGGAAGTTAGAGTCACTACGCCCACTTTCAAAAAAACTGAAACAACTACGGAATCTAAGTTTTTTTCATTCATTCAGTTGACAATTTAGTAAATTTAGTAACAATTAACAAGGGCCTGCTTCTCTATTTGTAAACCAAATTTAAGCTCGATAGCTAGAGTCGTTCTCGAGTTATTAGCATTTGAATTTTCGAAGTTGTATACATACAAACACACATACACACATAGACATACATACATTTATTTTACATCAATTTTACATATGTTTTAGTCCGTTTTGAGTGTCTTTGCATTGAAATCTCGAAATTTTTTTTTTCATGTGAACAAAGCTTCCCTTTTTAAAAAGCAAAAATATTCATAATCGTTTCAAATCAATAATTTCTTAGAATGATAAGGCTTAGCCCTTAAATTGTTAGCAAAGTGACTCAGCGCTAAAGAAGCTTCATTCTAAGATTCCAGACCTTGATTATAGTTGCAGTGTGAAAGCAAAGACTCATTTTTATCATTCATGCTTCAGTCAAGATTTGAGGGTATTTAGAAGGTTTCCATAAAATTGGGCACCGCATCAAATAAATACACTTTCGTAAATAATTACATTTATTTAATCATCGATTTTACAGTGTGATAATGTGATGCGCTGAATACAGAATCACTGTTTCATATCGGTTACTAATTAAACGATTAGTTGGGTGAGTGATATGAAAGAACATATAGTAGCAATTGTCATTGGTTGGTCATGATATTCTTTGTTCGAGCTCGACGTTCTTATATTTAACGCATGAGAGTTTTTTTTTATCCGCTTTCACATAGAATCGCGTTATAGGCAATTTTGCGTTTATAAATTGCGTTATAAATTCATATAATGCTTGATATAACAGTATATATTATTTGAAACGTTAGTTACTCGTCTGAATAAGGCCACAATGTTTTGTTTTATATTTTATTTTTTATATTCACTCTGGCGCCTCTTGTGCGGAGTACGTGTTTATAAGTAGCTTAAAAATCGGCTTAGAGCTCAATGTGCACCGTGTGTCAAAGTTTATTTTATTTTTTTCATTTTCCGTTTCTTTCAACGCCCACTACCGGGTTTTTTTGCCGAACGCTTTTACCTAAACAGCACAAAATGGATAAAAACGTTCGAACAATTGCCCAGAAGTAATATAGTAAATATAATACGCGGTCGTAAGTCGTACACAGGGACGACGCACTGTACACTTCGTCGGAGCCGCATGCATAGAGTGATAGAGCACATGTCGACATTTGACCTGATATTGATTTTTTTTTCTTTAAATGCGCGTGTCTCCTGTGTGTCTTGTTTGTATCTGTACGTTTTTCACGTAAATTCGATAAAAATATAATAACTATGTATATATATCAAATTTAGTTCGATAATAAGAATAGGATTCTCAATGTCGACGACATTTCGTTCCGCGTATTGGCGGTCAAAAATACAGCCTCCATCTCACTTTTTTTTCTATCCAACGTAGAAAGCAAAACAAGAATAAATGAAGATAATAACATTAATAACATCACGAAGTGTGTACGTTGCTCCGCTCGCTCTAATTAACTCAACATTTTCAATCATACCTAATATTATATATATGTATGTATATATATTATAAAGCGATTTGATTCGTCGACATGTATCGTTTTTTTATTTTCTTTTTTTTCCCTCAAGCATTTGCTCATTATTTTGCTGTCTGATTTTGACTGGGTAATAGTTTTTTTTGTTTTTACCTTTTTTTTTTGTTGTATTTTATACACGTTATTAATAAACTGAACATGATCGTGTCGACCAATCGTGCTTGAGGCCGAAGATTCTCACGGCCTTGAGTACGATCGCTGTTACACGGAAGGATACATTGCTAGTATGGTATACAGGAAGTCGAAATAACAAATGACTACTTTCGCTACGACTCGTACGATTTCGTCGGCCCGGAAGTCGGTTATTCCTTTGCCGTGGCTGCTCTCGAGGTCAATGCTCGACAGGTCGAAAAAAAAAAACATGACCGAGACTATTGAGTCGTAGCGATATTAATATGGCTCGTTGATTCCGATGAATATGAATCGTTCGACCTTATCCTTCTTCCCTGTTCTCCTCTTTTTCTCTCCTCTCTCCATCCACTCCTCTCCCTCTTTCTCTCTCCCGATTCTTCTCGTCACCCTCATTCGCACGCCTTTATCTCGTGTCTACACTCATTCCGAAAGCTTTTGCTTGGCGCACTCCGGACAGATGATGTCGTCACCGTCGGTGATGAATCCACGACCGACGAGCGAGGTTTGACATCCGGCGCAGATGAAACAGTTGTTGTGCCAGTGCCTGTCCTCAAACGAAATGAAACGCGTGCCACCGATACCTGAATAAAACAAAAATATCGATGTTATTCACAAATATTTCATTCAAAAACTACCACAAAAGTGCGACTGTTATGTAGAGACATTTTTAGCGACTTTAAGACTCCAAGGTATTTGCTCCATACACTGTAAGAAAAGACTGACAGTTTCTATTCATAAACTCGTTAATCAATTGTAATGTACACTTGTGATTGTAAAATGAACGTACTTTTACAATAAAATCGGAACAAATTATATAAATTGAAGTCCTTTCACAGTTAACTAAAATAAAATTATTCAGATTACTATACCAAAGATAAATTTGAGAACTGCTAGTTCCTGTACATTAAATTTCGAGTAGATTTGTACCTCAGAGTTCAAAACATTGTGTACTTGAAATGAAATAGTATTACAATTTTTTTTTTCGATGTAAACATTTTGTTTTGAAATTAATTAAAGATAAAGGACAAAGTTTTTTTCATTGTCAATTACTGAAAAAGGGTACTAACCGGTGATCGGCTTCGTGCAGGCAGTGCATCTCTTGGCAAAAAGTTCGCCGAAGCACTCAGCGCAGTACGGCTTGTCGTCACGGGACGTGAACCGCTGTCCTGCCAACGAGTTGTTGCAGTTGCTGCAAGTGAAGCAATCCCTATGCCAGGGCTCGTTCTTGTAGGTCACGCCGCCGCTGGTAATAATCTGCGATAGATTAGACCAGAATTTTTTAGCTCATCAATTTCTCAATGTAGACTCGTTAAGTGAGGACCAAACTTTGATCGATTTGCTCACCTTGTTACACTTAACGCAACGAGTGGCGAACTTGTCCTCGTAACATCCGGCGCAGTAGATCTCCTGCTCGCGCGGGATGAAGCTCTTCGTGCCGATGGGATTCTTGCATACAACGCAGCAGAAGCATTTCTCGTGCCACTGCCTGGTCTTGTACTCCATCTTCTTGGTACCTGCAAACATAAATAATTCACGGAATTTAGTTGAATGAACAAAACAACGTTCAGAACAATATCAACTTATAATTCTGTATATCTTTGGTGCAGCTCAGAATATTGTTTGACACTTTCGCTTCCTTAAGGAATTTTGTTTTGGTAATAAAAAAAAATTTCTAGTTTTCTAGTTAAAAAAATAAATATATTACAGGCTGAATGTACTTTCCTACAAGCAGAGCTTGGTACTTTGCGACGAAGAAAAGAGAGGAAGCAATATGTCAATAAAGTTAGCAACTTCTTTATCTGTATTCAATCCTTTACGTCTTGGCAAAAATTGTCAAGTTCGCATTTTCAACTTTCTTCAAGATAGTAATGCTTTATACGAAAAAAATAATACATACACAATTATATTTTTATTTGCCTCTACAGAACTATTGCTGATGTTGAATCAAAATTTACATCAGTGAAAGTCATTTTAGGAGAGACATACGAAAAGATATCCGATATAAACGCTCTGACTATAAGGCCAAACATAGAAGAGTTAACATCAAAATCCTTGGTAACAAAGTGTAGAAAAGGGCTAATGACTACAATTTTCAGAATGATAAGCTATCAGTTTGTGCAACGTGAATAAATACTATTATTAGAAATTATAAATATCCGATTGCGGTTTAAGTACAACCTTTATATTCCAATACTTTTTCAGTCGTCTCAAGGGGCCTGCCGATTTCGTGCCTGCCCTTCGTAAAGCCTATGTTTAACATCGAAATCACTCGAAGCAAGGTGTACGAAAGGGGTAAATAACTCTTCGTCGGACTGGCGCCAGTAACGCAAATTGCGTGTGGCGCCCCGTGAGCTACCGGCAATTTCTTGCACGCGAGTAATCGTAGCCGGCTTTGGTTCGCAAGCTGCTCTGTTTTTGCTCGATACATACATACACTCAGTACCAATCTTTAAATCATTACAATAGAATCAGCAAAATTGTCAACAATCGTACGAGATTCAATTTGCATACGGCATTGAATTCGATTAATCGTGTTATTGATAAGGTAATATGGTTATTTCACACATCCCACGTATAACCATGAAAATTAATTCATTCGCGTTATCGAATGTCCTGAGAAAGAGTTGATCTCTTACGTAACACTTAAGATGGAAAAATCCGCAAATGTATTCTTTGTCGATGCCCAAACGGGGCTTCACGGCATGATAAATCAGCAACGCAGTTTCTCGTTTCTGTTACGTTTATTTTTTTTTTCTGTTCGTGTTCTTCTTATCTCTGGCGCAAGTGCACACCGTACTCAAGAACGTAGGTACCGAGCAAGAGAGAGATAGAAACGTGTATTCGATTGACCCGAATTCGCGCCCTCGGTGCTCTCCGAGAAGACGCAAGACAAGTCGTTCGACCGGAATCTTTCTCTCGTTACCGTGTTGACTCTCGATTGGCTGTTGGTTTTGCAGAACTCGAGCTCTGCGCCCTCGAATCTACATTAAAAATTCCGACCTCTCACCTACATCACGAATAATCGTATTTTTTTGCCCATAACCCTGCAGAACAGACATAAACCTTTATAACTTAGCTATCCACTTATCGTTCGATTGCGTCAATAATTGTCTGGTCGTAAAAATTATCTGCAGTCAAAAGTAAGAGGTTCAATATGTTATCCCTAATCAACAAAATAAATTTCCACAAAATTTCATGGTCTTTATTAGAAATGGTAAAATATTTTTTTGTGTTGAAAAATAAAAAAAGTAGTCCTACATTTATTCTCATAATTGTTCATGGAATTCGATTAGATGCAAATTCATTCAGCAGTCATTCAAAAGTTTCTACATATTTTTATAAGTACTACAGATTGTTATAAAGTAATAGATTATCACCATAAATATTTATTCCATGAAGTAATTGTGTTTTAGAACTTTGCCCTGCAGCAATTGGCAGTTTATGGAGGATCGAAGGGAATATTGAAGAAAATCGATGTATTCATTTTACAGAATTGACAGAAGTTCAAAGAGAATCGTCAGATCCTATAAAAATGCAGTTTTTATCAATCGCTCTGATTCTCAAATGCTTTTGGTAGATCAGGAAGCAAAGCTCGGTATAATTGTTCTTATTCCTAGGAAGAGTGTCGGCCAATCCGAGACTTCGTCCATCAACGAGTTATGGTAATCGAATACGTCATTCTTGGACCACGGTGGGCGGTAGCTATATGCCCGATCTGCTGACAATTTATCTTTTCTTACTGCTCAAGAATGAACTATCGACCATTTTCGGACGCAGTGTCCAGTGGTATACAAATGTCACGAGATTATATGGAATACTGTTATAGTAATCCATATATACTAAGTGGGCAAAGCATGGTATACACAACACATATAATCACATGCGGTAATCTTTAAACGCCCGTTCAAGGAAAATTTTCCTTTCCCTCAGTTCATCTGCAGAACAATTTAGAAGAAAGAAAGGATTCGATAATTCGCTGATTTAAATGTTTCCTTGCGTAGTAACATTTATTTATAAATTTCCTTGTATCTTTTAGGAAATATCTTCAAATGGGAATTCCCATACTCGGACCGAAGTTTTCCTCCAAAGAGACTGACCGTGTTGAACCGATTTCGCTTAGAGGTTCTCGGTTCTACCAGTGCAATATGCAATAGCAGCTTTTTTTATTTTCATGGCTTATGGTTAACTCTATCAGCTATCACCTCAAGTACAATGGTTTTAAGATGACGTGCTTCCTCAAAATATCTTCTTTCTATGATCACATTTTATTAAATCCTTCGTCGACTATATGTATATTATGTAAGAATAGAATTCGTTGAAATTTTTTTTATCACGTACTAGACTTTAAAAAAAAACTGGACAGATCGTTAAAAACCAGGTAGGCCATACGGTACTGAAAGGATGATTTTACGTGATCCAGTAATTTCACTATGAAACCTATTGGACGAGGACCGGCATTAAAACGTCAGCTAAGACTCGTCAGTCACGGACGACTTCCTGTTTACCGATTTGTTACTAACCCACGCATTTCGTTCGATCGTATTCCATTTAATTTCATCATATAACCGTTTACTGCGACAAGCCTTACGTGGTGCACATCGTTCGCTATCAACCGATCATACAAATATCCAGACCTTAAAACGCGGCACCGACAAATCATCGTTTTTCGTACGATTATCGTAATGCATCAGGCTTCGACCAAGCGATCTTCACAAAATGACTCACAAGGTCGCGGTTCGTGGGCGGCCTTCTGTGCTTCTCTCGTATGTATCTTTTTGTCCAACACTCTTTATCGTTTCGTCTCGCTTCTTTACATTTATTCGCCGCAGTCATTATCTTCTTCCCGCTCGAGAGAACAACCAATTATTACCGGTCCCCGGGCTCGAGACGGTCGAGAGTATGTTATATTCCAAACGATGATCTAAGACCCGTCACCCGTGGCGATCGGCCGACGCGACATCGGCGTAGTTCCAATTCAGCTATATGTATGTCTATACATCTTTGAGTATCTTTTCTCCGCATTCGTATAGTATAATCACATAAACTGGTCTCGTGAATATCGCAAACGTCAACCGTGCTCGTTAGACACGTCTCAATATTGTTTTCAGTTATTTCCTCGCCCGAGGCTGTGCCACTTATATGACTGTACATATGTATAAGATACACACATTTAACCACTCGAACCACTTAACGAGGATTGACCCCCATGGAGAAAAAGTATGCTGGAAAAGTATATTGTTCATATACTTCGACATATTAATTATTTCCTCCCGAAGTATATTTGGCGGATGTGCGTAAAGTTTTTTTTTAGATACAATCGTTAGTATATCCATAAAGTGGATTTTTTTGTTGTTGTATTTTCGTACGTATAACTGGTTTTATACGTATACTATAACATTATTCACTAAAATTATATAATAAATGTGAGGCGAAACACGTGAAGTCGACCACTTAGATTTCCGGTATTTAAAAAAAATCTCTATTATCATAAGTAATAATACTCAAAGGCAAAGAATTTTTTTTTAAAGATAATTCTCATAAGAATTTTTAAAAAACTCTATTAATAGCGCCTTATTATATCAGCACTTACTATGTTTTTCTATCTACGACATGCAGTGATGTATTCATTTCATTTGAAGTGTCGCAAAAAATAATTAACATTTTATTGATTTACGAGTGTTCATTGTCTCGAGTGATCATTTAGTGAGCTGTTTACTCTTTAGTTTTATCGATGAAACAAGAGTAACCTTACAAGAGTAAAGAGAGAAGATAGGGAAAAGTGGAGTACCAGAACTCGTGTTTTATGGCAAAGAGTTCTTATCAAGTTTTCTTAATTTCCCATCGACAAAATGTTGACCAACAACAAATTTTACTGAGGGAGTCGAGTCTGGTGCCATTCCCTCCGGGTCCAACGACACAAAGCAATGCTATCACTGCCCGTGACTCAGGAGGACCGACGACCTGACGTCACGACTCTCGTTCAGACTGCGTCCGTATATGTATAAACGCACGATCTTGGATGGTCCAAGGCTCTCCGATGTGGCAACCTCCACATCGCTTATGTGTATATAATTCTTTCCTGCTACGGCTGTTCTGACTATCGAGACTTTTAATTCTTGCCCAGGAGTATCGATGACAATACAACAGTATGAAGCAGTGTAAGTTGAAAGAACTAACAAGTAGTTCGTCAAACCCATCTTTTAAAAGAAAGTACTTGTCCAAACTTACTGTTAGAAAAATTACTAACAATCATAAGATCCGAACATACTTAAATATGCGCCGGACAATTCATATGGGATGAGAGAAACGACAAATTAGTTGGTCCAGACAATTAATTGAGTTTCAACGACCTAATAACCATCTGACAAATTAAAATCGATTGATCTTGCCGATTAAATGGTTGGTCTAACTAAACAATTAGACCAGTCAATTAGTTGGTTGATCTATGTCATCAGTTGGTTGGTCCATGTAATCAGTTGGCTGAGTTAGTCCACCGAATTGGTAGACCACAGTAACCACTTGCCCAACCAAGTAATTTTTTGGAGCTAGGTAACCATGTCGTTGGTCGGGAGAGATAATTACATTTCTCCGTATATTATGAAATAAACTGTTTTTCTTTTCTTATACCTGACTCATGTGTATTTAGCCAAATTAACGATTGGGTTCGATTTTTCTCTTGCACATGACGAAAAAATCTTTTCCTTACTTAGCAGATAATTGTGTAATTTTTTTGCGAATTTCAAGCGCGTGTTTGTTTGTTCGATGCATAGTTTCGTTCTTCAAACACTCGATCATCGGCACATATGTTCCATTGCGAAAGAACGTCTCTTCGTGTAAGCCGTACGCGTGGGCAACGCATCGGGCACGCATATGCGCGATTTTGCGATGTACGGAAGAAGCAACGGCAGCGAAAAATTTTTACGACCACCGCGAAGATGGTCTGTTTCCAGTATGTGTATGTATGTGTGAACGAGACGAAATTATTCGTACGGGGTCCCGGATTCGACGTTTAGACCTCTGTCGGATCTCAGGACGCAGGAGTGCGTCATTTCTAAATATAATTCGTGTATACCTACGTGTACTACACACTATAAATGTATACTAAGCAAGCATGTCAGCCATCACAACGTGACGGGCTGTTCTGAAGACACGAAAACTTCTTGACCTACGAGAAGGTAGTTTTCTACGCACTGCTGGAGCAAGCATATACGACGAGGCATCGTACCCCGAGTAGAGGCTATTAGGGAGCTACACGTTTTCTCTGTGACGAGAATACATTATGCTATACTCGTCGCGTATCAAACTTAAGTGCTTCTTGGAAAGTTGGAAATATTCGACTTTGCGTCTGGACCACTGCTGAAATTTTGTAGCGTTGGAATCATAAAAAAAAAAGATTTTTCTTCATTTTTTTTCCTTGACGTCGTTACAAACCGTTTAGTTTGGGGAAGGTTAGCAATCCTGTGGTCTATAGTTGACACACGAATATGTTGAAAGCATCAAACGTCATTTTCATGAAGCTATACTTGTTTTTTTACAATTTTTTTAGGAGGACAAAATAAGGAGGACAACAGGATACTTCGACATCGACATCCTTTTTTTTAGACACTCTTCTGCATAAAAATGGTTCATAAATGGCACTTTTCGGAAATTCCCTTGTTTAATTTATACGAATAAACCGGTTTATATTTTATTTTTTTCAAATGGAGATGCATCTCCAATTGAATTGTACTAGTTTTGCATTTGCCCAAGAATTATTTTATCAAAATTTCGAGAATATTTTCAAAAATCAAGTTGCTACACTAGCAGTTAAGAAGATCCCGTCAGTAGAAACGAAATTCCATGAATGACATATTCCTTCCAAAAAATTTTAAATTCAAGCTTCATTGAATATATCATTTTCGTTTGTCGTAACTTCCCCATCAAAGCACTACACAAAAATTGAAGTGTTCGATGTCTTATTTTACCTGTCCAAAAATGCATTCTGGATTGAATACAGAAATTTTCATTTCAAGTGTGAATAAATCTTTCTCTATTAAAAATCACTAAACAATTGGTTGAACTAAATCTAATTTTCACTGCAACCAGAATGCACTCTTCGACAGGTGAAATAAAACATCGAACACGAAAATTGGAGCAACATTTTTTAAAAGAAATATATAATTTTTTTTGACGATTTTTTTAGGTGATTTAGTTCAGGCAAAAGTATAAAAGGTAATCGTCTTAACTGCAGTCTAATTAATATAAATTATTCGATACATCGAAAAATCGAGAGAAAGACCTCGCAGTAATTAAATGTCAGTTGACACAACGCGATTAAGTAAACCGACAACCGAAAAGGTCGGACGTGCCCACCGATGTCAAGGTGAGCTATCGATCCTTGGGGATGCGGGACACGAGAATCGAGCGGGATAAGGAGAGCACTAAGTACTTATATTCAGCGGATAGCGTATGAGCGAACGAAAGTACATATAGATACGCAGCGAGAGCAAACGAGAAACTTAGCCACTAGGTGGATGGGAGTGAGGTAATTAGCGGGTTCGTTAGCTGAGTGCAGGGTACATAAGTGATCATAGAGAGCAGAGGAGCCACGAGGTTTGCTCGGTATTCGCCCGATAAGGTTACGAGTCTATGAAATGCGCCCGCGCGCCTTCGACACGATCCTCGTGCGTCGTGTTGCTGCTGCAGCTCTTAGGACCGGTTAGTCGCGTACTAGTACGATCGCGAGTGCGTGACGTAGTATATGTGTAAGCCACCTCGGCCCACATCGTATCGGCCGCGACCGGTGACCTTAAAGCGATTCGAGAACGGGCCCTTACACATCGTCAACTTCAACTATTATGCACCATGAGACACTTCATTGTAGTACACCTCATTGCCTTAAATAGTGACAAAGAGACGTAGAAGATGTGCCGCGTAATAAGGACATTGGAATTGGAAAATACACTTGGAGAAATAAAAATCTAGTATTGCACTCACGAAAATTACTATAAAAAATAGCCGCATGAACCGAAAATGAACGGTCACTTCATGGTTGCCAGAACTTCCATAATATTTTTTAAGTTTAGTATATAATACATATATGGGCAAGCTATAATAATTTAGTTACACATTGGAGATCCTGTGGAATACTGTCATACATATTTGACGTTAGTCTAATCATTCGATTTCGAAATAAAAAATATTAAGCGCATAGAAGCATACTTTTGCCAGTGCCTTCGGCGGAATCACCTTGGGTAAATTTCGCGTTGAGATTATCATAAAAAATGTGGCGCGACAACATCGTTTTTGTATAGAGCAACGCTTCATAAGTTTTATATCGCAGCTCAGAATGTTATTGAATTTTGCGTGCATCGAAATTAGTCACTCAGAGAATAATATAATATCTGAAGCTGCAAAGTGACAGCTTGTTTAAGTCATGCCACTATTATTTAACAGTTACAGTAACAATGAAGTAGTTTTTATAACTTTAAAAATGTAACTTCAAATATTGTGAGTTTGGAATTTATTGTAAGAAAAATAAGTTACACAGATTATAAATGGATAGCTGTCACTTTATAGCTGACAGCACTTTCCCAATTTCTCTAAGTGTTCTAACCGAAATGAATAAATCCTGTGACGATTGCATTACGAGATATCACCTGGTTCTGCTTTTTTCGGGTCTCCAAGTACACAATCCTTGCCCAAGCAGCACCTGAATTTTGGATCGCCTTCCATTGGAAACATGCTGAATATCGCTACATCCTCGTCCTTTTCCTTGGCTCTTCTGATTCTCTCCTCACCTACGGTCTTGGTCGTAAGATGCAACTTGCTCGAGAGCCTCTCTCTTAACGCTTCCGTCGCCATATTTCAATATTTGTAATCCGTTTGGTAATGCACTATTATTTTAATTTTTTTTTAAGCAACGCACTATTCGATTTTGTGTCTTTGCAATCACCTCTTTGAAATAAAAACTTATTTTGTATCCAGAGGCCGAGTATTAATCAAAATGACTTTGTGTCCGCAGTTGACCGATCGCGAGCTTGCGATTACGCGGAGTCAACGTGGTTCTCGATGCTCCGTGATTCTTATTGAAAGAACCGCGCGCTCCGCGAGACTGGCCGGTCCCCCACTTTTTTACGTAGCAATTCCCTCGTACGCGCACCGTAAAACCGCCTTTCGGTTTCCACCTGTGCGACACGCCGTCTGGAAAGGGTCACTTTTCTAGTACTGTTGGACGCGTGCATACACATGCCACAAAGCATTACTGCGATTCATCAGCGACTCATGAATATTCCTAATAAACACGACCTTCATCAGGCATCGCATTAATCAACTTTTAATGCGATACTTATTTTCACGTGAAAACACAATAAAACTTAAAGTTAAAAAGAAGAATTCCTGTCAATGATTTGGTTATTTTTGTTGAAAATTAGCGGAGAATATTGTTCTTAATATTTTTAATGCCCAAAATAGTTTTTTGTTTTTGTTCATTTAAAAAAGTAATCTTCAATATAGTTGAAGTCATTTTTTATTGATGTGTATGGATTTTTGCAAAAGTAAATAGTGGACATTATTTGAATCATGTTACATATTTTGGTAAAAAGTCTTGTGATGAAATGAGAAGTCACTTCATATCCAAAAATAAGTTGCAGACATTTTTTTGAAGAATGTGGTTTCCTACTTTGTAGGCTAAACGATTTTTGCGGTAAAATTTACAATTTTATATAGGCCTTTGCTATGTTATTCCACGTGCCGAGAAAAGATCGCGGAAGCGATTATCATCGAACACTTGTTAAACGTCACAAGATCCCGGCAACGCCGCAATGATCAATCGGTCAACGCGGGAAAAGCAACGTTTATCGATTTGCCGCGATGAATCGCTATGCACGCAGTCCGCGCCAATTATGCCATTACTGATGGTGAATAGCGATGAAAAAGATTGGCGACGAACAGCGACGAAGATTGACGGCGTCTAAGCGAATTTAACGCGCTACAGGGTATTATACTTTGCTGGAGATAATTTGCTCAATAAGTCTTCTGCGAAAAGCGCGTATATCGATGCCGAACATATATTGATGGACGTATTTTTATGGGCTACTTAACCCTTTAACAACCAAGAATTTTTCCCGTTTTATTAAGCTTACTTTCCTGAACTGTGGAATCTTTTCTGAATCCGAATAATAAAAAAATGGATGTTTTTGTAAACAGTTGAAAAAATTCCTCCGTGCAATTTTTATTCAATGTAAAAATTTTAATTTTCGATGCATCGATATTAGAGTTCGGAAATTTATAAAAAATTTCTACGATTTCCCAATGATGATTTTATAACCTTTTTTTTTTCCAAAACACAGAAATCTTTGATTACCGCTTATTTTTGGAATTTGCGAAATAACAATTTCTAGCGAATGCTGAGTTAAAGTTAACTTGGCAGTTAAAGGGTTACAAGTGAATCCTAAATAATGCGGTATGCTCTAGTCAGCACTGAAAAAATACCAAAAGTGAGCGGCCGATGTTCGTTAATTCGTATTCAATAACTCTAGCACGGTTTTACGATCACCCGGCGTTTTGATTTGATCGAGGTATCGCGTGGGTCGATAATCGCACGAGACGAGGCTCTCGACAGCAGCACCGCACGGCTACGGCGTCGATCGAGAAGAGATCAGAGAAAAAAAAACGATAATGCGAATGATAGAATTACAAGAAGTAATGGAAGAGGATCGCCTATGCGATTGGCTCGAAGGCTTACGAGCCACTGAAGGCAGACGAGCGGCAGGCCTACTACTTCTCGATGCTGCTGTTGCTGGAGTCACCGGCGGACCGGGCAGGCGCAACGTTATAGCGATAACTTGCGAGGCGTGTTGCACTATAGTTAAGCCACGGTGTCGAGGAAAGCTTTCATGCTATCTACAGTGCGAAGCATCATCGTACGCCCTATTTTACCCCACCAGTTGAACCTTCGAATCCGTGGCCTCGCGAAACCGCACTCCTCACATTCCCAAAAATATTCGCCAAGAAAACGCTCGTAAAAATATTCCTCAACAAACTTTTTCATTGCACGATTATCCTACTCTCTCACGGAGGCACTGCAATATTTAGAGTAATTTTTTGTATCACTGAAAATTTAAATGTTTTTCAAATTTTATGAAATTTCAATATCAATAAAAGTAATTTTTTTAATTTAATTGTAGATCAATACTGTGGGTAACGAATTACGTCACGGCTTTTGATTTTTTTATTTCCACTTCCATTTTCGTTTCCATTTTCAATTGTATATTCCACAATTTAAAAAAACATGTCGATTTAGTTTACCACAATTTCATTGTTATTTATTATTGGGACATTTCTTATGTGCACGTCATTTAGGCTTTTACGTTGCTTCTCTTCACTTCTTATATTTCTACATAGAGACCCTACCTATAGAGTTCTCTGCAGCCACTCATTCTAATGCACTACTGTATATTTGCGAAAAGGGCTGTGGGAAATTGCGTATGAGAATACTGCTTTCGGCTCAGCAATTGGCGCGCAAACCCGTGCGCGGCCGAACGGTCACCGATCCAATTTATGGCCGCAAGCGATGCTGCTTAACCCTCGGTAAAAATGGGTTTTTAAGCTATGATAATAGCGCCTACTGTAACCAACAATAATTTGATGACCATTTAATATCCAAATTCCACCAAATCTTTTGTATTCGATATTGCGCGTCGTTAAGAATAGGCACTAAACATAAACGTACATCAATTGATTGGTCATGATAAAACAGACGTAAAATGTTACACGTCTTAAAGTAATTCTCCACAGTTAATTTTCTCAACCAACATCGACTTCTAGTTTCAACAACCAGCTTGAAATATTGCAATTTTACGATCGCACGAACGTCTTCCTCGCGCTGGTCAACTTTTCTCATAATGCCAATCGTTGGTTTGTGTCGTATGTGAGCTCGTGGCAAACCGGCTGTTGATGGCCCATCGTCACGACGAGTTGCGTCATCGCGACGAAGAATCGATCGGTACACGCTCAATGATTAACGACTCGAGAAAGACCCCGAGTGTCATACAAGTCGAGTGTTTACGCTCGCGTTAGTAGCACGCGCGTTTCCTGGATAAGACTTAGCCACGAAGAACGTCGCCGTCGTGGGCAGTAGTCTTCCATCCAGGTGTCGTGTACTAATATGGAGAGCATTTAGAATTTTCCATTCTCTCTCGCGATTTTTACGAGACCTAGCCACTCCTATTCAAGATGCGTTTTATCTTTTCGCTAGCAAAGTGCAGCATCATTTTCTACTAATGTTTAAACGACGCAACGACGCACACATAAAGTTATCGAGTCACCTGAAAATCGTGGAAGTTACATGCGCAAAAAGTTTCTCATGATTTTACTTGGTTTCTGTAAAAAGTTTATTTTATTATTCAAGTTAATGTATCGAAAAAAAATGAAGTATTAATATGAAAAGCATTTAGATTTTTTTTTTCATTGTTTCTCGTAATTTTTACGACAGACGGCCACTCCCATTAAAGATGCATTTTATCTCCTGGCGAGTGGAGAGTGCGGCATCATCCTTCATTTATGCTTGAGCGACGACAAGACGTTCACTTAAGGAGATTATTATTAAAGTGAATATAATGAGAAAAATTACTGCGAATGTCCATACGGAGAAGATTTCGCGATATCAAAAGGCTCAATCTTCATCACGTAAGGGACCCCGAAAGCCCACGCCCTTGAAGATGATCCAGACCCTGGCCTACATTTTAAAGCAATTATGGACCTCGCTGAGGGATTTAACAACAGACGGGGCACGTTCTCTCGAGGCCCCTACCATAGAGCGTGGGCTCATCGGTATAATTTGGAGATGGAAACCTGTACCCACGCACTTAATTACTGCTTAAGGGAGAATCTCACAGAAAGCAATAATTTTTTTTTCATAACAAAATTATGAGCTCAAGCGTATTTAATATTTTTCTATTTTTTCAAATGATTAATTTCTTAAGATTTCTCATGTGCTTTATTTCCATAAGAATTTATTGAAACAATTTTTTATTTGCATATACAAACGAGTAAAAAGGAAGATTGTGTTACTGTGAGAACCTGGATTTTTTTTCGTATTTTCCTCACGATATTCAATTCAAAAAGAATTTAAAAAAAAAACAGTTTACACAACTTCCTCCTTTAATTGAAGCAAATCATACGAATTAATGCGCGCTCATCATATTGCATTAATTGTCCATTAAAGAATTAATAATACTACTGTAAACATCTTCTCAAGCTATGAACAACGAGTTGTGCCTTATTTACATTACGTCTTGATTACCCTAATTCAATATTTATTATTCATCAAAATCGCAATACGTAATAGTAATCGCGATGGTATACTTCACGATTCATTTGCGTTTTCGATAGGCGTGTAATATACTGCTCATGTATGCATGGGACTCACGACACTCCCGTGAATCATATGTGGTACATATAAACGTCGTGACGAGAGGGGCTCAAGACACGCAGTCTGCGGGAGAAAAGTGAAGGCTGCCGAGTGACTGATGCGAATCAATTACTCTCGGTCAGAGTAAGCGGTGCAGTTGTTGGCTGTTCACCAATGAATAGTCACATTGAAGTGACACTAGGTATAAATAGACCGAATGCAAATAATTAATGAATTACTTGTTCGAAAAATTCAAAATAAAATTACACCTTTGAAATAAAAAAACGAATAAAAATTCGCTTGTTAAAATAACCGAAAAAAAGTACGAAACTTTCTTTTGTTCTTCTGCCCAATTTTTCGGTTTTTAGTACAGAAAACTATACTAAAAACTTCAACTTACATTAAAAACACGACTTGATTATATTAACAAATTCAGCATAATTGTACATCAACTTTACGTTATAGTCGTGTAGTTTTTTATACCCATTTCTGTAAAAGTGCTTCCTGCACTGTGTAGTAGTTTTGTATTGAATATTTTGAACGGTGTGGTGTGTCTTAATAATCTTTGGGAACATCATAGGAAATTAAGCGAAAAACAAAAGAAACGAAGAAAAACGGCGAGGAACTGAGGGCGATAGCCCATTGAGCATATGCCCTTATTTTCGGACGAGTATTAATGTACGCGACTAACATCTCTGTATATATATTGTTTAACGAAACACTTGTACTACCAGTACTGTAATAAAGAATTTATGCATAAAAACTTTCAGTATTTCCTGACAGTGTCTTTCATTAAGGCAGTCATTTAACTTAATCGTCATACAACTGTTTGATGCGCCGTCGGTGTGTGACTTCAGCAGTCCCCAGAGTCGTGAGCGTTAGGCCGCGCACTTCTCCGCGCGTCAACTGCTGAGCGGGATGCAGATTTTCTGAGTTTTTCATGCTCTCTTATACAATAAAAAACTAACTAAAAATAAAGTCGTCTGTATTAGCGACTTTACTGTATTAGCGTGCCTGTATTGGCGTACTCAAGTACATAACCGTATACAGGTTATAACTGTAACTAGATATGAAGCCCACGACGCAGGACTCGATGCGTCTCATCGGCTTTCACCGAAAAGAGCTCATCCGCTTATGCTTCTTCTGCTCGGGTCTCAATGACGGAACGTTGTCGGATGTAGGAGTCAAATGGGGAATCACGAAGTCGAACCTTTCACGTGTGAGCATCAACATATATATCATTTTATATATATACGCTTCGTATAACGTAACAGTTTGATATATCTGTATATACATGAACAATAAAGTGTAATACATGTATCGAGCTCGATAAGTACCCCGGCCTGTGTGTTTGAGATCGGTTGCAGGGCCTTGACTCGGTTACCTTAATAAGAAACGCCGAATGGGAGATCTATCGCCTACCAGTCGAGTGGCTTCGGTGCGCAATTCTCCTTGCAATTACAGGAGCTGCATGGCTGGGCCAACACCGTGTGCATACAGTACAGGGTATGTACCAGCCTCGAGCAAGCCTGTGCTTCTCGATTATGAATCACTGTCTGACGATACTCACGACTGGCTAGCCATTGATCGATTGTCAGACCAATTTTGCTCGTGGCATAAGAGAGAAACTCAGACCGGACAGACTGTTCGATCCAGTCGCTCAAACACGCTCCTTGGCTCGTGTCGTGCGCCATATGTCATTACGTATTTACTTGGCAATTCAGAATTTGATATGAAGACTACTTATGCTATTATGCATTGCCCCAAGCGGATCAGTTATTGGCATCTGTAGGAAATGTTTTGTGTCACGCTTCACGGGATCTTTTCGAACGGGTGGGTTTCGTAAAATTATTTTCAATTGCCTAATAATAATTCAAAGGCCATCCAGGCACTTTTGTGTACCTTGCTCTGCTGGGAATATGTAGAAACTTAATATACTATGGTCAGAAAACTTTGATCTTGACGATGACCAAGTGACAGTCATTTTTCTTTTATTCCTGCATTTTTTAAAATAGTTACTGTAATTGAAAATAGGATGAAATATTTCTTTCAGAATTAAGTGACTAAAAAATCGTTCTGAAATTTTTTTTATAGTTGCGACGATTCGATGTCTTCTTTTTTTATGATAATAATTATTGAATATCGAAAATTGAACCACCAATGACATTCATTACATTGCTGTATGTATCGTCAACGGCAAATTTATTTGCTTCCTGTTTATTCCTGGGAATCAACGCAACCTCTTCGGAAAGAATTCTAGTATTAATTGTCGATAAATTGCACTAAAATCCTATTCTCTTTGAATGGAAAATGAAAGGGAACTTTTTTTTGTCAATAAAAAAATATCTCAAAGATCTGTGCTGCTTGACCCATATAAAAGATGAGGAAAGAAAAAATGGTAACTTACCAGCGCGGAAGATCTCGCCGCATCCATCGCAACGGCTGGCGAACTGGGCGTCGTAGCAGTTGCCGCAGTAGATCTTGTCTACCTTGCTTCCGAACTGTTTGTCCACAAGCGAAACTCTGCACTTGTTGCAGAGGAAGCAGGCTTCGTGCCAATGCTTGTCCTTGTAAGAAAGATCCTGCATGCAAAAAGTAGAAAGTGGTATGCATTAAAAAACGCATAAATATGTACACGTATTTTTATTATATATATAATTAGCTGAACGCATACATATAGTTCATATCGTTACTGTTACAAGGAATTGGAGAATTCTTTTCATAATGAATATTCGGAGAAATAAGTCAGATTGTTAATAAAGAAAAAAACCGATTATTCAATCGATCTAAACAAAAACTTAGAATAAAGATACTAAAATCAATAAAGATGTCACTAAACGCGGAACCGTCTGTAAATGTATTGTCACTGAATATCTCTGTACTACGACTACTCGATGATTCAAATCGAAATAGGATTTTTGAAACGATTTATTCAAAATTTTCATTTGAAAAATTAGTGAGCAAATATTTTTCGTGATTTAATACATTTTTTCGCAAAGTTTGGAATCAAGCGCAGATCAGACAGAGAGGAAAACTGCAATTCTAACTGCATCTCAGTATCACCAGCAATTCTTGAGAAGAAAACGGACAAAGTTCAAAGAGGAAATAAGCCGTTGTATTTTTATAAATTGTATGATTATAACAATATTTCTTTTCTTTTTCCATTTATTATTTGCTTTTTTTGTTTCATTATTAATACAAAAACGTCACAAGCATAATTGTTGATTTTGATGTCAGTAGATTTTTTTTCTTTGGGTTACAGCGCGTCGATCAACCTGTTTTAGCTGAGATTTGAATGTTTTTAACTATTGTCTGACGATAATTAATGAGTTCTTTCATAGCAAGACGAAAAATGACTCAAAGGCTTGAGCAAAGAATGTCAGAAGATAACTGAAAGAACTTATCTCAAAAAAAGTTCAGACATTGTCCGTTTTGTCCCCTGTTTTTATTTTCAATCGCGTTGCCCGTTTTGGCTCCATCTCCGTTACTGGTAATATCGAATATGGAGATTATTGCGTTTTACGAGACTCATGAGTGTGCGATTTAATTTTTGGCTCTCAAGACGAAACGAGCCGCGAACGATGAGAGTATAACGTTTAAAGTTGGTGGGTATGAGAGGGACGAAAATAAGCAGACGCGAGGCGATAACGAGCGGAGAGGCCTGCATCCGTGCTTCTATTTCTAGGAGTGAGTAAGCCGACACCCGTGTACCCGCTGTCCACCAACGTGCCGTGAGTATTGGCACGAACTCTCGTGATTACTTCACTCTTTCTCTTCTGACTTATTACTCTTGTCGGCTAACCGTCCAAAAAAATTAACGCGACATCTTTCCCCCCTTAATACGCATTAAAAGATGGGAGGATTATATGCCGAGGATGATTCTTAGTCACTGCACTGCTACAAATAAAACTAACTACAATATACAGACACACGAGATTTACGAATCGAGTATATGAGTTCTATATTAATATACTTTTATTGTTATTTATTTCAATGGTATAAGAATTCTACGATACCGTTACTTGAAAATTATAGTACGTGAGTATTGTATTATCTTTATCATCATGTACCAAAATTGTATTGTTTAATAACGAATGCATCTGGAAATTAATATACGATATATGCATCCAAGCTTTATAGCCGGTATATCGACTTTTGAAAAAAAATTGTTTATACTGCACTGTTAAAAATAAAAGCAAAGTCAATTTAAAAAAAACCATATGGGATTTACAAATCGGGTATATGAGTTCTATATGGATATACTTTCATTATAAATTTTAGAATAGAATAAGAATTCTACAATACTGGCTATTGAGAATTACAGTACCTAATTATTGTAAGCTTTATTTTAGTATACCAAAATTGTAGTGGTCAATGACTAATGCATCTGAAGATTAATGTACCGGTAATTCATTGCCGGAATATTGAACGTAAAAAAAAGACTCACCTTCGAATCTATGCCGATGATCTTGTTGCACTCCTCGCAACCGTTCGCGAACACGCTCTCGTAACACTTGATGCAGTAGGGATGTTCGTCCCTCAGCACGTAACGCTGTCCTGTCAGAGACTCGTCGCACTGCCAGCAACAGAAGTGGCCGCTGTGCCAATCCTTGTTCATCGCCTTTGTGTATTCCCCACTGAAAATCAACTGCAACAGAGAGAAAATACAAGACCGTTCATTCAACTGCACAATTGCTCATTATTTGCCTGTGTTTCACAATGCCAAGATGTTTCGCGCTATTAAAAATAATCATGTGCGTGAAATATCTTTCGAATTATAATATTACGCAAGGAAAATGTAAAACTGCATAAATTCGGCGTTATAAAATTTTTAATCGTTGTAATAAACTATGTTGCAGACAGTTTTGCAAACCTACTCATTTTATTTTATTAGTATTCGATGTATAATCGAGTTAATAGTTATTACTTAACAGTATTTTATGTAGCTTTTATGGATGACGTACACATTTTTTAATTATTGCTGATTTTACACAAAATTATTTCGATGCAGTATTCTTGGAAAAAAAGAGTACGTGTAATTGAGGCATCGAAAAATAACTGGAAGATCGCCTTCTTCAATATTATAAGCGCAATTTTTCGTGCAATTTTATTGACAATGAATTATTTTTCGCAGTGACTCGAAAGTTCGAATAAGAATTCATTTCAAAAAGTATCGAGGGCCTACAACTCTGCCTGTTAAAGCAACTATTGAAATATTGAATATCTACATTTGCGGTGAACAAATCAATAAGCCGAATATATTTTCATGCACATATATTTTCTATCGGTGTCTGAATTTGTATGTATTTCACAAATATGTATACTCTAATGAACACAAAAATATATGAAGAACTGATTCTAAATTTCATCGTCGAAAAAAATAAAACTCTATAAATTCCGTATTATAAATATTTATTTATTTTATCGCGCCATTCTGCATCGCAAATATTGATAAGCCCGAGAATAACTAATGAGCAAACAATGTGAAGATCCAAGAATTGAATATATTTCCGCATACATCTTTATTCTATAAGATTCTGCAATTGTGTGTAATAATATCATACAAATTGAGACTTTCATAACACAAATAGCCTTTCTTGAAAAGGAGACGCTTTCATCGACCTGCATGCATGTCTTTCGATTTCGTCCTCCACTCGATCAGTTCTGATCGATGAAGTTGATTAACATTAAACGCATAGTATATATATATGTATATCAATATTTTATACGATGTTCAGTGCGATTGTCCTGATATGTACCTTGGTTGAGTGCTGTTGTATGTGCTGGCTGAGTATAAATATGTATTTCATGCGTAACGCGATGGATACATGAAAAACTTTGGAGTGAATGGAATGAAATTTAAATTATGCGTTTCGATTCATCATGATCTCGTTGACATACGCGAGATATAAAGAAGGAAATTGCTCGCCTAGATGAGGCAGAAACTTCTCCTGTCATGAACAAGAAAGGGATGTAAGCAATGCCTAGAGTGCCACTCGCCATCGATAGTAATCATTTCCCCAAGTTTTTTTTCGATTAGCAAACGACCTGACTGCCGACGATCACGAAATGCCACGGGAGCCTTGCCATCTCGTTCAACCGCGAAAATATCTCATCTGGGATAAGGCACGTGGCCTTCGTGCAGATTCTTTACTCGATAGTAACGCCGAATCATCATCGTGCAGCCCCATAACCAGCCACGTGGCTGAAGCCTCGTAAACTTTACGTCAATCGATCTCCCGACCTTTCGAATCGCGATACTCTGGAATAGTCGACTGCAATTCGGAAATAACATTTTTCCACGTTATCACGAGAAACCGTGATTACCCGGTTTTCCGATTTTACCGGCGATTCAATCGACACACTTATGCAGATTTCGACTTTCAGTGGCACCCAAGGCGATCACATTTTCTGCTCAAGTTAAGTGGCATACTTCATTTTCTATCCCGTACTAGAAGATACAATGGTAAGAAAAAGGGGCAAAAAACTCTACCCGTTGAAATCATCTTTCCTCTCTATACTATCTTAGGAGAAAATTAAGATTTAGCGTTTCTGGTACAGTAAAAGAGTAGCATGCAAATTTGAATTCCGACTGTATCTTGACAGAAAACCGAGGCAGCATCACTAATTGACTGTAAAGAATTTTTCGTTTTCCAATTTCCGTGATCAAATGCTTGTCGATTTGAGAGCAAAATGTAATATCTAAAGTCCTTGATTTTTTGTACCGGATCATCGGAAGTTACGCAAAAAAGAATAGTTCATTCAACGAGAAGTTGGTTATAAAAGTTACCAGGAAATACTCGGTAAGCCTAACAAATGCAGTGGTTAATACAACCGAGCTCGACTTTGATCGAATCTACCAAGTTTCAGCTGATAGCATTTAGAACCAATTTCCTGTTTGTTAAAATCAAGGCTTCCCCTTCGACGCAGTACTTGTGGCGCCAAGATGATTCAATTCGACTGTCTAGGGATCAGAAAAACAATTTCAACTGGGTATACGTGTGTAAGAACGAGCAGCACGCCGGACTTTAATCGTCAGCCAGCACATACTCTTCGATGGCGTTGTGGTGGTTGTTCTGGGTGCTGTCGACCTCGGTGATCGTGACCTCCGCGTTCTGATCGTGACTCTCCCTGCGCTTCGTCGTCTTCTTCACTTTGCGAACTTTTCGCTCCGTGGTCGTGTACACTACACTGTCTACGTCCGCCATCGTTATCGCAACTCGGTTTCCTACCGACTACTTTGACTTTATGACTCGTCGAACGGATCTTTAGTGAACCCGGTTTTAATGTCGGGCTCCTTTAACGATTTCGAATAAATATGGATTTAAATGAGTTTAAACTTCAGAGCTAAGGTGCGTGAATGTGCTGGCTTTAAGGGGGAGCACTTGAAAACGCAAAGCACCGTGTCCCTTTCGAGTTTGCGAACTGACTGAAAACTACGAACCGACCGCCCTGGGCGTCATCTCATATCGGGACGCTATTTTCGGCGACTCCCGACGACTCCAGAAACCGTGCGCACACCTCGCCGGACTCCCCTCCCGCTCGCGCGTTTTCCGGCGCGCTTCTTACCACCGCCAACGCTCTAACCACTAGCGCGAAGATGCAGTGTGCCGGGTGCAACTTTTCCGCAGGTTCAGAGGATGCCACCGCGAGAGAACGATATTTTTCGCGGCCCCCTCTGCAAGATTCTCATCCGAGACAACCGTCGACTTTCGTGTCGAGGGACACGCGTGTTGGACCCGAAATCCGCACCAGCACCACGGAAATCGCACAGACGGACAAGCCAGTCGTATTTTCGGACCTGCGCTTTCGACCCCGAATGGGAAAGGAAGTGCGAATTCCAGAGAATCTCTCTTCTTGCCGTGAAACCGGGAATAGATGTTCCGGAGATCCTCCTCAAGGAGTTATTAAGAAAATAAGTGAGAGGCTTGATGGGGAACTAGGGAATTATTAATCGTGTCATTTTCAACCAATATTCAACTCTCCGTACTCCAATACTTTCAAAGAACCTGACATGTTATTTTAATGTTGAATTACTTAGAGAAGAGTTTTCACAATTTCAAGAAATAAAAGGGGGGTCTGTTTTCTATCGGGGAAGAAAATTTTCTGAATTAAACCACGCAATTAATTGTTCGCGATAGTATTTTTATCTGATATACAAAAACATTTGGCTGTAATTTTGAAAAATTGTAAATGTTACAAATAAAAAAGAAAAATCTTGAGTAATCTATGTAAAATTTCGTATATTGGATTTAGGAGCGTTTTCAAATGTTTAATCACATGTGACTTTTTTTGTTTTGCAATATAAGAAATAAAAGACCCATTTTGGCGCAAAATTGATACATCTACAACTAGGTCATCACAATGTCCAATTAGGTTATGTTCAAAATCAGAGAATCTAAATCCAGGTCGTTGGGCGTGTGTCAAGCACTTACTTCTTGGTACAGTTGCTACAAACAGAGACTAATGAGGTTACTACTGTCGAGGATAAAGAACAAACAGCCTGTTGAAAACAAACAATTTTTCAACGAAAGTCGAGTTACAAAAACACATGAATTTTCTTTGGCACTGACATTTTATTTTTCTGTCAGTTGTATTTTCTCGCGTTGATTGGGAATGCGTCATTCTTTTGAAAATAATAACTGCTTGTGTAGTGGAATAAGATTACTAACGTAATTATTAGTTCCTAATAAAAACCTGCCGGAGTAATAGAAATGCGGCATTTAAATAACTGCAAAAATATTTTTTTTCAATGAAAAATTATAAGAAAACATTGAGGCGCTTTCTTTATATTCTAAAGCCTTAAAATGTTTACATTTTTCTCACAACAATGAATGGAAACCTTCAGCATTTGTTTAAGAATCCTGCTAAAAATTGATAGTAAAGTAAATCCAATGAATGATTATGAAATTAAATGATGGCAGTTGATAATCTTGATTGCGACTATGGGCCTAAATAGCCTTTCCTCTTTTGCGAATCTCGGTCGACAGTATTCTCAAGTTTCAAAATTATGAAATTCCGGAAATAATAGATAAAAAAGGATGAAAAAGCTCTTGGGATTTTTTTCTCGCATATCGACAATGTAAGCAAGAGAGATGGGTCTTTAAACGAAGGCAGCGACACGATGAAGTCTTGATCGCGTGCCAAGCAGGTGGTTTTCGCCGGGCGTTCTCGCCGTTATACGGGAGATCGTTCCCCGACGTCTTTTAGAGCACGGACAGACTCCGGAAAGTGTATCACACGTTTCCGGCGATGCGAAACATGAACGGGAAGCACAGGGGTTTAAAAAAAAGCGCGCGGACTAGTAAAAAAGATAAAGAAGAAGGAAAACCGAGAAAGTTCTGGTTTTCTGCGCTCAGGAATATGTCAGAAGCCGAAGATATGACTGTCGCGTAAGTGGGTCGGTATTTTCCACGCATCACCAATGTCTCGGCCACCCACGCTCATACAAACGTTTACCGCCGTGACTCCATCCCGTAAAACTGACACATCCTGTTACGATACACAAGTGCTATTATTTTTCCGGATATTTTTATTTTCTTATAGCATCGGGCAAATTTAGAAAATGATCGATATGAACGAGTCATTGGCTCGTAACCTTCCCGAGTTGGTATTTGAACCTTCGAAACGCTCTTCGTTGAATCAAATTGCACTGAGAAAAAAAATTCAAAGAACTATATGATCAAGATGAATTCTGTACAATTGTTTCAACTAAATAGTTTTTGAAAGAATGAAATACTTGGAAATAAAAACTAAATATTTCATTGAATACACT
This sequence comes from Tromatobia lineatoria, assembly GCA_949699805.1. Classification (NCBI taxonomy): domain Eukaryota; kingdom Metazoa; phylum Arthropoda; class Insecta; order Hymenoptera; family Ichneumonidae; genus Tromatobia; species Tromatobia lineatoria. Next base: position 23,622,537 of record OX453036.1, read on the forward strand.
AATTATGTATTCGATAATCGGGACATAGAATACAGCTTGATTCGTTGAAATAATTTATGTAGTAGACATGATGGAATATTTTTTTGAAATGATATTGAATAATTGTATGCATTCAATATCATTTCGAATGGATACGATTAATTATGTTGAATGCTTATGTTTGTCAAGCTATTTCAATTAAATTGGCATCACTGGATCAATCTTTTTTTTTTTCTTCTATCCAATGAAATATTTTATTGAAACTCACAAATATGCCACTAAATGAAGAATTAAGGTGTAACAGTATGAATGAAATATGCTACTTTCAAAGGTCTATACAAGGACCTAAGAACCTCATTCCACTCTGCACAACCGAATTGGAGGTCCAAACATACACTGAGAAAAATTACGATGATCCTGGTAACCATGCCAGGTGACTATTTTTTTACTTACAGTGAATGTCTCGTCGTCCCGTTAACAGTAAATAGAATTAGTGTAACTACAAAAATAGTCATCTAGACTGATAAAATATACTTATCACTGAATAGTTACTAAAATTATCTGTATTTCTCTCAGCTCAATAATTACAATCCGCATTAGTCTTAGAATTCATGCAAATTGATTTATTTTTGGAGGTTTTCAAAAAGTGTCAAAAACAGGAAGAAACCTCCATTTATCCCGCGGGACCAACTCATTTAAGTTTCCAAGAGAAATATTAACACCGATTGTTTATGACGAATTCCTGGCGCGACATCGCATTCCGTAATAGGGAGACAAACAATTGTAAACGTTGTACTGTCAGCGGAGCATGAACCGGGTACATCGCCAAAATATATTAATAGAAATTCGCGGCTCTGTGAGTCTGGCAAAACGCAGACACGATGGTGAACTCAATTTCGATGCATTCATAAAATTCATAAGTATCGTTGATGTATTCACAATAGTGAAGTTCAACAAGGGACCAAACGACACTCGCCACATGGGCTCGATATTTTATTCATCGAAAAAGTCCACTGCCTAAGAATTTTCTACACCATGAATTTTCAGGCTATCATATTTCCATCGCATACCCTCGGCCTACGCGATTAAATTGCGAGAACGTGTATGAGATTGATATTTTCGTCGACGCCAGTAAAGTCACACGGCACCAACGTGGAAACCGCGCGCACCCGCCCGTACCTCACGTCGTCACGGTTACGAGAGCGATGTTCGTTTCTCGAGACCACCACGTTTTCATGTGCATATAAAACGTTTCGTCGTGAAGAACCGAGTGCCCAGGCCGTGGGTCACCATTCGCGTCTCGCTTATCTAACAAGTCGTTCAGCTATACCGACTCCACTTCGCTTCTAGACTAATATTTTTCCAATGGTTTCAAAAAATAGGACAGTTTCCATGAAAAAAAAAGAAGTAAAGAGAACATTTTTTTTTTCCGAAAGACAACCCGGAAATGATTTCAATGTTTTTTTTTCAGACAGTTAGCAGTAGAAAATTTTTAGAACGAGAAGATTTGACTTTAGTGATATGTTGATATGTTATTGTGGAAAAAAATTTCTGTACTCCAGATCACTACAAGAAAGTGACAAATTTGAAGGTCAATACTTGCAAGAGTGGGTCCCTACGCTAAACGCAATATGTCTTTAGTTAATTAAAGCATCACTTCAATTTGATTGAGAATTCCCTGCATTCTAACAAATAATATGAATAATCATTTGTGGAAAAGAATATTTTTGTATATTAATTTTTTATTCCTTAGTTAATTGACCGTTCATTACTTATATTTTTCAGTATTTTCTAATTTATTTTTATATAAATTATATAATTTCATCGAGATCGATAAAGCATCTGTTTAAGGTGATGAAGATGAATCGTTTCACAATGCGGTAAGAGATCTAATTTCAATCATGTAGCGTGTGAAAGTAATTGTTGGAATAATCTCACTTATAAGAATACATAATGACAAGATTTATTGCATTTGTGGACGATTGTAAAATAGTTAACGATGTTGTTTTTATTTTTCTAACAATGAGCAAAAGACAAATCTAAGGAGAGAATCTGTGCATTCCTTGAGCAGAGGACGATATCTACATTTCACCAGGGGGCCTCAAAATTACCCAGAAAGGTCTATCAGAATCGTCGGTACTCGGTATGCAGTACTCGATAGATCCGCCTCCGGAAACACTGGTACTCGCCTCCTCAGCGTCCACGTACTCCTCATCGACGGAGTCTTCCTCGATGGACCTGGAGGTTCCCATCATTTCGTCCCTGGCGTCTTTCGTCGATGGCCTCCAGCCATTGGCTTCTCCATTATTATTTTCGATGTGTTGCGTTTTCGCATCGAGTCTTCTTCTGCTGTCCCTACTACTTTCATTGAGATTTCTGACGACATCAGCATCCATTCCCCCTTGAACCCAATGATCACTGGGGTAATCGTCAAGCGAACGTGACTTAGTCGAGGAAGGAAATCTGCGATTCTTAAAAGCTTTACGTCCGAAATGATCCTTATCTTTCATCGCAGCATCTCGTTTGCTCTCCGACAGACCGATCACCGGGATATCAAAGTTAATAATCGATCGGTAATCTTCAGTCCTATCAATCCGTGGCTCCTGCTCATCAAAGCTCGTTTGCACCTCAACGGAAACGCTCGTTCGACTTACTGATAGCGAAATTTCGCTGTCAGTGGGTGAGGTATTGGTCCATTCATCCCGAAGCGAATCCTCACGTTTCATTGTTTGCACGGATATGTCAGATTTCCGTCTTTCGGGATCCCGATGACGTTTTGATCGTCTCGTGGTGGTCAGATTTTCGGCGGATTTGCTGATCTCTGCATTTTTGGACTTTAGTCTTGTTGGTTTTCTTAGCACTGTGCTGGTTCGACTTTTATCTGATCTGCCTCTTCTCTGAGAAGAATCAGCATTCTTAGCTAAATCCTCAACCTCCCCTACGAGTTCGGATGTCCTGGCTTCATGGGAAAGTACATCAGAGTCGATCCTAGTCTTCTCGTAATCAAGTTTCATCTCATTAGTCAACATTTTGGGGGTGCTTCTAATAACAACATAATCCTGAGCCGCCGCCTGATCCTTCTTTACGTCAGGCGATCTTGATCTGGATATTCTGATAAAACCCCTTTTTCGGACTCGACTGGAAATATCGTCTTCCTCGTCGATGGATGATTCTGGAGAAGATGAAGTCTCGGTGAACCGACTGACAACGACTGGTACTTGGTCGAAAGATATTCTCGTCGGAGCCTCATTGCCAGATTCATTGTCAAATGAACTGCTGACATCCAATGATGAATTCGATCTTGAAATTTCTTGGGATATACCCAATGGAATTGGGGTTGGAACTCTGACATACTCATTGGTATTTCCTTTAGTGCTGAGAGACTTCATCGTTAACCTTTCGACTTCCGGTTCAACAATCTCTTCGATAACGATTTTTTCATCTTGCTCAGGTGGATGATCGACCTCGATAAAAATCGCAGTGCCCTGTTCGCCAACCGAACTGATAAGTAGATTTCTCCAGACATCTTCAGGTTCTGCTGACAACAAATCAAAGTTCAGGCTGAGTCTGGAGTCCGCTCTCGACGGCGAAAGCAAGTCCCGAGTGCTGCAATCCGAGAGAGTGCTCCAATCAGCACCACCGAAAGACTTAAGCTCGCTTCTAACTCGCAAGCTGTACTCGTGGAGATTCTCCAATTTTCTTCTAGCGCTTCCGGGCACAGGAATGTCACCAGAATGACTAATACTGCAAAGAGAATCGTGAAAGCTTGGACTTTCCGATGTCGGACCGTGATAAGAGAGACACGGCGTCGTTGGACCGGTCGATGTAGTGGATACTTCGTTTGTCACTTGTTTCAGTGATGCCAGGAGTTCCAATACGCCAACGCACCCGACTAGAATGGAGAGTAAGAGACCCATTTTCAAAGCGGCATCGGAGGGACTTTCATTTCAATCTAGCCTTGTTTTCCTTCGATTGTAAGCATACAGTCGCTTATCAAGCGAACTAAACGTCTCCAAGTTTTTATCCTCAATTTATGGTGTCTTATGATAACAGGATATTTGCTAGAGCGTTTCGATAGTGCCCCCGGTGCGTTAGTCCTCAGATGTCGATGGCGTCACATGTGGGGTGACCGCATAACCAGCATCAGCAATTACGTAACAGCAGGTACACCCACACTTAACATTCGCCTCGTCGTAGTCGTCGTAGTCGTGATCGTTACAACACTCCACGCGATCGCGTTCATGTCGTGGACTCAACGAGTGGTAACGCACCGTGTAACGGTTCACGCACACGTTTGTCCATGCAAAGGTTGCCACGCACTCACACATCCACACATACACACACACGTACGATCGCTCGAACCCTCCCTTTTCGCTGAAAGTTCGTTTGATCGAAGGGGCGTTTGAGCGCGGGCGTTAAACTCGGTGAGCGTTGGCTCATCTAGTCGAAATCTCGGCGAGTCGGTTATCGAGTAAAATTCATGCCGTCCGCGTCGAATGCCGTCCGGTGCACTGTTTTATTTTGCGCGTTGCAATGCGACCAGCTGAGACCAAAAGCTCAAACTGCGTGGCCCTCTATGTCGGCCGTTAAAGACGGGCGCTTGTAAGCTTTGACGAGGCAAACCACCCGGGGCTTAAGGCTAAAGTTAGACCGAATGTCCCTGGACGCAAATCTCAACGGGTGTCCTTAATGCACGTATACGATCGATGAGAGCGACGATAATTAACGAGCCTCTGCGCTGATTTGGCAAAGCCCCCGCGTCCCGATGCATTACGCACTCGACGGACAACGACGATGACCCGATGATGACGCTAAGTTACTAGATTCGCTCGGAGCGTTCGCTCGCGCAATGCATACCACTGTCGATAAATGCCTGGTTATCACTGTTGTCAATATATCAAGAACCCAAGCGAGAGCAACATTTACGATCGACAATGGAGATAAAGATGTAACCACAAATTGTCCGTCGGCTGATTCTGGCAAGTGGCAACCCCGCACAATCTATACACCACGTTTCACAATCTCTTAACGCGCAAACGCTTCACTTTAATGCAAAGCATCTATACAACAGCATTCCGGTGATTTTCGTCATTGCGTATAGGTTATATTCGTGATATATGTCAGATGCACTGATTGTCACCGTCTTAGTGGTTGGTCATGGTCTCATTCTCCATTATTTACGTATATTTGATGTGTATTGCTGGATTTAAGTATGTTCAAATGTCATACAGGAAGGATTATTTAGGCGCCAGAAACTTTTAGCAAGTGGTAATAATCAATCCAGGATACTTTTCTTCATAATTTGTTCAGTATATTTTTGCATTCCATTGTCTATATCTAGTGCTTGTAATTGAGAATCTGGGCACACTATCCAGTTCAGAATTCGAGTCAACTTGGTGGTAAGAAAGAGAAAGAAAAACAGCATATGAAATGCTTGAAAAATATTTCAGATGACTAAGGTTTGTTGGTAATATTAACTGAACAATGTGTCCTATTGTAAACTGTGTCCCACTATACCATTCCCCTTAATCTGTAGACACTTAAATGAAGAGAAAAATAATTTGTACATTAAAAAAATGCTGTTATTACACAACAGCAATTTCGTGTGAAAGACAGATGTACCGTTTGTGACCATTTGTATTATTATATTCTATGAAAGTTTTTTTTCTCATAACTTCATATTGATTTTGGAAAAACAATACATATTAATTCTTTAATTGATCTCGATTTTTTTATTCCATTGAATGTTTCGTTATTACCATTCGAATGTGATGACCACAATCAGGCCTAAGGTAGCCAAAGTCGGTACGCTTACTCTGTACCGATAAATTAGCAGAATATACAGCGGTCTGTCTGAATGTTCCTCAGTTTCGCTGGGCTCAAGGCGATTGCGATACAGTGTAACTAAGTTGACTGCCAAAGCATTGGAAATAAGGTAACCTGAGTCAAGTGCGGTTTGGAAGTGATGAGAGTGGTAAAGAATAATTGAAGCCATACAATGGAATGATCAAAATCTGGTATTTCCGACCCTACTCTACACATGTATATCTAAAACGTCAACACTTTTTTTACAATGAGGGCAACAGTAGATGAGGTAGCCAGTAGACAAATTATCGCACGAGAATTTTTATAGCAGCACTCATTGTATTCAGAAATTCATCCCATGCACTTTTATCAGTGTGGGCCAAGTTCGATTAAGCTGCTAGAACCTTTTAATCATTGAATGAGGGTTCAAAACATAGTATCAACCCGATAATATCCAAATATTGGGGGACCATGGCGCATGCTCAGTTGATAAATTGGGGATTGTGAGCAACATATTGGATAACGTAAATCATGGTTCACGTCACGAATCTCATTTTATTTTCGTTACCGCATCGGTTGAGACCCGACGTCAGAAGATCATCATCCATACTGTGTTGAGCAGTTTTGCGCGCGGTACGCTAACTCCCGATTCGCTGGCCAGCTTCCAGACATGAAACGGAACAACTCGCTCGCGCTCACTCTGCAGTCCTATCGAACTTTCGATGACTTATATTTAAACCACTCTTCAAGCAAGACGCTAGACGTATATCTCTTTTGAAAAGTCATAGCCCCAACGTGGAATCGTATATTTGCAATATAATGTACCAAATGATAAACAAATTTTACGAGTTGAAGTATCGAAAGACGTTCCACGTTCCACTTTATCGAGAGAAAAGAACCCATCAATTTGAGACTTTTATTTCGCCCATATACTAGAATATTCCATTTTTGTTCTCTACTTCCCTGAACAATCTTTTATCCCAGCCTCTCTCATCAACATATTTCTCATAGCCCGGTAAACCTATTGGCCGAGAGTAACGCGCGGGGGAGTTAAGCTCTGGCCACGCAATTCTGATGTTCCGTTTCTTATTCTACACACACGCAACTTCTCCACATTGCTTGCCGAAAATAAACGCTTCGTCGACGGCCTATTCAATCCGGGCGAAAATAAATTCGGGATTCGTTTCTGTCTCTCTCACTCGCATCGTCTCACTCAATCCTTCGTTTATACTCAATGCTCGGTACTTGCGAGATATATACTCAAGAATTATCGCGTCTAGCGGGCTCTTGACACTTGCAGATTTACTGGAAAAAGACAAGAGCCGGCTGGGCTATCGAGATATTTTGGGAAATTGCCAGGAACTTATCCAGAGATCCAACAGTTGAGAGGACAGTATGTGTAATGTTGAAATTCCAAATGGTAGACGGATCAAAATGACCCACCAATTATAACATCAGAGTCAAAAAGATGGGGTTTCAGTCGGTAAATGCCAAATTGGCTGACCCAAAAGTTTTCGTCCGAATGACAAACTTGCACTTGTTGTCCGAGAAACACGGGTCTGGAGGAAAGCGGAACAATGCCAGCGCTATTTCGGTCGATGATCGACGAACTGAAGTGCCTGAGGTTCTTGTGTGCCACGGTCGTCGTAAACCCTCCAAAACGTGAGAATCGGATTGCTTTAACCGAATTAGATTATGTCTTAGAAGCATCTAGAACACGATGTCGTCTCCAACCTCTAATGCCCATTTCATTTAGTCCCGAAACATCGTCGAAAGATTCAACTGAGCGAGACGAATATTGCTAGTATATAGAGAGAAGAACAGCTTAGAGGTCCGACGATTTAACGCGACAGCTGAACACAACATTTACAGAATAACGATGAGGAAGACTTTTGGGTTCTTCAAAGAGATCATCCGGACTATATTTCTTGTTTCTTTTTTTGCCAGTCGTCGTATGACTTCAGAATTGGCTTTATGACATGAGCATCGATCGATGTCACATGCCCGTAATCTTTCAATGCAGAATAAACGTGATACAGTCGTTGGTCATACCTACTGTTTATTAGCCCATGATTCATATGAGATATGAGAAAGTAGAAGTAGGCCAATAAGAATTTAGTGTCGAGCCCCGCTTTTAAATCGACCCGGTTACTTTATAGACAGCTGAGATATTTCGTTTAAACATTTATGTAAAATATGATACGCTTACTCACTCAAGCTTTTGATTTTTCATGATTCAAAAATCAATTTATTTACAACATTGACTATGTAGAAGCAATTCGTCGTACTTCAGCGATAATTGTTACAGTTAAATCAAATTAGGTAACCTCAAGTTGTAGTAGTTATATCGCTTCGATCGAGAAAAATTATAGAAAATTCCAAATACTTCTAGATTGTATGAAAATCTAAAGGAATAATGATGATTCCAAAATTTTATTAACAAGTTGATCAAAGTATGAATTCATTAACAAATTGACTTTCTTCAGATTTTTTTATTTGCTCTGATTTTTTTGTTACATAAAATAAGTGTGTGGAAAAACACAAAATTCTAAGCGAATATGAAAATCTTTAAAAACTCATATGTATTCATAAAAATAAACAAATCATCATTTTCGTGACAAGAATAATTAGTTTGCCGAAATTTTTTTTAAATTCATTCAATGTGTGATTAAATTCATTAGAAACATTTTAGAATAATTTTTATCCAAAATTATTTTTTTCAGTACATTAAATATGTATGAATTTTTTTAAAGTTTAACTAGGTTTAAGATATCAATAATGACGCCAACATTTTAAATAATATTGGCCAAGTGACCGGTTGCACGAACTCTTATTCCATAATTTACACAGCAACTGCACCTGTAGTAAGACGAAATGATTAACGCCACTTTTATTAAAGAAACAGGTGCGTCGGTTGTGATTTGTCAAACAAAAGGAATCCGGCGGGTTTATCGTAAAGCGATCAAAAGGAGAAGGAGAGGGAGAGAGAATAAGAGAGTGCCGCCTAGAGACGGCTGAATGAACGTCCGTCGCAGTCCGAACTCGTAGTAAGTGAGATTCTGGCACCAGGAAGTGGTCAAGTGCAAAGACCGGGTCAGAATGCGAGTCTCGCGATAGAGTCAGGAGGCTCTGAACCGTTTGCACGTTCCACGATGCTCCTAATCCGCTGCTGCATCGAGACGGCATCTCCTCACAGTGGTAAAACAAGTAGCCTAACATCGAACGTGTATCTAATAACGGCTTTTGCCATTCCGATCCTGCTGTCTCAATTATTTCCGTGCAGCTAGCGAATGTGCTTCTCGTTCGACCTAGATCCGTCCATTCATCTTACCGTTGCAAAATCAAGACCCCGCCCATTTCGAAATCGCTCAAAATCCTTGGATTCGTCGCCCTTCCCAATCAGTCCCGAATCAGAGCTCCCCTCTACCCATGACTCTTCCAGTGGGCTCGTGTGCAAAGTCATCCATTTTATCTCGAATCTTGTTAATTCTTTTCTATACCCTCGACACGATTTTCCTGCAAGAGTCTCGGCGACATAATTCTGGGAAAGAAGCCACCGTCTGACCCCAATATTGTGTGTTGGTTTCTTTGCATTCATGGCCAATTAACCCTTTACCAAACCACTTAGCAATTTCGATACATTTGCAGAATCGCTGTTTTTGACGAAATCTTGAAAATTTGTAGTTTGATACTTCTAGAAGGATTTTATAAGCACTGCAATTGTATAACGAATGGACCGTACTTTTTATTTTAAAAAATTTCATCTTTCTACTTCTTTATTTACAAATGAAACACATACAACATTTTGCAAATAGACTTACCCGTTAGGGTTAAATAATAACAGAGTTTAAATAAGTTCTACTCTTTTTCGTATTTAATTGTCATTCGACAGGACCATACTACGGAATATCCTCCAGAATATGACTATGAATATGTCTATCTACAGCTACTTCTGGAACTTAAATTTCTTTCTTACAAAAGTTCAAAGGGTAAAGGCGTCAGGGTTTGGAGGTTTAATTATTGAACCTGGTACACGGCGTTACGGTGTCAAGGTCGCAAACAAAGTCGAAACGAAAATGGAACGAACTCCCGTCGGTGCGCACCTGAAGTCAGTTCCAGTTTATTGGATGGTCGCGTGCAAACTCTTCGCGAGGTACGTTTACAGTTCTTGCACGCGCCAAATGCTTCGATAATCGCAAAGGAAATAAATCAACGCTCGCGCGGTGACGCAGTCGTACTTTGGCACGAAGTGGATTCCCTCGTTTGGGGAGTTTTGCAAACGACAAATAAAAAAATACACCCTAACACCAGTTGGGGAGAATAGTCAAGAGATAATAGACGTTGTCATTGGTTTAATTAAACCTACTCTAATTTCGCACGAGCCAGTTTTAACTTGAACGATGAAAACTCTTGCGGAGCGTTTTAATACACGGGCTGCTATGGCCACCCGCGAAACTCGCATGTTCAGCTCAAAATAGACAATGCTCTAGAAAATTTACGAGGGTAACCGTGCACAGGCCCGTTGCGTCAGAGTTTCGGCTTGCTTTTGTATAAAACTCGTGTTCATCACAATCTTCAACGCAGAGCAACACGAAATCTCATGATGGAAATACTGACGTTGCAGAGAAATTCTAGAGTAACAATCGGATGCTGAGATTCAATAACATTAGAAGATTTTGATCAATAATCATCTGCTATCGTTGGCTGAATTTATCAGCACGGAGTACTTTGCTACTCGAAAAGTTTTTCTTTCATTAGAGCGCAGGACTAAGAGCAAAAGAAAACTTGAAGCAAGAAATACAGATATTAGAGAGGCCTTTCATACATAACAATGATTCGATGTTTAAATTATCACTATAAAAAGCTCTTCTTCTTTGAATAAAGCGAGTGACTCACAGCAATAGAAAACTTGCAAGTAAAAGCTTGATGAGAAGTTCAAACACTAATAATAATACTTAAGTAATGCAAGAAGAAATATAAATTCACTTTAGACATTGTACGGAAAGATCTACTACGTTGAGTAAAATCTACAATCTGAGAACACTTGGCACACGTAAAGGTGAATGACTGTGCCTTCGATGAATCTGTCATTAATCATTATGATCTACATGTAGATAAAGGTGTGTTTTCTAGGCTTTCTTTAGTAATACCGTATTTTAAGAAAAATTATTTTATCATTTGTTTCACTGAAATACTACTAGAATGAAACTTATATAAACCATAGTTTTAATGAGAACTATCAATGTGAGGAAATTTATTCAATATTTTTATTTTTTGTAAAATAAAGGCCTAGGATCCATTGAAACAACTCTTCAGTGATCTGTGTGTTGTATGTATGTGTGGATAGTGTCACACTTGACTTACCAAAAATCGAAAGATCTCTTAGCTCGCTAAGCAAAAATGCAGTGGGTGACAGGGTAAGTGCAGATGCCAATATTACGCGATACAAATAATAAAAACGAGTAAAATTAGAATAAACGGGTGAATAAAGAGCTCTGTTATCGTGGCTCTGTTGATGAATTTTGTCAAGAGAATTCGGATATGATCAACACCTTGCACGAGATTCAATGACTGACTCTAATGAAAGCTCTGAACAGCTTGGACTCTGGACGGGATTTCGAGTGGTGGGAGATTCGATGAGAAGTCAAAATAGAATTCGTCCTTACAAACTCAAATAGGTGGATTATAGTTAACGATTGGAAGTATACCAACAGGTACTTTACGTTGTATTTGCAACAGAATTGCAGTAGCTGCCCTCGAACAAATCGTGGACGTCGTGGCAACAATGAAGTAACTGCTTCCAATTTCTAGTTCATGTACAATAAAAGCTGAATCAAAATTTTTGTACTTTCAACAGTTTTTCTTGTTGTCCCGAAAAAAAAACCTCATAGCTGTTTTACAAAAACAAAAGGTGTGAAAAGCACTTGTTAGAAGTTTCGCATCATTATGTTATGAATTATTTCTTGTTATCTTTACAAGAAGTAACTTCCACAAGTAATCATTGTTGTAAAGTCATGGAAATCAATTTTGTATCGTTTTTTTTTTTTTTTATTATCCAACTTTGTTTCTTAGCTCATGAAACAGGTTATTCATTAAATAACAAAGCCGATTTAGCCTTTTACAGGCACAATCGATTTCAAAGCATTCAGGATTTTCACTTTAGTTGTTTTATGATATCTTTCCTTCACTTACTATAACAACTAGTTTTCTCTCGGAGTGTATATCTCAACGGCAAACAGTTGCGTTGATAAGCCACAAAGTGACTCTGATAAGTTATCGACAAAAAGAGGACGACCACAATTAAGCCTTCACTGCAAAATATACTCGATGTAATCAATAGATAAAACGCATTTCTGCAAAATATACTCGATATAATCAATAGGGCACTTGATGTCCGGGCTCGGGAAGGACATCTTGATAAAAATGTATCAAACCCCTAAAAACCATCGGAAGATCGAAGTTCCGACTCGCATTCGTTTCCGTTATGCCAGACGTTGGTTGAGTCGACAGTCGTCATTCCACTACACAAGCGCTTTATTCTGAATGCCAATTTAGACCTATTTCGAAATGTAGGAAGTATTTTCATAATCTCTAACAGAGATATACCCGAAATAACATCATAATCCCCAATGCACTTCATTCCGGAAATTTACTAGATGCTTTTATTGGCTCAGAGGAAAAATCAGAATACTGAGTCCGAACTGATTTACATTACATTCTAGTAAACATTACCTACAGTAATGTAGTAGCTTATCTACAGTATTTTAATAAATTTTTTGACACTGAATTGTTGAAAAAAAAAATACAGCCCGCAGTTAGAATATCATTTTGAATCTGAATCCGATCCTCCGGAAGCTTCTTTTTTTTTGCCAATAACAGATTCTCAAAAAGATAAAAAGAAAACGAGGATTTACATAAATCAATGAAGAAAAAATGACGAGAGTCTTCTATTTTACCTTGTCTACTTTCGGTAAGACTTTTGTACATAAATCTCGAGCAGAATTTAAAAAAAAAAGTTGTCTCTCTGAGATTTCGCAAACGTTGTAGTTGCGCGTCACAACGAATTAGAGTTGACAAAAGTGGAACGTAGAACGTAAATATGTTTACAAAAATATAAAATAAAATAGGTAAATATATGTACATATATATTCTGCTCAGAGAGGTCGATAAAAGTATGTGAGAGCACGTCGGAATTGTAAACACGTACTACAACTTGAGCCCGGTTAAGCGAGTCGCAGCAGCCGGATGAACTGGATAAATACGCACGAACCGAATCGCCGCACGATTTGTCCTTAAAACATTGAAAATCTGCATGGTCCTTATCGATGCACCGAAACGACTGTCCACCTTGACAACCACTGTATATATTTGGGTCATCGAGTTGGTACTCTCGCGCTTCGAGCCCGGCAGAGCAATGCCATCCTGAATCGGTGGTTGCTATAAAAATTGCTTGCGCAAACTGCGTAGCGCGATGTGCCTTCGGAAAGAAATCCGGCCTTATATCGGTCTCGTTACGACCATAAATGGAGAGGACTGGATTTTGCAAAGCCTCCGGCATCGAAAGCCTATCGCTTCTGTATAATACAACGAGACATGACGAGATCCTCTACCTCGAAACCAACGAATAAAATTAAATAAAGAGAAAAATAAAATCACGAAGTGACTTGTGACAATTTGAATATTTGTAAATTAATTAGCGGCCGATTATCGTTCTCAAATTACTTAAGTGACCAATAAATAAGCCTGTAAAAGCTTTAAAGTCGGTAAAAGCTTTACAAAACATTGGCACGCTCAGGTTTCACGTCGGTAAAAGCGAACCCAGCAAATAGAGTCGGTAAGGCTCAGATTAACATGTCGCGAAACGTGTCTGACGGCATCCCACTTTTTCTACTGTCGGCTAAGTGGAGCGAAGCTACAGCTGATCAAAGCGCACCAAACCTTCGCGGCTGTTACTACTTACGACTACGACACTGGTCTATCGATAAACGACGCTTTGTACAATTACAGAGAAAAAAATTGTTTTTATGGAATTCGTTTCTATATTTAAAAAAAATCTTACCTCATCACAAGCCGCACACCTGGGCTTCAATTGCTCAGCGTAATGCCTTTCGCAGTATAAGGCGTCGTCGTGAACGCAGTAGGCAAGATCGACCAGCAATTCTCGGCACTGCGTGCATTGAAAACACGACGGATGATAGGAAAGACCCAATTTACTTGCCGATACGACGAGACTTCCGTATTCGAGAGGTTCGTGACAAACGCCGCATTCCTGCAATTCATAATGAAGAATGTGTGAGTGAAAAAAAAACGTCGAGAGCATAATGATTGTGGTACGATATTTCTCACAATGAGGGAAACAATTGGAGAGAAGACTTACGTGGCCTCGTTCGAGAATCTCTTTGACACTACCTATATCCAGAGCAATCTCATTTCTCGCAGCCATGAAATCGTCTGCGCTAGCGGAATGTTGAGAGTCCAGGTGCCGGCAGTAAGCTCTCGCTAGGTCTTGTTTAGGCAGCTGTGTAGCTAATTGACGATCCCGGTGACGCTCACCCGGCGTGCCGATCCTCGGCACTGATATTTCCGGCAGCATCGAAAAATATTCCTCTACCTGTAACAGAGCGTATAACGAATGAGCAATGGCTATTATTCATTTGTAATGGATTATCATACACACTGTTGAAAAAATTTACTAGAAAATTACAGTACCAGACTGGAATTTTGATTCACAAGCTGTACGATAAATTTCTTTTTCAACTGGATACTTAAAGTTACAGTAATGGAAAAGATTTGTGAGAGTTGGCGATTTACTGTCGGAATTATAGGGAATTCACATTACATTTTTGTTTTATTCCGGTGTCGTAGTCTCGTCGAAAATAAAGATACAGGTTCAACGAGGCTCCAGATGTATACATGAGACATACACAGGTATTGTACTTGTGAGGGTCAAAATGTATACAGCTGTACTTCGTGTTTACATTCTCGACGAAACGTGACGACGCTTCGATGCCGTGAGGCGAACTCAAGATTGACTTCATCGACATAGTTTTTACACAGTTTTCCTATCCCTAAGGCAGAAATTCCACCGCCAATCTGATATAGAGGGGGAAGTCGGATGCAGTTTGAATGGAATGCCCTATTTAAACCGTGAATTATCACCAAAATCATCAACAGTTTGTCGTGAACATTTTCAATTTCCGTATTTTTGTCAATAACTGACATTGTAGATGCATATGTCATATGATGATGTAAACATCATCAATGCGAATATGACTGCGAAAGAATGACGTACGCTACACCGAACTTAAATAATTTTCCGCTTATATAGTATAAGAAGATAACTCTACCAATACGTATATCGACGTGTATATATTTCTAGCAACAGCCTGAACACCACTTAATCCTCGTATACAGAGAGAGCGAAACATTTTCTGTCTCTCTCTCTCTCTCTCTCTCTCTCTCTCTCTCTCTCTCTCTCTCTGTCTTGCTCGTGTGGAGGCTCTTTTGAGCGTACTACGAGCTTAATCGAATATTGCCATCGTAAATAAAGCATCATGCTTATTCACTATGTCGCTCTTCTCACCCGGGCCATGCGGTTATACGAGTGGATAAAGTCGTAAAACCAGCGGGTGGAGAGTTTATAATAAAGAGTGCGCAAAAGTGTGAGGGTGGTTTGCTGTCTACGGCTAGCCGTTTGTGGCCACAGGCATCTTCGACGTAAGTTATGACAAGCTTTCTGGAAATATTGAAGCCCGAGGCATGCTGCCAACCTCGCGAGTACACGGAGCATGCCATTATACATCCATGCACATGGGATCAACTCGTACGAGTGCGTAGCATGTGCAAGATGATTTCCTAGCAACGAGCAATCGTGTAGCGTATAAACTTGATACTTAAATCGTTAAAATCCACAGGACTTGTAATTCTATCTAGTCTCTCGAACTATTCTCGAAATTTATTCTCCAATTATAAGGCAGAATCATTGGACTTGAAAAAGGACTGTACCATTTCCGAGGCCAGATGTACACGAAAACAATCGAAACAATCGTAGTAACGAAAATAATGTAAAGTAGGATTTTGCATATTGCACATTTCTGCTCCTGCTCCAATATTCAGCTATTAAATTTAGATGATTTTGGAGACTAGTCACAATGCTTTCCGTACACTGTACGCTGAGTTATTGGCGTATAGCATGAGGGGATGATTTTTATAGTGAAAAGGGGTGAAGCTGTTAAATCGGTCGTTATGAAAATGTCGAGCTGATAAATCAAGATGCATTTAAAGATGCATTAGGTTGTCCTAGCTTCGTTTTTAAACGAGATATGTGAGAAAAAAAAACGGTTTTTAACCTCAGGGCGTGGTTTTCCCTGAAGGGGTCGTACGATTTGATCGAACCTTAGTTTTCGAGAGCCGATAAATAGCTGATAATTCTCGTATAAAGTTTTTTTCGATGCGCCTATTATTTCCTTTTTTTTCAGTTGTGGATGTCCTAGCTTCCGGCGAATCTAGGACATCCACACGTTTCCGGTATAAGGGATGTAGCTGGAAAATATCTTTTTGCGCCGAAAAATAGCCGATAATTTGGGTATAGTTTTCATCCAAAAAAATCGCGTGTAGATGTCCCAGCTTCTTTGACATAAAAAAGAGTCTGTGAAGGCATGAGTCTGTAACATTCCCGAGGGCGAACGTACGTGCCTCGTTCGCATTCCAACGGAGCCATATATCTGTTTCCCTAATACTCAAATTACTACGAAAATCATCTAAGTTTATTCGTCAATCATCCGTACCGCTCACGGCTTCATTCGAGCAGACTCAAATATACGCTTGATAGGCTTTATCCTCTGCTATTTAGCACTCTGCTGCTCACGGTATCCGGGCAACCCGTCGTGTGGCTTTGATGTTTTATTTAAACATCCATCATCGAAGCCGCAATGTGTTTTACCGGAGGAACTGATCGCTTTCGGATGTGTGTACATCGCAAGCCACCATCACGTGCTACCCCGAGATCTGGATAAGCCGAGTCTCGTTAGCCCGGCAAAGCGTGTGTGAAATGCCAACACACGACGGTTTCTAGGTTCTGACTCTCTAATATTTACTTCATTGAAATTGGCACGTCGATTTCGATCGTTCCATTAAGACCTCCGGGCACCCACACCTATAGATCGGAGCGGCTATGATTAAAAGCAGTTCAGGAATACGCGTAATGATTATTATTATCGAGTAACTACTGGATTGATGTCATTCGAAAATTTCGCGCTCTCGATTGTATCCTTGTTTTAAACATAACTCGGATTCGGATTTCTTGGCGTTATCGCATCTTTGGTCAAAAATAGATACAGACTATTGCAAACATAAAATACTCTCCGTCTCTCATATGCCCTCATAGACATGCCGGCACCGTGCCGGCAGCGTGCCCTCACATTTCGTCACCGTCTTGTTACCACGTCCGTATCGGACGGCATACTGCCGTCATGTCGACGACCGAAACCCATTTTGTGAAATTGGTATAAATGCGTAATTTTTTGAGCGTCTAGAAATCTGGAGCTCACTGTTTCCTTCGCTTTTGAAAAGATTATCAAGAGAAAGAAATGAAAAATGAATTTTTTTTCTAAATATATTAACCCTTAGCGGCGTCACCTCAACCAGGCCACATAGCGGGCAGTCACTAACTAGTAACTACGCCGCGTGGCCGCTAAAAGGTAACTTTCGTGCATTTATTTGTACTCTATTTGGTTTACTTAACTTTATAATATCCAAAAATCAAATTTCTTCATCTAGAGAACAGAGTCTTATAGAAGAGTTCGTAGATAACGAAAAAAAAAATTTTACAATATGGAAAATGTCATAATTGCCAACAAATCAATTTCAACAATGGAAAGTTTTTTTTTTGCAAAATATAGAAAATTATTAGGATTTTTTTTCGTAAAATCCATGAAAATAACTGTAACAAAAATTGTTAGGTCTGTTCGGCACATTGATATCTGGAAGTGGATGCATTCATGTGGAATCCCTTATATGGATCGGAGAAAATTATGCTCTGTATACGAAGTTTTTTAAATTGACCGCGCAGATTACGGCGAACCGACACTTAATTAATATTGTTACGTCGATCCATATCGAGCCAGACTAACCTTGCCAGGTGGTAATCCGGGTGGTGCCCAAGTCAACCCTCTATCCCTCGGGTCGAAGCCAACGTAGTTATGGGGCCCTTCACCCTTGAGGCCAAGCCTAGCCCTTACAGAAACCCACTCTTCGTGACAGACGTCATGAGCTTCCCTCGGACACTTGCAGCTCGTGCAGTTCTTCCTGAAAAAATCGAATAAGAGCATATTAAGCTTGACGAATGGTTGCTTCACAAAAAGTAAAATTCATCATATTCAGTGTGTGGTTGATTGTCAGTATAATAACAAGACGACGAATTTAATTTCGTCGACCTCGATGAGCTGTACTCAACGCCAAGGAATAAACATTTGCACTCTCTGAACACGTCTAGTTATAGCTCCGTCAGGTCGTCACCCCATGTTTTGACCCCGTAGATCCAATAAGATTTTATTGCATCTCTTTGCGTGTACCTGGCGACCATGTGTATAACCTCTTGCTCAATAACGTTCGCCTAATTAGTTTTTCCCTTTAATAAAAGAGGAAAAAAAGCTGGCGCAACGTCATGACGCTGATTCCCGGGAATATTGTAGAAAATATAATAGGAATATGAGAATAATCGGATACTGAAAGCAATCTTCGTCAGGAGAGCCACTATAATAAGTTCCATATTTTTTCACCGCGCGAAATATTTTTCGTCTAGTGTCCTAATTTTCCTAGAGGTTCTCTTCATACAATTGCAGCTCATATAAAATTATTAGCAAAATTAAAACTATCCCGATTAGAGAAAAACATTAATATAAAAAAGTAGCTCATCTGACGACGATTGCCTCATTAAGCGATAAATATTTTTTTTTAAACAATGCGAGTTTTTTTTGTAATCATGTCAACTGAAACACTTGCCTTAGCTATAAATGTAGGGGTGACAACACTTACTATATTTTATACTTCCATATTTTATAAAGTTATTTGTTTCACTTTGTAATTATAAAGCGTTTATAGTTTTTAGGAGTACCACCGTTTATGGAATCGGAATATACTAAGCATTTATTAGTCAGTGCATTTAGAATACTATTCTATCGATGCAGCTACGACAAACAAAGAAGAGTCGAAGATTTTTAAATCACAAATTCCCTTGGCAATACTCAGTATTATCATTAATACATCCAATACGGCAAAAGCACCAGTATACGCCGATCGTATTATCAGCGGGATGCATTTACGGCAGACATTTATTGCGATTCCACACCGCACCCTTCCGGATGTCAGCGTCAAGGCTGGTGGGAACGCCTGGCTTTCCAACCCTTACTAATACTCGTTTCCCAGCTCGTTCGACGCTTACAGAGTGCACGAGTCCTCGATCGTCACGTTACGCATATAGCCTCATAGCAATCGCCCTATAAATTAGTCATTAATCCCCAGTTTCTCCAAAAGCTATATTCTATTTTATAAAATATTTGATAGTTTCCAGGACTGGAAAAGAAAATGATAAGCAATAAAGTTTCTTAGGAAGAGGTAACGTCGCTCCAGAATTTGAAAAAATTGATGTTATTCGTCTTAAACAATAAGAACTTGGCGTCGCGACGCGACCGCGTCTCTTGATGGGTTTATAAAAACGATATGCAGTTGGTCCCACAGTGAAAAAAAAATAAAAATTTATTTATCAATTTTGCTCTCATCCTAGAATGCACTCTTTGACAGATAATATAATAAATAAACCACTAAAATTTGTTTACCGGTAGGAACCAGTTTAAAATTTCAACAGTAGCTTGATTATCATATTCTCGATATAAGTACGTAGCTGTTTTTTTTAATTTGGAGTAAAAGTTTTATTTTTAAAAAATGTACAGTTTATTTTCTACAAAAAATCGATGTTTTTTTTTAATACACCATTTCTACAAAATGTTGATAAAAAAAACACCCCACGTGCTTTGATAGCCAACCGTAGTAGATTAAAAATTTGTTTGGTTTCTTGTGCCAGGACTTATACTTTACGAGAAAACCATCCTCTCTTGAAGGGGTTGAAAATAAAACGAATTCCACGATGGCTTCTGTTGCCGCCATTTTTTATTGAAACGATAATTACAAATATATTTTTCATACTTTATTTTGATTTAAATAAACCCTCTGACAAGGAATTGTATTTCTTTTTTTATACTCCTAAAATAAATCGTCAGAGTTAGGTCTTTTTTCTGCCGCTAGCATCATGTTATCCCTTAGAACAATTCCTTTTTGCAATCCGTTTTACCAATTCCAATATTTAGAACGTGGTACTTTCGCAAACACAAAGCTTTTTTCATGAGTGAAAGCGGCTTGAAAAAATCCAAATAGGTAAGTCGGATTTGCCAATAAAATCTCTTAGCGAACATCCAAGTACGTGTATTTGTGTGACTCATTACGGTTGTAACGTGCGTGGAGGATGACCGAATCAATTAGTCAAACCGTTCTGGGCACGCGCTCG
Organism: Tromatobia lineatoria; assembly: GCA_949699805.1. Classification (NCBI taxonomy): domain Eukaryota; kingdom Metazoa; phylum Arthropoda; class Insecta; order Hymenoptera; family Ichneumonidae; genus Tromatobia; species Tromatobia lineatoria. The sequence continues at coordinate 23,642,881 of OX453036.1, forward strand.
ATGCCATACATTGAGGAATAAAGAAAAAAAGTCAACATTTGTTCCGTGACTATTGACGAAGGGAAGGTCAAGCCTAGATTGTATACTAGAAGTATGTCAGTCACTCAAGTCTGTTGTGACTTGGCGTCGCGCACATAATTGTAGCCCAAAAATTCGACTGAGAAACTCATTGCTATATGTTGTATTACAAATGTTTTGCCAAGCCGAAGAAAAGAAGAGGGTTTCCCAACCTAATATGGCTATCAAAAAAAAAAACTGGAAAGACGTCCGCTTCTGTCAATTTCGATCAAAACAAAAGGACACGTCGACAAGTATAGCACCACTGAAAGCAAAATAATGTCTTAAGCCAGAGAGCTATAAATTAGGAACGTCAGAATGTCTGTTTTTATGTGTGAACTATAAAGCAAATGTCCCAGTCACTGACCAGTGTCTACGTTATTTTCTCATGTCGTTTATCTCTGATTTAGTAGGCCAAATACAAAAGTAGCAACTATCTTACTCGCTGTAACATGATCACTATTCTTAAAATGCAAACTGTGATCGCATAGAATCTTCAAATAGAAAATACCCTCAGAGATTTGTTTTCATTTCATGCGACTATATCGATATTACCCTACAGTAGTGAAAATCATACATTTTTGTAGTACATTCGAAAGAAACATTCTGGATGTTAATCAAGAGAGGCGGCAGCGTCGCGACGCCAATATACTTGTATGGAGAAGTACCATGTGGATAAGCTGTGCATTAAATTCCATAACCATTTCTATCGAATTTTCATATGAACGGTATTGGAAAACATGTGGCGTTCGATAATATTACGGCACAAATGCTTTTGGTTTTTAACGAAAAACGCAAACATTTTTTACAGTGTAATTTCAACTTTTCCAAAAGTCACTATACTCAGATGGTCACCCGGACTGAAAATGAATAGCTGTTGCTTGACAGTTGAAGATACCCGATCATTCTCTGAGCGAAAGTCAAATTACGAAGGGGCGAAAGAAAAGATAAAACAAAAGAGCCCTCAAGCGCTTTGACGATTGCGACGGATACATTTACCACTTTGATAATGTCAACCGAGCAGTTATGGAGTTAAACTTCGTTGCTCGAGTACAGGAAGTTGCAAGGCACACATCGACACCCACAGGCACACGCACACTTATAACATCACGAATAAACGTTTCTGGTGGGGTTGAAGCAAGAGATGTAGAAAATCAGAGTGGTCGTCATTAGCAGGGAAAGAGAGAAAGATTCGTAGGGGATTCAATTGCTGTCGGGTGACACGATGAAATGTTAATTGTGGTAGTTCGGTGGTAAAGTCTCTGCAGATGATCTACTCGTGTGTGGGAATGCATACACCGTGCATATGCGCTTGAGATGATATGTGAACGAAGTATGAGGCTTTTAATGGACAAAACGTGCGACATTTTACGCACAATCGTAGTGCGTAAGAAAACGATGATGGTATACTGTAAAAAAGTGCAAGCAAATTTAATAAACAAAACGATATGAGATTTACAAACCGGGTATATGAGTTAAGGGAGTTGGATGATGAACAGCTTTTAAGAAAAAGTATTTATTTAAAAAAAAAATTTTTAGCAGTTCGATCTTTCTCGCGTCGATTTGTACCCGGAAAAGTAAATTTGACCATTTCCAAAATGATAATCATTGAGGTTCAGTGTTCAAACATTAGTGTATAGACAGAGTTTTTATTTTGTAAGTTCCACGTGTTCCCAAAAAGTCCGTTGGAAAAAATATTTTATATAAAATATGAAGAAGACGATTAAGTAGAAGTATACAGTGAAACATCAACTCAATCAACTGTATAGTTTTTGAGATATCATCAATTTTAAAATCCTCTTTCATTATAATTTTTAAATCTCAGGAAGAAAAGTTGAAACAATCGTATAGCATCAGAACTCAGCATTCCAAATTTTTTTTTAATGGGAGAATTCTTACTTACTAGTAACATATTGAATGAAAAAAAGTCAAACATGCGACTTGTCGACAACTTTTATTCACAGCATAATTCTTTTAGGATTCAAAGGCTTTAAAAAATAACGCGCATCCGAACCTTTGAGTGTTCACCGTGCATATGTGCTTGAGATGAGAGTTGAGGGAACGAAGTATGACGCGCTTAATGAGAAAAACGCGCGAAATTGTGCGGAGGAACGTGATGCAGAAGAGAATGATGGTGGCAAAAGGGTGAAAGTCGTTTACAAAGAGGATTGGCACGTCGGGAGGGTTGTTAAAGTTGATGAGTGTTGCCAACACTCCGACCTCATATCATGGTTATATTCTATGCCGAGCTCAAAATGCAGCTATGGTTCGGCATATACCGGGAGTCTCATAATCATCGATCATTTATTACAGCACCCCCAAAAAAGGTAGTAGACTTCTATAGTGTACACCCGGTATATCCGCGTATGCATTGCGCATTACACTTCTACACCCGAACCAAAAAAGTTCACTTGTTTAATAACGGACAAAGAATCTCGAAAACAATAAAGTCTGCCAGGATATTTTTTCCAAGAACCGAGACGTCCTCATTAGCACTCTCAATGGTTGTAATTTAATATTCTCGATAATGTACTTTCCGGTAAAAAAAAAAAGAGTGACGTAAATAACCTGCACAATGAAATGTAATACCTGAAATAACTTTTCTAGGAGTAGCAACCCATAAAAACAGAGCCATGATGTGTGACAAAAATGACGAAGTACTGTAATTACAATGTCAATGACTGAAACCTCCACCTTAATGTAGTGCACTAACTTTGTTTTACTGCACTTCGGTACGAGCGTTCGTCATGTACGAACGTTGACGATTCTTCGTATAATTCAGAGAATATGTGCGCACCCGAGAAAACGACAGCTGCATTCTACGGGTTCTTATGCCCACACGATTTCATTTCGCAAGTGACCATCGACAGCCTCTCCGTGTGTGACGTGCAATAGTCGAAGCGATTTATAGTCCCAGCTTCTCATTAACCGACAGTGATATATATTGCCGACGATACTTCATTGAGATTCTTGGAGACTCTCGATAACCTCGTTTACACGGATGATTTACCTCGGACGTTTGTTCATTACAGTTGCTACCACATACAGTTAAAACAACAACAAAAAACAATAATTTGACTGAACTCATTTTCTGCTCTGAAGAGGTTTGGAAGCTTGGCTGGAATGTTCCAATTGCGAAAACGAAGCAAGAATGACACAAGCATGTTATAATAATTGAATAAGAAGAACAGAATGTATACTGAGTGTCAGGGTCATTATCGTTCCAACTAAGAAGTTGAAGGTTCATGAGTGCTGGTACGAGGAATGGGCGGGAAAGTATTTTCAATTTACTGCATGGTCCGACACAATGCAAAAAAACAAATTTTTGCCTTTCCCCGAGTCGAAATAGTTTGGTCATTCTTTTTGTTTTATTTTAGACCGCAAACGTCAAATTGAGTAAATGGAGAGTGAGAAATGTACAATTTGAACTGAGCTGATGCTGACTGATAAGATTAGTTACGCATTCAACAAACGACAAAGTGATACGATATAAGAGTATTTTGTGCCAGTTAAAGTATTAAGTTAAACATTACAGGTTCCAAGTGATTGAAACCCATAAAAAAAAGAACCAGTAAAAGAAAAACCCAGATTTTAACATTAATTGTACACCTTCAACTAAGCATGGAGAAAACCGTTTTGCTGGCACAATAAATATTTTTCTATGTTGGTGGTGATAGCATTGTATTATGTTCTAGTCTAGCAAAAGACTCTATTGACCTAGCAAAACAATTAGAAGTCCTATAATTGTTGTTGTCCCAATTTTAGAACGAAATTTGCTGGCGTAGCAAAATCGTTTTCTCCATGAGTTAATTGACCCGTTTTATGACACGCGACATCGGCAAACAAAAAACGGACTACTGTAACATGCACATTAAAACCTTCTTAATCAAGTGCAACTATTTTTTAAATTAGATTGTTGACTCATAGTAATGGAAATATTATATTCAGTGTTGTTGATGCAATAGATTGCATCTAAACGTGCAATATGTTGCACTGATCCAAACACTGTAGGTCCACACATAACGTAGTTTGTGATCCTTACGCATACCCAATTTATGACACTTATGGCACAGCTTTTGACCCTACGTGTACCCAGTTTATGATCCTCGCAGTTTCTGATAATCCGTGTACGCAGTTTGTGACACTCACTCTCATTTCTAAGAACTGCGCTCTCCAAATAAGCTCTAATCTTACAGACATTCAGAAAACATGATGTCCCTGATAGTCATACATGTACTCTAGAGGTCACAAAATAGAGCAGGGTCAAAAATAGGGCCCTTCACCTTACAGGTGCATGTGAATGAGGGAGGAAGCGACCAGTCAACGTAAGTGTTGGTGCCGCATGCTAAATGAGGGTAATAAGATTTGCGACAGTTCGAGGTGAGACTAAGAGATATACATGTATGACGACCGAGACCCAATTTGCAGTGAACGCTTCTGCAGCTGCACAAAACAAAACACCCAAGACATTATCAAATGTGGACGATACAAAAACCACAGAGAGTATTTCTAATTTGTATAGGATTTTAAGATTAATTATTGCTATCGTTGAATTTTGTATTTTACCTAACAATCAGCTCGAAGAGCTCGAACTGGTCAAAGACTTTACAGTAGAGGTGAAGTACCCTGACGCATGCCCACTTCATGCCCGGCCATGGTGCTAGGCTGAGATCGAGTCCGTCCTCTAATGGGCACTTGCCGATGGTGAAGCTTCTCTTCAGCTCCGCACCGGATATCGTAGGAAAACGATTTTTCCTGTCGAGCATTGGATTCCTCCTTCCACGCGGCTGAATTTCACCATGTGCTGTCACACCAAGTCCCCACTTTAATTCGGCACCCGAAAGCGTTGGATACCTTTCCCGTCTGTCCAAAGACGCTGTTTTCTTGTAAAAGTCTTTTTCCGGCACAGAAGGACATCTTGTCCTCATCGGTTCACGGGTCGGTGGACTCACAGGCCTCTTCTTCGGCTCGGGAATCCTCACGCGAATGCCCTGAGGCTCGGCCCCAGGTGCAGCCACGCAAGAAACCCGGACCTCCATCTTCTGACCCTCCTGACTTGGGCCCTTGGGACTCATTCTGGCTGCCGATCCTGCCAGCAACGTCGGCGTCGTGTGACGCCTTTGCAGTCGGCCGTTCAGTGTGGTCTTGGTCGTCCTCTCTTCATGTCTACATGATCCTTTTATTCCGTTAGTACGTCAATCTCATCAACTTATCATGGGATGTCAATCATGGTGATGCCTTGCCCTTTAATACCAGCTTCACGTAAACTACGATTTTCACTTGCAGCCTCGTCAGATCACGAACGAAATCCAACAAGATGTTTCGCTGTTACAGTTCTGCGGATTATCGCGAAATTTAACGGTCCTCTGTGCTGCGATATGTGGTACAGTTTAGTGGAGTATAGTATAGTAGGTGATTCATGTGGCACAACGAACTGGCGAGGACGTTTCACGCACTGTCTTGGTAGAGGGGCTCGTAAGCCCCGAAGCGCACATGCCACGCGTCGCGCACTCCTTCACAGATCGTTCGCGCGATGCCTCAATGGGCTTCACAGTTTCATTTGTTTTTCTTTCGTCTGGACCCCTCGATTCGGTATAGTTCCACGATGCGATTACCACCGACCCACGCGATCTGCTTGGATTATCAAGGATTTGTTTTTTATTTTTTGGAACTATCGTTTTCATGGGATTTCTGATAACTCTGGAATGCTACGAGTGGATATGTAGGTGGGGTTCATCTGTGAAAAGAGAGAGTGAAAGTTTACTGATTGGTTTTGAATAGACTTATTCCCTTGCCCTCCTTTTCCTTCATTTGCTTTTTTTTTTTCACGTTTCTCCCTCTGTGACAGTGCGACGGGATCAAGGGTATACTTCCGCCACTTTCAGTAACACAGATAAATCCTCATGAAACCGGGGTAAAGATAGATAAAAAGAAATGGGAGTGAATCCTCTATCGTGGAAGAATCGCCTTTTTCCTACCCTCCCAACGAGTCGTTCCTCGTTTCACGATTTCTACCGACGAAACGGACGACCTTGTTTAGGTATATCACCTCAGGCTCGAGGGCGCGATAGGTTTCTTACCAAACGTTATTGGCTCGACCCCTCTTCAGGGTCGAGTCAATAACAGAGAAGTGGCTTACGCTGTTGCCTAGATATTTATACAATAAATTTGATAGCCCAGATAACGGCAAATCTTACGCGTCTCTGGGCGTCATTATCCTTCAATTTACTTTTTGTGTAAATGAGTCATGAGTTAACGAGATCAAGTCGATGGGATTTGGATTTGAGGTATCATACTTATGATTGCACTGATTCCCACGAATCATACGTTGATGACGTATTTTTTATTGGCAATCAAAACTACATCGTCGCTAGCAGTTGTGAACTTTGAAGTCATGTGATTTGTCTTTGTGCTGTTAACGAGAGGCTTGAACTTTTCGTGAAAAAAAAAAGTACTGCCTTAAGTATGACATTCCATTTTGTACGTTGAAGTTATACTAATTTGAAGTTGTTCACCGTTTTTACTTTCTCTAACGTGTTTACAAATTAAAAAAATTGATGAAATGTCGTTCATAACAACTGCGACGTACATTTTAGGTCGTCATACTTGAGGCACAATTTCTACTTTTTTAATTTTTTGTTTCAAGTAACAGTAGATGAGGGATAACAGATTTTTTTGTATAATAAATGTTATAAAACCTTGTAGGTCGGCATTTTGTTTCTGTTCTTAAGGGGTTAACTCTACGCTTCTATATGATAAGCTTTTCATCCTTGATAGGGGGAATGATTATAAAAACGTCATAACTATGACCGGAAGTAGAAATTCAATATCTGAGAGGAAAAATAATACTGTGAATAATTAAAGAAGAAATTGAATTTCGCGATGAGAAAAGGTGCGCAGGTGTTGTCGAAGGAGGCCACATTGCCTCCTACGTCTGTCAGTCCATGTTTCCAATGTGCACGTGTAAGTATGTGCGTATACAGGCGGATCGCGGGAGCCGAGAGAGCTAATGGCTATTAATTAGATAAATGCTCGGTATATCAAGAGACGGTAATGGTCACCGTTTAAAATAGCAGTCCCGGGATTAAGCGCAATTTCGAGTTAATCTATTTACGTCCGTGTGCCACTCGTATACGTACACGTCCGCGTCGTGTTTCCTATTTCACGTGTATGACGCGACAGGTTCACGTCCATCCGCGTCAGTCGCATCCGACAGTCAGTAATAAATTTTATCTACGAGAAACATGATAATAATCAAACTGGCCAATGCTAAGTGTGGCGAAAGCATTGAATGTCAAGAAACAACGAAAGTGTCAGAGAAAACATCGCGAATGCGCTGAATTTCGATTTTATGGTCCCAAGTTTGAAATTGAGTTCAATTCGAAAGTCAGTAATAAATTTCATCTTTGAGTAATGTGATAATAATGAAGATGGCCAATGTGAAGTGTTTTGAAAGGATAGAATGTCAAAAAACAATGGACGTGTCAGTCAAAACATCGCAAATGGGCTGAGGTTTAAATTTATGGTCCCGAGTTTGAGCTTGAGTTCAATCCGATAGTCAACAATGGAGAAATTACTACGAGAAACATAATAATAATCAAACTAGCCAAAGTGAAGTGTGGCGAAGGAATTCAATGGCAAGAAACAATGGACGTGTCAGATTATCACATCGCAAGTGCACTCAGGTTAGAATTTATTGTGACAAGGAACTTAAGTTTAGACTCAAATCCGAAAACAATGTAACGTTCAACCTCGAGTGCAAAGTTAAGTTCAAATGTTTAACTATAAATTTTCCCTGGAGAGAAAAATCTGATGCAATTCAGAATCATTCAATCTAATCACATTAATGCATAATGAATAGAATTTACATTCAATGGCATTTTTACAATAGCTGAATTTCTGCTAGATTTTGTCCAAAAAGTCTCGAAAAATGTAAAATGTAAAAACCGTGATATACCACGAGAACTTTTTGGAAATTTTTTATTTAAAACTATAACATATCCCGGGCATGATCGAATTAAATACCAATTGATCCAAAAAGCTTCTACTGGATCAATAGGCATCATAAAACGTCTTGTGGTCAACACAGAATAATTGAAATTTATTTGTGTTTCAGGCGTATAACTGGAAGAAAAAATTCTTTATAATTTGTGATCGCACTCTCAGTAACCTTCCATCCGTCGATGCAAAAGAAATGCATTCTCCTCACTTCACCTTTGAATAACCCATCGATTTTTTAGTTTGACACTCTAAACACAGGGTAGACCAGAAATAGTAATGCGGGACAAACGCGAATGACGTTGAAGTAGCGCTCGTCGATTCTCAACGCGTTAATCCGGATGCGAGAGAAGAGGAAGAGAGCGGTGCAGACGACGAGGAAGTTGCGAGCAAAGACTCGTGCGGACGCGTGTCTGCTGTTGAGCGTCCGCGGAAGAGTGCATCCGCAGAAGGAGCATACTTCAAACTGGCGCCACGAGGTTCCTTAGCCAAGCGGAGAGTAGGTAGGTACCAACGTACATACGAGGAAAACGCGCGCGCGATGTGTGCTAGCGGCCAGGGAGCGGAGGGAAGGTCGGCGCAGGCGCGCGCCTCCGACCTGTGTCATCCGCAAGCTCAACGAAAGCTCGCGCTCGCTTCACATGCAACATCTCCCCTCCTTTGGTAAACGTCTATGAACATCACAACCATCGAGACGAGGCGGCGAGGAACGATAGAGGGAAATGAAGAATCATCAACCGACCGCCATCACCACCACCTCGACTAATCCCATCACCAATACAACACTGCTACTCCTAGTGAGATTCCCTAGAGTCTTAGCGTAAGCTTTGTTATCTCCGCCACACCAATTTTGCTACAAGCCAAAAAAACAATGAGAAAGAACATTGATCTTAACGTAAAAGTAATGCGAGGATACATATGATGAAGACAAGGTCTAAAAAAAAAAGCAGCGGACGAAATGATATTTTAGATCTACAAATAAAGGGATAAGCAATTGGAAATGACCGGAAAACGGATCAAGTTTCACTAGAAAGAGAGTATATACCTGTTCTGTTGATTTTGGATCTAGTTTGTTTTTAATTATCTTTTTTTTTAATCAGATCAACGCGTAGTACTTCACACAGAAAATAAATTTTTCATAGCGCCAGTGCTAATGCGATTATGCAACGAGACTGCTGCTCTGAATGAATTCACCAGAGTTTTAGCGTAAACTTCGTCATCCTTAGTTCTGTAATTTTGCTACGAAACGACCGACGATAAGCGAAAAAATTCAATATTAGTATAAAATAAATTCGACGGGGCAAATATTAAAAAAATTTTTAAAATAAAACATGACTAAACCTTATATATTGGTTTATTTATATTTTTGTTGATTGAAAATTATGCGTAAAAGAAAAAACGATGGTTCATGACATTTACTAGAAAACCTCGTCACCGGGTGACGCACGGGAAAATGCTGGAAGTCTCCGACGTTTTCTTGTTTGTCCGCTTGGGAAGCATGTTATATGCAAACTAGATGCAGGGATCTCCTCATTCCTTGAATCACTGCCGCGAGTGCCTCGACTCAGTAATACGCTCCATTTATATCTATGGAAGTCCGTGGTGAGGATAATCGCCGGGATCACTCTGTCCGGCACGTTGACGAGCTCTTCGTCACTGCATCTCGTCGCTTCCTGGTAGTATATATGCTAATTAAATCGCACGCTAATTCCTCTACCAAAGTGCTCTCTTGTGGGCTTTGCAATGAGCTTTATTGCAATCCGTATTTTCTTACGTAAAGTTCACGACTATTACAGACTCGGTCGAAGACAGCGGACAGTAGTCACTGACCGTATATCCAGAGGAAAGATTTAGTAGATATTAATGAAATTTCGTTGGGATAAGTAAATTTTCTTATTTGTCCGTGAGCCTATTAGTTTTATTTGCAGAAAGTATATATTTTATCCAAATACGAATTTACTTTACACGTAACGCACCTGTCAGCTGATCTATGTATACTAGCGGTACACGGTACAGAGCATATTATGGTATAATTGTAATATAAAGTGACAATTATTGATTTTGAGTTGGTAAACAATATACTTTCATAGTTTCTACAACTATTAAGTTATTACTATTCAGTAACTACTTGATGAGTCTGAATATACTTGATATAAAAATATTTGATAAATGATAAAGTTGAGTCGTTACTATTATAGTTCTTGGACTTTGGCTGAATATTTGTTATATATATTACGATTTTTTCTGAGTGTATCGTTGTTCCAGGTATCTCATACATTTGCTTTTAAGCAATATTTTACTCGGAGATTAAATTTGAATGGTATTTAATGAGAATTTTTTATTTTGCTTTAGCCGCTCATGTATGATGCGGATGAGGTGCTTCGGCCAAGCCGCCATTCACAATGTGAAGCACCTCGTTCACATTGTCCAATTAGTATCTGAATCAATTAGCTCTAATTATTCCAGCTGAAATATTGTGGTTGCGATAAATACTGCTCATGCTGAAGTCAAATAAATATTTTTCTTCCTCGAGTAAAATTTTTATTCATTCGAATATACAGAATTTTAATAAATTATTTCAATTGAAACTAATAAATCGTTTTTCTGGGTGTAATAGGTCAGGCAAAAATTGTTTGTTGATTGGGCTAATTCGTTTACATAGGCGAGTTTGGTCACATTTCGACTTTCTTCGATCCAACGCTTATGACACTTGATACACTTGTCACTCACGCATTCGTAGAAAAACACGCACCTCAGTAACTCTGAATCTGGTAACTCGGCAAAACCACCACGGCAAAACTTTCCAGACATTTCACGATGCAGCGAAAAAATGTGTAGTTCTTCGAAACAGGGTATAATTAAATTTGCAGCAATGGTATACGTTGTGGATGATCAGCACTTGTTTAGGACTGTAAAAAAAATCCGTTCATCATCGACATGTCTTATAGATTCATCAAAGGAGGTGAAGATCAAATATTTTTTAAACCCACATTTGCAGTAGAATACGAAGTCGTATATGTATTTGTTCGAATTAATTCACAACTTAATTTAATTATATATATATCAAATACATGATTTGGTGTATCCAATTTTGTTTTCAGTATAGATTAGCAACCCATTGTTTTTTAACCGACTGCAACAATTGACGAAGCATACGTAAAATTTTGTCCGTCATCGTCCCTCAGGGTGATTGAGCAAAGTAGTTGCAAAGAGCTGTAAACTTCGCAACAAAGTGAACCCGAAACGACCGAACGACCGTGAAATCTCGAGTGCCCATCAGATGCGTCAGTGACATATGGTTCAGTAGTGGATACGACAGACAAATGGTAACGAGATGTCATAGTCGTCAGCGTTATTGTAGACTAGTCATTGCGGCTTTTGCTTCAAGCTCATAGCAGAAACATGCACTTCTCTCACTTCTTTGTCTGCGTGCGACACGAGCACTCATGACACGCTACGACAAAAGTAACCGAAAACTCAAGCATTCATATATGTATATATTAAGTGAATCATTTGGTGTATTCTATTTTTTTTCTCACTGTGAATTCATACGACAGTCTTTTTAACCCGACTCCGAAAATTGACATTGCATACTCAAAACTTTGTCGGTCATCTTCCCTCGGAGCGACGAACCAGCAAAGAAATCTGCAAGTTTTGCAGCTGCGTGAACCCGAAACGACCGTATGACCGTGAAATCTCGAGTGCCAATCGGAAGAACGACTGTGACACATGGTTCACAACGCAGTCGGAGGAACTCCGTCTTCCTCACTCTAATTTCATTAGTAGTATATGCGACAGAGGAATGGTAACAAGATGACCTTGGCCACATAGTCGTCAGCTTCGTTGCAGGCTACAGTCACTGGGGGGTTTTGCGTCAGGCTTTTAGCAGAAGCGTGTGCTTATGTGTCTGCGTGCTCCACGGACACGGGCACTCTACGACGAAAGCAACCGAAAACTTGAGCAATAACCGCGCACCCGCGAGCAGGTTGTTATGACACGCGCTCCACGTGACAGAATTTTGGCAGAGATTCTCTCCGAGTCTCTCGGGTTTCGCCTAATACTCTTATTTATATGATGTCCGCAGACGAGCTCGAGTTAACAAGCGAATTTCCGTGACGACGGACGCATATATCTCCGCTTTAGCACGCGTCAACGCTTTTCTTTCAAACGTGCGTTCCGTTTAACTTTTATTTTCCAAACTCTTTAGCATCGTGTTGTCAGTGAATATGCTGTTCTCCTTTCATTTTATAGCACATGACATTTATTTTCTCAAACAGTTTTCTTCTTTCACACAAAGTTAATATGGTTTCGTTAGGATAACAAGAAAGTTGCTGATTATTTCTTGCTCGTGCGGCAAATCCATCAGTATGTAGGGCAGATCATTTGCTAGAGCGCCAAGAAGCCGCTTGGCGTTCTATAATTGTATGCTTTTTTTGTAGGATTTTGTTCATGATATTTTATTGTTTTCGGAACATCATTCTGCGTCAGTTAGTCGCACGGATTTTTCATTGAAGCTAAAAGTGTAAAAGTCATTTTATTGCAAGTGGCAAAATTATCAGTTTTATATTAACATAGTCTCAGATTTTTGAAAAAAATTCCTTGTTATATAACAAATTTAACATAAATAAGTTCTTAAATATTTTAAAAAATATCTCTCATCTAACACTTTTCTCTGTATACTACTGTCGTAAGGAAACTAATGGTAAATAGACGTTGACATTTCTTATCATATCTAGTGTTATGAAGTAGCAATTTTACATTATGTTAGTTATAAATAATGTGAGTACAGTTCATTTTTCGGCGCTGAATCATAGCCAAATTAGCTTTCAGTTGAAAAAGCAATGGGAGTGTTGCAAATGTGTCGGAAGCCCTACAAATAATTCAAGCCTCAACGCCTTCTGACGGCAAAGTAAACAAAGTTGAACAGAATTATAAATAAGGCGTCCACCAAAAACAGTGGCTTCGGCGATCCACGGAGTTACGCAGTATTATTTGCGGCCATAACTTGGGTGGATGACCGCTTACCTGCGCATTGGATCGCGTGCCAAAAACATTTCTCATATATACTTTTGTACAGTAGAAACTCAGTAAAAATAAAGTCGCATGTATCGGTCAATTTCCTTGAGCTCTCGTGCAGATGGCGTACGATAGAGCATTAGGGTGACTGTGAATAACACTTTAAGGAGGTTTCTATAAGGGAACAGAGAAAGGGTAGAGGGGCAACTTGAGGTGATCCAGTCGTCTAAAAAAAAATATTAAAAAAAAATTCTTAAATGATATCCTTTTTTTTGAAAATATTTTATTTTTCAAATTCATGGTATTCCTTCGTGAACCCTTTTAGGTTTTTCACGATTTTCCCTTCCCACCGTTTTTCCTATCACTTCCTAGCCGCAATTCACCAAGTTAACTCAACTTCCGTTGCGTCCGCAGCCGACTTAGCTATACACTGCATGGCATTCGCCACGGGTACGGGAAATCTGCAGAAAATCCGCATCGGTACAAACGGCCCTATATTTTTCTGGCTCCCTGGTATATACATGAAGGTATCTAACTTAATCTTGTTGTCCTGTTAAGTCAAAATGCTACCACTGTTACGAAAATTTTGTACATTATACCTTTGCAAATATTCTGGTTTCAACTGAAGAAATAAGACATGAATGAATCAAATTTATTCACCGGTTTGTTTTGAAAATTACGATAAGTGAAAAATATGCGAAAAGTAAAGCTCCACTCTATTCTTGGTAATACATGTTTTCTAATGTGAATAGTTGCAAATGTCAGTTAGTGACGAAAGACGTACAATTTCGATGGATCCTAATAGATATTTTCAAAAGCGATTTGTCTGTCTGTATATATATATATATATATAAATGAAAACGTACTGTATAAAAATTTGTGATAGAAATTTCCAGTATGCCAGAAAAGTAAGGGGCCATCCGGTTTTATTTCGGAAACTTCGGAAGCCCCTCTCGTCGTTTTTCAAGAGCTACGACCCTTTCAATTTGGAACTCCTTTCTCTCCAAGAAAAAGCATAAAGCTAAGCATAAACCCGTAGTATCACCTTGGCAGTGAAAAGTCCCGTGTATTCTAGTAGTCACGAGGTGATTTAGTGATTCCTGTGATCGTTCGAAGTTGTGTGAAGTGGCTCGAGCTTGTTGAAACAGAAGAACGCTCGAAAGCTCAAAGTGTTGCGAGTAGCAGCGGACACGAAGAGAGAACACTCGAGTAAGAGGAAATAACAAACGATTTATTTTTAGAAAGAGAGTTAGTTGCTTGGATGATGATCATCATCATTCGCGACTGATCGAGCTCGGATTATTTTTTGAGCTATATGTGTAGTGTGGTACGACTTCATACAGGTTGACAAGATTTACAAAATATTCAGAGCAAGCCATTAATCATACGTCGAGATAGAGAACACAAGATAAAATACTAGCAAAATGTACTGCGGTCTATCAAAGTTGCTACAGAAGAGATTATTTAGTTAGCTTTTTGAAATCGTTGAACTCCCGACCGAAATTTTTTTTGTGTACCCAATTAAAAACAAATCGGTATATTCCCGATATATACACTGAATTTTCTCTATCTGCTTTCATACACTGTAAAAAAACTGCAAAGTTGAACTTTGCAAATTGCTTCCTCATTATTTTTTATTTTTCTTACAAAGCTATCTCTGTGAGAAAGCATGTTAATCGATTTTAGCTTCCTTATAAGGGAAGCTTTGTAAAAAAAAACCAAAGATAATTAGGAATTAATTTGCAAAGTTCAACTTTGCAGCTTTATATTGTATCAACGTTACATTTCTGACAAATTTAACCGACATAAAAAATGTCGACGAAACTGTGTACCTATTATTGATAAATAGTACCAATTTAATGTCTAAGGTTTGACTTCGCTATGTCATGTTTTGTTAAAGTTGATGCAATAACGTCATTTTTCAAAAACTTGAAATTCTGACAAGCTTGAACCATATTGCAGATTATGACGAAACTATGTACTAATCATCGCTGGATAGTGCCGATTTCATGTATGAAATTTGAGTTTTTTGTCTCATGTTCTTCCAAAGTTAGGGCAAAAACGTGATTTTTTCAAAATGTCGAATTTCAAATATTCTGCCTTTCGCAAAGTACACCACGGAAGTAAAATGTCCGGTTAACGACGTATGTGTAGAACATCCTAAATAAAGTCAGTTTATATTTTAACCCCCCTCAAAAAGGTCCTGAGTAACGGAAAGCATTATCATCGTTCCATTCGTCCTGTGATTGGATGCCAGAAAAACAATTGTGTCCGTGGTAAACAAGTTTAGTTTGGTATCAAATTTGAGATAAGAGGACGGGCGCTGCAGCATCCGTAACCTTTCAAACCCTTATAAGAGTGCAGCAGCGCAACAGTTAGTATAAAAATGTCTAGTTAATTCCCGTCGATGACTCTTTCGTTCGCACTCCTTCTCCTAACGCGAGCAAGATATGCTTTTTATTTGCATTCCACCTTGACTGGCGTGAGCTCTTTACTAACGAGTGGCATTAAAGCTACGCCATAGAGTTCTCGCGACCCGGAAACGAGACGCTCTCTCATTTGCAGTAGACACCGTATTAGGCAACGGGGGAGCTCTCATTCGACATTAATCAGGAAACACACTCTGTTATAAACGATCACACGCATCCATACATGGCACTGCTATGCGACATGACATCGTCCAAGAACCAATTCACAATTCCCGCATAATAGTCCATAACCCGCACGTCACAAGAGCTATAACAGACTTGCCTCTCATTGCCGTTCACTCATTCGACTCTTGCTGACTCGCCTCGCCGTTCACATTCGTTTCGCAGTCAAATATAAATGAGATGATATAGGCTCGGGTCTGCGACTCGTCTCCAACCGAATATCATCATCACGTGGATCGATCGTCTCCTATTTTTTTTTTTCCACCGTTCCTCGACAAGAACAATCGACGACGCTGATGCTTCTAACCGGTCAATCTCGTGTCCCTCGTTATTATACTCTCATGCTCAGGCCTTCCAATAACGAGACTCTGCGGATAGTTTCTGGAGAGAAAAAAAGCGTCTTAACGATCTCTCGGGAATCGTGGTTCAAGCGAGGGACAATATCCCACTTGCGAAAACAGCAAGTTGTTTTCCTTCTCTATTACTATATATATCAAAGCGTCGAGGAGCATGTGATTCATACTGCACGCAGCGAGAGTAACCGCAAAGCGATCCTTGAACCGCCTTAAGCATCGACACATGACGTATACACGTATGTACATGTATACGTTCTTGCAGAGACCGGGAGACATGATAATCGACATACGCTCTCGCAATTATCTATAAATTCATATGCGAGCGTGCGGGACTCAACCGCGTATAATACCGATGCCATTCCACATCGCTACATAGTCACACTATTTGCAGAAACAGCGATCTAATAATATCCGTGTGTGTAATGTTTCTTCAGCGAGAGTTCTCGTGAGATAAGGTGGACGAAAAGTATATTGTTATTGCATTTGATACTTGGACTTCTGAGCGTGGTCTGCGTTGCCAGGGAACGTTCACCCCACTTCGTTCTGTCAAAGCTAGACCATTAAGAGAATGTTTATTTAGAGTTATCAACGTTTCGTAAGAAGGTTTAGTATGTTGTGCTAATTGATAGAAATTTAGGCTAAAATAACAACGTGAATGACAATATTGTCAGATTTTTCTGTTTCTTTCTTGTTAGATAATATGACAGCTAAACTAAACAGAGAGAATATTTTAGGAGTATCTCTACAAGGATGTGCACAGATATAGGATTTGTGAAGGCGTATAGAAACTGTCACTACACTGTTTTGAGTGACCAGTACAACAACAGTCTTCATTTTTCCAGTTGCAAAATCATATTCACTGCACACAACTATAATCTACTACAATCCAGTTACAAACTAAATTTAATGAACCTCTTTCTTCTCCAGTATTCTCTTTTTTTTATTAAAGAGTTTTATAAAATTTTACCAAAAAGCAGACTGAACCATATCAAAATACGTGAACTAGTGCAACCAATCACTTGGTTGGAAATGTTATTGAAAAGAATAAAGTTAGTTTAACCAAGTCATTGGTTGTTCTGACCGCTTTTCCGTGCACTATATTAAAGAATATATGTTAGAGCATCAGAAAATTTATTCATTCCCTTACTAAGCATAAACAATTTCACAATACTCTTCACGCTACGTGAAGGTCGCGTTCTTTAAGGAGGACCGAGTGACAACACTTAATGTGAAATCAGTGTAAAATTGGCGTGATTGATTAGTTCAAGTTTAATGCATGAAATAATACTAGGAAAAGTAGTTTGTATTGAAGAATGCAAATCACTTTATGCAAATCCGTCATAATTCATATTTTTTCTGGGTTTAGTATACATGATTCAATATAAATCACTCTTCGCTGATATTATTAATTGAATTTAAAAGTAACTATTACAAAAATTTAACACTGACTTGACTTCGACAGTCGTCACTGATCCTCATCGACGAAGGTGTGAATGCATTCACGTGTTATGCCACATTCTGAACATCGTCAGCTGTATTCGGAATAAAAAAGCTGCGTTCTTTAATTCATCTGTTCTCCCGAATATGTCGTTGTGTCTCTTTCTATTAAATTGATCAGACCGAGACGCACAAAAATTTATCCGACCGAAGTGATGTATTAAAAAACGTTTAGACATCCAAAATACAGTGTAATATATCCCGAATGCAGTGAAACACGTGAATCCATTTAGAACTGCATTAAAAAACTCAACCAAAGTACTACGACTTCCAT
Organism: Tromatobia lineatoria; assembly: GCA_949699805.1. NCBI lineage: Eukaryota > Metazoa > Arthropoda > Insecta > Hymenoptera > Ichneumonidae > Tromatobia > Tromatobia lineatoria. Next base: position 23,660,730 of record OX453036.1, read on the forward strand.
ATGGTCAATTAGCAGTACCGCTAAGAAACATTCACAAAAACTTTCTTACTCGCACGATGAACCGTCACAAATTTCATGAGAAGTACAGACATCACCCTCGACCACACGAGGACTAACGATCTCGGGTGTTGATGGTGGAGTCGCCGTCGGCGAGACGCCGGACTCACGAGCCAAAGTCGAACGCCGAGGCCCTCGTCGTCTCATCGCAAAATTTCTCTCTCTCGACGGGAAGCGAGGCGTCTTCTTCTTCGCTTCGGTGACTTCTTTCACCGACAATCTATCGTCCCAGACCATGATTACCGCCTTCACTTGTGTACTTCACCGACAAAAAAATAAAACAGCTATTTCGTAACCCGAGGTTTTGGCCCTGAGCCTTCGAATGATAATTCGTAGCTGCGATATTATTCAAAATGTCTGGACAAGTTTCTCCAATGATTCTGAGACGTATGAATCACGACCGGGTAACTTGGATTCCAACTCAAACTGACTTCTTCTCTCCGTACACGATTTCACAAGCACGATCACCATCAGCCTTAGCAAGCCTGACCGCACGCAGTTTGATTGGATAGCGGACGCTGTATACGCTTCGAGGCAAATCCAATTGACGTAATCGAGTTAGAGAGTCTAACGGAAGAGCTTGGTTATCCGTCCGGCGATCAAGGATCACTTCTCTTTCTCTCAGAGCTTTTTTTACATCACAGTAGAATGTTGCTTCTTCATTCACAAGTGCCCAGTGATTATTGATAATGATCAATGACCTACCGGATAAACAGACACTATTACAAACCGATCAAGAAGAGGATTGAAATTGCAAACACATACTCAAACGACATCCACCAATGTCTTTTAGAATCTTGCAAATCTCTTCCTTTTCACGGAGCCGAACAAACGACGAATTCACCGCAGCGAAGAAATCGTTGCACTGGTAGTCCCGGATGTGAATTCTTGTCGAGCGTGTCTGAATAGCAAGCGCACGCGCTCATACATGAGCGGTATATGTATATAAAATGCACCGATCGTCTGTACGGAATGCAAACTACCGATTACGTGAACATCCATCGAGTCCGTTCCGCGTACGAGGTTCGACTGACGGTTTAGTCTTTCTTCTTCGAGCTCTCGTCACAAGAGCTTCAGTCAGTTAATAAAATAAGCTGGTACAAGAGAGTCGCTGTTTTACAGCTCGATCGGAGTCACTCAAATCGTCTGAAGACTTCTTTGATTGTGCTCGACCTTCGACCACTGCGTTTTCCATTACGAGCCATTGTCCTGACGAGCGCGGTCAGATCGTCATCCACAACGTTGGTACTCGTTCAGTGATGACTGGCACACGCTGCCACTTGATTTACTAGACGACGAGGCAACGCGATCAGCGTTTCACGCTGTGACTGGAACGGATTGTCGATTACTATGATGGGACGACGGATTCCTTTGAGACACTCCTTGTGCTAATGCGCCAGAACTTCTTATTTGCTTTTGATTGCCCGACAATTGCCGTCCTTACAAAGTCGTCTTGGACTCTGGATAGATGCAGTCCACGTTTATCAGAATTTCAAACACGCTTCACAGGTGAAACATCATTATCTGATCCATTGTATATTGATATTGGATATTCATGCGAAGTGGACAAAGGATCTCAACGCAAATGTCAGTATTGCACAAAAAACATCACTAGAGACGTTTCATGCCTTCCACTTTCACCTTCGGTGCAGCAATACATAATGCTCGCACTTTTTAGCGTCTGTGTTCTACGCACATAATTGCTGTCCTTACGAAGCCGTATTTGGAATTCTATATCGACGCAATCAATATCTATCAGAATTTCAAAGACGCTTCACAGGTGAAACATTTCATAATCAACTGTACGTTCGTGTTGAATATTCATGTAAATCAGCCTTAGGATCCAGATGCGAATGTTAGTATAGTACAAAAAAACTCCACTAGGTATGTTTTATATCAATCTGTGTTAATTGTCCATGACGATTGAACGAGTTCCCGCACGCGACTGAAAACGTGTCACGACATTAGCGTGCAACCTCGCACCTCTTCCACTTTCACCTTCGGTGCAGCGATGCGTAATACTTGCACCTTTTAGTTTAACTGTTCTACGCACGTAACTTGCCGCTGAGACATTGTAGCGACGTTGTACGATGGATTTACACTCTTGACATGCACGGCATTTGTTGGAATACTGACTGTCTCTATAGTGAAGTGTCGTCTGTCGAACACATCAGCCATGAAGAGCGACTGAATCCTCGGAGCCGGGTATGATAACGCCAATGGTATCAGGAATGAATAACCCCGACTCGCTATCGCTTGTACACGACGCCTAGTCTCCCGTTGATTCCGACGTGAATCGTATGGTAAGCAGCTGTGTCATGTATGTAGATTACTATTGAATGTGTATACATAGACGCGTGCGCATTTCTCCGCGAGCTTATAGCCGTCAGGAAATGCAAGGCGTTCTTAGATACACCGGCCAGATTCGCTTATCAATCGGGCACTGAAGCGCTATCGGGATTCTCGACCGTGACATAGAGGGATCGCAATTTTTATAAAAATGAATAATCGATAAACGTCTATTCACTTGAGTTAGCAATCCTGCGCAACGCGATTTTATGCCTGAAATCATCCCTTACTTATCACCGACTTTTATATCTTCGCTAATAAATATAATTTCCATTTCTATAATTAGAATTTCATAGTTGTCGTTACGAATGAAATTTCTCTAAGTGTAGCAACTCCTGAAAACTAATTCGTAATCATCAGCAGCCTCAATGAAAAGAGAATGAGCGCCATCAAGCAACCGTAGACTCAATGCTATATATGTAAAGCTGGTGTAACAAAGTTAGGCTCGCGGATTAAGAGTGAACCATAAGCAGTGTGTGTACAACCCGGCCAAGAAGTCGTTCGACCCGCGAGCACATCATGCTTCTCCAAGTTGGCGTCTCAATCTGATCGCCGTCTTGGTCGTTGACGTTAATCGGCAAAAACTGGTCGCGATTGCGTTCGAAGGACATGAACTCACCGATACCAATGATTATCCCGTTGGGAGCAAGAACGTTTTTCCGCGCGGTATAAGTCATCAGCGACCCTCACCGGCTCGCCTCGATCGCGACAATTATTCCCTGATGGCTCGCCCTAGAAAATTACTTCGCGTTTCCAAGTCTCCTATTTAGCACCTATCGAGATTCCAATCAAACGATTATTCGCGGCCGCTGCGCGACATTATCGACACTGCCATACCGATCGTCGACATTACGCTACAACCTCATTAACTCGGCCAATCACTCTTTGTCGCACTCATTCGGCGAACGATTCCCGGTCCCGACTGCTCGACCGATACTCTTCGAGAACTCGCCTATATGTACTCAATGACATAGATATGTACTGGACAAATGTATGTACATGGTCCATGGCAATGACGATGCATAGTTAGACGTTAATGGCTTTACCGCTGTCCAAGATTTATCGATCTCTATCACTACCGATATTATACGCCAAGAAAAAGATATAAAACTCATGTGTTTTCGATCGCATTCGAAGAACATGAACTCACCGATACCAATGATCATCCCGTTGGGAGCAAGAACTTTTCTCTGCGCAGTGTAAGTCATCAGCGACCCTCACCAGATCGACCCGATCGCTACAATCATTGGCTGATGGCTCGCCCTCGAATAGTACTTCGCGTTTCCACGTCTCCCATCTAGCACCCATCGAAACTCGAGTCGAACGATTATTTGCGGCCGCTGCGCGGTCCAGTCTATTAATGGTTGCCGCTGACATACCGATCGTCGACATTATGCTGCAATATTAAAATCGCGTCCGTCCACTTTTCGTTGCACTCATTCGGCGAGCAATGCCCGGTCTCGAGTGCTCGACCGATACTATTTAACAACTCGGTTATCTGTACTCAATGACGTAGATATGTACTTGACAAATGTATGTACATGCCAATGACGATGACGTTGCAGAGTTATATGTTAATGACTTCGCCGCTGTCCAAGATTTATTGATCTCTATCACTACCGATACCATACGCAAGATATATTACATAAAACTGTGGAACTAAGTCTTGTCACAGCGAAATCTAAGTGTGTTACAAAGTGTTTCCGATGCAACTAGCAACTGAGAACCATCGACTGTCCAGGCGTTTTAAAACGGGAACATCGCTCTGGGGATCGGCGCATATATATCTAAGTATATATACTCACCCACCGAGAAAGCTTTCATAAGGCTTCATCGGGTGTATTGGTGTAAATGACTCCGGCGGCCTTTGAAATTTTCGCCGATAAGCGATCAACGAGGGGTAGCCTTTTATCCTTATCAGCGGTGTTTAAGTGTGAGAGTCATTCATAAGCTTATATAGTGTTCATGCATATTATAACATCGTACGTGGAGCGAAATCAGGCTGTACTGAGATTAAATTTAACCCGGTATTCGCAAGCTGAAGATAGAGAGTAAGTAAAAAACTATGTTCTCGCGTTTATCGTATGGCGACAAATACCATTAATACATTATTTTAAGCTCACAAGCCAGATTTCTCTAGATATCAAGATTGGAAGTTGCTCTCAAATCCGGTGGCCCGAGCAGAAATTGGGGTCAGGCTGCCTGATACCTTATCAGGCCCTGTTTGGCTGTGGCCAGGATCCGGCAAGCCCGATGAGGCCGTGGCGAGGACCTGATGAGGTACAGGTGATTTGGTTTTTAATCCAACTAAAACCATTGACTACATTTCTTTGGACAAATCGTCGTGGATGTGGAATCACATGATCAGAGCATTTGATCAATCTTCAAAACTGGACAATTCAGCAATTCACACAGATAAACAATGTAAAAAATTTAATTAATTGTAGAGAATATTGACTTAAATTCAAGAAAAAATTCTATTTAATTTGAGAGAAAAATATGAGTTTAGTACCTATAAAGTGACGACTATTAATTTTGTGTTTGTATTACAATTGCTTTTTCAGTTTTCACAAATATCGAATTGTTACTATAACAACATTGTAGGTACCATAATTATGAACATAGTTGCATGGACGAAAAATTAATTGTTTCCACTTTATAATTAACTGTACTATTATAATTGATAATACTTTCCCAAAAATCTTTTCCACTCGAACAACTCATCGCTCTTTATACTAATAAGAGCGTAAAAGGGATCGCCATTTCCGTGCCTTCATCTAATCTAATCATGCTCCAAATAAAAGATATAATTTGAAGTATTCTGTCCGATCGATTTTCAGGGTCATGGCCTTCGAAAATGACGTAAGCCACGCACATTGTAAGTTTCAATTAGCGTCATGTTTTTTTTTCTTTTACGAGTTATACGCACTCTGACAAAGCCTCGACGCTTTTACGCTAGTCACAGCTGCAAAAAGACGCTAAACAACAGTTCGTGTTGGCGGTGCAATAGGCGAAGAAAATCCTTTTCGTTTCAATGCCAAGGGTGATTACATATTAAATTAGTCTCAGTATATCAAGAGGGTTAATTTTCACCTTTAATAAAAAAAGGAATACGGCAAAAGAGAATGAGAACGAAATGTTACACATTCCAACAGTAATCTCATTCTGAAATGTCTCCAGAACTTTTCGTGTACTACGATTATATATATATAGCTACCTAGAAACCAGAGCTTAATAGCTAAGCGGCCGGTGGAAACAGTAGGGCACGTTTTATGTCCGACAAATGTCGACGGTTACCCTTTTGGATGAGATTGTCGGAACTTGAGGAGGGCGTGAGTGGCACGATTAACTGGCCCGTATAAAATGTACTACGAGAATATAATTCGACGTAAGGCTTCGGGAAACTCGTTTTGGTACGCCCACGACTCTGACTCTTTCAGCTTCCTCCCGCAGTTGCGTCTAGCATCTTTGTCGATTGCATCCAGAGTTACGAACTTGCCTCCTAACTTTGATAATGAAAATTTATCGTAATATTATTATTATTTTTATTATTATTATTTCGTGATAATTATAAATATAATGCAGTACTTAGGAACAATTATTTACATTTTTATCTATTGAGTGACTTTTTTTTGTGACTATTGATTTTAAATAAAACTTTATAAAAAGCTGTGGGAATAAATTAAGGAGTGATATCTTCCAATGATTTTGAATGCGTGAATAATATGCAGGCATTTTTCACGATTTTCCATCTTTCAAGGCAATTTTCGTTATCCTCTATGAAAAAAAGTCTTCGCAACGATTTAAAAAATCAGCACATATTATTGTGATTCCTGCACGTAGAAGTTACAAAATAATGACTATTAAGTTCATTATACGAAAAATGTTCATTAAATTCAACGTGTATTGAATCTTTCTAATTCTAGCTTAAAGCTACTCTTTGAAACCTTTTATTCACACGTGCGTAGAATATTACGCTGTTCCCAGAAATTAACGTTGTGCTATTGAACCCCCACCGGATGATGGCCTTTGGGATTAATCATTGACAAGAATTATAATGTATTCAACCTGCGGAACATATTCGTAGGCCACACGAATGTGTTCCACAGCCCATGAATTTAATAGTCTTCATCGATTTGAGTGTCAACGTTGGCGATTATGCGTCAGCGGAAAATATGCGACGTCGTGGGACCAATTTCTATTCCGCATGCCAACCACACGATGCAAAATTCGTGGCGTATTTTTTCAGCGAATTACGAAAACCAGAAAGTGAGAAAACATAATTGTGATTTTCTCAAAATTGTGATGACCGAAAAACTTTCAGATTTTTTCTTGCATATTCAAATTACTTAAAACACACCGAAAGACTCTATAGGGGCATAAATATAGTGAATCGGCCCCCGAAGGATATTTAAAAAATACATAGAGGATATGTACGTACTATTATAATAATAAGAACATTTCACATTTTCTCGAAAACGGATTGTGAATGGAATCGAAACTTTACGGTTCTTTTTACTAAAATCAACACAATTATCACTTCTATATCAATTATTTTTCTATGACATACTTTAGTACGTGTAATTTTATCTGTACACTTTGTCTTATACTAAAAAAATCGAATCTACGAGTGAGATTGTTTTTAAAAAAAAAATGCAGCACGTTTACAAAACCTCACATTTTTAGGCTCATTAAAATACCATAAATTCACTTATAGTTATAACAGAATTCTGTGAATATGATGCAGATTTCTTTCTCCTTATTTGTATAAGACGCTTCATAATTGTCTGTACAAGCCGAGATGACAAGCGTACAAAAATCCATTAATTATTGCTCATTCACCCGTCTATTTGCTAAACTCAAGGAACGAAAGTCATAAACATCATAGCTGGACGTAATTTCAGTGCATATAAAGACATTTACATCTTAGCCATCCAGTATAACGCCATATAATACACCTATGGTATGCAGTGTCGCGCACAATATGTTTTCGTCGAGTGTTTAGCGTGCGCGACCATCGCAGCTGAGACGTGACTAAAAGGAGTCGCATAATAAAGGTGATCTCACCGACGGTGAGCGACGCGTGGGTGGTCAGGTTCTTGTGTACGACATAAGAGGATTCAAATGATTTTCATCTGCAAAGAAGGCCTAGAGCGGATGCTGTGCGAGAAATAAAAATTATCATTACGCACTCAGAGAAATCGTTAAAATTTCGACTTCTAAAAAGTGACAGCCGATTACTCTAAGTTCATGATGCTATTTTCTTATAGTTACAACAATTATTGCAAGACCGCTGCAATGTAGAACTTTGCACACCAATTTCTCATTATCGTCCAGATTTCACAAAATTACCTCTATTAGGAATCCCGAAAAAAGTTCTTCGCCCCCTCTGTTCATCTTTCGTCCACCCTCGTGCGCTTCGCGAGCTCCTTCCCCCTCTTTTTTTCCGTTCCAGAAATTTTACGAAATTTGAAAAATTTCAAAATTCTAAAAATTTCAAAAATTCTTCGTTCTTGAGATTCTTCACGAGAGATAAGATCAACTAAAAATTCTTCAGGAATATATTAAAATATGACATTTTAGAATTTTCGTTATTCATCAACTTTCACTAACTGTTTTTAAAAATTCCATACGCTAGTGTTACATTCACGGCACTGATTCAACCTAATATTATTAATTACTATAATAAAAAAAGTTATATGGACTTGAAATTGTCAGGTGTCCGATCACCATAATTAGTCTAACAGATTTGTCTACAAGTGAACTGAATAATTATTAAGCCCGATAAAAGTACGTAAGTAGAAAGTGTCCGTGAACTTAAGAAGAAAGTGGAACGCATTCTCTTCCGCGATCCACGCGCATAATGGCATGACTCATGATCCCGAAAAGAGCCAGAGCTGTTTTTTTTTATTTTTCATTTTTTGGAGCCGTTCGTGTGGTCGTGTACCTTCCGATATATTAAAAGCAAATAAAGCCGGCAAGAAAAATCCATCGATCATCTCGACAAAGCCACGAGACAATCGCCGCTGTGTCCTTATCCGATGAACGTGTAATATACGTCGCAAGGCCACAAGGTGGCCCGCATTGTCCGTCTGGAAATAGTCTTTTATTATCGTGTCCGCCTGCACATGATTCCCGTGCGTCGTCCCGCACCGGCCGTCAGTAAATCAGCGTTTAGTGGGTTTAAAAACGCTATAGGTGGGCCCCCGCAAGGATTTCAAAATAGAACTTGCGCCGAGCCCGAGCGATTTGTTACGAGAAAACTGCGAGCTTCTACGTGAAAAGGTTAGCTCGCTGCGATGCTGATGTACCGCCGTATGCAGCATCAACACTCTAAAACAGAACAGCTGAAAAGCTGTGGATATCGTTTCGTCGCCGGAAAACATGAATGAAGAACATTTTTATGTGTTGGAAGATACATTGGACATACGTGCTTTGAATTTATCGTGGGTGAAGTTTGTGATTTTTAACCGGGGCGGTTTAAAATTGTGATATAGGGAAAACCGGGGCTAGTCGGCTCATGGTGCATGTTGAATCGAGTGCCCTTGAAAATGAATAGCTGCATGAATCGTCTTACAGCTCTCAGAGGACTCATTCATTTTGATAATACACAGATTGATGTAACTTCATAAAGTGATCGACTGGAAAACCAGCTGAAAAGCTTTGCCACAACAAAGTGGCTTATCCTTATCTGCTCCATAATTAGTCATATCAAAGTACTACTAAAAGGTACTCCATGAGATTTTTGTCAATTTTTTTAATCCAAATGGACTGTACGTGCACTCGCGCGCTTTATCAGATGTTGTTATATTATTTGGTTATATTTTTCAGCACCTCAACATTTTCTTCTGAATCAGATTATTTGCCAATGAAAGTAGGAAATGGGAAATGAAAGTAATGAAAAATTAACTGCTCCAGCGCATGTACATTTCCTCATTATTTGAATATTCAGAGTCTTGGCCTCTCTGTCTCTTCTGTTTCTCGTCTGCCACTGACTTTGCCTCTATCTTTGCTACTAACTATATGTCTTTACCTATCAACCCTACATTTTATGTACCGGTAATGGACGTTTTTATGCATAAGCTGGTATATCGAGGAAATTCCATACACAAGTACCGGCCATACGTGTACCGGCTAATTTACGATCTATAAATATCTTAAAAGTAATTCAATTTATATGACTTCATTGAATCTTAACACCCACGCATTTCGCATCACAAGAAAAAGTAGCTGTATTGAATGAGAATGCTTTATTTGTAGACAATTGACGGGAAATAAAACGGAAGAAAAAAATGAGTCTATTAGCTCTATTCTATATTACAGTATTTCATGACTAAAAAGTACGCGATGCAATTATAGTGAAATTTAATGCCCTGATTTTTGTCACGCTTCAGTAAGGTTTCAGGTCAATAAGCATTGTCGTTGCAGTGCATTAAATATAAATCGATGTGGGCATACTAATTATTATTGCCGATTGGTTCTCTCAATTATTATTATTTTTTTTTACGCCACAGTTTTTCAAACTGAAATGAATACCGGAAAAAGATATGTTATGTTATTCGCTTGTAAAAAATTAATTTCATTAAAATTTTTATTTTTATGTCCCTTTTGCAATTCTTTTGTCGGAGATATTCCATTTTTATTCCCAATAATTGGCTTATTTCAACCTATCTCAAAGCGTTTCTACACGGAAACGAAATGTCCATTTCATGAGTTGACTATAAATGAGTTGCTAGAACGTTCCAATTAGTGCATATAATTATTTCGTGATTATCACTACAAGCAATCGATTATATAGACCATAGGGACTAATAAAAAGTGAATTCCTGGTTTTTGAATGTGCCCAACTCATTTTTTGTTTTCCGTTTGGATGTACGCCGATTAAACGGTTGATGCTTTCGAAATACACTAGGATTAATCGAACTGTCCACTTGTTTAAAGTCACGTGAAATCAAATACTAAGTTAACTAGTAATTTTTTTCTCAATAATAAAACCGAATTATTTAAGGGACCGATAAAATAAGACAGATAAAATAAGACATCGAACACTACAATTCGTTCACTGGTTTGGTCTGAAAGCTGAGACAAGTGAAAATTTGACCTTTGACCTCACATCATTCTTGTGCTCTGTGAGGCTTTACGAAATTGCAAAATTCTACTGTTTGTTAGATGTACTTAATGAGGTTCAATTGAAACTTCTGTTAAGAAAGGAGGAACATTCAAATAATTTTTTATGAATTTTTGTAGGGAGCTAAACATAACATAGCTTATCAAGTCGTTGATTTCGTGAAGTTTCTGGAAGTGGCTGCAAAATTTGTATTCTGTTCTGGCTGAAATATTGCCTTGAATTATTTAAGAAAAGTGGTAACTTGTTCACAAAATCATAACTTGCTACAGCATCTTACCGGACTAACAACACTGTACCGTCTACCCTAGTCATAGCCACGCTGAACACGAGTCAACAACAAAACGCTCTGCGTTCTCTGCTTACTCCGTGTGCGGCGTTAGTTTTAGCATGCGTCACTCACGATGCTTGTGCGTTCAACGTCGAGCATATCCCCGTACACACATATCACATCACTACACGCACAAATATATGAACATATTCACAGCAATATAACAAGGTCCTCTTTAACGCGCTCAAATTTCTCAGAAACTGCAGAGTCATCATCTTCACGAAAATGCACGTCGAGGCGAAGTCGTTCGTTCCGAAAATAACACGCTAGTTTCTGATGCACGTTCACCATTGGAAATCATCATCACTATTAATCCCTGAAGAAATTCCAATTCCAATTTTGGTGGTGACTATGTGAGTTGACAACAGCAAAGATTTTAAAAGCCGGTAATACTGAATTACTTGTATGATATACAAGAATTTTTTTAAACATTTTGTAATTACTTGATAATTACTTGTACTTTATAAACAGTGGATAAATAGAATTTAAGGATATTTTTTTATTCTTATTCGTGCATTTTTTTGACTTATTTGAGTTCTATTTACTGATTATTATCCGAGATGTCAATTTTTTGTTTATTTTTGTACTATGCATACTTTTGCAAGAGAAAAAGAACGTAAATAATGCTCAGATCCTTCTCAATTGACGTAAGACATATTTCTGCACACATTTCTGTCTATAAATTTATTGACTCATAATTGATTCGAGGCTTATTTCAAATAACTATTAGAATCGATCGGATTTTCTCAATTTTAATTCTATCTTAATCGCTGAACTTGTCCCCGAAGATCTTTTACACATTCGGCAAATGCTTAGGAACATTATACCTGGAAGTTTTCTCATGAATATGTGCAAATTGTAGTATTAAGCACAAAAAAAAATATTGTAGTTGCATCAGAGTAGCGAAATGCTATTATCGCCTAGCAAACACACTTTTGGCTTAAACGATCATTTTTTTCTTGGATAAAACCAATAGCCAAACCCGCAAAACTTGCATCAATACTCTTCTATCTTACAAATAGAAATCTTCCAAATTGGACAGTGAGCGTCGAATATTTTTCACGCTTGCTTGTATAAGCTCAACTCCATAAACATTATTGGTGTTCAACACGAAAAAGGCTAACGCTGGTTGAAGATTCACAATCGCTTTTATCACATTGGCATTTCCCTTATACTGGCTGATTAAAAAAAAAAAATTATAATAATTTGTCGCACTTTAATGCATAAAAAGTAAGACCCTATTCACAACGCAGAAGTTCAAGAACCTCGAAACAGTCTCATAGCCATTTTTTTTCGATCATTGGCCCAATACGCATGACCAATTTTTGCACGAAAACTATGATAATTTGTCGCACTATAATAAAAAAAAAAGTGAGGCTTCATTCACATTGTAGAAGTTCGAAAACCTCAAAACATTCTGATAGCCATTTTTCCAGCATTGTCCCAATACACAGAAATGAAATACATGGGTCAACCAAATCCGACGGCCGCCGCCTGTCAAGCAATCATTTAGCTACAGCAACAAAATGTTTTATTTCTTCAACAGTTTCTCAGTTCAGCCGATGAACAAATGTTTGAGTCGAAACAATTTTTTTTGTGCTGACTAAACAATCTATTTGACAGCCGGTGACCGCCTGCTTTATTGAAGCAATAAATCTTTTTTCCAGTGTATGCATGACGGATTTTCGCGCAAAGGCTATGATAATTTGTCGCACTTTAATGAATGAAAACTAAAACCGCATCCACATCGGAGAAGTTCAAGAACCTCAGAACTGTGTAATAGCGATTTTCCAAGCAATTGCACTCTCGCGATAGTGTCAGAGTGTCTCGCATGAGCGGCCAGCGTACGCGGTCGTACGGCCCGCGGTAATTAACGACGATGGGTCGATTAATCAACGCTCAACAGGTTTGCGCAACTCACTACGTCGCGTTTCCGCGGAGCGCGCACTCAAAGTGCATCCGAGACGGTCGCACAGCTATGCACGTGGTGTGGCTGGGGCTGCAACAGCAGATTATCTGCTCGAGGTAGCGCTGAGGCGATGATAGTTATAGCGGATGGAAAACCGCGCGCGCGAGGACCCACAAGAGAAGTCGTGCGAGCCAAGTAAACGAGTCGCAGACTGGTAACTAACTCCGGGTCTTTTGATACAGTACTCGATAGAGGCAATATGTGCACCGTGTGCCGGTGCAATATGCATACACGCGTATAAAAGGCTTTCGGCGTGACTTACCGGCTCGTGCTCCTTCACTCGACTCGCTTGCATTTGTATTATATAGCGCACGATCGGTTTTCTTGTATAAGTAGATTCAACGATCGGTTAGGGTCACCGATCGAAAACCGAGGGAACGTTGACCAAGAATATAAATTAATGGTTAAACTGCTGTTTTTATAGAGATATTGAAACTTTAATTGCGCACCGAGTTCGGTCGGTAAAGAGGTTCGGTTGAGTAGCTTACAAATAACGTTTTCAAAATATAACAAATATGTTTCAACGTCCTTCGTTGAGGATTAAGAAAATCCCGAACGTTTTTCGACCCTTTGGTGAAGAACTGCGAGATTGATACTGTCGAAAATTATAAAGAAATTGATATACAATAAAGTGAAGTTCTTATACATAAAACGATTTATGAAATTTATAAAATTGGATTTTCCAGTAATATCCTACTTTTATAATGTACTTTTATAATGCTTGTATTAAAAAATTTTAAATTAAATTATTGGCTGCTCTTAAGTAGGCATTCAGGCTTTTATTGTTCCCTCTTTCGTCCTCATTTCATTCATAAAGAACCCCCTCCAGTATTATCCCTGATAAAATTTAATATACAATAATATTATACCAGTGTATGCATTCGTGGTTTCTATATTGGAGCACATTTATTTCCATTAAAAAAAAATTAATGTCATTCGTAGCGAGATTAAAAATCTTTTATGAAAGATACCACTTATTTGATAGTTATTTCCGTTTGAAAAACAATTCAATGTTTAGTGTAAAATAAATTTATGATTCCGTTTAATTAGGATAAACTTGATGAAACGCCCAACTGGTCACTCCAACGAAGAACTTTTATTTCTTGGCCACACCACACATTAAATTCTTCCAGCGCCCAAAACCCAAATAATCTTTCCACTGGCGATGCGACACATTTCACCCACTTGTAGTTCGCACTCCCTTAAGCACTAATTGGCTACCGCTAATGGCTACCACACGGTGAATTATAGCATTCTGTGTATACCGTGACGTTAATAATGATATCTCTTTGCTCCAAAGCATTGCTGCATTGTTCTTTGTATTATTCCATAAAATTGTACCATTCTACTAGGATTACATTAAAGTATTTCCTAACGAAAATGTAACAATATAAAAATTGCGAAATATTCTCTGTCAAATTCTGGACCCGATTCATTGAGCTTTAAATGTTTTTTTGTATGCTAAATAAATTGCAATACTCTTCACAAAAGATTATACTATAATTTGTTGAATGAGAAGATATTTAATAATCTTCTATAAGTTTTTGCGTTACAGTTCGATATACAGCATATAATATATCAGAATTTCAAGACTCGGATTGGAGCGAATATAAAGAAAACGATAATACTTCGAATAAGATACTTTTTGCGGGTTTTGGGTTGCAGTGTAAGTCAGCTATATATCGAAGCCACGATTCTTTCTACGTATCAGTCGCACTTTCTCTCGTCGTTGCACGATTCAAGGCCAACGGCGGCGGCGACTTCGTAGTAGTAAGGAGCATGTACGTACGTACAAATCAACGTACAAAAACCACGAGACTCTTTTGTAGTACCGATCGCGGGGAGTTTCATTCTAGCGGCGCGTCACAGCGAAGCGTTCGAAATAAACTGAGCCTATACTCGGTGAGAAGTTGGGCTTGGGGGATTCTTGTATGTCGCACACACCACTCGAGTGTTGTGGTGTGTCGCGAGATCGAAAAGTAGAAATAGAGAGAGAGAGAGAGAGAGACAGAGAGAAACAGCGAAAGACACGATTAAGAATGAGAGCAAACAGCGTGTGCCACACACAATACGGTACATGAAGACCGGGGCTCAAAGTAACACGGATCAATTCCAACGATTTGCAGCGCCACTGCCGATTCGACACTCAAATAATAGAGAAAGTATCATTGTTTATTCAGACTAGTGTATGCCATAATCCTAGAACAACGGTTGATGCCTAAATACAATCTTGTCGGATTTAAATGTGTAAATATCTTCCCTGGGGCAATTAAGTGTTTTTCTCCGTGTAGAATATTTATAAAACCGTTCAAGAATTAAGGATTTATTTGATTATCTATCTAATTTTTAAAGGGGCGGCACGATAAAAATTTGATGGGACCCTTATCAACGACCATCTAATTAATACTTATACACTCAAGGTATAATAGTTATTATCACTCACTCGCTCGTTCATTACGAGAAACGGTGATTACAATTAATGTCCGGAATTTTCAAATTTCTATTCGTATAGTTCGTCTCTATATCCCTGTAAATTTCGGGTAAAAATTTTTCGTCGTTAACAAAGATGATAAAAAAGTTACGGGTTGCAAATACGACGGTAGCAAATTTTTCTGTATAAGGGCCATCGAACCCCTAGAAACTAGTCCTTCTAGTTTGACCAGAAGCAGAATCATTATTCGTTGCTTTCGATCCCGGGTCGCCCCTAATAATGTCGTGGTAAAACGAATCATTCCCGCGCAGAGAATCGGTTCGCAATGTGCACGTGCGATAGTCTTGGGACTCGCATCGTCCGAGAGACCGAAAGAGCTGCGGTCCAGAGTCACAGTCGACCTCGTCGTCGTTGAGGTCCGGGTCAAACGAATTGAATCGCTTGCGCGGGGAGCTGGAACGCGCCGGACCAAAGCGCACACGCCAAGGGCCTCGCCTTGCCGCACGCACCGCCACGAGAAACACATCTTTCGAATAAGAAGCGCGTTCGACGAAACTCGCATACAACCGAGTGCTCTTTGATTCTCTGCCAATTGGGAGTATTATGCGAGGAGTCACGACTTACGAGGCTGTCTCTAATATATTTATATATATATTTCTCCGTCTTCGCATTTCTCATGCATGTATATGGGGCATTCCATTCCGATTCGACCTGGGTCTGACCCTCGAACTGCCCGATGTGACTCGAAATTTTTGACAGATTTATTGATTTATTTATTCTGATATTTTTATTTATTTTTTTTCCATAGAAAAATTAATTTCTTCCAATCAATCAGTTCATAGAGTTTTTAAGCTTTTTTTTATTGAAAAATGTATTAAGAAATGGAAAAAAAAATCTTCTATGGACGATTTGTCCAACATTTCTGTACATATACAAAAATCTTATGGCATGTGCTATATTGTGGGTTGTATGGTGCTGCAACAAAGTCTTAGTTACTTAGAATCTGAATAAATTCTTTTAAAAACCGGTTTTAGATAAATAAACGTTTGACCAGTTCTATGTAGTAGACTTTTTTTAAAAATATTTTTTAACTATTTTATAAATCGGAAAAGCTTACAAACCATAACAAGAAAAATCTTGGCCACTTTGGCTATAGGGTCGTAAAAATTCAACAAAGTATTTTTCAGAATTTTTTCAGATTTTCAAATTATGGCATCCAATACGTAACTTTAAAAAAATATTTACAAAAATGTGCATCGAAAAAGTGAAAAAAGGAAAATCTGGTGCATTCGGGGGTTTAACCAATTCTACAATAAAATAACGAGTCAAGTCGGGGCGATTGAGGAAAGGACTCAGGTTCAATCGAGATGAAATGGCCTATATATATACGCTATGAATCCGCACACATACATGATAATCATAAATTATTCAATGCCTTGGACTACGTGATTCTCGCAACGGCAGAGAAACGACCCGCCGATTGTCCGAAACATATTTATTAATAGATTTATTTCGGGTAATGAACTCAACGACGTAAGAACAGTCAACTGAAGTCTATGCACTGTCGTACTTCATGTATTAAGCGAGTTTACAATCTTCGACTACGATCCGCATGTTCATTAGATAGTTACAGCTTGTATTACGTGGGTGTGCTTACGTATAGTTCTATAGACGGTAGTGCAGTATTGTACCAGCACTTTGACCTCATTTCGTAGCATGAACCCGCTCACGACGATGACCTGTCGAAGTCGGGCTCTCTCGCGCAATTAATTCCTTATTACAGCATTGTGAGTCACGGCCGGTAATTACCCAAGCTTGTAATTCAACCGCCACTCAGTTACTCTTTCAGTAATGGGCACGGTTCTGATCGATTCGTCAATCAACTTTTTTCTGCTTTCTTCTTCACGTCCTGTTCAGAAACATGATGCTCATAATTTAACTCGATTTGCGAAGTTTTAGTGGTTTGCGAGGTTCTAACAAAAAGAAACTTGGCAATCACCCACACGAAAGTTGTTACCGCGATATTTTTTTTATCACAAAATTGCGTAAGAGTTTCCGTTTCCGAGGACGCGAAGTTTGAAAATCGTTATCCGATTCAAGCTCTTTCTAACGCATAAAACAACTGTCAACTCATTACGGTTCGAGCCCCTCATCTTGGAAACAATAATAATTTGCCTTAAATTTCGGAAATTTTTCTGAATAAAATCAGTGAATAGAAAAGACACTCGGAAAAATACTTGTTTCTTATGTGTAAATACGTTTTCTAGATAGCAAAATAGGGAAATGCAATGTCTTTCTTAGGAAATGGCATCCTTCAATTGTTTTCCGTAATTGTTTAATTCCAATTAAATAATCAGTTATACCAAAGGCTAATCTTAGAATGTAGAAAATATGCTACCCAGGTAACCAAAGGGCTAAGAAAGGTTGTCCCGTAAGTTACTATAATTAACTGAATCAGTTTCACCAAATAACCATCACACGCATACCAATTGGTAAAATAAGTTGGCACAACTCATTATTTTCTTCACGATACGTCCGAATGCAAGACTTTAGACTTTTGACTTTTGTATTTTAGGCCAAGGGTGGCCTAAAATACATTTTCACGCGTTAGATGCGCTGAAACAAGCAGAGTGAAAAAAAATCTATCTGGAATTTAATGTACGTGTACAGAAAGTTTTTATGCATGAGCTGATATGCTAAAGTTACCACAAGTGCGATTTTAAATTTATTTTCGGTACCGTCGATTTAATAATTTGCTTTGATTTAATTGTCAAAGAAATTTCAATTTTCTGAATTTGCTTCATTTTCATTGCAAAAGTACCTTAATTTAATATGACTGTTGTACATTGAATTTGATTGACGACATTATGCATTAAAACTTCAGTCTTTTTGACAATGAATGTTAGAAATGCTAACCTCCCTAATGAGCTTATCTTCCCGTCTGAGGATTTCAGAATTTGTCTGGGATCGCAGTTACAGTAAATTTTGTATCCATGTCTATGATTATTTAGTTTCCATTTTTTTTTTCGTTGTTTCTTTTGAAAACATAACTGGCATCTTTCTAGATCAGTAACCACATCGGATCGGTTAATGAAAACTCGGAAACTGAGTCTCGGCGTTTTAATTTGGATGAGCGATGGTGTAATGCGCAGATCCGACGTATAGTCTGTGGGTTGCCAAAATCAACAGAGGCCCCAAGTCGGAAGTCTTCGACCTCGCTCGGCCGTCAGACATCTCGTCGACTGACGCGGAGCGATGGTGTCAGATGAGTGATTTTGTGGCTGTGTATATTATACACGGCTAGAGAGTGTATGGGGCATTCCATACCAACTTGATCTGGGTCTGAGCTTGTACCTCTTCGATTTTATCCTCAATTTATATGCCACTGTTCTATCTCTCAGCAGCACCCATAAAAAGATTGAAAAAAAAAAATTAAGTTTGTAAGAATCAATCCGATTTTTTTCAATGCTTCAAAGTTATACGCGTGACATATATGCAAATTTATATGAAAAAAATTCTCAAAAAATAGAAATGAGGTCCAGCTCACTTTGAATCGAAATTCAAAAAAATGTATACAGTATTGATACGATTATTGATAACTGATACAATATTTAACTGAAAGAATTAAAAGACCTGTAGAACCTAAAAAAACTAACCTAACGAAGCTAGCCCAAAAAATCTAGCCTATATATAAGTATTATAATATTACAGTATTTTTTCGCTACTCAACAAAATTATTGCGCAAAAAAAAGTTTTGTTGTTTGTCTACCCCAACATTTTTAACAGGATGATTCACCGGGATCATTTGTGGCGAGATAAAACCACGTGTTACCAGTATTTATGAGAATTTTGTAAGATTTTTAAATTATGGCTTTTAATATGTTCATTATAAACTATCTAAGCATATAATTTGTTTTCAAAATCCACTAAAAATTAGGGTTGCTGCTTACAGGTAGAATAATCGGGTACATAAAAAAAAAATCGGTAACATAAAAAATCGGGGATGATATACAAGAGGTCGAGTTGGTATGGAATGCCCTGTATATGGCGGATGACCACCCTTTTGCGATCGTTTTACCATCGTGCTTCTATACTTCCTCGGTGACAAGCCCAAGGCGAAGCGATATGATAGAAAATATTCTTAAATCCTAACTGATGTTTGAACCGAAAGGGTTCGATGACTGAGAGCTTATACATTGTGAGTTCTCACCTCCAAGAATGTGGCGAAAAACCAGGACACGTCTCTCCGCAATGCAAACAAGGCTGGCCATCATCTAAATCCGTGATTTGTACACCCTGAAACAGAAGGTAAAAGACAATGTTACCTTTTTTCAACGAACAGTTAAGGACAGTATGTTGTTCAATATTTTATAGACTTATCGTATTTCTGTAACTGTTTTGAAGACACCAAAAATGAATTCATGTGTGTATCCTAATCATTTCACCTTTATGCTTAATCATACTTGATTGGAAACAAACGGTCGTTCGAATGTACTTGAGAAATTATAGGGCGTATAAAACATGTATGTTTTTTTTTAGCTTTACTTCGGTACAGTCTGTGAAACTTCGGGTTTAAAAACAACGCATACGATGTGCTATTCTAATAAAGCCAACATCTTTTCCCATTTCCAAAATTCGTATTTTTTTTTGCTCGCTAATTTAAGATTTTTATTGATATCTTTACTTGAATATTTTTACCAAAAACCCTTCAATCTGAAGTATACAATGCCATCGAGAAAATTGGGTACCTTAACTTTTCAAAATATTGTCATTTTATTTTCTTGATGTGCTCAAATTTATTCATATCGAAATCTTATTCTCTCAAATGATCCGTATTGAATTTAAGATAAACCTATCAATAAGTTTGATTTTTATGGGATTTCGAAGGTTTCGCAAATTTACGTTGTGCGTTATAAAATTGATCAACATACTTCTTTATATAGGAGCTTTTTTAATTTTCAAATCATCTGCAAAAAAATGGTAAAGCTTATTGATGCCGATGCCTGACCGGCTGAGCCCGGTCGCCCTGAATTGTCGACTCGGGAGTCTGAGGCGTGGACTTGCCGCCTGTTGGTAGAACACCGCGCGGCATTTCTTCGCAAACTGTCGAAGAATAATCTCCCTTGTTGATCATCGTTGTAGTATCGACTACATTATAAATCTACTCATCTAACCTCTACTTATGTGATTGATTAAAACAGTCATCGATAATAACGATATGCTTAGAGACTCTGTTATTATCTTATTTATGTAATTGATGGTTTGCAAGTTCCGGCGTTTCTCTATTATATACGATATTTTCTCTCAACTGAAAGTTTCAAGAAGCATAATGATGGTCACCGATGAGTGTCTACAAGGAGAGCCACAGTCTTTAAAGCCGTGGCTTCGATGCATAAACTCACGATGAGCTATCTAGTACCCATTGAGAAGTTCGAGCACTGTCGAAGTTGATTTTCTCATTCAACCATAAAGCTCGAGTCTAACAGTCGATAAAACGATCCTTATCCTCGCCCACGCGGCTCTGCAGTGCAGACGAAGAAATTATAGCCACGACTGGCGATAACCCGCGATAACGAGCGCATTGCGATCGGTTGAAGCGTGTACACACGTCTGGCCGATCTAATGGTAACGCCTCAAGAAATACAAATCTATCTATAGCTCTATGTTTCTCTCATACGAGCCGCTATCCCTTTAAAAACGAATATACAGAGATATTAGCTAGAGGAAAAATATTGCTCATCCTCTGATATTATAGGATATTTGCTATAATAATGGTAAGACTATTATTTTTATCACCTTTTTCTATTACACGACGAAAAAATCTAGCAGAACATTTACACATAATGGAATGACACTAAAAATACAGTCTATGTTTGTATTCCTTGGGAAAAAGTGGGATTACACGTTAACACTTTAAAACGTACTTTTCCATTATGTTGCCTAATGATGTCATTTTTGTACATACATATAGTATAAGCTAATCTTATGATAACGCCTCGAGAGCCACGAATGTATTAATGACTGTCCGATGGTTCATGCGAGCTGCAAAAACCAATCAATGAGGAATGGAAAAAAATATGAATATATATATATATTTTTTTTTTTGCGATAAGCCAATGTAAATAACATATTTGCTTCTTGGAAAAATAGATATTTTTTCAAACATCTTTTTTTATTGGAATTAAAAAAGTCTAAAATAATGTGACAAGCATTGGCATTTTATTAATAACACATTCAAAAATATTTTTAAAAAATAGTTTTGTACATTTAATTCCTGAAAAAAAAAATTAATTGGAACGTTACAACAGGGATATTGGATTTTTTCATTGTGCGATTTTGTCTGTTATTCTCATTTAAAAAAAATTCAACATTGGAAGAATTTATGTTAATGACTGATTTCACAATAGTTTGTAATTTCGTAAAGGTTGACACCATCAAATATCCAGATGATTAATTCACAGAATTTCTTACAAGAAAAAAAAATGGTCGTCTTGTATTAAAATAGGTAAAAAATCTGGATGAAAATTTCGCCTCTCGGGAATTAACGTTAATCGGTAAATTTTTTTATAAATCCATCATAACTAATGTATATTCGGATAAAATGCACATGCTACAGTAAGATTTTTCTCAAACACTGTTATTCAATGCGCCAAACGTTCCGGAAACGCTTACAAAGATTTATTACTGATTTAAGCAGCGTTCTCCAGTCTCCGTCATAACGTTAGAGCACTTCGAGTTTTGCCGCTGGTTATCTGTTTCTGAAAACCTCAATGTGACGTTTTTAGAAGTGAAAACTGCTGCGGAAGAAATTTCGATAACGTAATAAGAAAAAGAAAGACTGTGTGGGATATAAAATTAATGAAAGAGCAAACGAGGCAAATACTCGTACTGAGCGAATATGGTCAGTACGCCTACGTGGACCGGCTCGTACCTACGTGATTTCTGGGCATCACCAAATATCGACTAGACGAACTACGTAGAAAACACCACTTGATTATTTTTGTACCTCGCCGCCGTCATGCTTAAGCAATATCAGATACCTATATAGATGTATGTATATATATATTTGTATATATACGCACATATGAGGCATTCTCCACCAAAACGGCAACTTGTTTTTCGACTCTCTCGGAACTGTTTAATGATCGGCTATATATTAATACTGGACAAGATTGTTCTCTGTCAATAATTCAAATTTTCTTATCAACTCGTTTTGGAAATAAGTAATTTTTTCGTTTTCATATATCATGGAAAATTTAAGTTCGACAAAAAATGTAAAAACTAAAAAGTTATGTTTTCCCATGAACTATTCAATTCATATGTTATATTCGTGATAAAATCAAAAAAGCTATTTTCAGCCAAAAATAATTAAACATTTTTTTTCTCATTATGCTATACTAATTATTTTGCTGTACATTTTTTGTACAGTATTTGGCACAATATTCAGAGCCTATAATAAAATTGTCATCGCGGAATTCGGAAATCTTGATGGTTGGAAAAAATATTTTACAGTTTGGGTAAAATATATTTTTTTGGCGCCACAAAACATATAACATATTTTTAATTGAATAGACCATGGAAAAACATAACTTTTTCGTTTCTACATTTTTTTTACCAGACTTTAATCTACTTTGATATATAGACTTGAAAAAAAAACTTATATCCGAAATGAGTGGATTAAAAAATCTGAGAAGAATCGCAGAGAGTACTTTTGACTAGTATTAATACATGGCCAATTATCGAAGAGCTCCAAAAGGATTGAAAAATACGTCGCCGAATTGGTGGAGAACGACTCATATATACAAATTTATGAAAATATGCATATACAGTCATGACGTCTTGTTCCCAAATCAGCAGCGACAATATTGTCATAATTTTTTTTCAATAAAATCAATAAGTCGTAAAAATTTAAGTATCTGTCGAGATTCTACTAATACAAAGATGCTGATGCATCGATAGGACTTTGAGTCAGACCTCGTTCGCGTTCACAAGTATGTCGTTCAATAATTATAAATGCGACAAATCGCGAAACCTTGACGGCGTTAAAACAATATTTGTTTCGGCCTACGCCCATATTTACTTTTTATTAATATGCTAAGTGTAGAATAGACACCGTTGACGCGTTAGTTGAAATGTGTCACGTGGAAGGAAAAGAGAGAGTGAGAAAATCCTAGCGGAATTAACGAACGTCGATTAGTGCAGTTAAGTGCCACAGCGAGACGAACCATACGAGGGAAGATCATATCCCGTGCTGGCGGAGACGCGTGCACGACACTCGCCTGTCCTACGCGATGCGCTACGGACGTAGGCGTACGTCGACATTTATGTGACGTGTACTCTCGCGCATCGTCTGACGAGAAGGCGAAATCGTTGCGCAAAAGTTGCTGAAACCCGTGTCACACCGCAACACAAACGACCGAACAAGTA
The DNA here is from genome assembly GCA_949699805.1 of Tromatobia lineatoria. Taxonomy (NCBI): domain Eukaryota; kingdom Metazoa; phylum Arthropoda; class Insecta; order Hymenoptera; family Ichneumonidae; genus Tromatobia; species Tromatobia lineatoria. The sequence continues at coordinate 23,684,419 of OX453036.1, forward strand.
CAACAGCGTGAGTTCTAGAATTTTTCTAGAAAACCTCCCGGAATTGGAGGAACCGGCCTTCAGTCAGAAGAGACCTTAACTTCTCTTGAATATTATAATTATTTGTTCATATAAAATCTCCCTAAATAGTTCGTGTGCTGTATACTAGGGTGACAATATGTGGGGCACAATTTTTGTCTTAGTCCCACCGCCAAATTCCTTTCTTTGTAAAGTTTTCCAAAAATCGTTTTCTTTTTGTTTTTCAACACTACCGATCTAACAATTGTTATTTTTGTTGAAAAAAAAACTTGGCGTAAGCACTTACTAGTCAAAAAAAAATTTAGAGGTTGTTCACTGTAATCAAAAATTTAATATATTTGAGAGAATAAAATGAAATTCATTTAATATAATTTAATGAAACAAGGACACTGATTTTCGAGTACACACTGAACAGATTTTCAAGAAGCACTTCGTACTCCTTCTAGGAGGTGGGATCATGACAGGCGAGGTACTGATGTGTATTTTAAAAAACTAATGCGATAATTATACAACTTGGTAATTGAAGAATGATAGAAAAGCAGTTTTTAGTAATTACTCACATCAATTGTAATAGTTTGATTTGAGTTTGAAAATTTTATAAAGGCAAATATGTCTTTGTGCAGACACAGAAACATGTTATTGTAGCTTTAGAGATAACATTGATTTCCTACCCCATCCCGATTGCCCCATAACCTTCTCGGTCCAATTTTGTAGTCTCTCCTTGAGATATCGTCCCTGTGCTTACTGTCTCGTTCAAAGGGTTCATCATCCTCATCTTCATCCTCCGCTTCGTCTTCGTATTTTCGATACCTCGCGCTATTAACTTCCTGATGACTCGTTCGCCTTCGAGCTCGAGGTTCCAAATGACCGACGGGACGGTCAGAATTTGTGCGAATTCTTATCACAGTCGTACCGTTTCTTTCGATGGTCGAAAACCCTGAGTTGTGTCCATCTTCACGCGGATCGTCCTCGTCAGCGAAATCTCGCAACAATGGCTTATTATTAGCAGGGTCTGCTCTGCTGCTGCGCGTGGCACTTTCTGGACGCGATTCGTTAAGCGATCTCGAAGATACGACTCTTCTAGACGAAGAAGAGAAACGATCACGTCCTTGCGTGGCTCCTTCAATCATTTCATGTGATTTGCTTCGACATTTGTTGTGATCCTGCACATACTTGTGAGCAATCTCATCCTCATTGGTTATCCGTCGATCTGGAGATGACGCTAATAATGCGACCCTAGCTCTTCGATCTCTCGAATTGTCTCGATCATTATGATCATTCAAAGTCGGAGGTGTCAACGGTCTCGAGTGTCGATCATTTTTCCAAGGCGATCTATCATGATCATCGTCATCGTTATTGCTTCTGGAAGACCTGCGTCTGGTGATCGACGGATCTCGATCCTTTCTCGGAGATTCGGATGAATCACGATTGGTCATTGAAGAACCATTATCTCGGTGATTCCCGCTTTGATCAAACACGTTCCGGTTGGTTAAAGAGCTCTTCCGGCTCAATTCAGAATCGCGATTTTTGAACGAACTTTTTCGGATCACTTGCTCATGATCCCGGTCTTCGGAAGATCCTCTTTTAGCCACGTCCGAGTCTCTTCGAGAATGGGAAGATTTCCTACTCGAAACAACATCTCTGGATCGATTATGATCCTCGAAGGAACTTTTTCGTGAGAGATCTGAATCGTGATCCTTGAAAGAACTTTTTCTAGTTAAATCTGAATCTCTCCGTGGTGCTCTCAGCGCTCTCTCGTATCGTTGAATCTGAACGTCAAAATCTTCGGGCGATGCTTTGTGCTGAGTGTGACTCTTCCTCTTGGAATTCCCCTTTCTACCATGGGGATTATCGTCGTTGTCGATTTCACGGTATTTCTTTGTGTGTCCATTCTCGCTACGATTTCCGTTGATTTTCGGAGTACCGCTGACATCGTCCTCATGATCGTGCATTATAGTACGAGGATCCACGTGTGCTCTGCTAGATCTTCTAGTCATGGATCCAAATTCTTCGTCCTTGGTACGTTTGTCTCTGCGTTCTAATCTTGACACAGGAATATCACAATTTCCGTTAGGCATCCTATCATCATTTTCTTCTGGCGAATAGGAACGACCTTCAGCGTGCCTCCTAGATCTCCGATCGATAACGCCTTCTTCGTCAACTCTTCTACCGTGTGAATAAAATCTCTCAGAAGCTCTGGTCTCCCTTCTCCTCGTGTCAGATTTGCTCGTCATCGGGTCACTATTTCCGTTGAGAACTTCGTCCTCGTCAACTGGCGATTGCGACCGATCTCTGGAGTGTCTAATTCTGGTCCGATCCAAAGATCCATAATCATTAGTTTCGTTGTTTCGTACTCCTGCTCTACTTTGATAGTATTCGTCGCTCTTGTCCCTGATGATCGGTTTTTTGACCGATCGTTCACGACTTCTTCCGTTGGATCTGTCGTTCGTGCCAGTGGTTGATCGATTTGTCGCGTCACCGGTACGAGGATTAATCGCGGGGAACGAGTCCTCGATTCTAGCGCGTTCACGAGTCAACGAACCGGTCGTCGGGCGATCGCGCCTCTCCTCGAATCGCTTGACCTGTTTCGATGAACCGTTGCTGGCCATTCTCGTCGATGATGAGTTACCGTTCGTCATCTGCGAGGAGACGGGTCTTGAATCGAGGGTCACTGCATCAGCGTCGTCCTCGACGAGGTCATATCTCGTTGCCAATGCAACGACGACGCCACAGTTGTTACTTATCTTGCCAATCGGCGCTCTCCTTTCCCTCGACGAGTCCTCGACCTCGGCGCCACGGCATCGAAAGTCCTCCTTGTACCGCCTATAGTAACTCCTGTCCGGACTTTCGGACTCGTCGTCCAATATCCGCTGATCTCCGTAACAACTACCACCGTTCTTGTCCCGGGACTTTCCATTTCGATCCTCTACCGATCGATCTCTTACCGATCGTGAACCGTTTCTCGGCTTGCTCGCTGTATTCCCCGTTGGAAAATCTTCCTCGAAATAATCACGTCGATAATCATCCTCCACAAGGTGACTACGAGTTGCGCTGGTATCGAACGTTGGCGATGTCGATTTTGGACCCTCTTTAGCCCAATTGCTTCGGAACCGAGAAGTCATGGTCGTTACGAATGATATTCTTCAACCTCTATCATAACCCGATGAAAGTTAAGAATGAACCAATGTTGTTTTTATTCGTTTCTAGTGAAAGAATATAGCAAATTGGTAAATTAGAAAAAACCGTTATTGATCGGTTGGACACTCGATGTTTATGACACAAACACTAAAAAATCGCGGAACTGTTGTAATCACTTCAAACGCGTATGCGTATCACAAAATAAAGCAAAGGATCACCGAAAGCGTAGATTTACTACCGATCTTCGCGTAATTTGATCGTGGTTATCGCTCGAAAATTCGGTTTTGTCATTCACCGCGTTAGTGAAGCTCGTTCAGAACTCTGAAGGAAAGAGAGTTCGAGTCAGCCGCGATCGTTCGCAGCCGCAGCCAAATCGCCGAATCTGCGACGATCGCGTTGGATCCTGCGCGTTCGGAGAGCGCACGAGTTCGAGCGAGACAAACCGAGAGGGAGCGGGTTGCCTGCTGTTGCCGCGTTTGCTCCGCTCTCAAGCGACCCTGAAAATCTTGCCGGCACTTTCACGACCGCGCGACCACTTTGCCCGACACTCGCACGTCCTCCTCGTCGTCTCCGTGTCTACGTCGTCCTCTTCGTTACGAGGGAGATAGCGCGGGCGAGCAGGGCGCGCACCTTCTCTCGACTGCGTCTCCAGTTCTCTTACTCCCGGTTTCCGAGTCCTTCCCTTCCTTCCTTTTTTTCAACCTCTCGATACCCAAACGGGCTCCGCCAACTTTACTTTGATATATATACCGAGTGGACTCTACACGAAAACGATAAATATTTACACAGAACGAGCTTAGCCAAAAACTTCAAGAGGAACAAGTACATAAAAAACATTATAATTCTGCAATTTTGTGAGGATGTACAGTCCAGAAGAAAGGTGTGCGGTCAAAGAAATTTTCCCTTGTCGCAGTTTTCAAACCAATCCGGTAAACGAATTTTAGTGCTCGATGTCTTATTTTATTTGTCAAAGAGTGCATTTTGAATTGAACATAGCGATTCTGGATGCAGTGAAAAAGAGATGTTCTGTAACCAATCATATAGTGATTTTTCAATAGAAAAAGATTTATTTACAAATTTGAAATCATAGGTTTGTCATAGAGACTTGAAATAAAAATCCCTATAGTCGATTCAGAATGCACCCTTTGACAGATAAAATAAGACATCGAACACTAAAAGTTGTTCATCAGCGTGATCTGAAAGTTATGACAAATGGAAAATTTTACTTATTACCTCACATCTTTATTCTGAACTGAATGTCTTCAAGAAATTGCAGAATTATAATGTTTGTTATGTATTTAATGAGGTTTTCTTTCAAGATAAAAAAAAAAGTGTATCATCCACGTCATTTTTTAGGACTTTTTTTTATTTTTTAATTTATAATGATGTAAAAAAATAATTATACAGCAGTAATTCTAAGATATTAATACAATAAGACTTGATTACATGATATCCCTTTATTTAAATTCCAACATTGTATAATAATGCAGTCTGGTAATTGAGGGTCAATAATCCTATAATAATTTTTTTCCTTTACATGAGATAAATATGTGATTTTAATTTAAAAAATACAAACGATGAGTCATATATGGAGTATTCTCTGTTAGTTTAACCGCTTCTTTTTCGTCCATCTTAGATCTTCCCAATATTTGATCATATCAAAGTCCGACTAAAAAAACATAATATGTGTTGTTTTTTAAATGCTTGAATCTGATGTTTCAAAAATCGCTATTTTTGTAAGTGAGCATATCTCGAAAAGTTGAAGCTAATAAAAAAAAAACACATATCGTTATTGGCTGAGAAAATTATACCAGTATGACTATCGATATTGAAAATAATCATTAGAGCGGCACAGATAATGGTTCTAGAACCTCGTGTTACGAAAAATAAAATAACCCTCTAATAAATTCGATTCCGTACGGTGTAGTATTATTTCATTTTGTGATCCTATTGACGCGATCCGTGCCATTCCGGTGATTTTTTCACGATATCAACAATCATACAGAAATACCCCGTAAATATCTTAACCCGAAAAAAAACTATCCGTTTATTACTAGAAAAAAAATGATTCACCTCTTTCGGTAAATAATCAGTGTTACTGGAACGTGAAAATTATTTTAAATATTCCATTAAAAGTTTCATCTAACACACTAACTTCAAACTGTCGGGATATATCTAGTTGCAAAAACCGGCTTTTTCTTAAACATTCGATAAACAATGTGAAAAAATCCTATAGAGCCCTTTTCGTAGTACTCTGATATGCCCAATTATGGGGTAGATCTGATGTGGTCGAAAAAAGTGTCTGCATTGACAGAAAATGCCTCATAAATTGAATAATGAATCCAGAAGTGATTAGCCAGGTTTGGATATCGAAAGGTAAATGTTTGTCCGTCAATATCGCTTATATATTATCTCTGCCTGTTCACCTGTCCCCTTTCTTCAAAGCGACCTCTGTCGTGACTAATTCAGCTTTTGTTCCTTTTGGAGATGCGCTTCGTGGCGACAGTAACAATAAAATGAAAATAATCCGTCCTGGCGGTGTCAGTTGACTTTTCAATATAGTTTTTGTCCTTTTTAGATCCCGTTATCTAACCGCTGTTAAAGATCCTCCCGACGATCGGCTTTTTTTCGCGATAGTTTTGCTATTCCTACTCCGCTGCGCCTGTGGCTCCTGGTAAATTCTACAATCTACAGTGTAGAACTGTGTGTGCGAGAGATCCGCGAGAGAAGAGCCGGACAAGTCCCGGCGACGACTCGAGTCCGAGAGAGCACGGCGAACTGACGGCACCGAGCTCGACGGCTGCGGCTGGTCGGCTATCCAGCCTTCCAGCGCGATCCAGCCAGCAGCCGACCGGTGTCTCTCTCTCTTTCTCTCTCTCGCGCTCACCTTCTCTCTCGTTCGCCAGGAGACACGCGGGAAAGCCGCGCAGGTGACGCCTCGCAACCCGAGGACTGACGGGATAAAAAGTAAAAAGGAGCTAAACTCGTCCTGGTTGGAGTCAACCGAACCTGAATCTTGGAATCGAACCGAGAGATGAGATGCATTGACGAACGCGCACCTATATCCCCTTACCTGCCATCGTGCCATCTCATTGCAACGATCTAACGAGTAATCTAATATCACTACTCAAGAAGCACAACTCATGGGTTTCAGTAAACTATTACCTTCAAAAAACCTTTAGGGGATTGTGTAAGGGAGAGTGGGCTACAATGTGACAAAGGGCGCTTGTAGTATGTAGATTATTAAATTTTCAGTGCTAAATAATAACTTTAATTGATTTGGACACTTCTGAAAGAAAATTTCGCTTGCCGGAAAAATTAAATATCTTATATCACATTCCTCGGTAGTCCAGATTTGAGGTATTAGTTGTTATTATTATTCGTGCTCAATGCCTATATTTTGTGAATGTTTTGAATGAATTGAATTGATTGAATATTTTATGCATTCAACTATACCCTTTTTTAGTGATTAAACCATAGTTTCCATTCAAGATATTTACTGAATTGTATTGTAGATCTAATCCGATGCTCCGAATTGCCTCTGTCCAGGCGTGGATATTTGATTGATTCAAGTTTATAATTTATTGCAGTCGATAAAATATTGTACTAAATGACACAAATATTTTATTCACTCAAGCGAATATACAAGGTAAATTGTAAAATTCATTTGATGAAACATTTTTCTGAATGTTGCCAGAAAAATTATTTAATTAAAGCAATTGAATATTTTATCCTTTTGCTTATATTTTTCTCTTAGTGTACTTAAGTAGACAACAACTCTTAATATGAATTTTCAGAAACTTGCTGCAATACAGAGCTTTCATTTTCGACATAGACCGAGAGATCAGTGATCAAGTTTTTTTAATTAACGAGACAATCATACGTTTAAAAACGCCTTGATTTGAAAAAATATTTGGTTTTGGTAAATTTCCAATTATTAGCATTAAAATATTATGTTGTTGCAGGGGAAAAAGAATGCACAAGATTACTCGTGTATCACCCATCATCCGTATCGACAGGGAGTATATAGCGTAGAACCAGGTATAATTATCGCCAGTTTATAAATGCTTGCAGTGTGTCCCACCACTATTACGCTTGAGAAAGTTAACGGGTCCGTGAAAGATAGCTTCGCACAATTAAGTTCCGTTTTGCGGTCAGCTCGAGTTTCCGTCTCGTGTAATTGCCTATGCTACGGAACTCTGGGGTGCGTCTCGACGAGCAATCTGTGCGCCCCATTGCTTTGCAAGCAGCCTGACGTTCTTTCAGTTGTTCCTTCGTAACCACGAGGAGTAAACAAAATCAGAGTCTTGTAAACTTTAATGACAACTACTTATTATTGGTACTGCTTTCAATAGTTCCATTGAGGTACACAGGTAAAAATCAGTAAGACTCATCTGTGGATATCTCACCTGCTGGGCAGCGAATGTGATATGACAAAATGTAAGAATATGTACTGTTGTCTCCTTCGTATATAGCATCTTCATATACATTTATCACATCATATGTATATGAAATGTATGTATAAATTCGATTTTTGTAACGTACGTTACATATTATATGGTTCAATTTTTCTCGAGAAACATATTCGTCATTTTTTACAAAAAAATTTTTTTTTTTGTAAACGATGCAGAGTCAACCAATTTATATTTATGTCTTCAGTAGTACATGTTATTATGAGAAGTTTTTTAACTACTATTAGTTGTTACATAATGCCTTCAACCACTTCAACTACTCGTAGTTACAAAACGTTCTCCAATTACTATTTGTAGTTGAAGGAACTTTTTAAACCGCTATTTGTAGTTATAAACAAAACATTATTCTTTGAATATTAAGACCAGTAGCCGTTCAAGCCAAGTCATATACCATACTCAAAAACTATTCAAATTTTTTTTTCAAATATAGTTTTAAGTGACCAAAACACCGAGAATTTTTTTCAGATATTTTCACAGTGGAATCTCCGTGAAATTTCCAGCAAAATTAAAATAGTCGATTGCAACGGAAAAAATATTCCAACCTTTTTCGCGAGGCTAGAAAAAAATGTATACTGGAAAGTGCATTTGGAAATTCAAACATTTTGTCTAAACAACTTTTTTCTGCAATGTCAAATTTTACTTACGGAGAAACGAAAAAAAATAATAATAATAATAAACAGAATCATATTTCTGCAAAAACCAGAAAAAATTCATCGGTATTTCGAGCATATTTAACAATTTGTAAAAAAAATTTGAATGACTTTTAAGTAATCGAAAAATTAGGGTGGACCGGGTGGTGTGGAATGGCTCATATATATTGCCCGCCTGTGCTAAAATGGACAGTTCCTGGTTAGTTACTGACACGTTTGCCTTCCGAAATATTTTTGTAACGACGTCTGGTGTTGTTCCAACAAGGAAATAAAATCCGGCTGGGGTCAAACTCACTATCCTGTACCGCAGTGGGGTCAAACCACCGAGAGGGCGATCGTGACCTACTTCAGCATGTGGTTTATATGTGTTCCTATTTACATGAACACATATAAGCCACATTTCGTGATGTCCCCCACAAAAGGTTCAACGTAGAACCTCCCAAAGACTCACTTGAAGTACGGCCCTGCGTGTGGGTTGCAACAAGGTCCTGCCAGGACGCCCCCGCTCTTGGGCATATGTATATATACGCACACCGCCGCAGCCACAACCACCACCGCCGTAGCGTCGACCGGCTGGACAGCGGCGAACGAGGTCTTATATCAGCCTTCGCCCAGAATGGCGTGAGACCATAGGTATGTATGTTCATACGTATATAGTAGGCGAGACTTGACCGAGGGAGAGACAATTAGCAGTTAGAGAGAGAAAGCCTGAAATCTTACGTACTATCAATCGGCTATATACATCAGGCCCTCAAAGATACGTTCATCCCAATTTTCACATAACTAAATTATATGAATGGTCATTCCACTAATTATCGACAAGCGTTTGTACCTTTTCTCTTCGATTCGAGTGAAAATCAACAAATTAACATAAACAAGAAAGTTTTTTGAGGGCCTCCGCCACTTTAATTGCGAATCTGTTTTTATTTTTGAAAAACTATACATTTTTTACATGACATATGTAAATTTCAGAGTGGGTTCTCAATAGCTTGTTACTTTTTTCTGAGCTCATGAAACAATATATTTAACGAAAAATCAATTTTCAATATTATTGAATACGGCTCTAAGAGTATACACAAAAAAAAGCAGTAGTAAAATCTCAAGACCTCCAAAATTATCGAAATATGTCCCGATCGTTTCGTTGCTAAGCAACGAACGGGAGAATTTTTTAATATTGAAATCCCGAACGTGTAGCGCGACTAATTTTTGAGTGGAACTTATCCCCATCATTGTTAAGCAAGGGGCACTAAAAGGAACATTACGATACATTTTGGAGGTCGACGGGTATTTGTCGATTTGTTTTTCAAGTCTGGATTTTGCCTAAGCTCAGAGTAGTATTCGAGAAAATAGGACATCTATAAGAATGTTACATTAGTTCAAAACAAGTAAACAGCTACAGTGGAATATCTGGGTGGAAATACCCATCAAATTTTTGATAAATTAATTAGATTATCGAGAATAACGGGGTGTAATTGGTTGACATCTATGTCAGAAAAATAGTCACACTAAGCTATAAACAAACCATAAATAAATATGTAGTTTAACGAAAAATATAATTCACGCTGTTTCCGCTTCTAACCATAAAAATACTATATCCTATTCATATCCCACTCTGAAATATATATATATATCTCGTGAACAATTGTTCAAGAATAAAAAAATTTCCAAGAATAAAAATAGAATAATAATTAAAGTGGCGGAAGGTCCTTAAAAAAAACAGTTTTTCGACCAATTTGTTGATACATATCAGTATACTATGCATATATTATAGACATATATATGTATGTTTGACTTTTAATACCAACTCGAACCGAGTCTGACCTTTTGGATTTCATCCTCGATTTATGTCATTGTTCTATTTCTAAGAAGCAACGCCAATAATCATTAGACTTTTTTAAACCTTTCATGTACTCATGATTACTCATAACAAACAAATAGCGGGAGTTTATTTTCATATCTGACAATATTCCCATAAATTCTGTATCAGATATTAATATTTTAAATATTATATATACATGATTCCAGGCATAACGTACATACATAATATATATAACTTTTTATGTGTACATTTAAAAAATTTACGCGACACATATAATTTTTCGACGCCATACATTATACATTTATTTCTCATATATTTTCTTTCCATGTGGATACCTACTAGGCATTCACTTTTGGTATGTATACATATACACGGATATTTGTTTTTAGTAGATGACGTTATGCGTCGCTACTTATGATTATTGCAATGTGAAATAATAAGGTTCTTAGAGCGTGTGCGTAAGTACGTTTGGAAATTGTATCTCAGAACAGGTCGGTGAGTATAATTAATGACCGAAATAAAGGGATTTACTGTATATAGGTACATTAAATTGGCACTATTCAGCAGTCTCGCGATACCTTGGGCTGACCGATGCAGTCCGTATCCACTCGACTCGCTACCAAGATACGCGGCGCTCTCGACTCTGCATACCTTCTCCCCGCCCCTCCCACTGAGCGCCAAGAGCACCGCGCCACGCACGTGTCTACGAACTCATTTCCTAAATACACATTCAGAAACAAATATATAATTAAATCAACGAAAATTTGCAAAAAAAAATCTAATTAACGTGTACATTTTTTAATAATCTATCTATTTGAACTAATTATACATTTAATTAATTATTTCGCTCAATGGAATAAAAATTTAATTGTCTAAACGAAATATTCAATCTTTTTGACTAAATATTGTGTTGATAAAATGAAACTTTCTTATGAAATACGTTAAACAAAATACTTATTCATATCATATTATATCGTCAATCTTACCAACTAAATTTTCCGTTGAATTAAAAAAAGAAAAAGTTGATCCCATGGGCCTAATTCAATAGAAATAGCTCGATAAACATACACATTTAATATTGTTGATCGGTTGATTGATTTGAAACTATACTTAATGCATAGAATTATTCAAGACCGTGATTAAAAAAACATATTCGTATATCACGTTGTGACATACATAATTAATTTATTCAGTGAAATATTTATTTCCTTTTGCTGAATATTCTATTTTTTCAAAAACGATATATCTCAATCAATTGGACAGAATTTAAAGAAATTATATACTACTTCTGATTATTTTTTTTCTCAGTGTACGAAGCAGGATATAGTAAAATCTTTTGAGTTTCGCTATGGATGTTCCATGCTGTTATGGCAATGTAGTTACCCAATAAATTTGTAACGAGAGCACCCCCGTAATTGATTTTTTCCCCTCAACCATCGATAGTGTATACGTCAAACGTTAGAATTCACCCCTTATGCGTGGTTCCGTCGCAACATCAAATTACAAAGCTTTATTGGCGCGTTGCTTTTGTCTGCACTTTCGGAACTTTAGTGAGCGTTGCTAGGTACGAATAAGCTATGAAGCAGAGGTACGAAACGCTCTAATTGAATTTACGGTGAAACCGTGAGGTGAACATTTAGCGGTGCATGTCATAGCCGCTACCACTGCTGTTTCGGAGAGCAGCGATCGTGTAATAGCGGCGGAGTCATTCGTTTCGTGAACGGCGCGCGAACGAGGAGAATGCCTGCGAGTCACTGTGATTATTTATAGATTCGATAATAATCGAAAATTGTGTTAGGCACGCGATGACGGCTTTTTCTTACTTCATTAAAACAGCTGATCATTCCAAACACAATATGTGAACAAACAACACAAGACTGTGTTGTTTGGTCCACATATTAAGCTCACCGAAAAAATTATCTAGATTGAATGCACTGTAGGCGAAAATTATCGCAAGAGCAAAAGAAGATTTTCACAATAGCTCATTTTTTTTCGAGAAGATAACAGGAATTAATCAATTTTGACACAACGATGAGGTGAGCGAAAATTGAGGGGTGTAGTGAAAAAAGAGTGAATATTTCTTTATGTTATTGATGGTCAAAATGTATAAGCGGATATTAAGTAATTCAGCAAAAAATTTCTTTTTTTTTACTGCCTAATCTAACTCATTATGTACCACTATTCCATAACCGCTCAAGACAGTAGCTCGTATGCGAATGACAATACTGCGCGTAACTGTTGCGACACCCTGCGGCACTATATTCCAAGCTCGCAAACAGCAGACGCAGCATGTATACTTATCGTAGGCTGGACTTACAGAAACCTGCTGCATGATCGACCGCAAAAAAACGAACGCTCTTCGCTTTCTAGCTTAACGTGTAGTATTTTTTTTTTTTTTTTACAAATAGGCCGTTACTTTAAGTTCCTCGAAAGTTTTAAGTACTTCCGGTGCAAACTGCCGCTAGGTATCGTCATCATGTCTGGTCGATTGCACAGGAAAATCTGTCGGTTCTAACATTCCCGTCTCACGTTGCAGCCCACTCGAGAATAAGAGAAATGCTTGAAGAAAGCTGACGCATTACTTCGCACCGCTACGATCGCGGCGAGTTCCAGCCCTCATAGACCACGCTTTATGGTTCAAACCCAAAGAGCGTTGCATTATTCATCGAGCGGCAGGGCGATCACCTCGAATATTCAGTGTCCTTCGGCGAAATCCCCGTCGTCACTCTCACGGCTGCGAAATACATGATGATAACCAGTCTGGCAAAAGACTCTCATCGCCTTGTTTCTCATTGCAGTTATACACGAGCCGCAATTATTATTTTCCTCGGGACTGAGCGGCAATAAGTCGCGCAAGTTTCGCGACCCGAAACGGTCAGAGAATTCTAGCTATATATAATCTATAATAAGTTGGATATACTGCAGCCATTGACACCTTAAGCACTGTGCTCGATTTGACAGTTCCTTCACACTGTAATTTGGTATCACGTCTAGATAACACAATGTGAATGTTAGTATAATAAAAAATGACTGTCACAAAAATAACATAGTGTCATAATAATAGTGGGTAAAATATCATTGGTGCAAATAATAAAATCGTTTACTGGTTGTATTGAGCGGAACGAATAGGCAATGAGTTACAACCAAATATGTCTGCGCACATGACGGAATACGAAATAAAGATATTTATTTTGGCACAAAGAAATTTTTAAATAGAGAGAGGAGGAAAATGGATTGCCGGCATGAAAAAGCGGAGATTTTTTTGTCACGTGAAATTTTCTTAGGATATTTTGTCATGATTCATTTTGATGCGAGTATTTTGATGTAATCTCTCATGGAGGGTCGAGTGTAAAAAAAAGGTTAAAAAATCTGATTTTTTACTTAATTGACTTGGATAATATTTTTTCAAATATAAATATAATAAATTCAAAATGTGAAAATAAATTTTACAAAAACCTATTTAAACATGATATTGAATTATATAAGCCGTAAAATGCTAACTGTCATGGGCAAAGGTTTTTACTTGACAGAGTTGGCTACACTTATAAACTCTCATGTATAAGCATAGGCTTTCTTAACCCGCTCCTCACCTCCCGAATTGTGCTCGACCTTCCTTAATGCTGTGTTATTGGAATATATTTTCGTTCATTCGCCTTCCCCTCCCTCTGCTGGCATCTATTGAAGGCTCGGTCCGGGTCAGTAGCTAGTCCCTCGTGGGGGCCTGGTCCGGATCAATATCTAGGCCCCCGGCCGCAACCGAATTTCCACTCTATATCGCATTCGCCATAGCATTTCTGCTGAGAGCATATGCAAACTGCGGAAAACCTATGCCTATATAGACGGTCTCGAGTTCGCCTCACGGCACAGAAGCGACATCACGTTCCGTCGAGAATGTAAACACGGTATATAGCTGTACACATGTGACCCCTACAGGTACCTGTATGTGTGACTGTGTTTCAATTTTCGACAAAAATCGACGGCGACGGGATTCGAACCCGCGATCTACCGATGGTCTGGACTACAGGCCGGTGCACTAACCACCAGAGCACCGCATCAATATGTGATTCACATATGTAACCTTGTAATTAAAGGAGCCATTTATCACAGAATTGCTTTTATTTATCGACCAATTGTCCTCGAGAGTTTTTAGAAATTATATAATATCATTGATATTATATTCGATTCTCTAATAGTTTATTCCGAAATAATAAATCTTTCCAACTCCAGTGGTGGTCCTATAATATTATGTTGCTAACAATACTGTTTACATCGACTGTGCCATCGTTGAAACTGAGATCATATCCCCGATGACATTGAGCCATAGCTGTCGCGACGATAATATGTCGGTAGGTCTCTGTCTGCGTGTCTGCGTGCACGGAAGTGACATCAGAGTCTCTCGTGTTTGACCGCACCATCCCGAAATATAATTCGGCGAGCTCAAGGCAATTTAACCAAGTATTCGTGTGAGGTATCTCTTAAAGCGTGACCGGCACCATAACACACAACCTCCCCGTCAAACTCTATTCCGTGCCCCTGTTCAATTCCGTACAAAACATATTTTGTCGTAGATCCAATTTGGCATAATAAGCTATTTGCATGTTAAGGGTACGCACTTTCAGTCTCGTATTTTCATCATCATTATTACCAAGCGTATCCAATTGATTTATCATATGCATTGGCCGCTACCGTGCGGATGCATTTTATTGTTCCTGAAATGGAAACGCCGTTGGCGTTATTATTACAGCGAAAGTATGATGATACATGAAATATCTATCCGTGTTTCTCGCTCAAATATATGTTTTTCCACGTATGTGTGTACGTGTGACCACGTAGAGAAAATGCGGCCGGCAACCCGAGGCGCGGCGTAACTAAACAAAGCAGCCCACAGTTTCCTTTCAGCGATACGTCGTTTCATTCTCCGCGCTCACACTCTTTCCCTCTCACTCGCCCGTTGACGGCTTTTTGTCTCGCCTACCATTTCTCGCTCTCTCTTTCTCTCACTATCTATCTACCTCTTTCACTCTCTCTCTCTCTTTCTCGCTCTCTGTTTTTCTAACATACCCAACGTGTCCCTGCAAGCGTCCGCACGTTAAATGGCAGATATGTAGCCTATACCCCGGAGTGTAGGGTGGTGTATACTATAGGCGCACTTGCTTTTAATCAGGAACTCGGCGGCAGGATAGGGACACGCGGTTTGCGGCGCGCGTTGGTGGTGAGTATCGAATCCGGCAGGCAGCGTGTTACGGAGAAAAGAGTAAGAGTGGCGAGATCGCAGAAACGAGGAGACTCGTCGTGGATACGTTGGTGCTCTTACCGCGGTCTGTCGTTGCTCGATTCGCAACGGCCTCGAAATGCTTCCCGTTGAATTGAGCGAGAAAGCGCAACAGAGAAGCGAGACGCCAGGTTTTATATGCGCCACATGCGAAGAAAAAGAACCGCAACCCAACATAGATAAAGCTGCTCGTTGTGACCAATCGTCTGCCTATTGGATGTTTGTACTGTAGATGCTGTGTTGAACATAACGCGTCATGGCAACGCCGACGCATTCTGAGGGATTCATAGAAAGGGTTTTCAAGAACCGCGCAAAGGGCCCACCATCCGTTCTCACATTATGCATCGCGATAATACATTGAGAAAAAAATCTTCTTCAAATTTTATGTACATGTACTGGGAGTTTTTATGTAAAACTCTTATACTAAATTTACTATACAAGTGTTCTTAAATATCATATCGTTTTCAAATTAAAAACCTTTGATTATACCGTCTCACTCACACACATACACAAACTGACATTTATTCAAAATATGATTTGTAAACGTTCAGGCCTATTGTAAGCAGACTGTCATTTGAAAATCGAAAAAAATCTAACCATGACTAATGTTTTTCTAAGAGGAAGCGAAATAACGAAATAAGAAGTGACACGTTTGCTCGGAAAAATTGGGGGGATGTACAAATGACTTTGAAAATTTGTTTGTGTTACGCGTTGAATCGCACGGTCTCACACCCACAAGCACGAGACTACGTGCAAACTGGTATTCTATTGAAACAAACTGCGCTGATTAATGACTGTGCGCTTAACGCGACCGCACACACGTTCGTTACGACCAATTAATCCTCAGTAATTGATCAAGCAGATCGAGTCACGATCGCCAGGCGAAGATCGCCCCGGCCGATCCTTTAACGCGATCGATGTTGTCAAGCCAAAAAAAAAGTAAATAAAAAGAGGTAGAAAGATTCCGAACACGCACGTCGGTGCGTGGTTGCCGTGTCGGAGAGAAAAATTAACGTGCAAAACCGGCAGCAGATCTTCACCTACAGAATGCACGGCCGCTTTACGCTTCGAGCCTCCGAACCGTTCGATTATATTGGCACGATATTATACTAGTGTCTTCGTATTTACCTATACACTATAGCGTTAATGTGCGAAATCTGCGTGTGCGCGCATTCGTGAGATCCATTGCGGACCAATGTCCACGCGATCGGAATGCCAGAGGACCGCTTGCCGTGCGGCTCTTCTATATTTAGAAGCGCAGGCTTTAATTAAGTACGCAACAACATATCGAGCGCCCGTGTTATCCGATGTAGGGAGAGCTAAGAGAGCAAGCACGCTGACATATACATAAGAGTGCGAAGTATATTCATATGCATTAATATATGCGACATACACCCATACATTAATGTAGACATATCGGGTAGTTCCGGTTGAAACAGCAGACAATTACAGATTTTTTTTCTCTTTGCCCTGTTGGAATTGTTGGAAAAATTAAAATAATTTTTTTTTTTTTAGTTGGCGTCAAGGCGCTACTAAAGTTTCAGAAAGTTTATCTTCATGGTTTTCGAGAGATGAATTATTTGAATCTATATACCATTAAAGATTCTTTCTTATCGCAGATTCAGCATGAACAACAAATTTTTTTTTCATTTCTAAGGATAGTTTATACGAAAGCCTTGCGATTGAATGATTGCAAACTATCAAGAATATATTCAGGATGCTCTGTGCAAAAATGCAGATACTCGTTCTTCACCGTTAATTAACAACAATCAATTATGTGACTCGATATCCAGATGTCCTGAACTTGCGTTGCGGCGTCTCCGTCGCACATATTCGTGCGCTCGCATCGCGCTCCGTGGCGAGCCTATTCCCGCCAACGAACCACGCTTGACCCACCCTAACTCGGCTCAACGCGGAACCACCTGTGTTGGTATTATTACGCCACTCGGATATTAAATTTGTCAGATGTTGACGAAAATTTCCGGTAAATTTAATACTCGCAAATATTTTTGACAGTGTTTTCATTAAACAGGCAGTGTGTTCAATTATACATCCTGTGTGCAGCATCCTAAGAATATGAGTGTTTGTTACAATTACCTGAAGTCAATTATCGGAATATCCATAGCTTTTAAAATAACCGTTATTGTATCAGCTGAAAGTTGCGGGTTTGGTGTGAGCAATCGTTCATAATAATTGGATTTAAGATCTCGAGCGACATCCATTGAGTGCTCAAGCAAAGCGGAAAGATAACACGTGGGCATTAGAAGTGGTGACATGGCAACGAGTAATCCTCTGATATCACCTTTCAACACACGGTTGCAAGACTGTACGACTCCAAGAAATTCTACGAAATACTCTGACATCCTTTGCACGTGTATCTACTCATCTGTATGCGTGTATAGGTAAGGAGCTGTCCTCCACTAGCAATGAACCATACCATATTCGTCGCCCTTCGCGACTCCCTCAAACACAACCAGATTTTTCTTTTTTTTTTTTACCTATCGCACACTATGTCTAAACTCTGTGACGTGAAGTAACTGCGATGACGCGGCACGTTAGAGAAGATCCATGCGAAGAAACTGTGAGACTGGAGCAGAGCTGTGAGTAGTCGTAATTCATGAATAATTCAAGAGGGCCTTATGCTGTCGACGCCACGACTCTCGCTCTGCCTCATTGACCTTTATTAAATTAACTGTCCTCGCGGGTAATCCGGCACTCGTCTCAGTTCCACCACTATGCAAAGACATATCGCAGTTTCATCTTAGTCATTTCGACTTCCATGCATTCGTGCATCTATGAGGAACAAAGGATCACCTGTAAGCGCGAATTTGACGTCGTTCTACATTTCTTGCATATCAAGGTGATATAAGGCATATAAGTGTGAAATAAGTATGTGAAAGTTGATCTTATGAACTTCAGTTACAAGTTGGGACTATTGATTGTTATTTTTTTACGAAAAATACGAAAAAAGAATATCTCCAGCCAACCAATGAAGCATCATTCAATGGACAAAATGACCTATTGCCCATTATAATCCGATTGGATTTTAAGTTTTTACTGATATAAATTAGATATATCAGAGAATTTTAATTTTTAAATGTATCCATGATCATATTCATATAAGTATTGACAATACATTCTCTGTCGATTCAGCTACTCTGTTGTAACCCTCTGATTTGCCTCATAATTAGATATATCAAAGTATCATTAAAAGGGACTGTATCTTAATTTTTTCAGATTTTTGAAAACATTATTTCAGAAACTACCGTCTTTTTTCAAGCGTAGATATCTTGGAAACTTAAAGTTACTGAAAAAATATCTCCACATAAAATCCGTCGCTTTTTGTTAGCTTTCGAGTGGACGGATTAAAATAATTGTCACTTTCCAGTAAGTGTGAAGTTTTTCCATTGAAAAAAAGCAGGAATTTTTCTTTTGATTGTAATATTTGCAGAGTATTCGTGCATGACTGTTAATATATACAAAAAATCGGCACAGAGTGCGGCACCGATCGATGTTCTGGCATAAATGAATTTATTTGTGATAATGTTTCGAAACACTGGGAAATTATTCATTTTTTTGTTTGAAAACGGTCGAGATTTTTTGCAAATAAAAATACGGTGTCGAGGTAGAGTCGCAAAAAAATATATTACTTGTTTTTCGAAATTTCCACACGAACTATAAGCTTTTTCATGATGGAACCTCGATCTGTGCCGCTCCGATGATTTTTTTGCGACCTCGACAGTCCTGCAAGACTCTGTAAATATAACAATTCAAAAGAAAGTCCGTTTTTTAGTAGAAAATAATTCCTCCGTTTTTCGGCAAAAAATCATACTCACCAGAACGTGACAATTATTTCGAACTGTCCAATCCTCCAAAATTCAAATTCGAACTAGGAGAATTTTTAAAAAAGCTGCGAAAAATTCTCACTGATATGACCAGCACAAAGCAAAGTGACTACCTTTAAAGGTTATGGCTATGACTTCTAATGCTAATTATCACATTCTTATAGAGTTTGACGGTATCATAATTTCTGTAATCAAGAATCAAAAACACTGTAGCATGTCTCAGAGCCACGAATAATTAGAGTAGCCACGACTGCACTGAAATATGAGATTTCACCAGACTTTCGAGACACAATTACGCGAGAGGTAAGAAGACTTGGGTTTGCTGCAAGTGAGCTGGAAAACATTCATTGCCTTCCTACTCTCGCCATCACGTTCAACGCAATTAGAATTACTTCAGCGGGAAATCATAGAAATTATGCCATTACGCAATGTCGAGATGAATTTTGCACCCTCGTTAAAACTACAAGTACTCCATGAAATGAAGCCCTGCCAAAATAATGGCTTTTCACGAGGAGGTTTATATATATGGATGCAGTGGGATAACGAAGGCACTGACACGTGTTGCCAATCCCGACTAACTACTCACGCTTAGGCAACGAACTATAACCTATAACTCGATATGCCACGTGATTCAGAAACTCTGGGCCGCGATCTGAAAGAATTTTGTTCTCGGTCAGTGTCAACGTTCGTAGTTTTTAGAATTGAGGCGGACGCTTGTGATGAAATTTAAAGCGAGGCCGAGTACACGAATTAAATTTTTATTTGCAAACAAGTTTGTATGCTCCTCACTTTCAAAATTTATTCGCACATCCAGTTCTAATTAGTAACAAATTGGTAAAAATCAATGGATTATCAAATCTGTAGGATAGTATCCGAATATATTATGATAATAACAAAGTAACTTCGAAACGCTATTCAAAAAATAGTTTCTTCTGAGATGTGCGAATAATATTGCGTGACCCATTATCATTGATTGGCACATTGTCGGTAAACATTATATTTCCCTCATTATTATTTTACATTCAGATATCTTCTACTGCGGGTGTTCCATGTGGAATTCACAAACTAATATAATTCTTTTCAAATAATAAATATCTTCCCAGCAACTCGGATCAACATAAAAATATGATTTAAATACATACGAGTAATGCATTAATTCCTGCATTTTCGGAATTCTGCATTCCTCATATTAAATCTCGGAAACTTTTGCTCTCCGTCTAGATGCTGCAATATTTTGCATCACGAATATTTTCGCAAATATGGCCGAGTAGGTAATTACGGGGAAACAAATATGCCCGAATTGGTGTTGCTCGTTTTCGGAAGATAATTGTTCATAACCAACCGGTATTCACACGGGTGCGTTTCCATTTCGCCCAAGGGATTTGGCCTCGTACTGTTAACGGAGATGGAACGAGAAAGAAAGCTCTAGATGGGAGTCTATATGCTTCTAGAGTCAGCCCCTGCGTGTGTGCTAAAGTCGAAGGGCGAGGAAGAGTCCGGAAGGGTGCAGCCTAGATAAGGTAGCAGGGTGTGGTCGATTACGTGTCCACGTATATAACCAAATACCATACTAACCCATAGCTTATGAAATGTGCTTGTAGCTGTATATATTTGCGTGCTACGTCTACACGAAAAAAAATTACTCAAGCCTTGTTAGTCAGGCTACTTTTCATCCAAAACGACGATAGAATATAGCCATTCAGCGTCACGTGCTATAAAGAGAATCGTTATTAGGCCATAACGAGGAGAAAAAACATGACGGTGATGTATTTCGCATCAAACTAAGGTTCCCATTTCTCAGAACGTAAGGGTTTCACACAAACCAAACCCCTTTTTCAGGTGCCATTATTGTTCTCTCGGAACTAGTCAAGTTATGGTAACAACCCAAATCGAATTTCATAGCAATTTTTCGCCTTAAAGGCGAATACTTACTACAATCACACAAGCTGAGAAAAAAGTTTTTTCTTCCGAGTTTGGAACGAAAGTCATTACTCTGACGGCTGAAAACGTTTTTCCACGAGGGAATTAGGAAAAATATTCCCCCATTATTTTACCGTTGGAATATGAATCATTAATTAAGCATTGACACACAAACACTTTTTATAAAAGTGGATAAAAATGTGCATCCAACAGCATTTTTATTGTTATTCGTCAAAGAACAATGTGTCCCAAGCTCACTCAATACTGTTTTATCTTTTCACGTTACTGCTTGAAAATACAGTTCTTAATGCTAACATTCTACACGACTATATGTTCTGCAAAGCATATAGCAATTATCTTTCCAGACGCACAACAAAAACCTTTTTAATAGTGCAGCCTTTATTTCTCCCTTCATTTTCTTGTGCTCTACCACAAGCGTTAATTAATGTCGCGACGGATACACAGTGAGTACATGATGTAGACGAAACGAAATATTTCATTCTGCATCGAACCATTTGTGTACTTGTGAATATTTTTGTCGCAGTCTGCATTCTGACATTCCTGAAGATTCTCATCAAAGTAAACGTTTTGATGACCTCAAAGTACAGTTCCAATAACTGGAAAACCATGTTAAATCGTGCTTTCCACTTCCTCTCCTTTTCTCTCTCTCTCTCTCTTGTACACATTCTCATTCCTAGTGAGACGTAAAAGACGTGGCCAGCCATTAAGTCGTTTACCTCATGCTCGAAATTACGCTACAAATTATAAAAAATTGTTGATAACAGAACTAAGTAATTCCTTGTGTTTTCGAGAAAAACTTCTACAAAGACCGGAACGATTCGACTCCTTGGTTGTCGAAAAAACTCAGAAACACAACTCCACGTATCCTACAACAATGTACGCCAGCGATCGAGCGTCACAGATCTTTTTCTCCCACACTACCTCGCCGACAATCTGTGCAACATCCGGCTTAATGCGCCCCTTAGTTCTAAAACATATTGGTAGATTTATTTGAAATAATAACGATGTTATTGAATTTTATTTTCTGATCGATTAAGATATTTCAAGAGAACCAACAACCAATCATTACAGGATGAAATAAGTCTGCGAACGAAAAAATTCTATACAAACAGTTAAAGCCAACCCAAAATACATGAGACTAAGTAAAACTATACCTTTGAGTGCAGTAATGCAATATGAAAATTCCCACTCTTTCAGTAGAGCTTCAGTCCACATTGGTTGGTTCTTCACCCTCTTGCATGTTTTATCTGTTGATATCGATATGTTATCAATAATTGTTATGAAAACTAATTTGAAAATACAGAAATAAACTCTAACAAGCTTTACAATCAGCGACTTCACTTAATCACAAATGCCGTTAATAATATTTTGTGCTCCGTTATTAGTTGCGGTGAGAATCGGTATGAGAAAAGTAGGGTTATACCAGCCCTCGTATTCTTTGCTGTGTTTACAGATGTACGATCTCACATAATACGAAAAAAACTTTCGTTGAAATATTATTACTGCAAACATCTCTTCACATCTGTTTTTCGTATTACCGGCGACACTGTGATAGCTTGACAAGTCGAATTAACATTCCAGTTATTCGTTGACCAAAAGTTTCGAAGCTTATGGTGTATGTAAGGCCTCTGGAAGCTTTGGAATTCATCTACAATGTTATGCGAGTGATGAAAAGTGATATGATACGATCGATGCGCGTATGAGTGCTCACAGTCTTAAGTTCATGAGTGTGAATGACCTCAAATATATTTCGTTTGTACAATGTTCAAATATAGTATTTGCTGTAAATATAAATAATTCTTATTACCAGCAAATGATCACCGAACAGAAATATGTCATTCAGTGCAGCGAAAATTCAGTTATAATCTTGTCGATTATTTGCATGGAATGTACGAAATCATAAATTGTTAAAAAAATGTCTATCCCCAAAAAAAATAAAAATGAAACGAGTAAGGGCTCCGAATAAAAATACACATTGGATTTTCCGGCCCTCAGATAAAACTAATTTCGATCAAATCATACGAGGCGTTCGGAAAAAAAAGTACCCCTCCGGAAATCGATAAAATCTGTTTTTCGCTCTCAGCCGCTGAGTTGTCCTGAAGGAATCGTCCGATTCGATTAAAACTTGTTTTATTTGAGGGTCGATGAATAACCAAAAAATCACATGTACTTTTTCATTCGGTGCCTCTACCCATTTCTTTTTTCTAAGTTGTGGATGTGACGACGAAACTGGGAAATCCACAATAAAAATGAAAACGAAACGATTAGAGGCACCGAATAAAAAGACACATGAGATTTTTCGGCTATTGATTGGCTCTGAATTTTTAACGTAGTCGCAATGCTCGAGTTATGTTTTATACCGAATTATAAGAATATTCCATAAAAAGATAGTTTTTTTTTAATGAATGGGGATGCAGCGATAGAATCAGTCAGCGCCGAAATGTTGAATCGTTTATTCTTAATAAACTTTTAATCAAGCCGCAATGCTCTAATTAGATTGTACTGAGCGTTTTGAAAATTTGAAATGACGGTCTTTTTTAACTGGAGAGGATGAAGCGGTCAAATCAGACCATGCGTAAATATCGGATCGTTAAATTTAGGTGAATTTCAAGAGTTTCTTTAATTGAAGCGGGAAAATCGATCGTTACGGAAATGTTGAGTCGATAAACCAAGAACAATTTTCAGAGCAAAATGGATATTCCAGCTTCGCTTCTAGCTTCAACAAAGCTAGAGAGTCCACACGTTTCTCCCAAAAGGGGTTGAACTGGTATATATGTTTTTGCGCCGAAAAAAGGCCGATAATTCGAGCATACTTTTTTTTCAAAAAATCGAATGTGAACTTCCTAGCTTCTTCGATATCCAAAATTGATTATTATCATACTTCCTTATGGAGGCAGCTTCGTAAAAAGCAAAAAATACTGAGGAAGCAGTGTGCAAGGTTCTACTTAGCATCGTTGTTTTGTTTACTATCAACAATGTCACTGTTCAGTTATTGTAAACTATTATTTGACCTAAGCATTAATTTATGTGTACAGGAAAATCACACAAAAGTATAAAAAAGCATGAAAAAAATTTCTCTCTTAACTTTTAGTTTGGCGGTTGTAGCGCTAACATTTATGTTATTTGTTGCACATGATTGAAAAAAAAAAAATCGTTTCGTGCGCCTCGAATATATACAGTACGTATGATCAGATAGAATAAGCAGCGATATAATATCTCGTCGTCATAGCACGACGGTATTCATCTGCATGATTATACTTGACATGGCTTAATCGATCTTGTCTTCTCGAGATACTCCTTCTCGATTATTCTGACAGTAATACTGATAGAATAAACGTTGCAATATACAAGGAAATTAGCATACCGGTACAATGATATATATCAAGTATAATATCTGGATGGAGTATAGAAAGATCGTGATGGTGTCAGCAAAGCGGTAGCGGAACGAGATCGCCATGAAAAGACTCACCCTGAAAGACAACGTTTGTTTCTAAGCGTGCATATAAATTCTACCATGATAGTTATACTCTCATATATGAACGCAATCCACTCTTTATCAAGTATTCGTCGCGAATCAATAGATTTCATTTCTACAGCAACATACTATACACGATGTACAATACCGTAATTTTACACAAGCACCAACAAAACGCTTACGAGCAAAATCAACCTGGAATAACGAGCATAATTAACCTTGGATAATTTCTACACAAACAAATCTGCTTAAAAATCTGCGGTTGTTTCAAGTTTGTTTTTGGTTAAAACATTGATCGCTTTGTAGCTGCAATTCGGTTTTTTTTGTTCCCAAGCAAAGATTGCTTGGTCAGTTACATCATGGTTGTGTTTTAGTAAAGTAACTGGAAATGAACCGCATAATGACGATTATTTGTATATGACCGTAAAGCAACCACAAATTGACGAATGCTCCGATATACCGTCGGTGTCAGAAACTAGACCGTTCAACTTAATCAACCAACAGTCGCAAAAACGAACTTGGCATTGATACTCCCAGCGAATATCTATAACGCATGATTTACGAACTCGAGAGATTACCGTTGCATAATCACGCTACACGAGCCATCCAAAGGGTACAGTAGGAAAATAGCACGTGCGCGAGGGTCGCCCCGAGTGTGCACGCGAGGAAGACAAGAGAGTTGCGAGGGATGCGAAAGAGTGGGAGGTCTTGGGCTCCCTGAGGCACTCTTAACGTGGCGTCTTGCTTATGACACTGGTTACGCGAGCACGTATCGGCATTACGCTGTATATCGATCAGCTGAGGGTCGACTGGAACTGAAACGAGAGACGCGCGCGAGCGCTAGTGCACATGTCGAATGAGCGCACGCAAACCGACACACAAGGGAATGATCGGTTGACACAAGCACAGTGTCAGATGCGAAAAGGATCATCGTGTTTATGGGTAAATGGACGATGCCGAAAAAAGTGCCTTGTAGGAAACGCGGTGATGGTAAGGAATGAGGGTCATTCGATATAATACATTGTGCAATGGAAAGTACAATCGGCTGTTGAATAACAATCCAATATTAGCACTTCGGCACTGCCTCTACATTTTTTTTGTACAATACAAAACTCGTCGCAATAGTACTTTTGCTCTATAAAAATTTATGTCCTTACGTTTTTTAAAATTATTTCTCATGTAATACGTGTATTGTTTATATTACCCGAGTAGAAATTTCATCAGACATGCCTTATAATATTATATTAACTGATGTCAAGTATGCATAATCAAATGTCATGTACTGACAGGAAATTTTTTCATGCACTGCGATAAAATATAATACAGTCGGTCCAATTATACCGGATAATTCCGATATAATTGTCAGGAGGAACGGTTCTATCGATTGGTACTGGATGCTTTTTTTTATCATTTTAATTTTACGCAGCCCCTCTACCGTTTTTCTGATTCTACATAGAAACCCTCTCTAGAGTTTGTCCGCAACCACTCATCCTAATGCATTACTGTATCGCATTTGCACGAAGGCTCATAAAAAAGGCGGAAAACCTGGCCTGTACAGGCGACTGTACTTTTACTGAGTTTCTACTGTATGAGAATACGTTAGAAACTCAAATGAACTGCCTTCCGTTCAGCAGTTGAGTGCAAACCAGTGCGCGGCTAAACTGTCACCGATCCAATTTATGGCCGCAAGCGATGCTGCTTAACTCTCGACCACGCGTTCACTGCTGTCGGTTTACCTTAATTTAATTGAAAACTCCACAGATATTCATAGATTCATTAAAAACTACTCTGAATAGAAGAATAATAACTAATGCGTTGTAAAAGACAATGCCTCGTTATTTCTTTTATTGCATAAATTTTAGTGGATTTTTCAAAACAAATTTTTATCGAAGAACAGATTTTTCAGTTTTTAATTGATTATCTGTACATTTTTTTATAAATTGATGGTGATGTTCTAAATGAAACTATCAATATCATATATTTGGGGTAAGCAAATAAATGGGAGAATTTATAGTCGATATGATATTTTTCCTGCGATGGCTAAGCGGTCACTCATCCGAGTTATGGCCGCAAACAATGATGCTTAACTCTGGGCACTGCAGAAGCCACACTTTTTTTTAAATTAAATGTTTTATTTCAGACCGACAATAAAATTCGCAGATTACAGGATGAAACATAAACACGAAAACATATTTGCTTAAAATTGGGGATGCGTTTCGCGGCTCATGCACTCGCGCGTGAGGGAACGCTTCGCCGAATAGGTATTTTAGCTTTTATTGAATAAAGTATTCTGCTTAGAAAACAACTTATTTTAAAGGACTATTGCGTTCCAGTCGGCGCGTTATGGTTAAGGGAAACTCTGTTTGCAGTATAAAAACCTCCCACCGACCGCGCATCCACTGCTGTCGGTTACTAGATCCTATGTGTTTGATTAGTTAAGCGATTATTTTTCTTCAGTGTCGCGACTATAAAATATAGACGTTTTTCCTGGGAATCAAGAGACGCGGACGCCAATTACGCTGTATGGTAAAAATATAACATTGTTGCTTTAACCATGTATTTTTCTCTTCGTATATACTTGACTAATAGGGAAATTATTATGCATGAAAGCTTCAAATTTCAACTTCATAGAGCAATAGGGTTTTTCAACTATGCGGCAATCCACGGTGCTTCAGCCATGCAATTTTATTAATTTTTGCAATCACGACGAAAATGAATAAGTTTGAAACACTAACACGAAAAAAAAAATAAGAATTTTTTCGTTCTATTCCTTTTAACAATATTTTTGCGAAAATTAATCGTAGAATTTTTTTTCAAAAATGTGTTTTTTTTTCCATTTTATTTTCGCGAAAATGACATGAATTTATTACGGGCGTTGAAATATTTTTCTTTTAAATGATTTAACGAGTTTTTGTGCATGAACACAACGAAACCAAGTTGATATTTTTCCTCATTGTTTTTTGTTACGAGTACAAAAAATTGATTCAAAATTTGGAAATATATTTTGTGTGAGTAAACAATAAAGGCCAGTCGCTATTTATTCTTTTTTGTACGTTTGTCAACTCTAAAACGAAATTCCAGTCGAAGGACTCGATGGCAAATTCAATTATTTTCCGAATGTTTTTTCTTTAATTTTTAATCATATCTTTTTGAAAATTCAATTCGCCATCAGGTCGTTACGTGTAAAAATTGTTCTCAACTTGACAAACGGAAAAAAATATAAAGAGGAAATATAGCGACTGAGTTTCGTCATGCAAAAAAATGGTTAAATAATTTTTTTCAAAGTAATTTAACGCCGGCATTAAATTTGTGTCATTTATGTCGAAAAGAGAATGAATAAAAACAAAGTTTGATTTTTTTTTGTGCAATCAATCCTTGCAGAAATACTGTCGTAAAAAATAATAGGAAAAATTGCAGTTTTTATTATAGACGAAAGCGCGAAAATGCATGGAAATTTCTAAAAAAAAATTCAATCTTGTTAGTACTTAAAACTGACTCATTTTCATATAAAGGGAATAAGGGCAACAAGTTGCGATGAAAGACCGACGTTTTTGAAATTTTTTAATGTCGCTCGAATGTAAACATGAGTCTGTATTTTTACGATTGGCAACATATACTCGGCAATGCGAGTATTTTCGCGAACTGTAATAAGAAGCGCGTAATGTAATAAAATTAAAACTGTTGTGTTTAGAGAGAAAGAATATATTCCATCTACGAAACCCACGCGGTGAAGCTGATCCCTTTTTTCCACTTTTTACTGCGAAATAACCATATAAAACATTTTTGAATACCTATCAGTTTCACCAAATGCAAACCGGTAACAAAACTCGTGACATACGTTCTACTGCTCGTAATCTAGAGGTAATAAAAAAAAATGTAATCTCCATGAGTCATCGATAAAGGCTTTTTCACTCAGATATATACACACACACACACATATATATATATACATATCTTCACTGCACTCGACGCAGTTCACGGGGACAACTTTATTTCTGGATATTACGACAGTCTCTCTGGATAACGACTTATCTCTGCGAAGACTCTTTGTAAAAAGAATTGCGTTGATCTGTTGCTGGTGAAGTCACACCGCAAAAAAAAACTTTGTTTGAAAATTAATATACCGGTATATAAATCTCACATCCATACACCGTATATTAATCGCAATCGGTGTGGATAGAAAGTCGTGGAGGTGCGGATGGTTTTTGCCATGAAGGGTTTATTAATTTCCATGACCGTACTTTTTAAACATTTAAATAACTGGGTATATAAACAATTACGGAGTGAATTTTAACGATAATATAGCGTTGTATGTGGAATTTACTCTACTCATGCCGTAGATTGTATAACAGCAAATCAAAATCGCAGCCACTCATATTAATATACTACTGTATCGAATTTGCACTAAGGCTCAAGGAAACTGGAAGAGCCTTGATGCGTAGTCGTACTCAGTACACCTTAGCACTATTATATACGCTGAGGCTGCACAACACTTGCGAGAAATACTCCGGCAGTTCGCCATCTAGTGGCATCATACAGAACACTGATGCACAACGCTTCGCTAGATGGCGAGCGGCTGCAGCTCTTCTCTCAAGTGAATCCTTAGCCTATAAAAGACTGCAAAGCTGTTCTGAGTTCGACTACACTCGACTACTTTGCTGTTCGTTGACGCCCCAAAATGGACAGCCTGCACAATGTCTGGTTCTGGACGCGTCTATCAATGGCCCAATTAATACAAGCGTACTGTAATTTCCAAATACCATTATCGTAAAATTCTTATATTATTCTCGAATTAACATCGAAAGTATATCAGTATGAAATTCATATACCAGATTCGTAAATCTCATGTCCTTCTTGAGATCAAATTTAATTGCATTTTTAACAGTGCAGTGAACAAAATTTTTTTTCTATCTAATGTAATGCAAATTATCAAATTCCAATTTGTCAGTCTCAACTACTATCAAGAGAAAATGTGTGAGCGAATATATGTATATGTATATTCATATACTGTATAAAATATGCATATTACGATAAATTGTGTCTATGTACTGTACGTATGTGATGTATTTATACCGAATTACGTCTGGCGGATATATCCTAGATATTATATGAAACCTTCCAACCTTGTTGAAGGAGACAGATGCATATAACAGTGCATTAGGTATTCTCATATCAAAGGGGAATCTTGAGGTTGCACCGAGAAAATAATGGTGCTGCGCTATCGTTCGCCGTTTTATTACACATTATTATTTCTACGTTTGGCAGCACCGTCGAGGCTCGAATATATCATACTCTAGGTGCGACGGCCGCGCGGTAGGGACACCTATAATTATTTGTTACGCTATATATAGCTACTACGTATGGCTTTATTACTTGACGCGCGCTGACTCGCACACATCCATTCGTACCAACCGTTTACCACGGAATGACTCGGCCAATACCTTGAACAGTGAACGAAAGTGGGTGAACTCACTTTTCTCGCAAGATATCCGCTGTTCCTTCAATATGTTATAAGGGTATCCTTACCAAAACGCGTTTCTGCTTGATTGCTATCTACGTCCGCCATTTTGTAGAAAACAGTACACCCAATCTTTTGCAACATTGTTTCAATTTTTGGACCGCATAGTTTTTTAATAATGGATATTCAAAGTTGCGAGTTATACCTTATATAAGAAGGTAGAATAAGGAGTTATCAGTAACATACTACAATGTTTTCCTTTGCCAATGTCTGTCATGTGGGAATGAAGAAACAGACAACCGTACGATAAGGATACTAAATGACCTATTGTGTCCAAATTCAATGTTTATCGACCCTTCCCGGTCACCATAAGTGACTTCACCCATTCAGAATGAGCCATGTGTTACCACCATGAAATTCTATAATAGTGAAAATGGAAAAGGTTATGAATTGTTTCGTGTTAGTCTAAATGTTATTTTCTTATTTCACTATAACGATTTGATCTAATTTCAAGGTACTTTTCAGATTTCTAAACATTTCCAGCGATGTCGAACGAGGTTCAGATTCTCATATCCACGTTTGACAGGACCAAGTCAAGCTCTTCGTTCAAATCGTTTACATTATGTTCGACATTTTTTAATATCACTTTGCCTCGTCTCGAAAAAGAAAGCGATGTTTGTAATCTGTTCGATTATAGAAACCATTAATCGAATAAAAGAAAAATTGAGTAGATCATACAGTGAATTAATATGAATATATCCGAGAAATGAACGTGCGATTATAAATTTAAAATTATTTAAGGAATACAATAATAAAAATGGCTACTAACAGTACATTTGCCCTGTGTACACCAATGTACAGAACCCTCGTTTATATTTCAACCCTTTGTGTGT
Source organism: Tromatobia lineatoria (assembly GCA_949699805.1). Lineage (NCBI taxonomy): Eukaryota > Metazoa > Arthropoda > Insecta > Hymenoptera > Ichneumonidae > Tromatobia > Tromatobia lineatoria. The sequence continues at coordinate 23,715,400 of OX453036.1, forward strand.
ACATTGTTACTTTCAAGATCCTGTATACACACGGAGAGTAAACGAAACGGGAATCATGAGGCGAGTAATTATATCCAGATGTACTCCGATATCCACGTTTTAGGGATTGTGGCTAATGGATTTTTTTACCTAACGTAACTAAAAAGCCTCATTCCAGTGTAACTAGCCAAAAATTTGCTGATTCTTGTCCTTTTTTTTGCGATGGTCAAAATATTTGAATTATAGTCTCAATTATGAAGAACAGAAAATACATTTGCTGACGTTTAATAGTCTTCGTAAAAAGCCGTACTTACGGGTCACATTGTTATGACCGTAAATATTATCCGAAACAGAATTGCCTTACCAGCGCAAAGTTCTGCTGCATTCAGTATCAAATAACCTTAAACGTATTTGCATTCATGATTAACCATTCAGCAAATCACATTATTTTTCAAAGATTATAGTTTGAAGAGCTTTGGGAAATCTAAATAATCATGAGTAAGTAATGGGCAAGGCTCTACTTTGCCGCAGATTTTCTTTATTTCCAGAGGGGAAGTGGACGGTAAGCGGAAACCTGTACTTTTGGGTTCGGAGTGCTATTTTCAATTTCGCATTATGACAGTGAACATACTTGAGGCCTCTCCCTAGTGTGTGTTACATATTTTTAGAACCCTTTGAACCTGACAATTTAACATAAAGTTGAGCGTGTATTATGTGCGACCATCGCTAATCAGCCAATCGACTGAAAAGCTTACATTGTGTACTAGCAGGAAATCTTACATCCTCTAGCCAACATTGCTGTGAAATCCAAACCGGTATCGTTATCGCAACTTTTTTTTTTTTAATAAGTGTGTGATCGTTCCTACTTGCCCCTCAAAACTTGCCGATGTAGAGCGTAATCCTTAAGTCTGCGATTAAGCACATGGTACTTTCACTTCACTTTGCTTTGAGTCGGGGCGTTGTAATTTAGAAAATGAGAGAACGACAAATCTGACATTCTCGACACCTGGGGAGACTGTCACGCACGTGTGCCCATTACTTAATTAATAAATGTGTAATCCATTCAGACCTCACACCTCTGTCGAAGTAACTCAATGAATGGTTTCAACAATGGCACCACTCATTGCATTTCAGGAGCGAAAATATTTGTTATTTTCACTTGTACGGTTTTTTTATTCACCTTGTAATTCATTTAGAAATCATGTAATATACTTAAAAATATTTAAAAAAACAAAATTGAAATCGAGGTATACGTTTATTCGATTAATTTGAAGAAAAAAAGTAATACATATTTAGGATTCCCGCTGGTCTCGACCAGGTCCTGACCTTCGACCGCACAGATAAAAAACATTAATTTGTTAAAATCTTCCGAAATAAAAATATCGTTAGCCACAATTTATGAATCTAAAAAAATGTCTAATATAAAAACTTTTAATTTTAGAGCCAAAATGGGCCGACCCTTATCTCTATTTCTTTTTTTATCAATATGCTATGAATTTTAGAAATATAAAAACATTTTTGTATGTACCACAGATTTATTGAAAAATTTTTCGGCTCTTTTTTTTTTTTTTTAATCCTCAAAATAATTCAAGCTAAACAAAAGTAAAGAAAACCATGGATTAGAAAAAATTCATATTATTTTCATTAATTCTATGCTCGATATTAGTTTTGGTGTTCTATAAGAATGTTATGGTATTGCAAAGAACAATATAAAATTGTATGCCAGATTTCAGGGTAAGTCTTAATTGTCTGAATAGTAAAAAAATATGTATTTCTAGGTGGTGCCTGAATAGGCATGTCTCTATGTGTGTGCACGTGTCATAAATTTTGCGAGTCGTGTGTGCATTTCATTTGGAAGATACGAAACAATAAATTGCGACCACCTTCAACGGTAGAAAAACGCGCAAACAAAAGTTTTTATCGAAACGCGTGCGCCTCTCGTTACATTCAAGCGCGGCGTAAGTACGTTGACGTCACCTACATTTTGAACGATTTCAGATACACGAAACGACGGGAGTACGGTTAAAATATCTATGACGACCCGATAATGTCGATATTTTTGACTAATCATTTACTTAGCAACATCATCATTATGTCATATTTTTATTTAAGCCTTTTAATAACCTTAAATAACGATAATTAATTAAAAACCTTGTTTTATATATAATAATGTTGTACCGACAGCATAAGTCTTCTAGCTTCTACTGTACTTTTTTTTCGGGTCAAATTCTTTAAAAAAATTGAAGCAAGAGTTGGTTCACTTTGGCTTAAAGCTTAGAAACTTTTGTATCTGATGCGGGATTTGTGAGTATTTTTGCAGATTTTCAAATTGTTTCTAACAATATTTTCTTTAAAAAAAAAAAAAAAGAAACAAATTCAAATCTAAAATGATAAATCTTCAACATATTTCGAGCTCTTTTGAGAATTGGGACAATATCGCAAAAAATTGTGGAAAAAATCCGAGAGGTTGAGGGTCAGACCCAGGTCGAATCTAGTGGGAATCCCACATACACATACCACTGTTTTCGTTCAATTAACATTCGTTTAATTAAAGAGACAGCTTACCTCAAAAACGAGTCCCTCCACCGCAAAATTCTGGGTGCCATTCATTTCCGATGTATTATCTATCCACCTTTTGAATTGGAAAGGCACTACCGACAAGGGTCACGCTCGATCTATCGCGACGGTATGCGTGATGAACAACTACAGAGGTCACGGTGAGTGACGCAGCATACCACACAACAGCATATGCAAACTTCTTCCTTGATTCTCAGTCTCTCACACTGCATGGGTTCACGATCGATGTAAACAGTTGCACACCATTGTTAATGAATTAAAAACCAATCGATGCACCGGACAATAGTTCAACGTTCAATTGTCATAAGCCACTATTGATAACTTTTCCATATTCTGCGTTATACAAATTTTGAGCTCTCTTTCTGCCTACAGGAAGTGAGTCGCTGGCCTCCGATACCCGGAGGCTGATGCCCGCTGATAACACTTTCGATCGGCCAATTGACGCTCGTGCTGCGCTGGCCATTCGTTTCTCACCGCTCCTCGATTATGAAGGTTATTCTCCCAGCTTACTGACCGTGACCTACTTACTGACCAAAATATGAGTTGTCTACTCTTTTATACATAATAGAGACTCATCAATTTATAGAATAATGCGGACCTCTACGATTAATTTTCCTTTAACTTAGAGGGTTGGAAAAAACCGTGAATTTTTGCAGCACTTACTTAATTTACAAAAATGAATAAGCATGATTCTTTTTGTCATTTCAATTGATGTTGGTATAATACTTCGAAAACAGAAATATTTTATTCCATTTATTCGATATTTTAACACGTAATTCCGATATACACATTATTTTCCACGAAAAAACAATACGTTTTACTACTAATTGTCGGTGTTACAATTTTTGAATAACTGGAAATTTCACCGGACACATGGTAAACAAATTTACTATAAATTATTGTTTATACTGTGACAAAACTACTTCACTCTAAATTCGCAGATTTTACTTCATTTATAAATTGTCCATCTGTGTAATGTCATACTCAACCTCGAAAGGCATTTAATGCAATTTATCCTTTACAGGAGATGGAATGTAAGTGAATATCTCGAAATATGAAAAATAGCTTCAAAATCTCTTCTGTTCAGTTTAATTTTATATACTAGAAGAAAATTTCATCACTCGGTTAAAAAAAATGCGATTTAAACGCCACGAAAAAAAAAACTTACGTACAGATAAAAATATAGAATGTACATTTTTTCGTAGTGGAACTTTCCCACTATTGTTATTCACAAAAAGGTCTAAAATTCAGGAACATTTTATTTCGTGTATGACGAAGGGTCTTGACGATTAAGGGGTTTATAAGGCGGTAGCTGTCACATTCACGTTGTAATATACATTAGCGTTAAGGTAGAAATATCGCGAAAGCAATCGAAACTCATTTTTGAAATGTTGGAATTTAGTTATTGGATTTTACTGATACAAAATCTTGAAAGCTTTCATCGACTAGTTGAACCGATTCGTAATTCTTAAAAATCGATCTTTCTAAACGGCGATTACGAGAGGACTAGCAAAATTGATAATTAATTCAATATATAATAAACATACATGGATCAACGACAGAGAAAAAATAAAAAGTACTACAGATTCGGAAATCATACAGACATTAATAAATCATAGAAAAAGTTGAAGCCACCGGACTAATGTCCAATTGAACCAAGGTCAAAGTGCGCGATACCGGGCGAAATGACGTTTCCTAACCTAATTATCGCAAAAATAAAGTAAAACTCATTCTAGAAATATAAACTACTTACAAACAATCGCGACAATCAATCTGATTGCGACAGTTTTCAAAGAATGATCGATTATTGTTTATTATATTATCGAGGCAATCAAAGTGATGCATATGATTTTTTTCTAATGTCATAGAGACGCTGACATTAATGATTTCGGCGTACCGATATAGCTATCTTAAGACATAACTAACACTTGAAAGAACCTCAGTATCCAAACGCCATAGTCTAAAAAATCGTTGACGCATCGTAACGTGTGTAAACCAACACTTGTTTTTGACGAACTTCTGTTTCACCGCAACTGTATAAAGCACACAAGACACTGGACACAAGGATTATTTTCCTTAAGTTGATGAGCCAACTGTTAAGCGTTACATTTATTAGCGAGTGGTCGCCGTTTTCGGAATGAAACTCTGCACGCACTACTGGTATTAACTTTTGATATCGCGGTCTATCAAATGGTGTAGAGGCCGGCGGAGGATATCACGCGGAGGCAGAGCGTCGATTCTTGAATCGACGTACCACGTATACGAAACGAGAACGCGTTGCTGCTGCCCCAGAGCGCAGCGGGACGGGATTCGAAACTCGTGAGTCGCGCGGTGTCCCGCGCTTGCGCCCAAAGTTTTTCGTTCCTCGCGGGAACACGTGGTACTCGCAACCGCCAGAACGACTCGAAGTGCGTCCTCGTCGCGGCGGCAACCAACAAGAATCCCTCTCTCGCCTCTCTGTCTCACAAGAACGATTCCAACGTTGTTGACGCGTGCACATCCGCTATGCACAAAATTCATAAATTATGCTTTCTCGGAAACTAACGGATTTTTCCGCAAGCACAATCAAACTCCACGAAAATGTGTCTGAATTCCAATGTAATTTGCAAATCGTTACGAAAGATATCGGTTTGACGAAGTGGAATGTTTTTTTTATTCATTTTCAACTGCCAAGGTTTTTCGGTTGAAAAAAGTAAGTTCTGAATAAGAAGATGAGTTTTCTTAAATAGCTTTTCTCGATAATGTTGTCGAAATACTTCGCTGGCATTGTGGGTTTAAAAGATTTTTATAATTATGGACGGAAGTAAAAGTGGTAATTCATTGTCAATCGGGGTCATAGATAATCGGAATAATAACCATACGTTTTTAAGTAGAAAATGAGGATATTCGGATGAAAATGTATTCGAAATCCGTTGGTTTAAGTAACTAAGAATAATTTTCAGCAAAGGACGATAACGCGACTTTTAAAAATGAATATTTTTTTTTTCAGAATTAAAACAAATAAATAATTTTAGCGGTCTCATATTAATTTCTCCGAAATATAAATTTTATGAAGTTTTTTGTATGTGTATCATGCCTGCTATTACAGATTTAATTTAAAGCTAAACAATGCAAGCAGTCGACGCGTAAATCCAGGAATTCAAAATTCACGTGCGATTATTGTTCTACATAAATTTTCCATGGCCATTTGATTTGGACAGCTTTTGATTATATTTCCAGGAACTTGAACTTAATTTAAATTCGGCGAATGTCGATGAAATCACAACTCCGTCCGTTGATTTCATTATCTCCATTTAGTGTTCGGAATGATAGTGGTTGACTTGCAATTAGAATGGAGTGCACAAATGAGCGCAAAACACTGAGAGAAGAGCAGATCGTTGATTTAACGATATTACATGATAAAACGAATATAGAAAGGCTTGCAATGTTTTATGGTTGAAGCGAGGATAACATAGTTCAATAAACGATACTTGCAAGGTTATTGGAAACAAACCATTAAATTGTGTATGCAACGGAACGGCATTTTAAACACTATTCGAATAGTTCTTGAATCTATTATCATTTCGATGATTGCTACTATTATTATATTTGCTGTAACCACGAAATATAGATGTTCCTCCTGGGAATTACATTAATGGTTCATCCAACTATTTTTCATAACCATAAAATATAGACGTTCTTCCTGGGAACTATAGTTCACAATTAGACTACCGTCGGCCTAACTATATTTTTTTATTTACCAGATTTTTATCTGAATGAATGGTGAAATGACCAGAGAATGGATTGTTACGAACACGGACGAGAATCCGTGGTCTTCAAATTTTTTGTGCTAATTTTTTTTTTTCCATGATTTGATCCACTACTGAAATAAAGAAAAAGCCCCAAGGAAATCGCATACTTTAGTTTTCAGCTGAAATTAAAAATCTTCGATCTAAGATATGATTTTTTGGCAGAAATTTTCGAAAAAAAATATGCATGTTTATCATTCGGTGAAACTTTCAAGGTCAGTGAGTTAGAAAAAGATTTAAAAGGCATTATTCGTTGCTTACCCCACTTTTTTAATGATTTTTTTTGTTCGAAACGTTCAAAAAGTTTGTCTATGAATACCCGATTTGCTCTCTTGTTTTGGATTGCAATACTTCCTCTTTTACATACTCTGTATATGATGAGAAAGTAAAAATCTGAAATTTGGGTTTTTTTTCTATTTCCGTACGGTAAATGGAATCATGAAAAAAAACAGCAGCAGATATTTGACGGCCAGATTTTTTTCCGATATTTGGTAGAATATAACCTATATGTATTTAATTGTATTTTAATATATATGCCCAGGATCTGCAGAAAAACTGGATAATAACAGGTAATGTTTTGTAATTTTTCTACGTTTTCATAAAGCCAGGTACTCGAACGTATAAATACTGGGAAAAAAAATTCGATTAAATGGATTAATTAGAGGATACCGAGTGAGGGTGAGATATGCAAGGAATAACTCAGAAGAGACGTAAAATGTATGATAATTGCAGCTATAAGGTAGATAGATAGATAGAGAGCGGTATTTAGGAGTGAAAAAAGCGAAGCTTGGTATATATGTGTGGGAATGTGAAAAGGCCAGAGGGGGAAAAAGATTAGAAATACGGTTGTTACTGAGTGAAGAGATGCTCGGCAGAGGCCCAACTGGCTTTGAGGCTTAACGGTTTGCAAAAGGGCTGAACAGGAAAAAAATAACAGAGGCCTTCTAGGACATAAAAGGCGGATACAAATAGAATGATGACTTGATTTATCCGAACGTCAATCACCCAAATATTTTATCCGAATCGTCAGTATTCCGAATGACTTCGTTGTTACATCGTCGCGCGATTTCCCTCTGAAAATATAGAATACAGAATGGACGTTGCCAAAATATATATTCTATATGAATTATGATATGTTTGAAATATCATTTGTCATTGAATATGATCCCTCAATCATTCGAATTTTCGTCGTAGATTTCAGTTAGTTCGGATAATCGACGTTCTACTGTACCCACTTGGTATGTCGTTAAGATCGTTTCTGCAACAGTAAACCGCAGTCAATATCCGCGGTGAAAATTCATTCGGTTTACATGAGGGCAAGGGGAAAACTTTAACTTTTCGGTATTGTCGAACTTTAAACTTTTATCGGAGAATAAAGAGAGGGGTAATCGATTGAAGTCGCGAAAGAATAGTCGGTCGTAATCCTCTCGAAAGAATGCAGCACTACTATCGCGCGTCTGTGGGTATCAAGTGAAACCGAGTAAACTAAAGTGCAGTAGAGAGACAGATCGAGAAAGAGAGATGAAGCAAAAGAAGAGAGATACTGAGAGAAAGAGAGAGGGGGAGAGTGCGTGTGAGAGCGAGCACGTGGCGCATATCCAGTTCCGTGAGGTATGTCGGCGGTACCCCGTGGAACGTAGCAGCGGCCGGCGTTGGGGCGCTCCGCGTCGCGACTGCCGTTGCGGCTAAAAAACTATACGATGACCTCATCACCGGCTCGCTATGTCTCTCTTGCCCATGTCACTACTACTAGCCATACTGAAAACGTTGTGGATTCCCCCTGCCTCCTCAATATATCGCAGCCTAGTTGCCGCAAACCTCGCACCTATACGTACCCCTCCTCCACGCGTCTCCGACAAAGGTTTCCTAACTCTCGCCATAAGTTGGGGGGACGGATTCCGGTAGCCGGAAGATGTTACTGTCGAAAGATCACAATTCTCCGCCGATGCTTATTCGCATAGCAATAACGTACATTCGAAATTATATTCAAGATACGGAAGTCCTATCTTTTGTATCTTCAATTATCAATACATAACAAGAATGTACTATGTTCAGTTAATTTCATCGCTATGTCCGCGGGCAGACGATTTGTTCCAAAACGATATTAAACGTGTAGAACGCAAGCGTATAGAAGTATGTAAGAATCAATAATTTGCAAGTATGTTATCGATTGTAAAATTATAACAACAGTTATTGTCACTCAGTGTATATACTATGTACATATATATTTATATGGGACAATCCCGTTTCGATCAGGATTTGATCTCGATCTTTTAGATTTGGCTCGTAATTTTTTCTGAAAAATAGCAATGTGTAGAATTTTATGGCGTACAGCAAAAAAATTAATACAGATTTATATCGGTTATTCTAATCCAAATTGTCAGAAAAAATTGTTGATAATACTTTTTTCACCGAAGGTATCGCTACTTTTTAACCGAATGAATTTTCTTAAGTTCTGTATATGAATTATTAAGATTTTTTTTGGAATGTGATTCGGAATTGCTAGTCATTTCTAAGGACGAAACATTTTTGTTTGTTATAATTTTTCTTGCAGAAACCTCGCCATGTTTGAGGCGAATTGATATCCATGAATTATGTATAGGAATAACGAATATTAAAATCTGTTTTTGTAATGGGATTACAAAGCCTTGAAAAAATAAGCCACTTTCCACATTTAAATTATTGAAAATCCACCATATCATCATGATTGAAGCATTGACTACCAGCTCGACCATTTTTTTCTCAAAGTACTAATATATGGTCAATTATCAAATAGACCCGAGAGGGTCGAGAAAAAAGTAGTCGAGTTAGTAGAAAAAGCCTCATATATATATGGGGGTCACGTAGCTAATAAATTCAAGTAATCTCGTGTACAAGTAAAATTATTAATGAGCACACTAAAACTTTTCAGCAATTAAAATGTCAATGTTCAATGTCCAATATTTTTATAATGCAACTATCTCGTGTAGCTATCAACTGCTGTAACCATACTTAATCTTAAATTTCATTAATACTGCAAAAATGAATGCAAGTATTATCCTGAATGGGTTCATAAGTACTCAATGTCGAGTCGAGCTATTATACATTGTCCACAAATAGACTAGCTTTCCTTTGAGCTATTGTTATTATTGGTATAATAATAAATACTATTACCACGTTGCATATGTTAACGTGAGTTATGAGGATAATAAGCACAATTTTTACAGACTGCCGCGTGAACCCACCTTCGCCTATTGCGAGGTGTCACTAATTTATTTTCCCCATTGTATGCCATACAATATGAATATACAGTGTCGAGTAAACACACGGTGTCAGAATCAGCCCAACGAAATCGATTGATGCCTATATAGCGTTGCTTTATTCTGCACCGCCGCGCTTTAACCTTTCGCTGTGGAGAGAAAGAGAGAGAGAGAGAAAGAGACAGAGACGAGATACGTGTCTTGTGGGCGGTGTTGGACTCGCGCGATAGAATATCATTACGGAAGCGGCGGAGAAAGGAAAGAAATGTCAGACGCCTGTGGAAGTCGTGCACGTCGGCCTCGAGTACCCGTGAAGATAACTCCCGCGACAACATCCGGTTTTTTGGCTATCGATCACTCTGACGTTACGTTATTATTATAAATAATTCGTAAACCAATGTTGACATTATAACAAAAGTTATGCGTACCGCATAATTAAATTCCTCCCGTAAGAAAGTATTCTATCATTCATTTGTTGCATCAATGTGAATTTTCTGATATTCATATCGGATATGTGCAGCTCTCGCACGGCTTGAGTTGTTGACAGTGCATTGATGTATTGGCTCCGCGCGTTGAGAACACGAGCGCCACTTTTCTTAAAACTTTAGATAGCAGAATCATGGGCCGTATATCTATGTATTCATATATATGTATATATCTATCGAAAGTTTCAAGAAAAGTAGCGTTGGTGTTTTTAACGCGCGAAGCCAGTACATAGGAGCAAAAAGGGTACGCAAACTTTCGGCTACCGCCACTGAAACCGCTGATTGATTGCACGTTAACAGTAATACATGCTTAGCTCTTATGCTCAGACCTTGAGGTTGTATGAGTTGTATGTTATCGCGAATATTAGCCATCTATCATATTTATGAGGTATTCTCCACCAACGCGACCACTTTTTTTTCGAATCTGTTTGATGATTAGCAATCTATTAGTACTACTCAAAAGTATTCTTTGCAAATATTTACAGTATTCTGTGCAATATTTATTCTTGGCGCGGTGCTACAGGCCCGGACGGATTGATCAAACAAAGAAAGAAGAAGTATATATAACCAAGCGCTTAATTATATAATTCACTTGCGACGAAAACTATGTTGTTGTTCGCAGTTCAAATCCAATGATGCGATATTTCGAAGAATACGACGACTGATAATCTTTACGAGAAAGACAGTTGTGGAGATAAAAACGCCAATTCTGATTTCGACGTTTCCTTTGATGAAAAATAATGCTAAAGTTGAGGAGCGTATTTTCCTAAATTTATATCAATTCATATCTACTACCGCTAAAACTCATCACTATTACTTACAAAATCTGATGAACCGAAGACTAAATTGCACTGAGTGCCTACCAAGATATTCTTTCAATAAGTAATATAATTCGTACGCGTACTTTATGTCCTTATGTTTCCGAAAAGTAGATACGTGCAAATCTGGTTAACGTCCTATCGGGTATGTTTTATTTGTTAGCATCTTCTAATCAGCCGCTATGCAGAGGATTGTTTCAACTAACTGATCCTACATCGATATTTTATTACGAGTATGTGTTACGTGCAATTTAAAACAAGTTAATACAATAATTTAACTTTATGGTAATATAACTAGACGTACCGTAATGCATACGGTAATGTACGGTAATTTGCCCCGACCCGTACGGTAATCCACTTTTAAGGAGTTGACAGCACTGCAACGGACAGTTTAGTCTAAGAATATGGATACATAGAAGCATAGTTCTTATGGATCGCTTGAAGCAGAAGTTTCTGCGGCTCTATCGACCGCAGGATGGCACCACAGTAGCGATTAATTAACTCCGCCTACTAAGCGGGCATTTGGGTCGGCGGGATGAAGGTGGGAGAAACATCCGCGCGTCCTTCGTTTTCAGCAAAACGTCGTGATCTCTAGACGGTCGTTTCAATTTTTTTCATGAATGTTATTTAACTTGCTTGTCAGTACAGAGGTTTGTGAAAAATCAACTGTACCTCCACAAACAGTATTAAGTAACACTCATGAGAGAAAAAACAAACAAACTTTGGTTTTGAACTCAAAACGAAATTTGCACAGATCAAGCGTCTTACTTACTACACTAACGAGCTTCTTATGGCGTTCATGTCGTAACAAGTTCTATATAAATTGTAAAAACAGCTTTTTTATAAAATATAATTTTTTATTGGTTATCACTTAGACTGGCCCAAGTTCCCATATGAATGTATTGAAATGCAATGTAAGGATATTATAAAAGAACAAATGAATAATCTTGCAAGTTTTGAACACGCAACATCGTTCTGAATATAAGAAAAATTGTGGCGGAGGTGGGGAGATTTCTTCCACCTCCATCACCCCAACTGCTTCAACAGAATAGGAGCGAGAGAGACAGCACGATCCCCTCCGAAAAGTACAGGAGCGAGAGAGAAAATCACCCCAAATTTCAAGCCAATAGCCTGCGTAGGAGGCATGATGCAAGGCGGAGGCAAGCCTATTGCCCAGTAGTAGGCTTGAGTCGTCAGTGCGTGAGCAACACGTACAGCACACAGTTATAGAGCGCTACTAGCGACGCCACAGTGGTCGGGGTGGAAGCTTCTCGGGGCACGCCAACTTTTCTGGCTTCAACTGAAGCATCGGCATTGTGCTTCTACGTGTATCCATATTCTTTGGTTTAGTCGCATGGTGCATGGCTCTGACAAACGAAACCATTGACTGACATTCCATGTGAGGTTACTTACTACGAGTTTTTCATAGTAAGACTAAATAATGCGAACCACTCTGAGGACATAATAGTGATTAAATGTGAATGAAAATCCGTTTGTACGGTGAACAATATTTCACATAATTCGTATATAGTGTGTACGAAGTGTACATAATTACTTATTTATCAGGTGCGCGGTACATTCTGCATCTCTGTAAAAATTATGTGTTTCTTGTGATTAACCACGTGTTATATTGTTCTGAAAGCAGCATCGATAAAAATGACTTCCAAAAAGCCAGTGGATAGCACATCGCTGTTTAATACGAGAGTGAAGATAGAACCAGGCACTTCAGCTGCAACTACACCAGCTCTACCACTGCTAAAAAATATAAAAACAGAACCTGGGCTGCCAGCAACTACAAGATTGACATCTTTTAGAGTACCAAGAGACCTTACCCTCGGCGGTAATATTAAGACTGAGAAACCCAAGAAAATATATACACCTAATATCAATGTACAGAGAAACAAGAAAAAAGAGTATGTATTATGATTACCTAGAAATGTATTTGACCCTCAACCGGAACTCTTATTACACTGTTATCTTTTATAGCGATGGAACTGTTAAAAAAAGTGACCCTAAACCAGCGAGGGGTAGAGGCAGAGGCCGTGGCCAAGGAGAACGTGGACGTGGTCGGGGAAAAACTCCTAGTAATTTAGTGCAGGTATTTATATGGCATATTATATTGTTTTTGTTTTCAAGATAACCAATCGTTTAGTTGACATTCTTACTTCCTAATTGCATACAAAGTATTTTATTTCATGTTCCACACTCTGCAGTTAAAATTTTTGACAGTTTTAATATATAGGAACTTCTGATGTAAATTTTGCAGTGGTGCCAAAATCAATCGCAGTCATAACTAATAACCAACATAATTGTAATTTTTTCAGTCTACCGGTGTGTTCTCAGAAGGCATAACTGAAGAATCTAGAACTGGTAGGCGGTACAGTGGATACCGAGATGGTAGCGATGAAAAGAGGGACGCGAAGAGTTTTATGGAAAAGCCTCTATTGAAACTTAACCAGAATATAGATAAAGCAGAAGAAGAGGAAAAATTGAAGACGCTGTTGAGGGACGATTTCATTGATGATGGAATGGATGTCTCTCTGGAAAACGGCCCAGTAATGTTGCCTTTGATAGAGGAAGGTTTGTGTAGTTCTACTCAAGAATTTACAGTAATTCTACTGTTCGCGCATGCTCTACCGGGCAGTATTTATAAAAGTAAATGGAACATCTGTAATAAAATCTTATAATTAACAATCTTCCAGCAAAATTGTACAAAAAAGAATCTAAGGAGGAAATTCCGAAAGTGGAGACACCAGTGGAGGAAGAGGTTGATGTAAAACCAATTATCTTGTCGAACGGTGAAGGTAATAAAAGAAACTGCGCTCATTCTAAATTTGGTTTACATTGGATTAAAGTAGAAAAAAGTTTAGGTCAAAATTTGATACAAATCGGTCAAGCGTTTCAAACTTATCACACTTTGGGTTTTAAAACAATGTTTCTCTATCTAAAACAACCCTGAAAAATAGAACCTCGCAAACTGCTTAAGCATTTTTATGCTATTCACGAAGCTTCCTTTATGAAGAAACCAAAACCGATCGACATACTTCCTCTAGAGGTGGTTTTGTAAAAAAAAAGATGACGCAATTTGTAAGGTTTCACTTTGCAAGCTTGTCGTATGCATGAACATTTTACATCTTTCATATTTCTGTCCAATTTTGTTCATATCATCTGTAAATTAAATCGGACAAATCGTTTCCTACATAATCATCTTGACAGATTTTTGTTTCGACCCATATTCTCATATTTAGATTGTACATTTCAAATTAAATATCACTTTTTTCAGCTGTGATGCCGCCTAAAGTTTCGAAAGTTAAGCCGCCAATCCCGCAAGTAAAGCAGGAGAATGCAGAAAATACAGTACCGCAAATCATTGAAAATCAGACAAACGGTTACATGTTGATACAGGTAATTAAAAAAAAAAATTATGCATTCATGAAATTTGAATTGGGCAAAAAGTGTTTCGCAAAAATTCCATCATTAAAAACAATTGACCGGAAAAGTCGCATACCTTCAAACTAATATTAATAATACACGGTCGCTGCCTATAACATACTATGATTGAAAAAAAATTATGTTATTGATATTCACGTTAAACTAATTAAACATTGGAATTTGCATTTTTGCTAGCTCCCAGATTGCCTTCCTGGACTGCGGACCAGCGATGAGCCTACGGATCCCCGAGGACCGAAAAGACAGAATGAACCTCCTGCTGCCAAAAGCGACAACAGTCCAAAATCCGAATATTGCACCTTGGACAGCCTGAAGGGTGGAATGTTAGGGAAAATTCAAATTTGCAAGTCTGGAAAAGCGCGATTGCTCATAGGCGACAATAGCATGATCATTGATATCGGTTCGCGGCTCAGTTTTCGTCAGGTAATCGTCGTTGGTTTTTTTTTTTTTTTCCCCCTTTCTTTTCATTACAAATATTCTGAATGTAACGCAAATTTTGGGTTTCTTATTTCAGGATCTTGTAGCTGCCAAAATAGACGCCAATTCGACCAGTGAGTTAGTGAATCTCGGCCGAGTAAACAATACCCTTATATGTTCACCTGACTGGGAAACCATGCTCTCTTGTCTGTGAAAAATAAAACTATTTATTTCTGATAATACCTTATCACTGGAACCTTCGTGCTTGAAAATCAAAGTAAACTGCAGCGACTCCTAAGGTAATTGGTCATATTCTCGGCCACGCTGCTATTACCGACCACTTCGCTGCATAAGTAAACTTACAAATATGGGAAATCCCGTCCGAAACGGGAACACCCACGGGTCGTGGTGAAATTTTTTCACAATTTGCTTGAGAATAATTTCGTCGAGTGTGTCAGTAATGATTGAAAAAATAAGCCCTCGAAACGATTTATAATAATTGATTGACAATTTGTATCAAATTCACAGATTGCGAAAAAAAATCGCCAAAGTTAATGATTTTTATGCTTTTAATTAATTCGATGGTCGGAAATTAGATAACGCTAAGAACTAGCTGAACCTCATTACCGACCGCGTAAAATTCAGCTCACTGCCCCACTATCGAGTAATCTCTCATATTATCAATAACTAAATTCGTGATTCCATTGTTAAGATAAGCCGACAACTGAATGATTTATCAATTATTCGGTTAAACGAACATAGCAAACTATGGATGCAGTTTCTCTGCACAGGAAGTGCAAAGGCACCAGTTTATGGCAAAACCATTCTTTAAAATGCTCGATTTTTTTAAATATACATTTATTGAAAATAAAAACTGGATTTGTTCTTTAACGATTAATATGATTACTGTTCATCTTATCGATAAGTTTTAATCTTCTAATATGCAATTCACGAGGTGGTCGGTAATAGGGACATGCCGGGACAGAATTAGATACAGCTGGCCGATAAAGGGGACACTGACCAGTCTTTTTATTTTCTCTTATCCGGCGGAAAAAATTAAATGAACTGATAGGATCAGAGATATTTAAAATACGAATTGAATAAGCATACTGGGCTGATGAATAGTGTTGCTTACATAACGATTGTTGTCACACATGCGATATCCCGATCGAGCCTGAGTTATAGGTGTCGAGAATGGGGATATTTACCGTATGAACCAGATATATGGAAAAAAAAATCTCAAAAGTTTTCCAAATTCATGTATTTCCAACATCCACTCGGGAGGGGCACAGTCTGCAGTGTCGATTTGATAAATACAATAATTATAGATATTAAGCACTGCAATTTACAAACTAATAGCTCGGCGTGCGTCAAGAGTTAACGTTGTAAATAAATACACACGCGTTGCTCTGAATGAGATTGAAATGAACTGCGAAATGTACTGATAAATTATCGAGACACCATAAACGTCAGTTTCTCAAAAAAAAACAAATTGAATTTCCGGAGCAGGGCAAAAAATGTACTTTTACATTAAATTCAGACAGCAGATTGCGGCCGGTTTTACAGTGTTTTTTTACTTGTCAAAGTAAAAATCAATTATGGACTATACTAGTCGTTCGCTTTGAAAGTGCCGTCGCTATTAGACGAACACTACCGATAACTGTGTGAAAGTTCGGTTTACAGAACAAAAATCACTTCACAAGATACAATTGAAATCGACTTACGAGGTAGACACCAAGATTGTTCAGTCTGAACAATTGTCGTTAGTGCGATACGATCTACGGGCACGCATATATAAGATAATGACTTAAAAAAAGGAGAGATTTTCATAGTTAGTTCAGTCACTCCGTTCGATGCTGTGGCCCTTTTTCATTGATTTTAACGCTTTTTCGCGAAGTTTCTTTTCCAATTCTTCAGTATTGCCCTCGCTGACGTCCGATTCCTCCGAATCTGCTACCTTCTTCTTTTTGTGCTTTCTATGCTTCTTGTGTTTCTTATGTTTCTTGTGCTTCTTGTCCTTTTTCTTTTTCTTCTCTTCTACCTCACTTTCCTAATAACCAAAAAAAAAAAATAAGTCAAGTTTAGTATATTTTTAACCGCTATTCATCGAGTCGAGTTTTCGAATCCCAGACATTTTATTTATTATAACTACAAAACCTGTTGTAATTTTAGAAAATGTATACTTACGTCAGATTCGCTTGTGCTAGTCTTTGTCTTCTTCTTGCGCTTTTTCTTCACTTTCTCCTCATCGCTGCTGTCGTCCATTTTCTTCTTTTTCTTAGCATCCTTCCCCGTAATTTCTTCATCTTCTGAACTCGAATCTCTCTTCGGTTTGCTGCTCTTCGATTTTCCTTCTTCATCGCTAGTTGACTCCTTTCGCGATTTTCTCGTTTTTGATTTATCAACGTCGGAAGAACTGTCTCGTCGCTTACGCGATTTCTTTGGTTCTTCGTCGGAGCTCGAATCTTTCCTAGGCTTTCTGGATCTCGATTTCTCGTCTTCGACCCTGCTGGGCTTCTTCGATTTTGGTTCGTCCTCGCCAGAGGACGAATCCTTCCTTGATCGTTTGATCTTCTTTAGCTCCTCTTCAGCATCTTTTTTAGATCTCTTGCGTAGGTCGCTTTCGTTGATTTCTCGTTTCTTTACTTCCTTTCGTTCTTTGTTACGATCATCCATAGAATCTATCGCATAAAAATAAACTTTTAATCAAAAAATGTACAGGCGTAACAGCACGCTCACGATAGTTGACAAATAAATACATATAAGAAATCATGCTGCTACGTGATGATGCTTCAGAATAGTCGACTAAGATAACGGGAATTATAGAAGGTTTTGACGAAGGTCGTTGTCGCGCAAAGGCGATGTTACTATGATGCTTTAATCTTTTATGCGTTGTAGTTAGGCTATTTATTTTCACATATAAAGGAGGTTCACCTCTAACTTGTAAGTCAAAAATACGTTCGCCACAGCTCGAAATATATTAGACAGCTATACTCAGTCAGTATATGCATGTCATGGAGTACAAACAATAGAAACGTGCTAATTTGGAATTTTGCGGTTATTGCATGTCAACGGATCATCAGGATCGGAGCAGATAAAGTTTGATCTCAATTGAATCTCTACACCGAAAACTATGCATAAATCAACTTGCCACAATAAAATCTCTACACCGAATCCTTCTCAAAAATTGGTCATCCCATTTCCCAGAGTCGAATACATACTAAAGTCATGACTGTCGTCCTCATGACTCATGCTATTGATTAGACAACTACTTAAAACTTGGCCACTTACCGGCGCGACTCGAATCACGAGCACGTTTCAATTTTTCTACATGTTTACGGTCGTCTTCGGACTCTGAGCTACTGCCAGCCTTGCTTTTATCAGACTTCTCGTTTTCAGTCGAAGGCTTCCTAGGCTTTCGTGGTTTCTCGCTCTTCCGCGATTTTTTCCTCGCTGTGAAAAGCGAATAAAATAAAAATTAGTTAATTGACATTTATGAGCGAAACGCGATTATTCATGTACACAAATTTAACAAACCTTCTGTATCACTATCCTCCGATCCTGATGATTCGTCACGCTTGTCCCTCCTCGATTTCTTCGATTCTATCGGTCGTTTGAGGCCAACAGGTTCTACGGGCTTCAAAGGAATTTTTTTGTCATCTGGCAATGATTTGGCCGGTTCGTTTTTCCTCACGAGTCTGTCATCCTTCTTTAGCTGGAAGGCCTCCATAGTTGTCATCATCGCCACTTTCGGGGATTCGTCCTTGCTTTCTCTGTATTACGAGGAGTCAGAAAAATATCAAATTTATAAAGTTTCTATAAACTTAGATTGATTGAGGTTTCTTTAGTGTTTCATTTTACTGCATGGAAATTAAATACTTCAACAAAAATCGCCTTAAAATTTCGACTCCTGGTCCGTTGTCGTCTACAGATATAAATTACAATTGAATTCCTTTACCCCAACTTATTTTTTTGTTCGCGTTTAGAATTTATAACGAACCACACAAAAAAGCTACTCTTAATGCTCCGACTATAGAAAACGTTGAGAGTAGTTCTTTTTTCTATAAAGTCATTATGAAATCACTGCTTTTCCGACGTGGTCGCATTATAGCTCAAAGGTCAATAAGAAGAGAATATACTATAATAAAAGAAAATATGTTACTTGAGAGGTTGCATCTTTGATTTGGCCGCAGCAACGATGTCCTCAGTCTTCTTGAAAGGCGACGGTGTACGCGACAAGCTCTTTGAGAACTAATAACATACAGCAACAGTTATATTTCTGTGGAAGTAAAACAAAGGGAAGAACCTTCGAATAGAATATAGAAATACGTTACCCTGTGTCTGGAAACCGGAAGCGCCGATGCAGGTTGAAGTTTCTTCGGTGATACGCTGACTTCGACTTTCTTCACAGTAATAACCTCCACGACATTAATTTTTTTCGGTTCTCTTTCTGGTCGCTTGGTCGAAAGCTCTTCCTTAGTGATACGTTCCCTTTCCCGCCGTTTGCCATCCTCGACTTCACGATCTCGCTTTTCCTGTGATCGCTTGCGTTCCACCGATTTTCTGTAATAAGAAAGACGTCGATTAAAAATTGTGACGGGACGAGGGGTGTAATCATCGGTGTAAAAGGCCTGGACAACTGATTGAACATTCGAAATCACGACGAAAGAAGTTGACTTGGAATTCGCGGTTTTTTCTGGACTCACCTGGAGGAAGGTTCAGCATCGCTAGAGGAACTACTCTCGCTACTTTCCGTGCTACTCGATTTAGACCTGCCATTTCGTAACTCCTTTCGCACGGCCGGTACCTCAGCCGGCGGTCTTTTAACCTTTTCGTCTATCGGTATTTTCTTCTCGCGGGTTGGTTTCTCTTTCAGCGCTTCCTTGGAACGATCGGGAGACTTCGTGGCGATTTCTTTGGGACGTTCCACCGACGATCGCGTTTCTTTAGATCTCGATCTACGATCCTTTTCGCGACGATCTCTGGAATGCTCACGCCTGCTAGATCGATCGCGGGATGAGGATCTATCGTACCTGTTGGAGCGATCGCGGACGTCCGGTGAACGACGTCTGCTGTTGCGGCGATCGGGCGATCTACGACGATCATGTCGCTCCGACGAACGACGCCGGCGATCGGGCGAACGTCTTCTACGTCTGTCACCCGGACTCGGCGATCTGCGACGATACCTCGGAGGGCTCCTTCGTGGTGGGCTTTTCGATAAAAGTCATTTTTTTTTATTAGACGTTTAACTTTTTCGTAATATTGTCAATTGTACATTCTTCGATAATTACCTTCTCCTGCTTGGTGCTCTGCGCACGGATGGTGGTCTCATGCTGCGACTTCCGCTGTATCTATCCATTCTCTCGCGATCTCTTTCACGTTCGCGCTCTCGCCTGCGGTCGCGCTCACGATCGCGATCCATTGATGATCTCCTATGAGATAGACATATGATAAACAATAAGCAAGTATTTCACGAAACGTTGTTTTCTGTAACACGTGCATAAACAGCGGCGCTTTTCATGGCAATTTCGCGGGACGCAAGTGGCTAGTTTAGTAAGAGTGTTGTAACGATAGGTTGACGCAACCAAAGTTAGCAATTCCTTCACATTCGTCCCTGGTGTTCCACTTTCGACCCTAGAGATGAACGACCGTAGCCTCACTTTTCACTGTTTGTCTTGCAAAACCATTTGAAGGACCGCTGTTTATGCATTTATTGCAAAAAAATGATGGAATGCAATATAGGATATAAAAAAGTCAAGGACACTACTTAAAATTCTTGGACATTCAAGGACTTATTTATGAACAGAGATAATTTAAGGACATTTTCAGGACTTGGAGAGCCCCTGGACACCATGTCAATGCAATAACATACCGGCGGTTCCTGTCTCGTGATCGATCGCGTGATCTGTCTCTGTCCTTTGAACGATCTCGATCTTTTCTTGGTGAGGAGCTTCGACGCTTCGTCGGTGATTTTCGGTCTCGACTAGAGTCGCTGTCGCTGCCACTATCGTCCTTGTTGGTTTTTCTATAGGATCGTTTAGCCTGAACGCCGTCCTTTTTCTTTCTTATCTCAAAGTCAGCCTTGTCTTTCGCCGTTTTTTCGTCGTCAGAGTCAGAACTGCAGCTCGAACTAGGATCGCGCTTGCGACTGCCATTGTCTTTCCTCTTATCTGGTGATTTTGATCGTGACTTCGACGAACGTGAGTGACTCGAATCGGATCTCGACTTGCGAGACTTGCTGCGATCGACACTTTTGGATCTTGATTTCTTTGAGTGAGATCGAGACTTCGAGCGCGAATTACGGGATCGCGATTTAGACTTTGATCTACGCGATTTTGAACGGTCGACCGAACGAGACTTTGATCTTCTGGACTTGGATTTTGATCTTTTGGATCTAGACTTTGAACGAGATCTACGTGATTTTGATACCGGGGATCGAGATCTTCGAACTTTAGCGACTGGTGACTTGGATCGCGATTTTTTTGGTCGGCTTATCGGTGACTTTGAGCGCGACTTTTTAACGACTTTTTCTGGTTCTGGTGACGGCGAACGGTTGTTTTTCTTCTTACCGTCGGCAATGCTCATCAATTTAGCCTGGAGTCTTGAAATTGCGACTGCCGCTTCCCTGATAAGCAAATTATATCATTAAAACTTTTTCTTGGATTGCTATGTTCAATCTCTATTTAGAAAAGTTATGAGTAAATTTTTAACGTTTACGTTTTGTATTCCGTTAACGTAGCACTTTGCTTCATTAATACAAGAGATTTCAATATTGTGTTTGTTGGAAAATTCATAATTTTCAAAATGATTATACTCCCAGAGAAATCGGTCTATAGGGTCTAATAGGATTTTAGCTTGATCAAATGGAATTTATTTTATCCAAATAAATCATATTGATTTCAAACAAACCTTTATTTATTCGAAATAAAAATCAATTTATTTTCAATAGATTTCATATCTGATTCAAATAAACTTATGAAAGCGATAGTTCTAGCTGTATTGCGAGCAAGTACGAGAACAAAATTCGTATTCATGTAATACAAAAATGGAAAATTACGCCTGTCGCTATAAATATACCCAAAATTTACAATGTTTATCTACTTACGGCTTAGTTTTGATGGGCATAAGAGGTATAGCGTTTTCAGGTTGCGGGGAATCTTCTCGCTCGGCTTTCATGTCTTGCATCTCCTTGCCGTTATCCTTGGTCGATGGTTTGCTCGGCGATCTCGAGCCAGATCGCCGTTTTCGACCGGAGCGATCTCGTTCTCTGTGACGTTCTCGTGATCTGCTTCGCTTACTTCTAAAATTCGTAAATGTTGAAGCAATGGTCTCAAAGATATCGACACTTATGAAGCAGTCTCTGTCAATTCAGCTACTTTTTTTTCGACCATATCAGATCCACCCCATAAATGGTCATATCGCAGTACTACGAAAAGGCACGCTTTGTGAATTTTTCAGTTTTTATAATGCAATACTAATGCAATTCAAGAAACGCTTTTACGTTATTCTCAAGTGACTATGTTTCGGAAGCTTAAAGTTTACGAAAAACAGTCTCCACAAAAAAGCTGTTGTTTTGTGTTGGCTTTTGAAAGAGACATTCGCAATTATTTTTACATCCTGATAACACTGATTTTTAAAAACGAGAGAAGTATTTTTTAATTCGGAAACGGATTTTTTTCCGCTGAGAAAATTTTTAGAGCATTCGGACTGCCGGTGATGGTGATTTTGCGACATCGACAGTCACGTAGAGATACTCTGTAATTTTCTCAGCCGAAAAAAAAGAACATGCGTCTCAAAATAGTCGTAGTGACCTGTAAATATCTTTTGACAAGCCGCAGTTTTCGTACGAATTATTTTTCTGTTACAAAGGAAAGACTTTTGGGGTGAATGTAAGAACAAAAAAAGCTCTAAATATTATCATTGTAATGATCAATTATTGGGGTAAACCTGAATTGATTGGAAATAAGTGGCTGAATTGACAGAGTATGTTTCTTATATCGAACAAACATACCTATCGCGATCGCGCTCGCGACTTCGATCTCTTCTGCGTTCCTTTGACGAACCGCGCTCTTTGTCTTCTTTCTTTATTTTGTCTGTGTCATCCTTTTCTTTCTCACGCTCCTTTTCCTTTTCCTTTTCTTTTTCGGCTAACGAGGCTTGAAGTTTCTCTTGCTCTTCCTGTAAAGAACGCAACAAGCTTAGACTTTTATAAATTGAGGTTAAACGGAAGTAGACTTAAACGAGATTTATGATACTTCAAATGTTTCAGATTGTGGCAATGTTCAATTTTAATTAGGAAAACTGTATGAAAATAGAGACTGGAAATCTCTTTTCATGAATATGAAAAGAGATTTCTTATTACCAAAGATCGTGTCGAATAGTATTTTTTTAAAAAACCCATTGAAAGCATCCATTGGAAAAAAAAACATTACCAGGAGGTAATGTTCATTGAGAAAAAATTGATATTCATTTTAATCAGAGAAATATTTTTAAGCAAAACAATTTGGCATTCGTACAAATAAGGAATTGAAATATCTTAAGACAAAATCTAGAAGACGATTTATGGTGTAATTACCAAGCGTTTCTTAATCTGATCCTTTTTCTGCTGTAAGAAAGCCTCGGGAATACCGGTGACGCTTTCCTGCGCGGAGACGAGCAAGTCCCACAGTTCGCCCATGAATGAGCGAGCATTCCTGCCGTTCAGGAAGCCGGTGAGGTTGATCTGCATTTTACGCGGATCGGGAAACTGTAAACCATATTTCAGACGTTTCAAACAATCTGTTCTTGCCAAGGACGAAATATTATAAAAGCATTATCAATAAAGTTAGCGGGTGTGCATGCACGGTAAGTACACGTCGTGAATCGAACGATTCGACGTTACGTTATCATCGATTAAAAAAAATAAAACAAAAAAATTCTTCGGTAAACTGCTTTTCCCCCTCGAAAAAAGCAGAGTCACTTAAGGTCTACTTATCAACTACCTTACCATCCTCGTAAAATCGTCAACTCCGCTGCGATACCTGAATCGGAGAATCGGAAGACTAAGGAAGAAGTAATTAATGAAGAAAAAAAACATAACGGTTATAAAAAACCGTGAATTACACGAGGATACCTTCTCATTAAGTCCTGCTAATACAAAGCGTTCGATCTTTTTTGATTTCTTATTCTCGTTAATCCAGATACTGAAAAGGTAAAGCGATTTTTTACGTGTATAATACCCGGAAAATGCGAAGATACGCGAAATCACCAACCTGCCGAATTGACAGAAAGTGTTTCCGTATCTCGTAGGAACATAGCCGTCCTCGTTCGGAAGCCCAATTTACACGCAAACTTTTCAACAGTACCTCCTAGAAATTGGAAGCACATCGGCAGCTCCACGATTTAGGAAGACACCGATCTTAACGTCCATCGCAACGCCCCCGCTCAAGCCATCGATCTGATGCATTGCCGCGGTGCAGTGAACAGCTCCATGATGAACAGCCACCAATTGTTGAACTTGATGGTGAGGCGTAAATGTAACGCGCGGCAACCGCGAAGGTCCTGCTTGTCGGTGTATCTGCATCGCAAAAAATGCAATTCGGTGCCCTGGTCGGTGACTGGCATTTCTAATGCCGCTGAAACGCCGGTGAAGAAGCTGCGACAATCCGTACGATCGTTGCGGTACCTCGTTGTACGAGGTTGATCCGGAGTCATTGAAAACTGTTGTGGCTGCACCTGCAGCTGTTTGAGCTGACGCTTCGTCGCTGGAAAATCGCAGCGGCGATTTTGTTGGAGATGATGTCGTGATGATCGCGAGCGGCGGTGAATTCTCGACGACTGCTCTAAGTCGACAGGAACGGAAGCGGCGAGACAGCGACGGTTGGCCGGTTGATACTAGGGTCGGCGGATGATAGAAAGACGGCCAATCGGATGCAGAGAGAGGAGCACATCCGAATGCCATTTGGACTAAAGGGTTGAGCCCTCACCAACGGTCTCTACTTATACTAACGGGGAATTCAAAGATACGTGATAAGAGATTACTTGCGCACAATACGAGCTAGCAGTTGTTGCTACTGGTTTTTTTGTTCTTTTTCTTTCGTTTGGTTCATTCGATAATACTTTTGTCTTTATCATCTTTAGACCAATTAGGGGAAAGAGACGAAAAGAAAGATACTCTTTCAGAAGGAATTTAGTTGCATAATTCTTTATTGGTTCTTATACTAAATCGTACAATGAATTCTGACATTCAAAATAATACAATAAGCCATTTCATTGAATTTCAGCCGTCAATGTTTTTTTCTTCTTCGAAATTTTTTAAAAAGTCGGGTTTCTTTTACTGTAAAAACTTCACGAAATTCCAATACGATAAAACAAAATGAGATTATGAGATATAAGAATTTTTTTATTTCCATTCAAATGGCTTTATCTTGGGCAAATAACACTGTTCTCAAAAATTGAAATGTGTGGAATTTTATTGCTTACAACATTTTAATACAAATTTATACGACAAATTTAATCCAAGTTAACTCACATTTTCCGAAAAAAATAATTGTCGATATCTGTCTTCTTCTGAAGCAAATATAATAAAATAAAGAGAATAAATTCTGTATGTGGTCAATTTTTTACCAAGCACTTTATATTACATCACTTTCCCCTACACTTTGATCTGAAAATACTCAGGAGCGATGACTTTCATCAGGAGTACAAAAGTAACAAGGCTTATCCAGGCTGAACATTGAAAAAATGCCTTGCTGCTTTGGTTATCCTAATGGCAGGATGAATCGCGCTCACTGTTAACGACAGCTAGTTTGCAAGTCGTGTACACAAAAAGTATGCGCTGAAATAATGTGTATTTATTGTTTCCTACGATGAGGGGAAAAAGCCGAGTGAACGCATCTCTTAGTTAAGTTGCTTCTTGTTACAACTAACAAAATCCTATTTTACCATCATTTTTCTATTTTTCAAACATCTTGTAATGCTAAAAAATGATAACTGTTCTCTTACCTTTTCCTCGAGTTGGTTATAAACGAATTCTACCACAACGTCATCCTCCATGCCAAGAATCTGCGTTATCTTAGTCGTTATCCAGGGTTTTATGACGTCCAGTTTCACCTTGCCCATATCAACCTTTTAATTGCAATTATATTAATAATTTTAATTCTCCAAGTAGCAAGAGAATCTGTACATGACTATTATTTTGTGATCACCTAATTCACATGTATTGCAACGACTTACTTAATTCTCACTGCTTCACGGATCAACGTTATTATATAAATTATTGCATAAAATGACAGAATGTTCGCAAAGCTCTATTATTGCAACTGTTATTAATTTTCCAAATGTATTAACAGATGTTGAAAATACAGTTATTAAATACATTTGTTTTCCAAACACACACACACACATATATGTATATATACGTATGCAAATGTTGTAATTTTCAGTTGTACAATACATTATGAGAGATGATTGAGCCCTAACTTGGCAACACAAGATATATCTAATTTGTTGGTAGTCTGTACAGTAGACCTGACAAAAAAAGGTAAATATTTTAATACTGTCATTCATGAAGATTCTTGAAATTTGATCTAAAGGTTTTTCTCTGAAGTGCTGTCCGCAAAAAAAATAAATTTCACAGTTTTTCAATGTTTAAAATCAAGGAAAAAAGTGCATGACAATCTGCATTTTCAAAAAGGTTGTAGCGCAAATTTTTGCATTTGTGGTCCAACAGGGAATATGTGTTACTAAGTACTCGAGATGATGAAATTCTTTTGAAGTACTGTTTTATTGAAATTTAAATACCGCGAGTTAAATTCTGCAAATAGCCCATTTTTCGAATTTCGGCCTGCGCATGTACTATTTCTGTTTAAATGAAACCAAAATAAGTTTTCCAAAAGCTATGCTTTATGCAACAATATTCAAATCTTTGCATTGCTCATTGAGATTATTGGTCTTTGACTTAGAAAAGAAAAGGTGGAAACATTATCAAGTGAGATCGAAACAAAATTCATTTATATTATATAGAATTGTTAATTCTTTGACGTTTTAAAATCATTCCATCAGGAAAAGATTTTTCCTAGAGCCTTTCAAGTCATTTATTGACAAATATTTAATTTTTTTCCCTTATCAATTTTTAAATTCTCTGATTCCCTGACCATTTTTTATTTGCTCCGACATTTCCTAAGTTTTTCATGGCCATAGCCCTAATGATTAAGCATAGAGAGACAGAGATAAACATTTTTTTATGGACATACTATTTGACCAAAACGTTTCTTTTGCACATTATTTCAAGAATCTGAATAAACAATAAAATTAAAACGATACTTGCCTTATTTGTACAGATCTATTGTACGATGATGTAGAAGTTATGAATTTTTTTTTTTTGTTATAAATTTCATAACTTCTTAACAGTGTTGTTAATATCTACGGTCGAATCTGAATGAATGCTCAAATGAGCAAGAAAGGAACTATCAACGGAAGCTCAAAAACACAGAGTTGCGACAAATATTTCCTACTCATGTTGCAATTTATTTTTGAATATTCCTTCTTTCCAAAATTTTTGTATATAATATACAACTTGTCATACAGACTTACAATCAATGATACTGATTAGCATTTTCATTTCAATTTAATTTAAAATTCATTTAAAACAATGCAATTGATAAATAGAAAATATATTATTATGCCGGTTGTTGAAGGATTTATACTGAACACCCTTGAAACTAAAAACGAATCCAGATGCATTTTTGTGTTATTTAAATGTAATTAATACAAAAATTACCTTCTGTGCCAAAGAGTCACCAAATTTCATTTGTTTGAGTAACTTTTTTTCCTTGTCGCTGAACCGCGTGTCCTGTGACGCCGTTGTCCCCTGAAATGTTAGGAAATGCCGCGTCTTAGGTTTTGGGACCGAATTTAAGTGCATAATCGATGGACGTTCGGTTCGTTCGTCATTTGCGTCGTTCGATTAAATTTTAGTGTTAGCGATAATTATGTGTGCGTTCTTACCGTGTACATCATTTTTGCAAAATATATTTAGTGCCGCTCAGATGCAAGAGTCCGGTACTCGAAGGAGTGTTACGATGCCGCTCACCACTGTTCCGACCAGTCGAACGCTTGCTTCGTCGAGAAGAAAACGGGTTATTCTTCCGATGACCCGTTGTATCGACTATTCGATGCAATGTTTACCTCGTTGCGTATTTAATGAATAAGCTACTGTTAGCGTTAATCTTTCACAAAGACACCCGCGCGATGGATCAATCAGCCAATATGGCGATTTGCCGTTGCACAGGTCAGCACAGACTAATTTCGTTTGCAGCGATCCCGCCACGAGGAAGTGAAGCGGCGAAACTGCCAAGTTCTCAAAACTGTCTTCCAGCAAAGTTCGGTAAGGTAGAGACGGGAGAGTCAAGAAATCTGTAATGTTGCAACGGGGATAACATTGTTATCATGGAACCTAGACAGAAGGAGTGAAGGAGACCAAACTCCAAGGTCCAATGGTAGAATCTTGCAAAAACAAGCATGAATTTGTAGAGAGTATCAATTTTGTTGTTAACCGCGAGTGGCGCTGAAATGAGTAAAATCTATCGCGAGAATAGATTTTAATTCAATCAACGACGCTTCTATCCCCGGGAAATGCAAAATATATATTGTTCGTGAACGCTGAAATATGATTTGTTCTGAAAAAATGTGCAAATTATCGATCATATTGAGGCCGAGTAAAAAAAAATAAAATGAAAACAAAAACTTTTGTTTTCAGCGCCACTCGCGGCTGAGAACAAAGTGTTAATCTCCACGTATTTTGTACCATTTTCGTAATCCAAAGTTTGGTCTCTTTCTGTCTAGCCACCATGGGCCAATTGGTACTAAGCGAGTACACAGGAAGGAAAATAGAGAGTATCTGGAAGCATTGGGCAAGAGAGGGCGATGCAATCGAACGCCCTGGGGCAGCCCCAGGTTTCAGCGGCAAGCCACCGCAGCGTAACGAGCGCCCGGAAGTGCGCGAACGGAGCGCATGCGCGAAGAGAAGCGTAAGCCGTTTCGCTACATCTATGGTCTCGTTTTTAGTTGTAGTTTTTTCTATTTCTATTTTGTAGGAATCCAAATTTTTCTGTATTATTTCTTGATGACTCAACATTTTCTGATCTCCGGTTTTATGGAATTTATTCAATGCAAGAATGCAAATAAGAAACTTGCGGTCTGTTTCATTACTATTTCTTCGATGAGTAAGTCGAAATCGATAAGCCTCCCCACAGACCCTGATAAAAAGTGGAAAATAATGCGGTAAAAATTTGCAAGGTTCTACTTTGCATTTGTGTTTTATCGAATGAGTAAACAGACGGAGTAAACTTAGATAATCATGATTTCGCCATCCTTTGCTGATTGGCGGTCGACTAAGACGAAGTCTCTTTTATCCACTGCGTTACGGCAAGTTGTGAATCTTTGTAAGCGTTTATTACAACCCCTCGAGAGATGGCCCAACATTTGAAACTATTCAACGACCCTTATTGAAAAAAAAAAAAAATCTTTTCAATATTAATTCCACAAATTTGCAAGGTAAATCAGATTCTGAGATAGTTTGTGTCTACATTCTACCAACGGTTTTTCACTGATTGCTCGTGTATTTCTAGTGAACCTTATATTTTTCACTTCACAGAAGATGCAGCTTTTTGAAGCTTGAATGTCTTAATTTCTGATTTTTATCTCAGCAGCTCGTAAATTGCGTGAAAAAATGGTCGAGCGCCCCAGGCGGTTAAAAACTGCTCGAGCAGCTGATTGGAAGCACATTTCTCAGTATTCAAATCAAATCGCTTCGTCTACTGAATTTTATTCTATGGATTATACTACAATGCATTTGTACCCGATACAACGATGCTACAATCGAACTCACAATACCGCGGGGAATTGGAGAAACGACTTCTGTTGCCGGTACTAGTTGGAAGCCCCCTTTGAACTTCTATACGAAGCATTTACCCATTACAGTATTCTCACCACGTTTTCATATCGTCGTTTAAAGTTGTAGTGTCGAACGTGTACCACCAGAGTGTTATTCGTTAAACTGAACCATTTGTCGGGCGTGACGCTCGACATCATTGCAGTGTTATCTCTTTCTCTGACTCCACTTTTCTTCTCGCATCCTTTATTCGCCTTCTCCACGGTTCACCTACCCTTCTTTGCTTATCCCAGTTTTCTCTTCCATACGGAAAGACCGATGCGAGGTATTTGTCGGAGGATAGCAGAAGGTGTCTGCGTCCTGAATACCTTTTTCATTCTGGAGGCGAAGCAGTTCTTCGCTCGAGTCTCTCTACTATTACTACGCTCACCAGCCTCATCCCTACAGCCACTTGCGCTGGCTTCCAGACACTTACCTTGCGTTAGTCACGCTCGTTGATACTACTTTCTCATCGAAACCTTATCCGATACGCTTTGCATTAAATACTGTCCCGGGCACACTTAACTATACCCCATGATCAAAAACATATTTAGAGGTCGTTCAGAGAAATAAAAAAGTATCAATATTTTCCAAAAATTAATTTTATTCATCTGTTATGTTTCCTTATATAGGAAGCTTTGTTTTCGTGAAATTTTTCTATTAGTGAAAAAAAAAGACTTATGCCCACGTCAGCGAAGCATCTCGCGGCATTTTTCGAGGATCGTTAATAGAGCAAGGAGCTATAGTGTCAAATAACCTTCGCTGCACGCCCGTACCGTGTTTATTTTGGGACGGACGTAAGAACGGAGAGTTGCTGAGTCCCGACATCAGCGGTTTTCAAGGTGAGTAATTTCTTTTGTATAAATCATTGATATATCGTGGCACAGCGTCGTTACTTCGCGCGTGTAGAAGTTCGCGAACTTTATTTCGGAAATCGTGTAAGTCCCGCGTGGCTTCACGGCGGTTGTCGGTTGCTGGCGGTATTTCTTTTTTTTTAATTATCATTATCCACCTGTCGGGAGTGAATTCCGGGAAATTGCCATAGTAATAAGTTATTGTAAATCGTCGTGCGCGGGAACAATTGTGTCGTCCGTCGTGAGTGTGGATCCACGATAATTTATCTTCGGTCGATCCAGTAGCCGTTTTCTCGCTGAGAGTGGAATTGTCGCGGCAAATTGTAAAACTCAATAGTCGTACGAGTGTGTAATTCTTCCCGTGCATTGTACGCGTGTGATAGATAGAGGCGGTCGCGATCTCGCGACCGCGTCGATTAGAACGAGACCGGAGAAGAAGCTCGCGATCTTCTCGGGTGAACGAAATTTAATATCCAATTGTAGTTTCATCTCGGCATTCCCGATCGTGTTGGTCGATTTCAGGATACTTGGACTTTTATTCTTTTCGCAAAAAGTCGGGCGGGTCGATCGGAAGAGCCATTCCAAAGTAAAGGTTGATAGTTTTCTTTTTGTCAAATACAAATCCCGCTTCCTCTCTCTGTCTCTCTCTCTCTCGCGTGTATTTGGTGTGTTTTGCAGTGTGTGTGTTCTTTTCGAACTTTATTCAAAATAAATCACATTTTTGTTGCTCTCGAATTCCCGTAAAATTGGATCTTTATTATTTTACTTCCATTGTACGGGAAAAAGCTCCCCTGAATCCCGCTACTCTACAATTATTGACAGTGGGGGGCAAAGGCAGCGTGGTCCCGAATAGATCGGAGATTTTTTCATGGCGTGCAAGCGCCTGGCGCCCCATGAACAAATGAAAGGGCAAAGGCTCTAGGAACTTTAGCTTGTGGTGTGTTTTGGGATTTCAGGAAATTTACACTACAGTATTCTCAACAAGCTCGCAATGTTCGATTCTTTCGCTTAGTATCTTTGTCTCTGTCGGATCTCGTGGCAATAAACTTCATACCAAATTGATATTCAAAATTTGGAAAAATGATCCACAGCTGTGTCACAAATTGCCCGATCGCTAGTGATAACCATAATCATAAATAAGGCTAAATTGTATGTTGGCTAATTTTTCCGGGTCCTCGAGAAGTTTTATACAAATTTTCACAGTCCTGAGAAGGAAGTATCCATTTTTTGGAAAAGTAAAAAAAAATTTGCTTACGAAGAATTGAATATTGTTTCGTTTTACGATATACGGAATGAAATTTAACCGATTCAGCTGTAAGATGCTAAACTCGCACCGTCCATCGTGTACAAAAACAATAATATCGGCTCAAAAATAAAACTTTCTTTTCAACATCTTAATCAAAAGGGAAATACAAAAGGCCGTTTCACTGAGGACCAATATCAGGTTGCGGTCTATAGGTTTTTCGTGGGGCAAGTAAAAAAATAAATAGAAATTTTATTTTGAAGCCGTCTAGTGTACATTGCACAGTTGTAGTGTGATTTTAGCCAAGGGCGTTCCACATGTTTACCGTCAGGATATACAAAACGTCTTGTCTTTCACAAAAATCAACAAATGCATTCGCGTCTCATTATCTGGAGCTTCGAGGTAGAATACGTTATTAACGAAGCAGGCTATAGGTGGTCGATGTGACGAGTTGCATCAAGGATTGTAGGGAATATGTGCAAATTCGACGCTAAGGGAAAACCGCGCGTGCTTTGAGCCCGATCGCGTCTCCTGCGAGAATCCAGAAGGAGATAACCCAGAATACCCTGCACACGTGTGAAACCACAATCTCGTCTCACAGCGAACTATGCTTGTCGAGTGTGAAGGCTTTATGGGTACCAGGGAATAGAGAGAGGCATTAGTGACCACCAGCAGCAGCGAAGGACACCGATAGGATCGGTATAATCCAGGCTGCTGAAGACTGACCGCAATCGAGCACATCCACAAGATCCAAGTCTCCGTGACCAGTATCGGTGATGTTGCAGAGGAAGAAAAACTTTGAAGCGCCGTCGTAGTTTCAACGTGTGCTCTCCGTTGTCCTCTATACTTCTTTGTGGGTTTCCGAACATAGGATATTCACGCCTTTGGACTCTCCAGTTTCCACGTACTATAACCGCACCCTCTTGAGCTGCATACCTATTAAAATCCAAGTAGAAATCTCGGTTCACTGCGAAAAAATAATACGGTTGGTTAGGAACTGAAACTGCGGAATACGAAATGATATACGGAATATCTCACTCATGGAACGTTCATATTTTATAGATCTCACAAATATAGGAATAAATATAGTCATCATGTAATTTAATATTTAGATCTTTTCATGGAATTATGAAAGTGAGATGTTGCCTCAGAAAAAATACCTTCCAGTTGTACTCACTCTAAGGTTTAAACAAAAGACTTAATATTCATTAGAAGTTCTTTTTCCCAGCATTGACGGCTCTGATATTGGGTGGCTATGTCTTTGAGGCGGGGTTTTATAAAAATACCGTCACAGTATCGTTGCTTAAACAAAGCTATTCGTGTCAAGTCACTCAGAATGTGTTTATGTGCGTACGTATGTGTATGTGTGTGCGCAGTACTTAATAATTTCAATCACTTATAACTCAATAACTGATTAACCGACTTAGCTGACACGCAAGCGATTCTTTTACAGTTGAATTTTTTTCCGTAATGTATGCATAAATGATGATTTTACAGATTTCTTAATTTTTTTTTCAAAAAAAAAGTGTGCGCTCTAGCTTTCGTAAAATTGACGATATTTTTCTCAACAAGTTTTGTTAAGTGCAGTCACTCTCAATGTTGATTGGTATTAAATTTGACATAAATCGGAGAAACGGTTTGGATTTTATAGGGTTTTGATTTCGAAGTTTTCAAAAAATTGTAAATTTTGCCTTAACTTTTGCATAACACGAGACAACGAAGTCAAATCTTATACATGAAATAGGCACTATATAGCAATTCTTAGCAATTCAATTATTGCATTAACTGTAGCAAAACATAACACAGCAAACTCAAATTGTACCATGTTCCGTCATAATTTGTTATGTGGCTCAGATTTTCCAGAATTTCACCTTTACTTTCAAAAATCTGCAAAGTACATCTTTGCAAATAGTCCCTTACTTAATCAGCAATATTACCCGTTACCTAAAAACCCCGAAATTACATACTTTATGCATAATCAAAATCCAGAAAACCTCTTCATTCACCAGAATACATTGGGATCGAAATCGTAACAGAACCGCGCGACAAATGTACGAGCGCTACGTGTTGGAACGTATTAAGGCGCGGGAGATTGCTGTACAAGTACGGAATTATGCAGGTAGGCCAGCGGTAGTGTAATAATAGAAGTAGAGCGAGAAATAGAGCTCACCCAAACTCTGTGCATACTTGGACTATAGACTATATCGCTGTACCTGTTCCAAAGTACACACTGCCACTCGACTTTATGTATATATGTGAGTTCTGGAGGGATATGCGATATGGTGTCGGTACATATACAATGATCCTTTACACGTATTCCGCAGTGATACTACACCTACAGTTAGATATGTCCGGGCACTATTTCTCTCTCTCTCTCTCTTTCTCTCTCGTCGTTATATTGCAAAAACGTGCATGTACGTGCAGTTATAGCCGCTCCAAGAGAAAGAGAGACAGTCTTAGAGGAGCCGAGAGGATGATTAATAAATCTCGGGCGAGAGAAGCTCCCCGAAGCTACACTGGCGAGGATAGAATTAAACGATCGCGGGATTCCGTGCTTTTTGCCGGGTGGCCGAATCCCCGGTACCCGCTCTTACACCATCAGCAACGTTGTTCTCGTCGTCTTTGTCATCACCTTTACGCCTATGCTAGTGTTGGTACTCACTGTGCGCGTTACGTCTCCGTTACATTTCTTCTCTTGCTTTCACCTCCGTGTGAGTCGGGTGCGCGCGTGCAACCGACCGGGATGTCTTGCCGTTATGGTCTTGCCGAGCGCGAAATTACAGTGTCGTCCGCCAGTCTGTCCTGCCACCACCACCACCACCACCACCACCACCACTGCCGGCGCCGTTTCTCGCTCTCACGAGCACGTCTTTATCTCAAAGGCAGATGGTCTATGCTGGATGGTGTAGAACGACCCTCTTCTCGCGCGTCCCACAATGACAGAGTGCGCCCTTCAAGGATACGTATAGGTATACCTTACAATTTTTAAGCCCCTTTCGTACTCGAGCGAGGAACGTCGTGTACTCTCTCCCTCAGCCGAGTATACGTATCGCTAAGGTAGGAGAAAAAAATTACTACCAATAAATTGGCTGGATTTTTCCGAAGCTATTAAGTGCAATATTTATCACGAATGAGAACATGCAATCATTTTTCTTAGGAAATTTAAGATTTTTAGTTTTCACATTCTTACTGTTAAAAACCGAACAAGCGCATAGAAGAATTTTCGTGTTGCCCGTTTGCAATAATTTGTTATACATTAAACAAAATTTTGACTTCTTCACGCCATCCGACCAGAAATCAGTTTGAGTTGCCTGAACAACTGTCACATCCGGATTAGGCATGGATCGGTCATGAATGATCAGGCTAGACGAAGAAGGCTCTGTCCAAATCATTTATCGGTACATATCGGTATTTCATAATTTTCAAGCATTTCCAAAATTTTGGCATGTTGGTGCTAGAATATGGTTCGTATGGTGCTGGAATGGAGTTTTAGTTCGGAATAATCCGAGGGTTTCCTAAAGACCTGAAAAAATGGTCAATAGTCCGGCCTTACATAGATAAACGCTAGACCAGTCGCCTGTGGTGAATTAATTATTTTTACCATTTTTTAATACTTTTTTTTTCAATTTTTAAAGCTTTAAAATGATAAAAATAAAAATCTTGTCAACTTTAGCTATAAACTAACAAATTTTGATTATAACCAAAGTACTATTCAGGTTTTCAAATGATGGCATTCGATATGTCACGTTGAAGAAAAATAAAAAAAGGTCGAGGGTCAGACCACGTCGAATTCGGATGAAATGCCCTATATTCAACATGAAAGTTTGAAGATGACTGATTTTAACTTTTTATTGCCGCGGGTTTGGGCTGTTTAAATTTTGAAGTTTGGAAGATGGCCATTTTCATAAAAATGACGACGAAATCAACTTTGGTATCCATATTCCTGTATAAAGTTACTAATCGATTAGAGCGGGCTGATATGGTGAGTGCAATCATCTGCGTGATACGCCGTTAGTGGCGTTTGATTGTCGATCGATAGCACAGATAAAATATTCACTTTGGCATCGCCGTTGATACTATTACCGTATGCATTTACACGGTTTGGACTTCGACTGTCGGAGTTTTCGACGATGCCTGC
This sequence comes from Tromatobia lineatoria, assembly GCA_949699805.1. Lineage (NCBI taxonomy): Eukaryota > Metazoa > Arthropoda > Insecta > Hymenoptera > Ichneumonidae > Tromatobia > Tromatobia lineatoria. The sequence continues at coordinate 23,751,299 of OX453036.1, forward strand.
CAAGAGTTTGCCGAGTATTTAGTGAATCACTATTGGATATAGTCAGCCAAGCGCAAGTAGTAAAGATCCAGTCTTATGTCAGGCATGTGGCACGACGAAGCGTTTGCCGGATTTTATAACGAAATAATTTACGTATTCCCGTCTGTTAGCGAATTTCCGACACTTTTCCAGAACCACAAATCGTATACGTACGTATTCGTGCATCGGCGAGTAGAATAAGTCATGGCGTAAGTCGGTTGCAATTGCAAGTTAAGAGAATGACAACAAAAGTCTAATTTCCCTTTCAGAATGGAGGCGAAATGAACTTATAACCTAAATTGTAGCGTAATTCGCCACAAATATACATAAAAATCGGCACGAGGTTCTGCTTTGCACCTACGTTTGAAAAATGTTTGGAAAATTTTATAGAAATCTAAAAAAATTTTTAGCCCAATGCGAAGATGGTGATACTATCAAAATGGTAGGATGATGACATTTGGATCAGGATCTGGCTGTGATGTCTCAGACCAACTCCGTAATTTTTTATACGAGAGCACGAATTGAAAAAACACGATATGTGCTGAAAAAAGTATATTTACAGAGTTACACACGGAAGGATATATTAAATATACTTTTCGCCACACATATTATATTTAAATTAATTGTTCATTTTTCTGAGAAAAAATGCATCTCAATAATTTGATAGCTATTCACATTTTTTTCATTTTTCTCTCTGAATTATATTAAAGCTCCATCCCAAATATCGTTAAGAAATTCGTTACAGTATAACATAAAAATTCCGCATTTTTTCAAATAACAAAAATTGAGGTCTTCGAACAATGTGGAACGTATTTTTTTGACACGTACCTGTATCCGTATCCTGATCTAGATGTCATGGAATACCCCATATATATACTATATACCCGTACGAGAGCAAAGTATCCAAAGTGTAGCAGCAGTTCCTGCCGAGCGTTTTCGAATTACGATCTCGCTTGGAAATTCATGGCCGGCAACTCGAACGGAAGAATGGAGCAATTAATCGGCGTCATGAGTCTTCGTACGGGCGTGCCCGAGCGAAGGTGCACCGGGAGCCACCGCGCCCAACTTTCGACCGTTCTCGCTTTCTCTTTTTACTCCTTCGCGGGATCCTAGAACTCGAAAGATCCCAGGACACCCCGAGGCTGGTATGTTGCGTCAATGGAAAGACCGTTTTCGTGAACGTGCTCAGACTGACCGATAAAGAATTTACGTGGACCAACCAATATCCTCGTCCACAGAATATCAAGGAAAATTTCGGACGCTGATTCCTTTATAGCAATACTATACGATATACGTGTAGTATATTTTTACAGAGGGTGTATTAACTTCGATTGAAGTTGATCTCTCTGTGGCATCGGGTGAGGATTTCGTTTTGAATTCCGTTCCACGTATCATTCCAATAACCCCACATTCACTGAAGCTCTCTGTGTATTTCAATTTCATCATAAGCTGTAGGGGAGCACGATGCGAGATGAGCCACTTTTTTTTCGTAAGCCTGTATTATATTGGTCACCGGACAAAAAATTTGTATCCTTTCTTTTAATCGATCTGATTTACTAAATAAATACTAAACTAGCGATGATACACAAAAATGTTTGAGAATATCGACGGGCAGTATTCTAAATAAAAGACAAGTCGGAAGGACATAATGTGCGATTATGTCCGCGCGAAACCGTCTAGGGCTCAGCCCTTAACTGCTCTTAACTAAACCCAGACACTGAAGAAATATCTGTAGAAATGAAGTTCTTTTCTATTTACGGAGTTGCAAGTAAGCCTCAAGTTGTCTATAATGAAACATTTTGATGTACTTTATATGCGTCGGCCGATAGCTTCCAACATTTGTGCATGAGAATTATGAAAATAATTCATATTCGTATCTGTTGTACAGCGACATACGCATTGTGATGTTCGACAAACGTTTTTAGGCCTAAATCGCAGTTTTCCAACATAACTTTCGATTACTAAATACGTTTAGGGGAGAATACCAAACTTTTCTTTTTATGTACGCGTATATAAAATATTTCAGTGCACTCGAATGCCATGAAAAAGCTCAGAGGATTTTGGTCGCTGTACGGCTTCTCGAGTCATTTCCGGGCGTCTTCTCCGCTCTTGTGATTCACCGCAAGAGGGAAAATTCCGGAAATGCTCTTGCCCCAGCTCCTTGGTTTTCGTGAGAGTTTATACCGTCAGCGTATAGTTCTCGGCGGGAGCTGGTGTACAGCGGCAGTCAGCGCCCTATATTTGCAAACCCAAAAAGCATTTCGGCTTTTCCTCTGGTGTGCTTGCGAGAAATTTCTTGGTTGTGGAAATCCTCAGGAAAATCCACGGGAAAATGCTCGCGTTTATTACATGTGAGCAGGAGCTTTGAACCTTGGAGTTGGAACCAGTCGTATAATTTCCGGAAATCTCTATTAAATACACACAGCGAGCGAGCGAGCGAGCGGAAACTCATTCGGTATACAAAACGCACCAGCCCTAGGAGTAGGTGTTAGTCCGATTACATCCTGATGACGTTTATTAACTCATTAGCACCTGGCGAGGGGCAAATGCCCAAGTAGTAGAATATACATTAATACTATTATCTTTTGTATAAATACAGGTATTATGAAAAACTAAAATTCGCATACCGGTTTCGAGTCTAACTTCGAACGAAATACGGCTAATGATTTTTTTAAATTTATTTAAATCGGATCACTCACGGATATCATACGAATAAAATAAAATTTTATGAGACTGGGATTTGAAGAAATATTTTCACTCGATCGAAAAGAATATATATACTTAATGGCGGGGTCAAAAACATAGTTAATCCAAATCAATCTACTAGACGTATTTAATGAGTGCTCAGGAATTACCCAATTTATACTTTCAATTATTGTGGAATCATCTCTAGATTTGGCTATACGTGAGCATGCAAAAGCTATTATTCATAGATGTTAAGAAAATATGTACTCGCAATAAATACTTTCTTTCAGTTGCCGTTATTTCCAAAGTTGGAAAAAACAAAATGGTAAGGTGCACTGCACAGTTCAATAAAATACAAATTACGTATGCTTAATATTGAAAGGAGAGAGAAAGAGGGAGCGGTATTTATTAAGCGCTCTGGGACAAAGTCCCCTCAAGCGCTGAACAATCGTAAAATAATACATATATATATAACATATAAAAACAACAATATTCAAAATAAACAAATAGAAAAATGAATAGATAACTATGAGGCAATTGAATTTGTCAACAAATGACTAGAACCAAAAAGACTCAAAAAAAATCAACAACGCACCCGTTCCACACCATTGTCACAGGAGGCGGTCACGTAGCGGTTCTTGAAAACAATAACATTCCAGAAGCGAGGTGCAGCCCTTGCGAAAGAATTCGCAAAGAAGTCGGTCCTGCTGATCGGTGGTTGTAGCCAGTCATCTGGTCGTTTCGTCCTTCTTTGGAAAGGTGATGCGAAAGAACTAAAAAATGCCGGAGCACAAATAAAGGAGAGTCAACAACAACGTTAATAACACGAAGAAGATGCAAAAGAAAATGGAGTACAGAGTCATGAAATGACGACATAAGAGAAAAAAAGATATTTCATCCAAGCGAAGAAAGAAGTTGAAACGTAAATGGAAAAAAGCTTTTTTTTAAACGTGGGGAAAGTAGCAGCGAGAAACGACCAAGCGAATAGAAGTGGAGCGACTCTGACTCTTCTCTTCCTCTCTCTTTACTCGCGTCTCATGCGCCTTCGTTTCTGTTTTTTCCTTTCTACAAACTATATCGGTCGCAACTTCTCCCTTCGTGATTTCTTCCGTTTCTTCGTCTACATCTTGTTACATACACGGATCACGTGCTTGTTATGTCGCAAGTGGATACATATCTGTCTTTTGCTGCATCTCACGAGTTTTCACAGACACTTAGGACAGATCTTTCGGTAAGCGGCTTTTGTGAATGCTCCGTCGAGTACGAGTAGCTCGAAAATTAGCTTATAGTATATTTTCAAGATTGTAAGTGGGTACTATGAAGGATCGTGTAGATCTTATGGAATAGGGTCGTTATGTATTTTTTAAAGTGCCCCAGCGTATTAATGATCATTCCCTTGGATGCTCAAATCAATTTATCATCTTGCTCGTTCGTAAAATAAGCTTCGTTGCGGGAAATATCTTTTTTGTTTTGCTTTTGATACCTGAATAGGAAATATACTATCTGCTTCGCAATAAGAATACCGAAGTTGCGTATTATAACCGAGTGGTTATATTCTGGACAATTTGCATCATGGTACGCTGTTTATTCTACGAGTAAGAGAGAGTGGAGTACGGTATATCGAGGTGCACACTGTGATACGTTTAATATCATGGGGATTTGTAGTAGGTATATTGCAAAATTTTTAGAATAACGGTATTCATCAATTTAGCATTTGATGAATACAGTTTTTGAAATATCGGAACTGTTGCTCACGTAATTTAGTATGATGTAGAGACTATCGACTTGAACTGGGATCGATACACTCATTCTACTCGTGGGCGGATTTGTAGTAACGAACCTTTTCTGATGTTTTTGTTTAATATATTGTCGTTGTGTCCTACCACAGACCAGTTTCTACACTTAATATTAGCGTTATGTTTATATTTTGTTTCGACAAATGCTGTGCAATTTATGTTGTTTTTTTATGGGGTGTTTAATTATGTGGTTTTCATTGCTGTAGCAGTTGACGTTGCAGTATAGTAGTTTAAGGTTCATTAGTGGTGGTCATCATTTGGCTTGATCGATCTAACGGTTCGGTGGGCTCCGATCGTGTTTCGGGTTTTGTTTCTTGTCGAGGATAATGCGAGACGACAAAGGATCTTTCTCCGGATAGTCGAAAGAAGACAAGACGATAATTTTCATTAAACTGTCGATACAATACGAGAGAATACCCATTCACATCTTGTCTCGTGTCGCGGCATCATTACCCGTTTACCGTGGAATACCTCGTGTACCCACGCTTAGCGAGTATATGATTAAGGGCACCAATAGCTTTGTCTTGGTATTAGATTGAGTAAATTGTGCTTTCAAAAAATAGAAAGGGGTGTTAGTGGAAGAGAACGGTAAGTTAAGCCTATTAGTGAGAATTGGAGGGAAGGAGCGTGGCACATAAAGCGAAGAAAGTACGGAGGGTGTGAGTCAAAGAAAACGTTTTCTTGTTAGTCAGGTTAGCGAGAGGAAGAAGAATTCTTCTGCGTCTTATTCTTCGTTGATCGCCCGCGGTTGATGAGGTTTCACGACTCGCGTGGCAAGAAAAGCGGCAGCGGTTACGGGAGCTCTGTCGCCGCGGGGGTGAACAGCATGTAAATCGCGTAAAGGGGAAAAGGAATTGGAACCCTCGCTTCCGTTCACCTTCGTTAGTTGGCTTACGCTCGGTGGAAAGCGAGTTCATTCGCTATGCTGAACTGCCCGCGTACCGTCCACACAGACTGAGAGCGTGTTCGTCCAGAGCGCGCCTCCCAATCTGATTCACTTGCAAATAAGATCGACTACATTGGACGCCGCTCGACTCCCAATCGTAAGAATTGTAATTCTCTATTGAAATCTAAATTAAACATTTTTTGCTAACGCATGTTATTATCTCACAAAATGTTATTAGACGTCGGTAATTTAATAAGAGGAACTGTTGAACTCGGAACGATGATCGGAAAATATTTGTCACTTGTTAAAGCTTTGGAATTGAATCTGCAGACTGATTTGAATTTTTTATGTGTTATGTTGTTTGTTAGGCAAGGCATTCTCCAATGAGCATTTTCATCAAAGGTCTTTATAGAATAGATATGAAACGAAACATGTGTATATGGAATATTCGAATTACTAAAACGAAAGATTTTCAAGATAAGAGTTCGTTTCTGCGTTCTATCGTTACGCAATGAAATTATTTATATATTATAAACATTTCCCGGGGTGGAGGTTTGGTGTGCGATGTGCACAATAATATTCAAGTGATTTTTCTGAGTGAATGATACCCGGAGTGATTGACACAAGAGAGGTGAGATGACCTTGGGATTCCTACGACACGGCTACGGTGACGGGCACAAGCTACAGCAGCCGCATCGGATGGCGAGTGGCTGAACGTGGTCCGCGAGTGCCAGCAGGGTAACGTGACGGCTATAACCATGCCTGCTGTCGTGGCTATAGTGCTTCGGGGCCACCAAGCCGTGGCTTTATGACGCCCCGAGGAACAGTTTCGTACCAGAACCAAGATGGCCACGCCCGCAGTCTCAATGACGACAACGACAACGCCCTCGAGTTCACCCGAGGCACTGACCATTTCGAGCTTGTCTTACCCTCTCACCGTTCCCTCATTCTATATACCCAAGGTTCCCAAAAGCTTCGCCAACTCATTTCAGATATCATCTTTCGTGGTATCCTCGTATGTACTCATGGGGCTGGGATCTTTTAAATTGAATACTAAAATAAATATTAATACTTAAATGAATTCGAGCATGGGATCAATATAGTTTGACACCTTGATGCTGTATTAATATTTTACCACTGTTCACAGAAAAAGAATAGTAATTTTTTTTTGTAGAGAATTAATGCACAAACATGAGGATAAAATAAATCACGGAAAAATAATCTGACAACTTTCAGATCGTTGCTTAAGCTAGAAAGAATAATTCACAAATTTTAATTTCTTTGTTCGCTAATTTTTTTGCGTTCTTACAAGGATGATTGAGAAATAATTACGCGTGGGGTTTTTAATTAGTTCACAAATAAGAATTGTTTAATATCAACATTTTAGATCTTAAAAAAAAAAAATTGTCTCTTGAATGGAAACTTGATCAAAATCTAGTATAGGATCACAGGGGCACCATTTTTCTTAACGATCTTAAGAACCCGGGAAAGCAATATTTGTTCTTGAATGAGTTATCTCACACAACACACAAGGTGCACGTATAAAGAAATCATTTATCAAAATAATTTATTCAGTGCAAATCTGTTGTCAGAACTATCTCTCACACTAAAATAAAGTGACATAAACTATTTTAATTATAAAAACTTCATTCCTTAAGAAATAAGCCATTGAAATGCATAGACTTATTGCTTTCAATGAATAATTATTTTCATCCAATATTACTCGAATCTCACACTGAAAATGAAAAATGTGACGTATAATGATTTTAGGAACTCAAAATATAATGTATATACTCAGGCAGAATAATCTAAATTCATTGTGCGAATTTGTAATCTTGACATTTTCAAATCTGACAGTTGAATACAGTTTGACCCAGAAAAAAAACCCCCGGAGCGCTGTAAGGATAATTGACGTGCAAAATAATTTTAACTTCATTCAATCAGCGATAAATCTACCTTCTATGTGCATGCAATTTACTCGGCTTAATTAGCTTGTGTTGATGTTCCTGTATCATATAACAGTGAATGTCAGCTACACCATCGAAATCGAGAGACATACGTTGACAGGATAATAACCGCTTTATTTTTAGACATGCTTGACAACTACTATCAGGTATATTATGCTTATTACACCTTACCAAAAGTTGACGATTTTTCGTTATTTTTCTAAAGGTCTAAATTAATGCTACACCCGTACGAACAGACGCGAAAATTAGAGTTACATCCGGAATCGTTGAAAGAGTCGTCCTTAAGAAAGAGTTAACGTTTTTTACTGTGTGCTCGGTTTTTACAAACCTTTCTCTATGAGGAAGCTAACATCGGTAGCGTTACTTCCCCATAAAGGTAGTTTTGTAAAAAAAAAAAAAAAGCAAATTAAGAAGAAGCAATGTAAAAGGTTTTCCTTTTTTCTTTACTTTCCACAAAACTTCTTTTATGAGAAATTGAAAAATAATGCACATACTTCATAATTAAATGTTCAAGGTTCTGCGTTTGCATCCTTTTTTAAGGAAAATCAGAATGCGAATGTGACAAGAATTGTGATTAACTTGTTTTAAGTTTCCTGGGTCAAGTCAAATTGTTAATAAGGGGATTATTGTGATCCTGCAAATCTGCATAACCAAGCACACATTTATAGAAGCCCATATGAAAATGGAATACCTCACATCACGTAATAATCTCTCAATTACAGTGTAATCACGTGGCAAGTCGGTGTGATCCGAACATAACGTATACTATCATCATACATCCTATAGCACACAGGACGTCGAATAGGTCCCGAGGCGTTTGATCCCATACTCCCGAGCCTCTCGTCTGCTTTCACGTAGACGTGAATCCGCGTTTGCCAATGTTCCCTCGGAGAGTAGGTTGGGATATTCACTCTCGATGCCTCTGCCATTCTCGAGAGGATCGAATATGGCTTTCGCTGTATTCCATTCTACAGCTATACATCTATGTCCTTCTAGTTTACTGTGGGTATCATTCAGACGGAGTGAGAAGTATTCAAAATACTGACCCAAGTAGAAATCTGTTTGGGATAAACTGGTTCAAATCGAGCGTCCAGCCAGTTTTTTTTTATTAAGGTTTTCTGTAGGGGGACTAGATACGATCTAGCGAGAATACATCTATGGATGGCAAACTCAGATTCAATCAATCGATTAACACTTTACTTAAAAATTTTCGAGCGCTGCTTGAATTCCTGGTTATTCCGTTACACTGACAATCGTGGTGTGTAATTTTCGCATTGGTAAATTTACTTTTGAATTATTTTCATTGCAAAGTAAATAGATGCCTTGAGAAAAACGTGCTATCGTGAGACGGAAAGTATTGACATGATTTTGAAAAGCGAAGTTCGGCTCAGGTACAACTTGCGGTTTCGGTGCTATACTAATACAACTCTCAGCTATATGCGACGCGGGGGGATATGGGGAGGTTGCTATATCGGATATAGGTAATCAACGATCGTTCCGGTTTATTCGATTAAACGCTAATCACTGCCTTAACCGGATCGATTGCCATTACCCCCGTGCCAATCGACGGTTGGTCTCCTCCACTCCGCAAGGATCCTTGAGACCCTTCGGCGGTATAATCGGCAGCCAAACCCGTAATCGGCGAATTTCCGGCTCTCTCGAAGCCCCACGCCGTTTTCCAACGTGTAAATCCTCCATATTCTCCTTGCATACCTGGCTTCAAAGAAGTCTTTTTAGAAATCTGCAACGTATAACTTCCAATCACAAAACCCGGTTGTAATGCTCAACGTTAATTTTGACATCACAGTAGTTGAACTATAACAAAGAGTAGTGCTCTTAGTGCTTAATCAGAAAACTTAATACTACATGGATAACCTTGTAAGAGCTTGATTGAAGATCTAGTGCAGAAGTCCAACAAACACCAATACGTAAGTACAAATTGGTAAGTAAGTAAGTACTCATTTTTCTTTTACTGCCATTTTTCTTTAACAAAGCATTTGCCGTTTCACAATAGCTCTCTCTATAGGGTAGTCATGAGGCTCAACTGCATAATCCGTTACTTTGGTCCAGAGCTTATGTGCTCGATTTTCGAACGCCCACTTCCTATTTCAATTATACCCACGGCCGGATGGTGTACCCACGCTAACATGTCTTCGAACTTGCCTTTCATCGTGATTCCACCGTGTTCCTCGATGTGGACAGCTGCGGCTTCGAATGTTCGACCCGCACCAAGTACTGCTCTTCGGGTGTTAGGTCGGCTTAACTTTGCGACAACGCTAGAGTTGGGCGATCGTGGAGGCTCGGCTTTCGGAGGTCCGCGCTGTTCTCCTACTAGCTGTTTCTTGTTCGGGGGTTACGAATGAGATCTCACGAGCCGGTCACCACCTGCCCTTAACGATTATTACCATCCGACCTCTCGCAAACAAACCCCTTACGTCACCACCACCACGCGACTATCACTGCTGCTGCCCGTGAGTTTCATCCGCTCGAGCTTCAAGCTTAGCCCCCAGCCACGACAAAACTCCTGTGTTCTTCGGATCTCTCGTTCTCTCGAAAAAGCTTTTTCGCGTATCTATAGTTATACGAAAATGGTGTATAGATATGTTGCTAGCTAATAGAGGTGAGGCCGAGCGTTGTCCTGTGGCACGTAGCAAGCTGGTGTGTGTAGCACGTACAAAAGCAGCAAAACGAAAAAGCGACTATGACTGTGTCTCTGTATCTCATAATAGACAACAAGACTTTTCACCCTCGACTTTCTCATTAAGAGCCTTGTCCTTTGTGTTCTCCATCGTTGCATTTACTTCCTTCTATTTTACTTTGTGTTCATCTCTTTCTCCCTCGTAGTGGTAGTATTTTTCCCGAAACAACATAATTTCATCGTCGAGCTCGACACAAAGCGACCTTATTGCCCCTAAAAAACAACTAATTATCGTTTTGCGCATGAAAGTTGTTGTAGCTACGCGTAATGAGCTCGGCGAGTTAAGTGATTTAAAGCAAAGATGCGACCTGAGAGGCTAACAGCAGGTGAGATAGTTCATCCGCCGTTCATTACGGTCACGTGATCTTTGACAACGGTCTGCGTCAATCTCCCCCGAGATTGTTTCTTTGAAATAAACCACAGAATTTGAATTTGTCTGTTCACTTTGTCCATAACTTAATATGGAACGTATAAAGAAATACGAAATTTATTAGGAAGTAAGATTCTGATTTACTTCAAATAAATGGTCGATTGATGGAAGATTAATATATATTTATGCAGAATTTTTGTACATGCAATTAATGCTTGAATGCAAATTTTGAAGTTGATAGTTTGCAATGTTATGAAGTAATTAATTATTGAATTTAAATTCTCGTGCACCGGTGGAACAGAGATAAAGACGCAAAGTGGAACCTTGAATATTCGACATTTTTTCAAGTTTTACAAAGTTCTTTCTATGAAGAAGAATGTTCAACAATCTTTGTTTCCTTATAGAGGAAACTTGGTAAAACGTGAAAAAATAATAAAAAAAATGATGTTTATCGTTCTACTCTCCATCCTTGATTAAATAAATTTTAAAAGCTCAGCGGTATGTTATTTGCCAAAGGACAATTAAGTTTGATGACCAAGTTTTTGTCGGGTTAGTGGGAAGAGGGCAGGTTCCTATGCTTTTCCATTGCTTGACGTCATCACTATTAACGGGCCTATATCGAATATTTGCGACCTGAAATTCAATACTGTATAATAATTCTGAGATTTTGAACGATTGGTAATCATAATATTGGTTTAGAATCCCATTGCAATTGATATATGTAAATTATCACTTGTATTACCACAAGAGCTTCGAAATCATTTTGCAGTGCTTAGTAGACCGGTATTTACAATATAAAATAAACACCGCTGGATCACCGGCGTGCACACGATAATTTCGATGCGTGCGCTAGCAGCGAAAATCAGAAGTGCATCGCTTCGTGTTCAGTTGGTAATAACCGACCGCACACAGCACATTTTTATTTTGTAATACGCCGGCGCAAGTCACACGATTGTTGTGTTATCATACACGTAGCTAGAACGTGAAATATCGCCAAAACGAGCTGTTCCACATATGTAAAGTCATTTAAATGCCGATAATTTTTGTACTTTTTCTGTAATGTCGGTCTAAAATTTGTTGAGTATGTACTTCACATAATATATAATCTGAATGGAGAATAGAATAAGAAATTATTTAAAAAAATTTTTAGGTGACTTGTTCACTTTAAATTAATTCAGGAGTACACTACAAATTTGATCAAAATACTTCTGCTTACTGTGAATATTTTGAACCGGACATAATTTTGACGTGATAAGTGCTTTTCCGAAGGAGCCCATATAAAGCAATAGATCATTTCTTATAATTCATGTGCCTACGTCTAAATTCTGAAATAAAAATAAAACCCTGCAAATTTAATCTTGATCGGTCGTTTTAGAGCCCCTAAGTGATACGAACGTCCGTGCAACACAAAATCATTTCTCAATTCTGTTTAATTGTTTGGTCGTGTTAACACGAAATGAAACATCGTGTTACCATTTATATCCGTATTTATATGAATATAGGTTTACCGTCGTCCTTCCATCTTCCAAAGCGAATGAAATGCTTTTCTGAGTTGGGCGTTCCCGCTTGGTCCACGCGTATGTCAATAAATGAAGAAAAGTTTCGTCATCATGGTCAGAGAGGCAACAACATCCGTAGTCCCAGGATCGTGGCAATCCGACTAGGACAAGGCAACCAGCTCGACGAGACTCCGCACCCAGATATAGAAAGATAGATAATGCGGGTGGGGCGTTTTTGTGAAAGACAGAGAGGCACGAGAAGGAGAAAAGCAGAGCGAACGAGTACTGAGGATGTTTCGAACTTGGGCAATAATGCTGGCCGTTGGTTCCAGAAGGCTGCTCGCGCTGTTGTTGCTAGTACTCCCTGCTGTGTGGAATAGTTGGCGAAACTCGTATCGCTAAGGCACACGTACGACCCGTCGGCCCCTCAAGCCTTCCTACCGCCCGTTCCTCCTATTCCGTGGTAATCCCTCGATTTATTTATTAACTTATTTTCTTCTGGCCTTCCGTCCCGGCGCGAGGCCACGGGAGGTTCCCCTTCGCCCACCCCCATCCGCCCCCCGCTCGCGAAGCGAGCTCTTCGCGCGCGTAAGACCCTCGTCTATTTCGCTCGTCGGGATTTTCTCATTTTCTTTGGTCGCATTGCGCCTGAACGAAATGAGAACGAAGAATTTATGTAGCGTGGAAACCTCAGAGCCCGTACAGTGTCTGTGCATTCCTCCTCGGATCACTTCTGGCCCTCCTGACCTCGTCACGGGGCTTGATTTTCATTATTCCTTATTCGAGCAGGCATCACGGTTTTGTATAACTATTTTTGTTCCTTTATCATCGTCGTGGAATAATTTACAAGGTATACAGCTGACTTCAATACATATCAGACAATTTTGGGTATACGTGGGTGAAAATACTTTGAGTCTGCTTTTGTTTATTGTGCAGGGGAATTCAATAACACGTTTAAATTTTAATAATCGTTCTAAACTTATAACTCAGCAATATTGATTGTACGTAAATAAGCTACGTAATTATAATCCTTCAATAAAAATTTTGTGCAGGTAAATGATAATAAATTTAAGCGGTATTGCTTGTTTTTTTTTAAATTAATAAAGCTGAAGACCGTTGTCAATCGTCAAGATGTCTATCTGTCGTTTTTTTATTGAAGTTTTTACAACCTCATAGAGCGTCTATTGGTCAGTAAATAAAAATTACAAACAGTTTGATAAAATTTCGTTTAAACTCGCCGTTGTAACCCTCTGCAAACAAAATTCAAACCGTTCGATCCTAGTTTGATTGGTGTTTGCATGCACTGTTATATCACAGGGTATATACACCAAATTTTCTTGTTTCTTTAAATCCATGTACCATATAAGATACTATCTTGTATGGTACAAATTTTCTATTGCAAAACTGAGAACTTGGGAACACATTGAACAAAACAATCTCACAGATCCAAGGCTCAAGACCTGTTAGCATTAAACCATTGAATTATATTTCACTTTTCATCATTATTCCGGAAGAGTTCGTTCCAGTGGGACTTATTGTGCTTTAACCCGCAATACGAGGGTGGAAAACGCACAGTTTGTTATATCCCTGAAATGTATTTCTCAATCTACTATATTATATAAATAGTCTTACTTTAGTCTGAACGCGTAGCAGTCGTTAACGATTAAGGCGTTTTTTCCTCCGCTTCGGCAAGGCACTGCGGAGAAAAGAGGGAATAACTGCGCGAGGGAGCCACCACGGGTGGTCTATATAATAAAACGGCTGGATAGGATAGGTGTGGGATAGCAAAAACCCTCAAATAGTCCTGAGAGTTAATATAACGTGTCATAATTCTGTGCAATTATATCACATTGCAAGAAGGTGGGATGTCCCAGTGAACCACGGGATTAGTTTTCTTTTTTTTCATTACGCTTGTGAGCTTTTCGCTCTGACGAAAGGATATTAAAACAAGTACAATGTTAAAATATAACTCGATGAGCGTTATTGAAATCTACAAACGGTGAACTTTTTAGTGTATGTCTAAGCGAAATTATCACAGAATATACCTTGTCCAGATAAATCGACATTATTAGTTCACACCACACGATATGTATGCCGAAACCAAAACGTTAAACTTGATTGGTCTAACCGATAAACCAATCACGTTGCATTTGGGCTGCCAAAATCAATAAACGAAGCTAGCTGATTCCAATAAAATGTTCATTGATTCAATGATGTTACATTTGTTGTGTTAACCAATTCATTGCAATGATAGCTACTGTCCCATTAATTCATACAATCACTGTTAAGTTCACCGTCCAAATAGGTTTCCATACATGATTACTTTTTTGTAATGCATGCACGAAAAGTGCCAGTTTATGTGCGGGCCGGCCACGACATAAAGTAGGTAGATCCTAAATTTTGTTCAACCGAGTACTGAAACATACTCTAATTGCAGAAAGGTCCGAGATATTGATGGCTGAAGGTGGGTGGATTGATGTGAAATCCCTTATATTGATTAACATAGACCTTTGAATCAATATAGTATGTATAGCCCTGTTAGGAGTTCGTCTAAAGGTACGACATTTCGACATCGCGGATGTCTGTCTTCTAAATGGCACCCTGCAGCAAAGTTACACACGGTACCAATGGCACAACGCGGGTTTCCATTCCCATTCTATCTTTGTGTACCTCACTATCTGTCAAATTCAAAGGAAATGTGTTCGACAAACGCAGCATCCAAGAATTGAAATCGGATGGGCGCAGACAGGAACTTCGCCCACGTTCGATAATTAGTTCGATCGGGAGAATGCTTGTAGTTAATTCAAATTGCGGTCCGCGCTTACACGATAAACACGGTGTTTCATCAGAATTGCATGGCTTCCCCACGCGGCTCTTGCGCTGTTGTCGTTCTGGACCGGCAGCAGGCTATTCGAACACAACGCGTTTCTCCGGTCTGTTATTAATTAAAACTACAGCCAATGCATATACAAAGGTTAGAACAGAAGTGAGTTAAGCCACGATTAATCAATATCCACGATTTTTTATATGAGTCATCGTTTTTGCCTGGTCCGTAATTCAGGATAGAATTGCTTCAACGATAATTCGGAAATAGCCGGCCGATATAATTGTTGACGACCCTGCCGTTGACGCTTGTCATTGCTCGCCGACATTTATCCAACATAGTTTTGAAATATAGTAAGCGATATTTGGAATATTGCTATGTTTGCTCAAGCGTTGGACATATAATATTTTAATAATATTGCAGAGCATTAATTTGTTAATATTACATTTTCTGCCAAAGGTTAATTGCGAAGCAATTTAACCTGCTTAAATATGATTTCTCGATTGAAAGATTGCCAGAATACTTATTGGATACTTATACTAATGTAGCTATCAAAAAATGTCCAAAATCATTTCTCTCGTCGATCTTGATAAGAATCTTTTCTGAACTGTTGATCAGTGGCGAGCGTAGCCCATTACATCTCTGACCCGCTGAAACGAATCGTTGTTTAAATGTCACATCAGTAGCAACGATATACCAATACTAGTCATGGGGGATGGTACGAGTTTTCAGCTGCTAGAACTGGCTCAGTATCATGCCACTTATGAAACTCCACATAGATTGCTACGTAAAATGACCGGGATATAATTTTGAATGGTCGAGCAGGAGGAATCCAGCGATTACGAGCGAATTCACCAGATCGGTGGTAATGGGTGTACGAGATGAGTGGAGTGCGGTGCCGGGAGGAAATAGGACGAGGTAGACGCTATTCGGTCCAACAGACGGACGCTTCATAATTATCATAATGACTGGCACCCTTCCACGCCTAAACGCGTACTATACCTTCTCTCATTCAAACCAGTCAGCATTTGCGTTCATAACGGTTCCGTTTAATTACAGTCACGAGTGCTGCCGTTCATCTCCACCTACCCCTTCACTTTATCTTTATTTCCCTCCCCTTCTCCGCTTCACCTTCTTTTGCGCGTGTATTTTCACTCATTCCCTTCTTCGTTCATGCGCGCACCCCGACTATTCACATTTCAACTCACGCACTTGTCGGGTTATTCAGTAACAAGTATGATAATGATGATAGTAACTCTTTTTACTTCTTTCATAGGATATATGTATGCATTCACCCGTAGTCGGCTTGAAGTTATGTTAATCTCTCTCTTTCTCTCTCTCTCTCTCTCTCTCTCTCGTTGCGGCGTTTCTTTTGCTTATTATGATTTATATTTGTTTTTCATTTTTGCGAGCCAGGCGATTTGGCAATTCCCTCTCGCTTCTTCCACTTTTTCACTTTTCTTCCGGCCCTTCGCGTTACTCGTGCTTCCCGATGCGGTTCGTGCGGACAACGCACGGCAACGGTGGTTTTCTTGTTGCAAGAAGCGTTAAGAACTGTTTGATGTTGGGTATACCAGAAACTAGGAAAGAATAAATGTCTTTTTCCGAGGAGAAAGAAACGCGGGTCGTTACTTCTTTGGTTTGTGAGGTAATTTTAATTGGTATAAATTTAGGATATTCCCTGTAGAGTAAACTTACCTGGGTTTTTGCAAAGCCCCGATTAATAAAAAACGTCATTTTTGCCCATAATCGATTAAAATTCAATTGATACCATGCTTTAGTCTGACAGGAACCTTCGATGATGAACCTAACAAATTCTCACTATACGTCGCCATGGAAACCTGAAATTACTTTATGAGATCTTTATCTGGCTAAATTATTATGGACTTTTTTCACTTGGTATTATGACTGAACCCAACTGGGCCTTTAATTAATTGCACTAATATGGTCTCATTGAATTTCAAAAAATTATAATTTACAATTACCTCACAAGGTCCCTAACTGGGAATGGTATGGAAATCCCTTTTACGGTGTCTACATCAAGGCTATCTAAGGGGTCTATTTCATCTTAGGACATCCCTAACAATCTTCTTCACGCGTCTAAATATATATTTTCTCCCTCTCGACTTTCCTTGAGTTGTCAGGAGTAATAATGAATCGTAATAGAATGGAAATGACAAAAGTCGCCGTTCATTGGAATTTTGTAACTCGAAGCGGGTTGTTGGGATTTCGCCGGGTCTTCTTTAGCCTTTGGTGTCTCCAGGTCGAGCGAATCGAGATGGAATCGTCATAACGAAAGATTTCGTACACGACGGGGGGACGGTTAATAAAGACGATGGCAACCGGTAGACGATAGCGCGGAAGACGAAAAATCATCTATACGAACCGAGGGAAAGACGATGGTGAAATGGAGGGACGAGAGTGGAAAATCGGATGAGAGTACGAGACTCTTGGGAAATGAAGGACGGAGGACACCGCTCTACTCTTAACGTTCATGGACATCCAGCCCGGGATAATGACGCCACGGACTGACAGACACCCTCGTCATGTTCGCAGGCTCCTGCTTCGTCTTTATCTTCGTCTTCGTCTTCTTTATCTTCGCTTCGCCTCCCCATCACGGCGGAATCTTGACAGGGTACAAGAAAAAAATAGGGAGCTGTGGTCCGGTAGTTTGAAATTTCAAATTCATTTACGCCTCCGCTACCCCACCGAGTTTTAATCCGCTTTAATTATGAAAAATCGCCGCGTCCCGAGGATGTTCGCTCGTTTCCATTATATCATAGTATATGGGGCATTCCATCCAGATTCGATATGGATCTGATGACAATTTTGTTAAATGATCCAACGCTAACCATATTCCTAAAGAATAGAATTTTAAAAAAACCTCTGTTTTATATGATCAGGACGGCCACAATCTCAATACAGGACCAAAAAAAATTTTCCCGACATAACCCGCGCAACATTAAATATCATGTATCATTTGGAATAAGATGCTTTGAAAATATTTAAGATGATGCTTAGAGCATGTATCAATATAGCTGAAAAATATTAACACTGTACATTTAACCGTTTTCCTGCATTTAATTTCCAAAAAACTGACTCGAAAATTGCTTATAGAATGTTGTAGCCGCAGTTGAGAGTGAATCATTTTCAATTGTCATATCTTTTAATGTCATTTCATATATTCTATCCAGCACATCCGAGAACTCGAGGGCAGGCCTTGCATTTTTATACGGATAAGTCACAAATCCGAATACTCAGATGATTTGTACGTGATCGATTCGAAAGTTTTGTAAAAACCGAAAAATAATGAGGAAGCATTTTGCAAAGTTTTACTTTGCAGCTTTTTTTTTTAATATTCGTTCGTTCAAAATCTGAAGAGATGGTTCTATTTTGTCATGATCTTATTTATAGGAGAAGAGTTGCTGCTTTACAGGTATACCGAATATCAGCTCGATTGTTAATGCAATTCTTGAGGAATCTCCATTTAGGGTCGTGTACTGAGGTAGGATTCTTTTAGACACACCTTACTGTATACACATTCCTTCAACTTATATTTATTTACTTTCTACACGTTGAAGAAAACGGCAAACATTTGCATTTTATTTATACACCGATTATTAACTCGAATAATGCAGCACTAAGGTTAATTGGTAAGGTTCATCGGAGTTCACAGTTCACCACCGTGTCGCATCCAGCACGAAGTTCATTACTGCGGGTTAGTAGCAGACTCAAATAGTTACATGATCGTAGGCGGCAGGATGTCCGCATCGCATTGTTTAAGGATCTGTTTCGTCTGCATTAAATGGTGCTTCGCAAACCTCGTGGCCGGAAGCTGTATTTCGGTCGGTCGAAGGTTCGCAAGCTTCCGGCACTTCCTGCGAGAATTTCCGGCCCTTCGGTCTGTTGCTTCTTGTCAGCCTGACGTCCATGGTGCGCCTTCTCACTTTGCCCTCCAAGAGTACCTTTCGCCATTCAACTTCCGGCTCATAAGGATTTTTCTCCATTGATGCTAATGCCTCCTTCTCGACCTCCATAAAGTCGTTTATTATCTCTTGCTCCGGACTCACATATTTCCGCTGGTACATGCGAGCACAACCAAGGCATAAACATTAGATTTATTGAAAAACACAGTTTTCGGATGAGATCATTTTTCTCAGCCTTGTATATGAGAAAAATCATTTCTTTATAACAATGATATAAAATCAATAGAAATTGGCTGGATTTTGTAACGCGAAAAAATCGTTCAAAGTCGAAAAAAGATCCGAAGAATCTCGTTACGCTGACGATAAATTCAGCATATTATTAGAAACATAAGGAAAGCAAAATCTTAACCATATTCTTATCGAAAGTAACCACAGCAATCTCTGAATAGAAAATAAATGTTTCTATAAAATTATATCAATAATCAACATTCGTTAATTTAATTAATATTTATGAATACCATAATGTGAATGGTAGCCTCCATTTAAAATATATATCAATATCACGTTTTTAAGGGGTAACATCACTCTAAAATTTAAGAAATCTATTTTTTTTGGCTTGGACAATACTCCCGAAATAAATCGTCAAGGTTTAGTCTTCTTTCTATCCAATTTTTTGTTTGTTTCATTTTCCCATGGATTTTAGTTGATTATTTAGTTTTTATCTTAGAAATTACGAATATCGTGAAACGAAAATCAAATTGAAATCCCATGTATATTTTTTCATATATAATAATCAGATAAAAAATACGTTGACCAAATTAACAAGGTTCGGGTATCAATCTCTTCGACTTACCATCGAATGGCCTATACATTAAAAAAAAACTTTTCTAACAAAGTTGATCTTCAATAAGCGCCCTTTATGAAAAACTCGTCCAACGCTGATTGCGACAAGTATCCGCCTGTCTGTGCATCATAGCTAGAAATTTGTTTCCAATAATTACCATTGGTTCTTCATCCATTAAAACTTTCATTTCAGCAGTCGTCGCTTCTTCTTCCTGACTGACTGAGAGTCTCTGCCCAACTGTGCTACTACGATCGTATTTATACTGCTCCGGAAACAGGAAAGCCGTCGTATCTTCGAATATCATATCCTGTTGTTCCATTATCTCGTGGATTTTCTGTTTCTTTCGTTTTGCGTCCTGTCGTAGTTGGAGAACTGGTGCCCTCTGTCTATCAAGAATGTCTGCACTAAGACCCTTTTTCTCCAGGATAACTCGTTGCATCCGCTTCAGCTCCATTGATTTCCAACGGTCTCTCGCCTTCAAAACAAACTCCTTAGGCTTTGCCCGACTCTGCACAGAAAAATAACAATGTACATATTGACCTTGTCTCGTTAAGGAAAATGTCGACCTGAATTTGTTATACGTATGGAACTATAATGATGGGTTCATTATTGTCTGCGCCAAATGAAATTTTTCCGAGCAGAATTTTCATTCCAGTTGAAGTAAAACCCCAAGCAGCACAACGTAATTTCCTATCATATAGCCCTATGAACTATATTATTTAACGAATTTTTTGTCTTGCCATTGTTGCGATGTTGCATAGTAAAAATTTTCATCCGCTCTGTACTTATTATCATATTTATAGCATAATTGAAGAAAGAATATTATTTATCGCTTATTCCGCGAGCTCTGTTTGCTCCGTGTATTATTTGAATTAATGTACTGTTTTGGCATCTTTTGAGAATTCCTGTTTTCTCATAATCTCATCCATTTCTGCTTTGGCCTTTTCCTCGGCTTCAAGTCTCTTCTTTTCTGCTGTGAGTTCGGCGAGTTTTTTTTGTTTCACGATATTCTCGTCATTCGTGTCGTTCCACGTGTTTTGCCAACGTTTGAATTCCCGAATCTGTTAATAAAAAAAGATTCAAGAAATTTTTATTTCGTGAACATGTGTCGAGTATAACGGTCCAGTGATTTATCTCCATGTTACCCTGTCGACCTCGCGATCAACAAATTTTCTCATCCACTCGATGTCGGATTCATCGAAGTTAAGGAGATCTGTCGGGGCGGTGAAAACCCTGAGGGTCCCGTTGAAGTCGGAGAAAGCAACGCATTGAGGATTAAGATATAGCTCGTGCGTGTATATCCCGGTTATTATGCGACCCGAGACGCCTTGGGTGAAACTGGGCTCGTGACTCTTGATAATAAAGTCCCAGATTTCGGCGGTGCCGTCGCCGCGAGCCAATATAAGAACGGTGGGTCTGAAGGTGCCCCAGCAACAGGCCGTATATCTGTCGGGATCGAGGTTGAGCATATAAAAATATCAGCGATCTGTGCTATTAGAGGGGCGAAATCGTCTATAAAAAAAGAGAGCGATCGATCATGCGTCGGTTAACCCATACATTATTCTTTGCAACTTTTAAGTGATTTGCAGCCTCAGTGTTGACCCTGGCAGAAAATTCCAATAATACGAAAACAGAAAAAAAAAATGCTATTTTTATCAACTTTGCGAATGACAAATCGTTATTCCAGTATGTTTCATAGCTGGAAATCGTCAAAGTTCGTGTCAAAGATACGACACGGTGCGGATGTCGCGAAGATAACACTGCTTTGAAACGTGACTCGGAAAGTACGTCTTCAGTACACGGGGCGCTAAAGTGGTCTTATATCGATCGATCTTTTGTTGTCTATGTATCACACGATTCAGAACACGTCGGTTTCGCGGTGAATGGGATACGGTGCCCTTTAAGAAAGATATTGCTCTTGACACTAGTACCATTTTTTAAAAATTCCTTCCTAATGACGGGTATATTAATTAGCAGATTCGAAGAGTTACTCACGTTACGGAATTAAGTTTTACCAAGAGGTTCTCTAAAAAATCGATTTTTTTTGCGTTGTTTTATGGCTTATAATATGTAGAATATATTCCAAAAACGGTTTGGTCGAAAACAATTTAAAGAACAACACAGGATCTTGCATGTTGTTCTCTTATTGTTCGTCGCTTTTAACGGAGCTCTATGAGCAAGCACGCATACTTTACTGACATACATACTCACCTGACATTCGATTTTCGCCAGAAGAAAGGTTCACCGTAATCCTCGCGCCATAAAGCAAAAACCATTCCACCAACGGTTACGACGACGTCATTCAGATATTTGGATCTAACCGAATGAGTGATAGGTCCATCGTGAATATTGCAGTTCCCCCAGATCCACTGGGCATTCTCCCGGTTAACGATAAGCCCGGTACCAAATTCGTAACCTTCCCAGCCTACTCTGACTACGTCACCCTCCACAGTACCGATCAAGATTTTTGGTTCTAATTGATAATCCGGTTTCTCAATTAAGGGCTTGTAATACTTTCTCACTGTCACGTTATCCTTAGTGGAGGGAAACGGGTCGATTTGTTCCTTCCGAATCTTCGGACTGTAAATGTTTATCGTGGTGATAACGACACGCCTTTCCTCGTCTGGATAATTAACATCCAGCATGTAAACGGGGCGGAAAATCCCATCAAGAGCTTTGAAAGACGAGATCGATTGTACGAGGGGCTCGGGTCGTTGAACCGTTTTCTTTTTCTTCTTGCCTCGCAAGCCAGTTTTGTTCTTATCCTCGGGAGGTCTCCATCTTTATATGATAAAACTGACATATATATTCGGCACTCCTAATGACAAAAAAGCGACAAGAAAGAAGATAAACTTTTTTCCGCTTTTGGAACAATTGACTGCAGTTGATTGTCTATTCTTTATCGGTACTACATTGAATAGGTTCATTAAATAGGTTCATCATTGTGGAAAAGTTGTATGAGTGAAATAAGAAAAGTCAGGACATGGCGCCTGATGAATGGGCGATGGGTATTGAAGAACTCAGGCTGGCTCCAATGAATTATTAGAAATGAGCTCATTACTCTTCATTATTTTGCAATTTTTGTGAAAGTCAGATTTTTTTTTTGGCCATGCAGTGGATTGGGTCTACAGTCTATTCTCGTTCCATGTTCGCTTCGGAATCAGAATACCCGGACAACTACGTTGAGGGAAGATTACTGAATTTAATGGAACATCCGATCTTTTTTTAAGGTAACATTTTTTCAAATTATTTGCTAGCCAATGCTCAACTGGATTTCTTCGAAATTCATAGTTTTATTAGCATAAGTTGAAAAAAAAAAGATACACAGTCCATCCGATGCACCAATGGAGAGAATCTACGGAAGCTACTATTTCTACTGCTTCTGGACATATCGCCGTATTTACGTTATCCCGCAAAATTTTTTTTACAAAAAAAATCGTACACTGTGTATCAAAAGTGTAACCATTCCATTCCGGAAGCAAAACATTACTTGCAGAAACACATAATTGCTTTATGCCGACACGCTGATATGCCAGGATGGGAAACCGTCGTGCTATCACCGCGCGATCATATCGGATTTTTTCGGCACATTTATCTATGCGGATATGTTTACTTGATTTTTTTCCGGTATTTCAATTCTACACATTTTGACTCTACTCACAGACATGGATCCTCACATTGAGTTTTCTGCAGAATCAAATTATTCACTTCCGTCTATCGAAACCTTATACTACAACGCACATCAATCGCCATTCTCCACTATGCAACCTGATTATATGCGGCGCATTTTAATCCATCTCAGCTCATTGAATGCAAAGTCATCTAACACATTTCGATCCTACACATTACCTCAGCCGATATCAACGGAAGAGAATATCTCGTGTCAGTAGAGCCCGGGGGTATCCCGGGGGATCAATATGCAGTGCTACCATGTAATCGAGTGCGCTGCAAATGGCGCGAGTCCATTTCGATATGGGCTCACGTGCAAACTGTCCACGGATCAAATTGCTTGAAATTCTACTCAAAAATAATAATTTTATAAAATTCAATATTTATTTTACTTAATAGATATTGGCTTCGGTAAGCGAAAATATGACTAAGGCAAAACAATATTTTTTATTGTACCACATTAATATTTTTCTAGACAAATGTCAGTACTCATTCTGTTAATCTACTTTTTTTTTCTGTGTACAATAAACATATTTTTTTTTATCACTCGACCAGGAAATTTTTATATAAAGCTACAGTAATTGCATTGTCTTATAGTAGAACCATCTTAGACCAATTTTCTCCACCTGCAACGGACGGAGCTAAAAGTAGGTTCTGTAAATATTGGTATTAATTGAAATCTGAATTATTGAAAAACGGACTATTTTCCGTTTTCCATTTGTTAATTTTTTTCAATAAATTTTAAGCTTTCAAAAATTTTCTATCATTATTGACAGCGAAAATCGTGAAGTTGTGTTTTGTTACTAATAACATCAAACACACAATAATTTAAATGTTTTAAATATATTTTTCTAAAAGTGATTTTTGGGGGATTTGAGTAAAAACTGGTTTATTGGAAAACCCAAACGAATTTTTTCTAAATTTCCGACTACGGTAGCCCCAAAAACCTGTTTGTTGCTTGTATCAACTTTGTAGGCTCGCCGTTTGTGCTGACTGAGTGCGCTCGACGCTCGAATTAACTGAGTGCGCGAACCGATCGTATAGACAGATCGTTCATGAGCACTCGAACCAAACGAGCGCTTGAGCGAATGAGCGCTTATATTAACCCTCAAGCGAGTTCGAGCGATAGATCTTCGAGGTAGCGCTCGAGCATCTAGCGCTCTTGTACATCCCTAATTTTTAAGAGGCTTATGACTGACAATCGATGATGCACTGTACCTCAAATTCCAGAACGCTATCGTGCCATCCTCACTCGATGTTGCTAACTGCCAGCTAAGCTTGTCCGCGCTTGAATCTGCTGGTAAACTACTGATTCTACCGTTCTTGTCGACTTTGTCATATGCAGGCAACCAGACGATTGCCGTTATCGGTCCTTTGTGACTGTAATGCAAGGAAGACATTGCAGCTGGCTTTAGAACGGAAGATGAGGTAGATTCGCGCATCCATGACATCAGCGATCTCATGGCAATTCGGTATTTAACTTGAGCTGTCGTTTGAACCACCACTGCTTCCACCATTTCGATTTTTCCCGGAATCGACCAAATTGCTATCTGTCAGGTGGTTGAATGAAAACTTATTTAACTGTCCTTTTTTTATGTCACTCAAGAGTTGCAGTTAAATTTTTATCGATTGGTCAATACGTACTTGACCACTTGCACAGCCACCGACGACGATATTTCCATCTAGTGGACATATCGAAACTGCTGTCACCTCCCGCGGACATTCCAGAACCAATTTTGGAGTAAGACAGTCGTTAAATGACCAAATAAGGACTTGGCTATCACCTTCACAAGCCCTGAGTACCTTCATTTTAGTAATATTTAAAACTTTTTGTTATCAATGTCGGATCGTATGATTTTTAACCATACATGAGTTGCTAACATTTTATTATTTTATAAAAAATGCAAGTTTAAGGAGAAAAACACTATAAAACGCTTTGACAATATGTATAATGTATATAATATCTTAAGCTCTTTTTTTCCTTAGGTTTACGCTAAAATGCTTATCTTTGTAACGAGATGATTCGTGCGAAGGTTGGGGTCAAAAAGTACGTGTCAAAAAGTACTCCGTGATCGCTCGGAGCAATGAAAAATATCGATGTTTCCGAAAATTTATTGCCTTTCAAGGCAATGGGCAAGGTTTTTTTTTTTTTTTTAGGGTGTTCTAAGTCTGTCAAGGGTTGTAATTGGGCGAAATTTCAAATTTGGGATTTCTATCTTGAAAATTCGAGCATAACATAAATACTACTTAAATTGGGTGTAGTTACATATACAAATACAGCTCTATTCCTGTGTTTCAGGAATTGGCACATTGACAATACTTAAAGGGGTAGTTACATATACATTGTAATATACACATCTATGTTTCTATGTTACCGAGAAAATGAGTCAAATTAAAATTATTATTCACGTACGCGTACGCATCGTTGTGTGTGCTTTTAATGTCTACGAGTGATATTTTCGCCATCCGAGACTGTGTGAGTTGAGAAAATTTTATGTCAAAATTTTCGAAACTAAATATCAAAATATTAATATTTTAGCATTGCGTAGACCGGTTTTCTTGGTCAAGGGCGCAATAGGAAGATTAAAAAAATTATATTAAACCTGAAACTTTTTTCATCAGAAACTTTTTTAATACAAAAAAGTCGAGTGGCAGTTTGAAAAAAGCCGTTGAAACACGATCTTCCAGATAATAAGAAGTAGTGTTAGCCTCGACAGGTCTTGTGACGTCAGCTCAGTCAGAATCAAACGGACTTGCCCCAATATTAATTCTCTTTTTGAATCACATTTTTGGGATATCACGTTAATGATATAAATTATTTGTTCCAATTAAACTAGATTCTGGGTCCTAATTATCAAATACATAATTAGTATATATACTAAAAGATTTGGTCTCCTTACTACATATTTTATCCTTTCAAAAACGTCTTAGTTCGAGCAATAGTACAAAATCCAATTAAATCATGTAGTTCTTCCAATTATTTTTTTCTCTTAGGAAAGTTTTTACATCTCTATTAGATTCTTGAAGAGAAAGAGCTCTGTGGATAGATATAGTACGGTTGCTGAAACATCAAAGTGATTTACCTCATCGTGAGGAAATGGCCCGACAAGATTTTCACTTTTAGCGTGTTCGGCGTACGCTGCCGCAGCGATGCCAGTCCACGATGGATGCCAGCACAGATCGCTGATTACCTTGTCCATCGACAGTTGCTTATCGTAGTAGCTCTGATGCTCGATATAAGCGATTGGTATCGGTGCTAGAGTGTCCCTCTCATTACGTACCAGATTGGCGTAATCGTCTGTGTAAATGTCCCAAGTAGAGTTTTGCTGTACCTAGTTGTATAAAAAAATTATTGGAAATTTTATTGGATTTATTTATGTCTCATTACATTTGGCGAAGAGTGCATTCTGGAATTAATTGATTAGCTCAAATTGTTTATCGGTTTAATCTGTACATACCAGTTCTGCTATGTAAATAACATCCCCACTTATTATTTCGAACGGTATGATCACTACAAAAGCACTGGGAGTTATTCATCATGTCTAGTGCGCGGTTTGAGGCGCTGCAGCAAAATAAATAAGCAAACCTCGAAATTAAAAAAAAAAAAATTCATCTATAGGAGTAACTTCATTGTTAGTTACGTAGAGTAGTGTTATCCCTTGAAGTTGTTTGGCATTGAAATTGTTCGAAATCAAAAAAGTGGACCGGATATTATCAAGTCTTGAAATAAATAAAAAATCCTTGTTATTAGATTAACCTTCGCAAGATTTAACAAAATTTCATTCAGTAATGTTAGATACATAATTTTGTGGAGTTCGATAGATAGTTTTGGATGATATAGAAATTAACAATTTTCGATATTAATACTTAATGACTAAAGTTTTATGGAATACCAGTTTTTTCAATCCCTTGAAAACAAGCGTGCAAAATAAAACATTGCATTTTGCTTTTTTTATTATTTGGAGAAAATTGAAAATAATGAGAAAAGAATATTCAAAGTTCTGCGCTGCATATTTTTTCAAAATTATTAAACACACTTATTTTTAGGACAAACCTTGTCGCAAATATCGTTAGTATACTTCCGAAGAAATCGTTTTATAGCATTTGTTTCATCCTCGTTGTATGCAGTTGTGTTTATGGGCGTGTATTCATAATTATATTGAAACCAGGAATTGAAGCGCATCGACGGTTCGGTCTGGGCATCGTTGTTAACAAGCGGCAAACTTGCTTGTTCCCCTTTCGGAACGAGTCTTCTCGTCACGTTATCGAACGTCTGCCGATAGGGTAGCAGTTCAATGTAACCGTCTCGCTGGTCGTCGACGTTACGATCAATTAACTTGATGGGAGCGTTGAGCAGTTCTGACGTCGATTCCACCTGATACACCCAAACTTTATATTTGCGGACCACTCACCAGAATTCTGATAAGAGTTCTGTCATGAAATTAATAGCATTTTACAGTCGTCACATCAACTCAAGATTTTCCTATCGAATTTTAAAAATCTGTATTGACAAGACCGCAAACCTCGATCTCGAAAAGAGCTCTTGTCTTCTTTACGATTGTCTCGTCAACCTCATTGCCACTTCCCAAATCAGTCCATTGCCCGATAGACTTATACGCCGCATTCCTTACACGATTCTCCTGCTCAAGTCTCAGATTCTCAATATGTTTTACCTGAAAGGTCATATCGGGCTTACTTCCATAGTGTAATTATATTAATTTTGAGAATATTTTTTACTAAGGAAGGGAATTATATACGACGCACATCGCAAGTCGAATATATAAAAACAGTGCAGCAGAAATAGTCTAGTCGATTCGAAAAACTCGTCGAATCAATAAGATAAATCTTATGTCCAAATGTCATTATAATTATCTACTTTGTTAAGTTCGCCAAGAAAAATAGTTTTCAGTGTTCATCTCTGTTTCAGGAGTTTCTGAGACAAAAACTGGAGAAGTTCGATCCCCTTGTATTAGCTCCAAAACTTGACAGTTATCTATTTAGAAATATGACGGTATTTTTTTGGACAATTCCCTTGCCGTTAGTATATTCTTCACAAAAAAATCTTTTCGCACACTTTTGCAGTATCAGTTTATGTGCTTTCAATCAGTGATGGTTCTATAACAGCAATGTTAAATAGCACAACTTTGGTCAGCAACTGAACGGTGAATTTATTTTAACTTTTGGATATACTAAAAAAGTGTATCCAAAAGTTACGAGTGTTTTTCAACATAATATTTCTTTATCACGCGTAAATTTTTATATGCTGTGCGCTCCAATCTTCTTAACTGACCAGTTTGTAACAACCATTCTGCTTCCGCGAACTTTTAGCCGCTAAGGATATCCTAATTGCTTCAAACGGAGTCTTACCACTGCGTCCCGTGCGGATTCGTTAAGACATATGTAAAATTGTCTTTCATCACTTGGAGAGGGGGCATAACCTATAAGCATATTTTTATCTGGGAACATGATGACTTCATTCATGACCGGTAGGAAATCACTGCTCTCAGCATGAAGATCCAAATTGTCTTCGATTATTTCTTTCCTTACGTAAATCCACGGATATTCTGTTGTCACGTTTTCGCCGATTACACAGCCAACAATTTTCTGGGTCAGTGGAGACAAATTGATCCTCGCTATTCCTGGTATCGCCTTCACAACAGATAAATTAAGTTAATAATAATGGAAGTGACATCAAGTAAATTTCGATAGTTATAACCGAACTGTTCAATTATACGGAAAACCAGGGCTAGTCGGATTCATTTTTGTTTTAGATTTTTTAACATCATTTGACTGCATATATGTGGAGTTGAAGGATGAGTTCTTTTATTGCATTGATTTTATTAGCTTAGTACCCAGCTTTTCTGATCGCTTATTCAATTGCCCTTCTTCTGAATAGGCAATGGTACAGAAGTGATAATATGATTTAACTTGTCTGCTTCGGGGTAAGAATTCAATCAGGTATGGTCTGAGATATATTAATGAATAAATGCATAAAAAATACGTGTTATAAGAATGGCCTTTTGGGACTGAATGGACTGGTCATCCAGTGTAGAACCGTAAATCTATTCGGATTCCAAATTGGACACCCCATTTTCGGAAACCCGAAATAATTCC
The DNA here is from genome assembly GCA_949699805.1 of Tromatobia lineatoria. Lineage (NCBI taxonomy): Eukaryota > Metazoa > Arthropoda > Insecta > Hymenoptera > Ichneumonidae > Tromatobia > Tromatobia lineatoria. Next base: position 23,780,595 of record OX453036.1, read on the forward strand.
GACCAGGATCTCAAGCTGAGACACTCAGGCTGATTTCTACATGAGTACACATAATTATTTTAACATATTCACCAGAGATCCGGAATATTGTGAAATCCGGGGTTCATCCACATCCGTGTCACTCATTTCACCGGCTTCGAAACTTTCGAGGATGGAAATATTGGATGCAGCATAAGAGTCGAGCTCATAAATAGTTCTTCTTCTTTCTGTAGATTCAACTTCAAAATCGGGTGTCCAATCGAGCTGTACCATACTTTTCTCCTGTTTCTCCTTCCCTGCATCGATTGAACTGGTACCTTAAATATAAGTGACAAACTCAAAAGCGGTACGTTTTTTCTAGAAATGCATGCATTGAAGTTTAGGAAAAAGGCCATATTCCCATAGTTTTTAATTCGACAGATGTTAAGCCATTAAGAAAAGTATTTCTTTCTCGGAAAGAATCTTGGTCGTTGGATAGGAAATGTGGCCATCTGTTCTATTCACTCCATAAATGAAGTACTCGGTGTTATGAATTTTTCGCGTCTTAAAAAAGTTCACTCTTTATAAATTAATTAATTATTTCAATTTCATCATGAACAAAATGGTGTAAATAATCAAAAAGAAGGGTTAATAATTAATATTTATGTAGTGGCTTTTGTGAGCGTATACTGTTAACAATAACTCTTCCAAAATTTATTGATGTACGAAATAATTCAAGCACCTGTTTAATTTGTATTTTTTAAATTATTTATCGACGAAATATTGGACTTTCTTATATGTTATGTATTACCTTTCATGTAGTCGAGTGACCTTTTTTCGTTATTTATCGTGGATTCTTGCTCAGAGTTCTCATTTTCAAAATCTTTTCCTCCATCAGTGATTTTATCTCCCGGCTCATTCTCCTTCGTCGTTGTTTTTTCAACCTCTCCTGAGTCCTCAGCAACGCCCTCTTCCGTAGTACTTCCGAGTCGTTGATTAGGATTTTCTTTCCGATCCATCATCGAAAAGTTAGAGAATGGTTGGTTTCGTCAAAAGGAAATCGGAAGCGTTCTCGTTTAAACACAACATTCGTTGAAGTGGGGAATAAAATGCTTATTCCGAGAAATATCTGGAAGATCTCGGAAAATGAAATCGTATTGTAGCAGGAGTGGTATCGAGCTTGCCGTCGCACTATTATCTCTATCGGTCTATCCACTCTTCGCAGTCGTCGCGCAGAGTGACGTTGTGTCTGTCAATTAATTGAAGCGTTCAATTGTTTCCAAAGGAAAATGGTCCGAGCTTAATCCGACGGCACTCTATTTACTGAATGCTTCTGGTGCTAAAATTTCAACCATATCAAATTGAAGGAAAAATAACGAAAAAATGTTCGTGGGGTAGTGTATGAGGTATTTTAACCGAATCGAACCCATTTTCTGGCCGATATTTCTTTATTCTCTTGAAAATGAAATAATTTTTTTCATCGAACTATACGGAAGTTAAATCTTTCCAATTTTGACGTCATCAATACTTTAGATCTATGAGAAGGTGCGGAAATTTGAATAAATGATTTTTTTCTTTCGTACAGTATTCTTATAGAATATTTTCCCGGTGGTCCGAAAATATACAGTCGTTAAAAAAAAAATTCATTAGGATTTGGTCAAAAACCTTTAGAATGACTTTTTTCAGAAAGATAGTCATTTATTCGAACGAATTATTTTTCAATTTCTTACGTAGATATCTGAGAAGGTACTCCGTACATTTTGGGTTAGGGTTCACATTCGTTCAAGAATTGCACTATTTTTAGTATGACCAGAAATTCAAAAACATACCAAACATTGATGTCCCTTCATATTTGATCGTTTCCCAGAATGTCTTGAGTCTATCAAATAATGTGAGCAATCTAATACAACTGAATTAAATGCGCGTGAAACGGTTTTATTCCAATTAATAGATTATGAACAAAATTTTACAAAAATTAGTGTTAAAGAAAATTAGGAAATCCCTTCTCGATAGGTTCGCATTTAATTTAACGTTGCTATATTTCCACCTCCCGTCAATAGAGATTTGTGCTGACATGAATCTTGGATGTGAATTGAGTTGAAGCATAATGATTTCTGGCATACAATCTAAAGCTTAAACTAAATTTTAAAATAATTCGAGTCTGGGTTTAATATTTTCCACACCTCTAAAATATTGTAGTCGTCAAAATTGGAAAATGTTCACTTGCTTGTAATTCAGTGGAATAAATAGTTTCAATTGTAAAAATTGATGTCGAGGTAGTCGAGTTTTCACAAAATAAAAAAATATCGATCAGACAATGAGTTCAGTTCAGGTGGAAGACCTCATATCCAAAAAGGAATACTACTATCATTATATCGCGGGAGACTCACTCGGTATCGACAGCCGATATGACGCCTAAATGAAGGACCCTCTCCGCTGGTGCACGTTTTAGTCTGACGTTAACGTGATTACTATACCTGTCGTTCGATTGCATCGTAACTTTTTATTCGGTATATGTCAGTCTTCGCCCTCCAGGCTACCCTTGTGCAAAAATATACACTAAAGAACGTGAGTATACATGTACCCTGTTGGAATAATACCAATGAACAGAAGGGTGAACTACATTTCTCGTATGTTGAAAGCACATCGTATAGCTTGACAGCAGCGATGTGGGTTTATCTCGTATTGCCGATTTTTTAAACCCGATTTTTTATCTCTCGCTTGGTTTTGTGTTGATATTTTTTTTTTGCATTCTCGACCCCATGAGCTGCGCTCGTGTGATCGGACGCGACGGAACTCACCGAACGACATCACAGAAAACGCATCGATTTTGATTGGAAATTGTATTCTTGTTTCGCGTACACGCGAAGGAAATTAAATGAACGCCCGAACAATAAAATCATAGTAAATACCAGGGTTCTTCATATTACATAGAAAGTCAGCAAGAAATAATGAAATTCCGTGAATCTTGATGAGCAAAGATTTTAGAGTGGCGGACGACTTGCGTGGGTGAGAGCTTCGGTGAGTTTCGTTAACTTTCCACATTTTTATCTTCACCAAAATCCAGTTATTACGTAGACAGTATTCTTTCGCAGATTGCTATGCTTACAGAGATTGTTGAGATTGAGCCAAGAAAAGAAGCTGCCTGAATTTCCATTTTGTAATGGTTTCACATATGAGTGAACCGAAATTAAAATTTTTTCTTTAATAAAATTATTTTATAAATCAGGTTTTGTTATTGTGAGAACTTCAATTAATTGCGACACGATAAATAAAAATCTCACAAGATAAAAATTTCGCGCTCCTTTCACCTTTGGGTCATCTTAGAACCTTTAATAAAAAAATTGTAATATTATTTCCAAGTCAGATTTCAGAATATTAGTAATTGTTTAGACAAAAATTTTTAATTTTCCAACGGATAAATCAGTGGATGGATGCATAAATAAATTAAAACCGGGAAAAACACTGACTTAGAAACTTAGATTTTGGACTCAGAACTTAGAAAAATTTACTCTTCGGGGCCTATCGAGGGTCTTGAAAGAATTCGGACTTGGGGCCTTACAGACCGCTTGAATTTCTCCAATCCCTCGATTATTGACACGGCGGTGGTGGCGAGATCTTTCCGTAACATAGAGATGAGTTTATATATATCTATGCTTCTCCGTTGAAAACAGGATTGCTTAAAGCTGCGGGTTAAGATGCCTCGGCGGATGAATGAAGATGGGAGCGTAAAAGGCGAGCGAGCAAAGTGGTTGCCTCGTGGTACAGTACAGTATAGTAGGCAAATTATGCGTTCAACGAGACAATATCTTGCAATGCCGTATGTACATATTACCCGGGCAAGTTTGCTCACTTGTTTCGCTTGGAACGTGAAATCGCGTGAGAGGATCTGCTTAAATTATGTAAAGGAATATGCCAGACGAGAGAAGATTCGGATATGTATGAGTAGATACCAACGTCTTTGCTACTTAAGTCCTTTCGTTCAGATCAAGTGGTGACTCGGGAAATGTCTGTGATGAGAGCGAAACAAGAACGAATGTAATATGTAGGACCGTCTAAGATTACAAGTTCAGTTCTGTCGTCAACTACGATTGCTTTGTTGAAGTTATCGACGGGCAGAAAAAAATTAAGGATGACTTTTCTATCTTAAGCTTCCCTTCCACGAATTTTCCTCCCTTTTACGAATTTTCTAAACAAGTCATTTTTTTAAGAATAATTCGCATCGCTTTACAAATTTTCTACATCAGCATGCTCCTCAATTTTGAAAACTTTCAAGAAGAACCGCTTTACTTTCTGGAAAATGTGAGCATTCTAAAAATCTTCAACAATTTGTATTGAATGTAAAGAACTTTAGAATAAGTAATAGAAGAATTTCACAATAATTTTTCGTTAAAATTCCTCGAATATCGAGTTTGGTTTTTGTCTACCATGAAATCTAATGTTTGCGGATGTTATATCCATGGAAATGGATAAAAGTTCAACCATTTAATCCTTCCAACATAATTAGTATTTATGTGTTTTTATAAACAAGATTTTTTAATTATTATACATTTTACATGGCAGCAGTAGTTGGTTTTCTTCTACCGATAAATGGGGTTACATTTACCCGGAATTGGCAAGGAGTTGCGACGAGTACGGAGTATCGCGTCGTGTTCTCAGCGAGCAATAGCTCGAGACACCGCACCAAGTTACTTTTCAGCTTTGGCCACCTGGGATGGGAGTCAGGATTAAGATGTTGCGGTTAGACTACCCTCGTCCGCTCTCTCATCCGTGTCGCTGACGCTCCTGTGTATACTGAGTGTATAACCCCTATTTCTCGTGCACCATACTCGCGCGAAGCGGACTTTGGCAATGGTGGTAAACAGGACTCGTGAGATTTCATCCTTTCTCCCTCGCTCTCTGTATCTTGCTGAAACATTCTCTTAGACCATAGAATCGTGTTGCAGCACTGGAGTTGGCTCGGGGACTCCAACATTAAGCAGCATCGAGAAGACCACAGCTAGAAAGGAATTCTGACTTTCGACGTTGACACATTGAAGGATTTAGTATTTAACAGATCGAGGCTTTCATCGTGTAATTTACATGCGGAGGCGGATCATTTCGGCATAATCGGAAAGAGCTTAAATTTTTTGATGTAAGAAATTTCTTGTCTTTGAAAATGTCCATAGTAACTGTCATTATGTCGAGCTTCTTAGCTTTTACTTGTATACGTGGAAGGAGATAAAAGTATCCAATCTTTATAGAAAGAAAAGTTCATTAATTTTTCGTGTACGAGTGATGCATTTACGCATCTACACAAATTCTAAACAGAATAAGATTCCTCACGCAAAATTGGTTTTGGCTTCCTCGTAAAGAGAGCTTGGATTGACAAATTCGAGTGACAAATGTGATGAGAACGTCACGTGTTGTTTCGTTATTCAATAGAAATAACGATGAATTATTAAAATGCCGAATGAATATCAATTTACACTTTTATCAAATTCATGTAGGACACGTAAGCTCTTCTTACAAGTTGAAAGAGCGTTCAAACGTATGTATCAATGCAGAAACGTAAAATCTTTGTTTATATAACCGTCTGCTCGAACAATTTGACAAACTCGATAAACAGAGAGCCCTAGTGTTCTTTAATCTATATTTATTATGCTGATTCAATCTAAGCACCTCTTTACAACGCTTATCCTGCGGTATGGAGAAAAGAGGAAGGATAATGGTTTATTCGCATTGGTATTAGCTATGCGATTGTCGGGAAGATTCTTGTGTTAGTTGGCTTAGTCGTGTACAGGAGCAAAGATACGATACTGTAGAGGAAGGTTTGGAGGGTGGCGGAAAGGAGCATGGGACCGGATGCATCGCAGTAAAGGAGTTTGGAGTCATAAAAAGCGGCGAACTCCGCGGAGTCGTTCGGTTATCGCGGCCAGCGTGCCGTCGTATGGGATACGAGCACTCAAGAGAACGATGATATCCTGCGCACCAGAGCTTTCGAATTGCGCGAGTGCAGTTGCAACGTACCTAATAATACTCGCTGGCTCGTCCGCGAGTCGCTGCATCCCCGCGGACGAAGATACTCGTGACCATGATGTTCTCTACTAGAAAGGATGCCTGTATGCTCACACGAACAACATCGCCAACGTCTATCTCGGTACACGTGAACAAACTTTGTTACTGAGTTGTTACGAAAAGGGGGATTGAACCGAGGGAATTAAAACTTGGGAGACAACTACAATACGACGACTACGCAACTAAAAAACAAACAAGAAATAAACATTAGAGCTATTAACATCCGACAGTAACTCTACATCACCAAGGTAATTACAAAGTTAAAAACCTAATAAATATTGGACAACTTTTTAAAAAGTACAGTAGATCGGCGTGAGTCTAGTTCAGACTGAATCAGATTATTTCCATCGGCAACAATAACACGCGTAATAATGTAACTATAAAATGTAGGCGGTTTACGAAATGTAAAGATGTTTAATACGAAAGCACTTCAATGTCGTGTTTGTAAATTTTATAACTTCATACATTGCGACTTGCAAAATTGACACATCATATTTCAAAATATTTTTTACATTGCTGCAGAGCGGAAAAATTATCATAAAATTGATGTGACGGTTTATATTACGTTACCAATAAGCGAAATATCGAGGCTATTGCAGAGTTCAGATTTTATGAAAACTTGTGTTTTAAAATTTTTTTTAAAGAATATTCAGGATGTATCAAGCAACTAATGCTACAAAAACTTTAACATAATGTAAAATGACGAAATATTGTGCAAGTTCCGAATTTCCGAGCTTTTTCTAAGAAAAACTTAAAACGATAATATTATCATCTCGTGAACGCACCTTACTTTCTGATCTGAATTTTTTTGGATCGCAATACTTTGTATGTGTTAAGGAAGTAGAAAGAGGCCATAAATTTACTGTAATGGAACTCGATGATTTACGTCAAGTGATTTTTTATTTTTAGATATTTTTTATAGAAGGGCTCATTTTTTATAAAATTAATATTTATTAAAACAGTATTTTTTCAATCGTATATACGCGAGTAAATTTATGTATATTGTAAATTGCAAATATATTATATTGTATATACTCGAATATACTGTGTGGCACCTACTCGACTTTTCTCTATTTTATTTCAAGCCACTTGAACTCTGAAAAAGCTGATCATGTGTGCGATCAGGCGGGGTCCGCCAGGGCGTTATTATTCCACGAAAAATCGTAGAGTGGCAACGAGAGAGCGTACGGTGACGACAGGTAGGTATTATCCAGCCGATCGGCAGCATAGCAGCAGCAGCAGCAGCAAGGACGATGCCGTAGGCAGCTCGAAAATACCAGGGTTGGAGGTCGGGAGGGATGGAAGTAAGAGAGGAATGGGGTTAGTGCTTGGGGGTTGCGAGTTGCAGAAGGGGTTGCACAGGGAATGACAAGCTGAGCAGCGTTGTGCAGCCAAATGGCGGGTGTGCGAAGGGGGCGCGGCCGCGTGACGCTGCCAGAAGGTAGATAAATCCTGCTTCGACGGTAAATAACACGCTAAAACAGTGAATGGAAGTGCATGGGGGTAAATAGAGCGTTCGAAGAGAAGAGCCCGCGATCGTGGGAGAGAACTCGGCCCAACCCGTCGTTCCCTGTACATATAAATATATATATATACGTATATATATATGCGCATCAGCGATAGGCATACAATACTATATACGAAAACCAATTTAACTCTTTGTTTTTTTTTCACCATCATTCTAGCACGTAGCAAGTACCTACACATGAATTTAATCCAATAGTAGTAGGGTAGCTTAGTTGGGGGTTGGCTATTTTTGGTTTCGTAGCAGACTCCGACAGGCTTTTCGAAATGTTGCCAACTGCACTTGTTTCGGGACAAGCAAATTTATTTTGAGGCAACCCGGGTACGTTATATTACGCCACGAGGGCAGAAAAACTCGTTTCTCATGAGTGTGTACTAACCGGAGAAACGTTTTCCCGAAGTGATGGCTGAACCAAATATTGCATGGGCTAATGCCAATGTCTTCAGGGTCATGAAAAAATTACTTACTTTGTCGAATGATTGCTTTGGGCTTGAATATAGTGCTAAAAATTAGGATCAAGCGCTGGATAATGTAGGAAATCAGGGCTGAGAAAATAATAATTCTGAGAAAGAATTATTTAATTTCAGAATATTTTTTGTCATCGAGCGAACTTTTGATGACAACTTTTTCGCTTAATGTTGTGTCCGCTCAAGAAACATGCATAAATCTAATGTGAAGAAAGTTGGCCCAACATCACGGTAAGGTTGGATAAAGCCGTCAATCCGTAGGGGTGCCGGACTTGAATTAAACTCGGTGCAGAACCTCGGACAGTCAATTTTAAATGCTACTGCGAATGGACGACCATAAATAAATAAATGATTGATTTCCCAAATGCAAATGAGTAATTCAAGTATAATGACCAGGTGGAAAGTCTGGGAAAGCGTAGATATTGGCATTGTGGATGGACTGATAAAGTATGGAATAGAGATAATATATGGTGATTAACGAGAATCGAACCTGAATCATTCAGATACTGAGTAAGAGCGCTAACCACTGCGCTAATTTCACCTATATATTTCTCTCATTCGAATCGTCTTTTTATGTGCAATGATGGTCTGTCGCACAATAATAAATAAAGTATCAGTGTTGGCTATTACAGCATTAATTTAAATAGATTTTGAAGTGAGACATTCAAAATTCTAGAAAACACTAAAGTCTCAGTTGCTTTCCACATGCTTTCATACCAAATATTGCATACTCAATTAAAAGTGGTTATCTTAAAAAAAAATACGTTTGTGAGCGCGAGATATTAATTCCTGCATTCAACGAATGTTGCATAAATTTATTCATCCAAACTGGAATGTTAATCTCGAATTAAATGAATACTTATGACACTTATAATACTTTCTTCTGCAAAAACTCATTGCGTACTCGGTATTACCATACACTATAAAATACTGAAATCTTCAGATCCTCGGAGTTTTTAAATTGTGTTAGCAAAATATGTTGTAATTGGCCATGTTACTTGGAATTCCCTGTCACTAGCTATACGTGAATGTACAGATAGTTCGCGTTTATTGAATGGAGTAAAAGCTGGTGAGAATAAGAGGAGCAGGAAGAGATAGAGAGAAATTTGGACGAGGGTGAAAGAGCTCGTATTCTCGCTTCGCCCCGGTCCGACGAACATAAATCCTCCGTCGCGTATGCGTGAGTGATTTTTTCAGGTCCGGTCTGGACGCTCGATCGTTTATCCGTGTCAGAGTACGTTATGTACACCAATGTATGGTATACGGTAGTCCTGTACTACCTATATGCACATGCAACGTTGATACGTGTCAAGTGTCGAGAGTATGCGTGTCGTCTGTGGGAGAGTGAGAGGGAGATAGTGAGCGAGAAAGAGGCAAAGAGGTGGTGCGCCGTGTCGCGCATCTGCAAATCGTTTATCCGTGTATAGCGTTGAGCGAGGAGAGTGAACATGTCAAAACGACTCGATCGAGAATATCAATCAAACAAGAGCACTCTGCGGAAGGTTATACCGATTGTTATCACGGCTCTAGTTTATTTCCATGGTGTATGTGAAGTTTCATCTTTCAAATTATTGATGTTATCGAATTCTCGATCATTTCTATAGAACTAATTGGCTCGACTATAGAGTCCTTACGATAATGAAACGTAGGTTGGTATCGAAAATTCATTTTTTTTTCGTCCAGAAATGGGCACTTTTTTTCACGCACACGCTTTACACACTTCATACACAATGACGATTTTTGATCTATGACGTTTCACCTTGCTACAATGTGAAAAAATAAAAGCTTTAGGTTGATGATTTTTGCGGCCCTCTCTACCCACGTAACACAATATTGCCTAAATATTGCAGGAATATTTCGGATATTTTATTGCACACGAATGATTTCATAAGCTTCCTGTTAAATATTTATTTGTTATACCACAAAAGCTTCGAAATTACTGGATATTTCCCGATAGGTTGCAAAAAAATGAACCTGTCAAGTTTTCCAGGTTAAGAAATCAAGAGCGCGATTTTAGAAATAATTTTTTTTTTTCAATCGTTAAATTCGGAAATATTTACAGTTTTTTATATTCTGTTGTGAACATATTATTCATGAAGTTCAGTAGACCGGTCACGATTGTTTACGCGTTTTGGAAGCAATTTGTATTTTTTTATCTCTTTTTATGTAAATATCATTATTTGCTTGGTGTTCAAAAGTTGGCAGCGCGTAATTAACCAAAAATGATCGGTTACTTTACAGCACTTTCCACCATGCGCTTAGTGAGTACGCGTGTATATTCACTAATTTATCTTGTCACTATTAAATGTGATATTATTGAAAAATAATAGCAGTACTCAACTAACAGCGTTATTTACTTAATGAACAGATTGGAATAAAAAACAGAGTAATATTTCGGAAAGAGTGGTTCTGAGGTGACACTCTTGTAACGAGTGGATTTTAGTTCGATTTTTTCGACGAAATAAGCAGTGCATTCAAGCGCGTGTGATTCAGTGCTCGGGATTCATGAGTCGCTTATCGATAATATTTTAGTCTTACTGATCGGAATTTATCTAGAACTGGCACGTTGCAAAAAGGTCTCATTTTATAATTACGGTATCCGGCACTCTTAGTTCACAATGTCTGGTGTCGCTGTCGTAGATCGAAATCTGTCGCGTTTTTCTCGTCGTGCTCGGCTGCAGCTGACCTCCCAGTGTTGCTCGCGATAATTCACGGCTTTATAATTTCCCATTGACCGAATTTGCTCATAACGATTGCGCTCTTAAGCGTCGCGTGATGCGAGTAATTTTTCGATAATGTAATGATAGTGAATTTCAGTAGGAACCGCGATGTTACTGTCGCATGTTTCAATCAGAGTGGCGAAATTTTTAATCTAAAAATAATACATTTAATCATAAAAAATTATAAAAATTGATCATCAACCATTACTTAGAAAATAAATAATGGCACTCAGATACAGCACAATTCTTCCAGTGATTATTGATAGAACTTACTTCCATTACCCATTTTTTGGTGATGTTTGATGGATCTTAAATCCGTCAATCATTCTTTTAACGATGATTGATGGAACTGAGATCCGTTAATCATTTGTTAAGTGATGCATAATGGAACGATTTAACATTAAAAATAATTTTAACTCCAGCAAATCTTAAGATTTGTTTGGAAAATTTTGTGCGCTAGATAATTTATGCAATTTCTATTCTATCTTGGTAAATAGTTTTTCATAAATAGATTAATATCGACTGACGAGCACTGCAGATACTTTTCTGTGTGCGGGTGCGTGCGTATGTGTGCAAGTATTGCACAACCGCAAAATATTGTTAGAAAATAATTTATGTCGCGCATATTGATCAAACGTGGATATGTGGTATTACCTGGATATGTGGTTTTAGACTTATTTATCGAGACTTTTTCAAGGATAAAGTATTCGAGATTATGGCCGAAAACAATGTCACGGGGCTGTTACATCATCATCTCACCTCTTTTCATCTTGCAATTTAGAATGTTTTTAGTGTTCATTCAACACATAGTTGAAATGATTTTTTGTCGATAACAACTTCAAGGTTATAGAGATAAAACGAAAGCAAAGGGGCAAGGACGGAAAAACATCCAACGTGCGTGCAGGGCATCGAGTCTGCATTAGCTCTACAAATAAATCTAGACGATCCATCCGAAAGGCATTCCTAAACGCAGTACCGTGAGTATAGGAAGTGCGCGCTGGCGCTAGCCTCGTCCTGTGAACGTACGTGTTCCTTTATCGTTTGCCTCTACTTTTATGGCCTCATAAATGTTACGAAGTGTTATACCGGTACTGCTACTGCGTATATATAGCCAGAGTAATACGGCCACCCCAATGGGGCTGTAGTTATAGTTACCTACGTTGGATTCTCGTGATAGCGAGCCTGTCAGACTCTCGCCCTTTCGACGCATACCTGCTATAAAAGCGAAAAGGAAACATAGAAGAAACAGGAACTAAAAAAAAGGAGCGATTCGAAACGAACGCTGTATATTGTGAAGCAATAGAGCGGCGTATGGGGGTCTAAGAAAAAGAAGCTCGAGGGGAGCCGCGGCGGCGGGGGGGGGGGGGGGATAAAGCGATAAAAAAATATTCGCGTTAGCCTTCAGTCACGCCAAATTGGTATACGCATCATGCCGCAGTTTCTGCTGCTCTACTATAAGCCACGAAGTACCTATGGCGTACACCGATAACCCTGCTAGAGGTTATTACACGATCGATAAACTGAGAAACCAGATAACTGGTTGGATACCGCGAAGGTAAATGTAGGCGTGCGAGTCCCAAGAAGACGATCGAAACAATTTCGGCGTATTAGCTTCTCGACTTTTGATTCGTATGTCCAGCAGACGATAACCCTCGGGTTTCTTAGCTACAGTGGAAGCTCTAACATTTTACTTAATGCGGAGACATGTAAAATACGTGAAGGGCCAATCACGTTCATAAAGCAGCACTTCTCCCCTTCGCCAGCTGCAATGCGAACACTCGAATCATTCCCACCACTTGGCTGTGTAAAATAACTGGAGGTAAAATGTGAGAGCTTCCACTGTATATAGGGTTAAAGTTTCGTTTAGAAAAAGTCGATTACTTATCTTATTCGCTCTAGGTTGCGTATACGACAGTTTTATCGTCGTGGTGCGTTGAATTGACGGCACCATTCCCTTGAGTTGTTACAGTTTGGGACACGTATTTATGTATTTATACAGATGTATAGCGGTGAACATTAAAATGATAGTAAAAGAATTGGTCCAAGCCTGACACGGTGGAAAAATATGGAATCATCCGTATATAATGATTTCGGAGTTACTTTCCAGTATTGACAATGTAACCAAACTTGCGTAATAATTCATTTTTCATATGATTCTAATTTAAAGGTATTCATCGCGCTCAGAGTAGAAGTTGTCTGATATAAATTATAAAAAGGCAATAATTTAAAAATACCGTAAATGTAGAAACTTTGTTCACTGAAATGTTAAGCAAAACTTCATAAATATCTATTTTTTCGATAAATATCATAAATAAAGTACAATAATAATAAATTTCCCGTTATTAGGATCAATAATTCGTGAAAATACAGTTAAATGATCAATAATTACATAAAAATACAATAATGACAAAATGAATAAGCAATATATACTGGTATTCATTTATTCCTCATTTACTTTCACATTATCCCGTTTTAAACAATGTGTATCAATAATACCAAATATGCACATTATAAGAGGAATTTGTCGAAATAGAAATTCAATCGATGTTAAAATGATATTTAACACAGATACACATTCAGACATTCAAACAAACTATTCCTTTTTATTTCCCCATATTATACATAAATTTTTCATTGAGTGTGTATGCGAATAGAATACTCAACTCGAGTAGATGAAATAGTTCAGAAATTCTCAATTAAAAAAATTAAGCCTTCATGTGACTTTACAATGTATCCTGGTTGAAGCCTCGTCAGGAAACGAAGTGAGTCTCCGCATGTACCAAGGATCGTAGGCGTGAATTCCTGTGATTTCGGAAATTTCCGAAATTAGTGATGGATCTCCGTACTGCGCGGTGTTGTGCTCTAAATTATTATGGGGTCCGAAATTTTTTTTAAATACTAAATTAATGACACGTGATCTACGATAAGCTGTGGAACAGTATCGGAGTCGGAGCAGCAAAGGAGAACATTTTTTTTTTTTAATATTCCGATCACCCTTTACCTGTCACTCATTTGCAATGTCATAAGCCGCCGAGAGAACATATGATACAGACCACCATGACGGATTCATCAAGGATTTCTTTTGAATCCCCCAGTGAATCTGAGCGTTATATCAGAGCTAAGCATCACGTACTGGCAGCGTAGGTACGCAACCAGGCTAGATTACGGGCAAGCGAGCGGCCGGCCATGCGGACGTGGCCGATTACTTATTAGCGTCCGGCGGGTATAGGATGGATTTAACGAGAGGGAGAGTGAGTGCAGGATGAGTAGAGAGTTGCGTGCGTGGTGAAACTGTGTCTGGTGGCTTAGTGCGAGAGGAACCGCGATAGCAATACGCGCAGAGGCTCGGATGAGACAGAGAATTTGAGAGAGATGATGCGGTAGAGGGAATGCCACTGCGAACAGGATCCAAGTGCGGCACTGGCTGTGATTAGAGGGTGGCGCCCAGATGGATAGACCGTTGGTTGGTTAATTTTCAATTATCCGGTCTTGGTAAGTGGGGAGCTCGATGATGCTCTCAGTGTGAAACCAGGGAAACGCGTATATCGACGGAACGAACAAGCGAGAGTGTTCACAAACATCGACAGCTATTGGCAGCATACACTGCAGTGTTGGATACATACAAACCCCATAGCAATTATGTATGTCTTAAATATGTCGAAATATATATATATATTTTTTTCATATAAAAAAAGATTTCAAGCCAAAACTGAGACATGTCGAACGTATTTTTACATGTAGCTCAGAATGTACGTACTATGTAGTGACTTGTCTAACCCATATGCATATGCAATCTATTCTAATTGCCCGCAGGCCCCCGAATACTACCCGTGTGATCCTTGCAAAAGCCATGACAGTGACACAGACGTAACTGCTAAATACATGAAAGCGACTAAAAATTATTATGAGATATTATGCATGTAAGGTATCCATCATCTTCGTCTGTACCTCGTGGTACGCATGCTGAAGTATATTTAAGAATATATTTATTATATAATGGAAATTTTTTTGGATACCTATGAAATATGTATGTATTATAACCGATGTTACGGAATTTTTTTACAGTAATGAGTACGATTAATATGTACTAATTTACTAAATAACGTCAAATGTCTCTTTCCAAGTCTAAAATTAATCGAATTCGACTGCCACTATTAGTTACTTCGTAATTATCGGTTTTTTTGAATATATAAATAGAAAATCTACGCGCGCGACTTGTTGCTGCGTGTAGCGACAGTGCTCTTATATAGTATATGAAAAAATGTAGAATGCTCAGCACATCATGAGCCGATGAGCAGCGAATTTTCGGCATCTTGGTTGAAAAGCAAGTGAATAGATGGGAGTCACATATGGGTTATTTCGCCAATTATTGGCATGTGTTCGTACTGATTTGGCTGTAACTGTGCTAATGTTCAATAGAACATAAAAGATACTTGCTTAAATTATCCAAATTTTTTCAGGTTTAACTGAAACGTTTTCTAAGGGTATCGAATACCGTTTTGAAAGAAATCTTTTCAAAATTTTTTCCATGCATGATTAAGGAGATGGCGTTGGGAAAAAAGTATTTTCTTGTTATACAGACTACGCTACCCTTTACTTAAGCAAACATTCAAAATAATTTGCTCTTTTCAGGATGCATATAAAGGATTCTTTTGAACCTGGATCTACTGGTTGTGTCAATCGGAACCGAATTTACAGGTTGTACTCTCTGTGCATAATGTAGGGAACACGCTTGAAGGGTTGGCCTACGCTAAGTTTTATTCTCTTTGCAGTTACACTGTTTACCTTTTCAGTCGGGCGATTTTTTTGTTAGGTCGTAGTTTAGAAGATTTGTGTTAAATGACAAAATTATTATGACATTTCATTCAGCCTTCAGCGTCTATGCAGTAAAAAATTGCAAAATCTGTATGCTTCTCAGTGAAGATATAGACGGTCGACTAGGCGTCACGAAAAATTCGAAAGCGATTAAAATTTTTTTCGAGTGATTGGAAGCGATGAAAACTGCAAGATAAGCGATTAGACGCAATGAAAACTATAAAATAAAAGATTATATTGAGTTATTCAAACTCGTTTATTAATCTTGCATTAACTTGCTTTACATGATCCAAGTAAAGCTTCTCGTTGTACTCCTGGACATCCTGCCTTATTGCTTGTAAGGACACTCATGCAATTTAAATTGCATACATTTCATAGGAAGGATCATTTCCATGTGTCTGGTATACCAGCAACGTTCTTTGGTATATCTACTGAATGAATCGGTCACGTGTCTCCCGAGCGTGGTGTTGCCAAGTCGCAGATGCGTCGGCCATGTTGAGGCAAACAGACGCGTTATATAATTTCGCTCGCAATAATTCAAGTAATCTTTTTCTGAAATTAGGTTGCCCTACATTTTTCACTTATTATCTGAAAGCCTGCAATCTGGCGGAAAAAATGACCGCTTAGTTGTTTATTAAAGCACTATTGTTATTTAGCTAAATGCAAAAATATAATGCTTGGAATGAACTTAATGAGGTCAGGACGTTCTATTTTTTTGAAGAAGTCTATCGTCTACAGATTTTTTTTTTTTTTTTTCGTCTACAGATTCTTTTCAGCACAACTGGCTGGTAGTGGTGTGGTGAGAGAAAGAGAATGCTTTAAACGAACAAATCGTATTCGGAAACGCGTCTGAATTACCAACCAAAAGACCGCAAGCTTGGTGAGGTCCACGAGGATCAGTCCTCGACAGCAACTACCTGGAGTATGGGAAAAGCTCTCCACCAGCAGTTTCGGCTCATCATCAGTGCTCCGCTGATTGGACACACTCACGCGTGACTTGTGCAATTAAGCCTTCGGGGCTGTGTAACCTTACCTTACTCACGTTCCGCTTCTGTAGAATTTCTATGATACTAGACCTGTATTGATGAGCTCCACGGAAATCAGCTATCGTTCTCCGCTGCGGTGAACTTTTATCCGAGATAATCACAATTGTGATCTGCAAAGCTCTTAGTGATGTTTCTACAAAATCGAATCGCAGAGCAGTTTCCATGGAACAAAATACTATTATTTTAGACAATATATAAAGAATTTCGCAGAAAATGTACACATAAGTTGTGGGGTCACACACTGAAGATAATAGTTTTTTCATCAATGTTAAGGGGAGAAGGTACTTGAGTAACCGGCGAGTAAGACAGGTAAGCGTCGAGGACTGGTACCTCACAATCTAATGTTTCGATTGGATACGGATTTTGTATTTCATCATTTCATGGAAAATATGTACATTAATGTATGTTGAGAAATTTTCGAAAATCAATTCGTTGACTTTACATTTTACGAAGAACTTCGATTGGGCTAAGACAAGCCTGCAACGTATAGCCAAATGCCTCAAATTTCTAATCATACAGTTCGTCCGTATCCTCCAGTAAATTCACGATAAAAATTAAACGATCAAACGAACTTACCAAGTGAAGTTCGATCGTGATTATATGATAAGCCTCGTTCGAGAGATAACACGTAGTAGCATCTTTTCATGCTATGTGAACCACACGTTTAGAGTTGAAAATGAAATGCGTTCGGCGCGTATGCGAGCCCCTCGCTCGTCGAGCGCCGACTGTTTTATTTCATTATTTCAGAGCCGGAAAATTCGTCTGTATAAAAGAAAACGAAGTGACCCTGGGAGGGTAGTATTAGAGGGCGGGACTCTATCTCTCGAACGAGGCTTATCATATAATCACGATCGAACTTCACTTGGTAAGTTCGTTTGATCGTTTAATTATATTCAAGCCTCGTTCGAGAGATAACACGTAGATGTTCAGAAAACAGATCTAATTTTCCGATTTAATCACGGTTTTTTTTTTTTTTTTTTTTTTTTTTTTTTTTTTTTTTTTTTTTTTTTTTATTATTATTATTTATTTATTCCTTTGTTAGAATACAACTTGAAGAAATTAGTAGAAATTACAATATTCTTATGTAACATCTTTTTCGATAATCGCTCTTGCGAAATTAACCTCTCTTGTTGCGATGGGTCGATTATAAAACTTCGCGAAACATTGCGAATTCTTTGACCATCCAGCGGTTTTTCTTATAGTATTAATGTCTACACCTTCTCTCAGAGCAGCTGAAGACGCAGCATGTCTAGTACTATGAGGTTTAAACTTATTAATGTCAATACCGCTCGCAACTAGGGCTTCTCTAATCCATCTTCCTATTGACTGTGCGGAGACCGCTTTATGAGGTTTTTTAGACGATAAGAACAGTCTGGTCTCAGTTCCCCTTATATTTTTCGTTTTCTCCAGATAACAATCAACGCAACTAGCTACGCAAAGTTTAGGTTTTTCCTTTAGATACGGTAAGTACAATCTAGGTTGTTCACTTCCGAGTCTCGAGGTCTTAATCCTGTCAGTTATACATATCTCGAGAGCTTTTGGCGATCTTGTAATATTGTTAATATTAATTAATGATATGGTTTGAGCTCTATGGGCAGTAGATAAGGCGATAAGAATTATTGTTTTCCACGTCAACTTTTGTAAATCTAACTCATTGGTGGGTTCCATCGTTTCTAAGTGGTCTAAAACGATGTCTACATCCCAAATCTCCGTATATCTAGGTTTTGTGGGTTTCAATTTGAATAAACCCTTAAATAATCGCGAAAGTAGTGGGTCGTTTGAAAATTGTTCTCGAGAAATTAATGCAATAGCTGCCCGAGCAGAATTTAAAGTGCCATAAGAAGCACCTTTCTCAAATTTTACAGTAAGGAACTCAGCTACTGTAGTTGCCGTTGCCTCATAAGGGTTTAAGTTTAATGCTCGGCAGTGGTACCACCATTCCTTCAGACTCGAATTATATTGTTTAAGTGTCGATTCTGTAATCGACGCCAGAACAATATCCGCTGTCTTTTCTGACAATCCTCGTCTCACATACGCCGTCCTGACAACCGCGCCGCCACCAGGGTAAGTTTGCGTGCTAGTGGATGTTGCATCGTTCTGCAAGGAGACAACAATAAATTTGTCGATGGTCCTAATTTTACAATATTTCCTACTGTTATTTCTGAGAACATAGGATACCATGGCTGTGTAGGCCATTCTGGAACTATCATTATTCCTGTCGCGCGATCCTGTATAATTTTTCGTAACGTCGGTAGGATCATCGCAAATGGAGGAAAAGCGTAAAAGTAAAATCCCTTCCAGCTAATCGTAAAGGCGTCTACCGCTTCACATTCAGGGTCCCTGTGCCACGCACAAAATCGAGCGCATTTTGTATTAACACGAGAGGCAAAAAGGTCGATTGTAGGGTAACCCAGGATTTCTACTACTTCGTGAAATGCTTCGTTCGATAATTCCCATTCAGTATCTATTCTATGCTCTCGCGACTCGCGATCTGCCTCAACGTTTTCTTTCGAAGGAATATATGCGGCAAAAAGCCAAATGTGTCGCTGCTCACACCAAGTCCAAATTTCTCTAGCGATTTTATTAAAGCTAAGAAAACGCGAACCACCCATTTTGTTCACGTAGGATAACGCCGTCGTGTTATCAATACGTAATAGTAGCTCGCATCCATAAAGATCTGCCGCAAAACTCTTTAATGCGAGTAAAACGGTTAGTAATTCTAATAAATTTATGTGGAGCTCCCTCTCTGACTGTGTCCATAGACCGCCTGTTGATTGACCTTCACACGAGGCACCCCAACCCGTTGTCGAGGCGTCTGTGTATATTACTTTGTGAAAAATCATAGTTCTGATAGGATTTTTCGTCAGAGGTAGAGATTCTTTCCACCAACGTAAATCTTCTTGTAAGTTACGCGGTACTTTCATTTGAGCGTCATAATTTCCATCGTTTAGTATAAGCGCTTTCTGTTTTTCTCTTTCGAATAACTTGCAATATAACGAACCGTAGGCTACCGCTCGACAACTCGCGACCAAGCAACCGATGAAATGAGCAAATTGACGAATCGTACAAGCTTTCAATTTCAAGAATTTTTCCACATCTTTGCCCAGTTGACTGCGTTTTTTGGCGGTTAATTCTAAAACGTATTGTCGCGAATCTAAAATAAATCCGAGGAACTTGCATCTTGTGTCTGGAACAAAACAACTTTTTTCGAAGTTTATTATAAAGCCTAGTTTCATTAACAAGAGTTTTGTTGTCGTGATGTTACTAGCACAGGATTCTGAATCGCGACCAATGCATAGAATATCGTCCAAGTATATGGTCGATCTAAAGCCTCTGGAACGAAGGTAATTCATAACTGGTCTCAATATTTTCGTAAATACGTAAGGGCTTGACGATAGTCCAAATGGTAAACACGTGAACTGGTAGGTTTGGCCATTGAACACAAACCTTATGAATTTTCTGTATGATTCATGTACGCGAACTAAGAAATAGGCATCTTTCAGGTCTAGACTTGCCATGTAATCCCCTGGTGATAATAATTTCATGGCAGTTCTGATATCTTCCATTTTAAAATGTTTTGTGTCCACAAATTCATTAAGATCTGAGAGGTTTAAAATAAATCGTTTACCGCCCGACGATTTTTCAGCCAGAAAAAATCTCGATAAAAATTCGTCTTTTGCTGGCTCGCAAGGTTCTATCGCACCTTTGGAAATTAAACTATTTACCTCTCGTTCAAGGTCTCGAAACTCCGAGTCTGACCATTGTGGCTCCGTCGGTAGATTGTATTGAGAAACTGAGTATTTAAACGGTATTTTATACCCTTTTATATATTCTAAAATAGTCTTATCTGAGGTTATGTTTCTCCACTCACTAAGAGCATTAGCTAGATTACACGCAGTTCGCTGTACCTCTATCGTTTCTTTTGATACGGGGGCTTCTGGTGGGATTTGTTCGACGAGTGGCCTGATTTGGCCTTGTTGTTTGTCGAGTACTTGTCGTTGGTCGAAAAATGTCCCTGGTTGTTTTTGGTCGATGTCTGGTATGAATATTTGGATTTGCCCATCAGATGAGTCTTTCCGCCTGATGGGCCCTTGAAGTTTAACGTACGGGCTGACGGGTTAGTATTCGTATATCTCGGTGGGGCCGGTGGTTTTAGGTCCGCCTTTGCTTTTTCTAATGCTTTGGCTTCTGTAATGCTATCAGCAAGTTTGGATCCATAAAGGAGCTCATCGGGTTTTGTTGTGTCCAGTACAGTTCGAATCTGTTTATTAATACTAGGACTAATGAAGACTCTTCGAGTTTTTGAAGCTGCGAAGAAAACCTGTGTCATCATTTTTGCTGCGTCACATAGTTTTTCCAGTAGGTCCAACTTGTCCACCTCTACGCCGATGTCGGAAGCTAGAATTGCTGAAATAGCAGCCCCCTGTGCAGCTAGTGTAGAGCCTACGAGTTCCTGAGTGTCCACGAAGTGGTCATCTCTCTTGATTAGTGCCTCCGTCGACATTGCTTTGATTTCCGTATTCAGTATTGGTGCTTCGAGAATGCAGTTACTAAATTTGCGAGGATATTTTGTTAATAATTCCTCCTTTTCCTCTTTCTTGAGATCTGCGGTTAGCCACACACTCCAACGGTCTGCGAGCCCAGCGTGAAGAGCGTTAAGAGGAATTTCCTTTGAGGGGTCTTTGCCCATAACTAAGAGGGTAGCCTCATCCAACTGTTTTTCATTTAAACCAGTGAGGTCCGTTGCCTCTTTCGATTCAAGATCGGCAGTCGGTACTGCGTCCTTCGGGGTTGTGTTTGAAATCATGTTCTCCATATCTTGTGGAATCTCTACGGTTAGGACAAACATATTTCGATAAAGAAAAAACGGCTGTGTTCTGTCTCAAAGGATCTGACGGTGCCGATTTCTTGTTATGTACATACCCATAATGTCCGCGTCGGATGTGCTCGACGACGTGGACGAATTTTTTCTGGACTCGCAGGTGATACGACTCAATTTTTCTCTAAGTTTGGCCATTTTCTTGGTCAGTTTCTTCTTTTTATATTCCTCCACTTCCTTAGATCGTTTCCTCTTCCCCATTTCTTCGATTTAGATGAAAATTACCGTGATAGTGTGACACCAACGTGCAGTTCGTTTGGCACACGAAAAAACAATGAAATAAAACAGTCGGCGCTCGACGAGCGAGGGGCTCGCATACGCGCCGAACGCATTTCATTTTCAACTCTAAACGTGTGGTTCACATAGCATGAAAAGATGCTACTACGTGTTATCTCTCGAACGAGGCTTGAATATAATTGCACGCGAGTAACAAATATGATAAGAACGTCGCATATTGCGAACTCGTCAGTAGCAA
This sequence comes from Tromatobia lineatoria, assembly GCA_949699805.1. Lineage (NCBI taxonomy): Eukaryota > Metazoa > Arthropoda > Insecta > Hymenoptera > Ichneumonidae > Tromatobia > Tromatobia lineatoria. The sequence continues at coordinate 23,802,537 of OX453036.1, forward strand.
CTATTTTATTCTTAGTGAAGGGATTATGTAACTCATTAAATTTGTCAGGCGAATTTTGGAAAAGGTCATATGGGCTTCAAATTTACACCAGTTCTTTTTTGTTTTTGTAAGCAAACATTTTACATAGCCCACATCACTGTGAACACAGTGACTCTTTTACTAACTTCACCAAGCTCATCCTGAGGTGAGTTCAGTAGTCATGGTTCTGGCTTATTCTGATGGGGGCGAGATCTCCACGGGAAGCGACGGTTCAACGGTCGGTTGGCGAACCGGATTAAACGCATGCCGCTCGCCACAGGTGCGCCCTTCGGGTCACAGGAGAAAAATATTCGCGAGTTTGCCGCTGTTGTTCTCTGTACCTGAGTATATTTTATACATAGCAGACATCGTAGAAAGTCTCAAAATATATGGTACGGGTGCATCTGTACAACTGGTCCTATGTAGATATATATCCTACACTACTAATGCATGCCGAGAGTTCGCCCCGTCGTAGATGCACCAACGGACCCAGCGGACATACAAATTCACGGTACTTCTTTACCGTGAAAACACCGTTAGTCTTGATATAATGTTGTGCCTATCGTTGACCAAGGTATGATAAAAGAAAAAAAAGATATATCTCCGTATTCCCTGTGATAATTAACTTGAATATATTCGTTGTGAAAAGGAAGGAATTGACACCTTGTACCTCGATACAATCATTTGAAGACGCAGACCATTCGAACTTCGAATTTGATTTGTTCGATAGTAACATCATTATTAATTATTTATCTTCGTCATTGTGTCATATTTAACGAAATAATTTTCTTTGAGACGCGTGAATATTGCCTGTTACCTCTCGATGAATGCTCGTTTCAGTAGTTTACGATTTAGCAGAAAATCACGCGGAAATCGATTTCTATACAAAGCAATAAAATATTACAACGTTCCATAAGATCATAATATCTTGAAAATATCACGTTTTTTCCGCCGTCGTCGTTCGTACCCTGCCTTTTGTTGTCTTTTTTGTCTCTCTGCCAATCACTATCATCACCATTTGCTTTGAATACTGCACCAGTTAGCTAATATATAGATAGTGTAACGCAGAGCTTTTTTGCGCACTGCGTCACTGCTGCTAACGTGAGCCTCGGGCTATAAATGGTACAGCTTCCGCTGCCACGATCTCCGGTGAGCAAAAATTAGGCTTAAGACAGGTTGAGAAATATTCGTTTTCGTTATAAGCATCGCTAATTTTCGTTTAAGTTTGCAGTTTTTTTTTTTCGTAAGCTTCGGGTCCTCACTGGCCCCTTAAAGAACGTGAACACCGAGGGCATTTAGAAAATTATGTGGCTACATCCTCGTTCGCCATCGACATGCTGTCCAGTTTTCAGTGCCGTCGATGTTTAAGGCACGAGGTCGCGGATAGTGAAAAACTTCCCGCCGTCATCTCTGCTCTGTCCAATCTACTAATCAACAGCCAAACTTAAGGATAAGATGAGGTACCGAAAGTTTGGTGGACAATATTAAGAATGCCTCGGAGCAGCTCTTGGACACCGTTAGCATTCAAGAACGACATGACGCTGATGCTGTAGATCTATGTCTCGGCACTCTGCAAGTTTTCTGCTTGTATTCATTAGCAGTGTTTGAAAACGTCGTTTTTATAATTATCTTAGTGTTTCTTTCCATTGATTGTGCCACCTTAAACTGTTCGGAGAAATCCTTTTCGTATAACCGGTAGTCCATTTGTAAATCACTAGAAACAGTCTTTATGATTCATTGAAAGTTCGGAGTAATGTAGAATTATCCTATATATTTATCTGATCAATACGTCTCTTCAAATATCGAAGGATGCACATCCAAAATTATTCTTGCTGCGTCGCTTAGATGAGCAATAAGGTCCGACTTTTCTTTAGTTATATTATCAACCCATCAAGAAAGGATTTAGCCAATTGAGTAAATATTTGCAGAAATTTTTTCTTGGTTACCAACTTGAGAACCATCCTTTTTTTATTAATATCTCAGATATAGTGATTTTTATTTCTGGATTCAAAAGGGCTTTGGAGTAGGGAGATTTCGAGAGAATGTGAATTTTTAAAAATGTCCTTTCTTGTGTCCATGTCTAGGCAATTTTTCAGTTCTTCCGTTAATCTGTTAGCTAGAGTCGAGTGTATATTTTTAGCATCTCTTGATGAATCATCACCAAGAATCATTCACTATGCAGCATCTCGAAATGCAGGAGAAAAATTCAATGTACCACCTGTTGCGCAGAGGAAGGGTTTTCTGAGGCGCAGATGGTCGGGCGTTGTTTCTGAGGGGTAGACGGACGGGGTTTCCGATGGGCAAGGGGTGTTTCTGAGGGGTTTCATGTGGGCTGAGTCTCAGCAACCAGCACTGGGTGAATGTCGTTTATAAGAATCGCTCCGTTGTTATCATTACGACTTTTTTTCTACCTTGACCTTACGTCATTGCCAGAGTTGTCCCAACGTTAATTGCACGGTGACCAACCTTGTCTTGACTCTTGAATCGCATCAGGGATCTTATGGATTTATCTGAAGAAACGTAAATTACAGTTGACATAAGGCATTTCTCAACTTCTTGTCGTGTAATTCGTCACTATGCACCACAATGAAAACTTTCCGCCAGTAAGAAACGTGGTGTGAAAGTTACGTGTGGCGAATACGCCAGTAGCACCGATTTTTTTCATTTTGTTCTCTACCATCTCCATAACTAATTTATTTCCCCGTTGTATTTTCATATATTATTCCTTTCCACCTTCCGTTTTATTCGACTTTTTCTTCGCGTTGTTCATTCTTACGATACTCTCGTAGTGTGTTTTTTCCTCAACTCACTTTTTCTTGTTCTCTTGTAGCATCTTTTTTTTGTACATCTCCCCTTACCTTTCCGACTTTCACACGGTAATAATGCACACTGGTATTATGTACTAGTTTACACAGTGTTATACAGCATACACACATACCGATGAAAAGTAACGAAGGTGTACGTCTCCCGTCCACTCTTCCGGCTTTCTCACCGGCGCAAGATCTATCTACCTTCATTTTTCACTTCTTTCTTCGCGAGAACACGAGAGTCTCGATCTCGTTAGAAACCGGATATCTTCCCCGTCCGACATGGTAAATAATTCCCGTAATTTTTTTTCGTCGCAGAACTGCACGAGAGCTTCACCATCAGCAGCCCTGCGTCTTTTGCCATTGCTTTTTCCCTTTATCTGCTTTCAACACTTCTTCACCGTGGTCCCTTGTCACCCTCCGTCTTGCCGCTCCTATACCTTAACATAGCCCAGTAAAGGAGACCCCTCCTCGTTACACGGCAATTATTAACACGTTGACGAGACAGCCTCGAGTTACGTGACGCTTTCTGTACCAGCTTCCGCGAACATTATTCCTTGCGTTGAAATTGAGAAAAGTGTATGTAAGAAGATAGAAGGAGCTTAAGGAGTACTCGGGAAGCATCTGCCATGGTAGAGGACACGGAAGAAATGTGAGTCAACGTAAAAAATGTAGAAAACATATAGCTAGTGCAATGTAACATCTATCGTTGTCCGTAGAGCTCCGAGAGGTATTCGAGTTAAGTTAGCGTTCAGTGAGGAAAATCGACACTCTTACTATCAGGTAGACAGGAGGTCCAGCGTTTTCTTGGTAGGGCAGCAACCCGATTCTAGGTAAGCCCATGTCTATACAGAACGAGCTTTACACAAATCACTATAAAGGTTGTTACAGTCGATGTTAACACGATAAACGATAATCAATTATCAAATTCAACGTACAAGAATCACGAATATTCACGTAGCTTGTCAAATAAAAAGCCGATAAAGTTTTTCAACACACATCAAAAGCTCCGCTTGTGAATGGTGAGAGATAATTGATTACCCTAAGCAATTGGCATGGCTAAATATGCTTCGAGTCTCTAGCTTGCCTAGATCAACCAATTGTGTGATTGGATCGATGATCTAATTAGTTGTACTACCAGCTACGTTGGCTGCCAACTGACTTATCTGTTAGCTCAACCAACTGACTCGTGAGTCTAGTCAACCGACTCCATTTCTTAGCTAATTAATTTATCGGTCCAGCCAGTGTTACAACTTGGAACCTGTGCGACCAATCTTTTTTTTTCCTGTGACACGACCATTTTTGTTCATCCTAAAATGTTGTGCATAAGAGTTTTATCCAAATTCCGTTGTTGACAGATGTACCAGTGAATATTGCGGTCACCCCGGAAGTCCAACCCAGTCTATCGCGACTCTTAATGACCACAAAGCTCGTGTGACGATGACATTAAAAGGACGAGAGGGAGATTGCGTGACGACAAATGGGAGTCGATGAACTGCGATACCATGAGAGTGGCATTAAGGGGAGTTGAAGCCTGTCGCTTACTACAGCGATCCGCGCATCGTCAAAGCTTCCGCTCTCGTTGCAGTCCCCGCGGTTTGGTTGTAGCCTCGTGACTCGGAACCCAATAGTTCGGAAGATCGAACTCTAAACTGCCAGCAGAACCACGGTCCGACCTTTGACTCCCTCAAACTCACGCACACGGGAACCCGGGGCATCGTGATTGGCGAAAGGCCACTCTACAGTCTGAACAGCGCAGCTGCGCCACCGATTGCTGCAACACTGTAGCCTCATAGGCTAATTGGTCGTGCGATGAAGCTCGAGGGCTCTCGCGGCCTCGCGGATAGTTCAATCGAACTCTTAAGCGCTAAAAAGTGAATTTAATTATCGGTGAAGCCGGCCCGGAAGCCAGTGACTCGCAAGCCCACCAGCGTGTACCAGTCGGAGGAGTTATGCAATTAGCTTTTTGCGTTGGAGCCTCGCACGATTTCTGTAGCCCTCTCGGACGTCACAACCTGCCTCGCCATCCCCCATACCCTACTGGCCTTGCTTCAAAGTTGAATTCTTCCGAGAATTAAATGTCATTCAGGCGTGATGTTCATTAAACGGTCGGCTTATTTTAGTCGCAGTGCAGACAACTTGTCGGGCTGTGGTTTTTTTCTGGTGCTCCCCTTATGGAATGCCTCCAGGACTCCTCGGACTTTCTGAATTTCCGTTTTGCAACTTGGTGGGCGTGTAGATTTGTTGATCATGGCAGGGAACAAAGTGCGTTTTTTTCGACTTATAACTCATTTCAAGTTTGAATAATGAGGAGAAAACCACACGTAATTCAGTTCGTGATTGAATTATGAGTGGGCAACCACTCGGATTTTATTTCAAGTTTAAATGGTGAGTTTTTTTTTTTACTTATCATCTAATTCGATCGCACATATAACCCCGAAATAAAACACAAAGTGTAAAAATCTTAAGACAAATATATTTACCTGAGTGGGATCTGATATGAAGTATGATGATGAAGTATGTGGAATACTTCGCAATCTCGTCAAGTACAGTGAATCGGTTTTTTTTTCATGATGAAAATTCTTCTGAGAAAAATACAAGCTCAACAATATAGGCTCTATGTAGAAAAAAACATCCGATGAGCCGTTTCCGATATGAGAACTGTTACCGGATTTAGACTACGATAAACCATATTTCTTATGCAACGGTTTGTTGGCCGGCATTATATATGCACCATAACCTACGGATGCCTGAGCATTTTGCCTCGTCATGTGCTTCGCTACACCTTCGCCATTCGTCTCTGCATGCAGTACCTCTAAAATGCTGGTTAAATTTTTACGCTGCGCTTTCGCTATTAAATAAGTTGTACAAGTCACAGGTCAGGGAATACAAGGGACTAGACATAGGTACCTCTCTGTTCAGCTTTCGCGGTACATGGAAGCGCGCATTTCCCATTGTCCGTCTATTTTCGCCCTAATATTCGACCGAGTGGTGGACGTTGGAGATCAGAGGCTATAACAAGGGAAGTGCTGCCGTGACAGAGAGGTAAAGCTGGCATATGAAAGGAACGAGGAGAGAGTGAAACGAGAATGTAAAAGAGCGGAGAAGAAATTTAGCGGTGTAGGTTAGGGACAGTCGACAAAAGGAGTGAGGACCAGAGGGAAACAGAGAAAAAGAGACGAAGAGAGAAAAAAGAAAAAAAAACGAGGAGAATAAAGAGAAAAAGAGGGAATAGGAGAGAAAAAGAGGAGGAGGTACTGAAGTGCTTGCCTCGCATTGTGCATATTTGTGGTGAACGTTTTTATAATTCTATTATAACAAGGGCTTCACCTTTCTCTACCTCTCTTTTCTACTTTGTTTTCAATGTTTTTACTACGCTTCGCTGGTGAAACTCTTGTGACACGTTGACCTAACTCCCGAGTAAACACCGGAAAATTTTTTCTAGGTACACCTCCGTTCGGCACTTGCAACAATATGCCCGTTTGTTCTAATGGTTGAACCTGGAATGAGTGTATGCGTGAATTATTATTCTTCTTCGGCTGTGCCCCAACAGAAATAAAGACTAGGATATGGCAAGCGCCACGTCAGGTCCCTGGATATTACCGTGGTACTGGCGAGGTAAAACGGCGGGGGCCTAGTCTGGGAATCAACGCTTGTCAGCTCCTAGGATTCCTCCTAGGAAGCTAACTGTTGAGCATGTGGTGAGTTTCCGTCAGCAACAGCTGGCGTGACTCATGTCCGAGGTAATGGCGAGTTTTCCGTGACATCAACTGATAAAGTTAATTTTTAATCAAATTGCGAACTTTTTTTGACTCCGGCTAGCCTGCCTAATCCACGCATTGATGAAAAATTTACCCTAGCAGCGGCTGGTCACGATGGGCGCAGTATTTTTTACTTATATATCTATTGTGTATAAAATATCAGTGTACATTTTTGATACGTAATAGTTGACCACCTTGAAGAATTAAAAATTATATTTCGGGTTAACTACTACACTATATTGCGGTTTTCAAGTCACTGGCAAGCCAAGTTTTTTTGTTCTCTTTGGACCCTTATTACTTATCACAATAAAAATATGTTTAATAGAAGCGAAACAATATATCTTATTATTAAGTAAATTTAGTTGAGACGAATTAAACAATATTACTTGGCGAATTAATATGATAACAGGAACATTGAATGATCGAAATTAAGCAAATTTAAGTAGCTCTTGTGAGATTTGCTTAAGTTTGATTCTAAGTTGTGTATACACAATGTGCGGGTTTTTTTTTTGCAGAATCATAGAATCATGGTAGTGTGATTTCAAAGCACTGAGAAAGCTCTCATTTTGGTGACACCGTTCTACATAACGCGACTGCGATAACCGACGGATAACGGATTGACGCTTCGTTATGCCCGCGAACAATAACTACTGTACTATCCCTGCAAGCACGGTTTTTGCGCCCGTCGCGTTGAATTATTTATGCAATTAGGCGTTGGCTGTTCCCACGCGTCTAGTGTATAGCCCCAGCAGCAGTGGGGTATCCATCAGGCGTCCACAGCCGTGATATTCTCTCTAGAACACATCTCTATCTCATACACACTACTGATCATACTTGACTCACCCTACTTTCGCGCTTACACCTGCGTACCCCTGCAATCACTCTTCCCTCGTTTATACGACCAGGGAGCCAGATTCGGACACTTCGGGATTAACCCATACAATAATTCGAGTCAATACGGTAAATAGCCCCATATGGATTTACTGTCAGTATTTGCTTATGACAATTGGTGATACAGCAGGACACAAATTGATTCAACTGCGATTTAATTTTTATTCAATATCTGTGATATGTTCGATTCATCTTTTGACAAGAGAATGAAAGCTATTGAAAATTGGATTTTTCGAATCTATGAAAAAAAGACGAAGGTATTTACCAATTTAAAAAAAAAAAATTTTTAAAGCGCATGGAGATTTTTCTAAATCAAATAAATCTGTATTATTATTCTTTGGACTTTGGCTGAATATATAATAAGGTTATGTTATTATACTTCGGCGATGACAGCCTGTGATTAAAACTTCAATTAGTTTTTGACCGATACGAAATTGTGATAATGGCGGTCATGGCTTGAAAAAAATTTGTAATGGATATACTCAATACATCCCGGGCTTTTTGCAGGCCGTTCGCGGGTGTCTCATGGAATTCCCGGCAGGAGTTCAGCCAGAACTTTTTTTTTCCGCCCAGAAAAGATCCGGAACGAGCCATCGACAGCCCAGCTCGAGAAATATAAAAAAATTTGCAAGATCAAGGAGTTTGTTTTTGTCCGAAGCAGGAATCACGTTTCAGTGTATCAATTCCCACGAGTCCGGAATTGATAGACATTGAAGAAAAATGTGGCGAATATTATTCGATCAGGGAATTGCAGAGAGCCAAGCAAAAAAAAAGTCTTAAAGATCTACTCAGCAAACTATTTGAATTGCAAGAAGCTGCATTATTGAAAATTTATCACGCTTACAAGAGCGGTTTTATCAACGACTTAACTCAGTTAGTCAACCTGGAACTCTGGAAATAAATTTTTAGTCGAAATCAACTCATAATTTATTTCGAGTTCGAATAATAAGTGGAAATCCATTCAGTATTTATCATTTATACTCGAAAAGATGATGAATGGAACACATATCATTGCTTATGAAATAAAATTTTTTATTTATAACAGTATATATAAAGGTAATAATCTTAAACAATATTGCACATGATATTTTTTAATGGCTCAATATCGTGTTACGCAGAGGCTACGTTAATTTTCTTTTATATTCAGCGTCGATATGCTATAACGCGTCTCTTGGTCATACTCTCGTATAGGACTACGGCGATATGGATTCTCTACTGGATCCACGCTACGACTTGTAAATGTATAGCTAACACCATATTATACGTTCCGAACAGGTTAACATTTTGAATCATTAAAAATCGCATATATCATTAAAATGGCCGTGACTATAGTGCAACCCGCGATGCGCAATAATAAAAACGATAAGCACGATTTCTGTATGACCGCTCGACTCATCGATTCCAAATTTATACTGGATTATCCTAACATCATTATTAGATGATACTCAATAGACCCTGATAATACATTTTGGTGTGCGATTATTTTTAAAGCTTGACTAATGCACATTGCGATCTGGCTCGGTAATTCGGTTTTCACATATTATCCTTATCGACTGTATTTCAAAGGCACGTGAGGTATTATGCCATTTTCAACTCGGACAACCCCTTAAATTTTTGCTATTTCTACAATGGACTTTCTACTATAGACTTTTCAAAAACTATTCTATATATATATATATATATAAAATTCATATTAAAAAAAAAAATTTATTTGAGCTTGACGAACACTTTAAAGTGCTAGTGCTCCACTGTCACGGTTCATTTTTCTTCGGCAATTTTTGGAACGGCTCTAAGTAACTTGCATGACTCAGTCTAAACTGCCGAAAATAATTACACATGCCGAAAAATCATTGCAAGTGTTGGAGACACCGAGACTCCTCAAAATGTAAAACTTCGTTAAGTTTACTCGGATCCGGAGATATTACGTTCGGAGTGAGTATAAATCCCAAATTAAGACCTCTTTTTTTAAAACATCTAGCTTTATCTAGATGAAACGTGAAATTACGATTTAGCAATGCCGCAAATACGCGCTCTAAATGAACCAAGTGCTTCTCGAACGACGACGACTTTACGAGGATATTGTCTACGTAATGGGTTAGAAAATCTGTAATTTCATTTCCTAATGCCAAGCTTAATGCTTTTATAAATGCACTTCCCGCAGTTTTTAATCCAGAAATAATGCGTTTGAAGTTGTACAGTTTTCCGTTATGTAAAAATACGGTGATTTTTTTCGATGATTATTTTGCAGTATTTCATTAACATTCGGCGAACATTCGTTGTCGCCTTATATCACTCCGTTTAATGCTTGCGTATAGGCACAATCAGATCGGAACATTTTTTTTCACTATACGTGGAGGATTACAATACGGGCTTATCGAACGCTCTATAATTCCCGCATCCATCACTGGTTCGGTTTCTTGTCTAGCTGTGCTTTTCAATATTAATGTTGATGAATAATAGAGTTTCCTGAACGGTATTAAGCTATTTAGTTTTACTTTGTCTTTGTATGTTGTAGTGCATCCTGACTTCTAGGAGAAAAGCTTTTTGTATTTGGTAATTAAATTTGTAACGGTACATGCTTCAGTCGGATTTAGAGGCATTAACGTTGGCGCGACGGTCTCAAGCCTTTCTTCAAAATCGTGATTCTCACTCAACTAAAAACACTTACTTGCCAACTAATTTCCTAATTTATTCATTTACATAACATGATTATTATCATGATCACAAAGTAAATGCTCGTACAGAACTTGCTGGGGAATACCATCCACAATATTAATTTCGAGTTGTTCCGCGAGATTAATCTCGTCACTCTGTTTGACGGATGTTCAATTTTCATTACACGTAAATAAGGTATCAAACTCGTACTCGAAATTCTGGGGCGGGTTTAAAAATCCGAATGTTAAATACACGAAGGTCGAAAATTTCGAAATGTAATATCTCACCTAGATTTTTGACCAAATGGGCTAAAAAAAATTTCGTTAAAAATGTACGTGAGATATTAAATTACGGAATTTTGGATATACAATTTATTTCGTGAACACAACATATATTTCAGCGTATATTTATTATGTAAAAAATATGACATAATTCATACACATTTTTATTTTCTGGTGATAAGTTTTTCTCTCATTCTTTTCCTTCATTTTTCAACCGACACAATCTCTTCAAAACCGATTATATACGTATAACTGCAGCATCCACGTTGAAGTAATTCAGCTGTGTTACCTCAGTGAACGAAGCTTAATGTGAGCCGGTTAAACACGAAATCTTAAAAAAACATCGCTGAGAAAAAAAAAGAAACGAACGAACAAGTGGAGGGCAGCCGGTACAGCACGAAGGTGTTCGCTGTGGAGCGCACGCGCACACGAGGATGATACTTCCCTACGTGACCGGTGATTTCCGTGAATTATGCCCCGTTCGTTTTCTCGTTTCGCTGCTGTAATCGAGCGGATGGCTCCTGAGCGGCACGCCAGATCGCGTTTCTAAAATCGCTCTCGACACGCCGCTCTCCAACCTACGCTCTCTTCTACATCATTCTCTATCTCATCTCTGCCCTTGTATCCATATATATATATACAGCTATACCAACCATAGTGCCCAGAATGTTGGTGCACTTATATGCGATTTAAGCCGATCCATCGTGAAGCCCGATGAACAAGGGCGCGTAAGCAATGAGGACTCCTCTTCTGGTTTTGAATGAATAGCAATTTCGACCACCAGTACTATATCCCAGGTGCTGTTGGTCATTAATTCCATTCAATATACATACATGGTACCGCATTGAAGTTCGCTCAAGATGCATAGTGTTTTATATTAGTTTCAGAATTCATTTCAAAGTATCCCGTGCAGAAATTTAACCGAGCAGCCGTGAAAAATACAGGGCCTTGTTAGGGTTTGCCAGGACTTCGACAATAGGGATTCTATACTAGGACCACATTAAAACCCATAAGGGCTTCCCTGATATCATTCCCGGCTAAAGTCAGGGCATCCAGATAGGGCCCAGAAATGGCAAGGTAGCGATCCTAAGTGAGCGCTTTACTAAAACCCGCAAACAGTACCCTGTAAATCGGTAACTTATCGAGGTATTAACCGTTAGGGTCAGCTAAGCGATCATCAATCTCAATTCTGACCGCTAAGATAAGCTACGGTCACCCAATGAAGTACTGATAGAGTCAGCCGGGCGGCTAATCATGCGCTTAAACGAAGCTTGCTTCGTCATTTGATAACCTTGGAGCCGTGGGCCGCCTCGTGTGCCAGCTTAAGGAGCGTTTTCTTTCAATTTGTTCGATGCTCATCTCTCATCAACTTATCTGCTCTCATGTCTCGCCTCATCTAGTGTTGGGGTTTACTTTTTGTACTACATTGCATTATTTTCGTTTAGTTGTATACCTTGTCTTTGCTTAGGCCCTTAGGGAATTAAATATTCCAGGATAACAATAAATAAACTATACTATATTGTACTGTACTATACTATTATCAGCGGATCCTCAGAGAATCTTGGTAAAAATCTAGGCTAGGTTTTCAAGAATTTCAGCGAGATTTCAGGTTAGATTCTACAGGTTTACCCAAATCCTCTAATGAATTTCAGTAAGAAGCTTCGGTAGATTCTCAATAATCTTGCCGCGATTGCTGGATAAGCCGGTACTTTGCGATGCTTCCCAGCTTAGCAGATTTATGTAGAAAGCAAACATGAAAACTCGTAGACTACATTTGGTAAGGTAAGGCTTGGTCGTTGGTCGAGTTGGCATGGAATGCCACGTATGTAATGTAGGCGGTGAAAGACGGAACGTCGATGCCTGCAATATTTGGGATAAGAGACACGCGATATTCCGTTTTTCTTGTTGGCGGGCAGACGCGTTGTGGGAATCAGATTTCACGGGAAATTGAAGAATTTACATTTGGCAGGACGCCAGTAGTGTAGTGGGATTATGCCGTAACGCTCTGTAAGGAACGTGCTGTAGGGTGGCTTATCATATACGTACACGTCGGACGATATTCGAAGGTGCTGCTGAAGGCAAATAGACTGACAATATTTGACAGAAGATCGTGGTTTTTGAACTTGCATGTACCTAATTAACAGGATAAGATATATGTTACGTAATGGACGTCGTTCCTCTTTGCACAACATATTAAAAAATCTTGATACAACGTCGAAAATGATAGCCTCAACCTTGAAAATAACTGTTTTATTTTCTAGGTACTTCCCGGTAAAGAAATCTTTATTTCTTGTATATGATAAATAATAATTCAACCTTTCTCTGCTGAAAGACCTGAAATTATCCGAAACACCGAGAGAAGTGGTCTGAAAGAAATGCGTGAATGAGCGTGTGTGTGTTTTCCACCAGTCGAACTGCATTTCAATTATGAAATAGAACATACCGCTAACTTAACATATTTACGATGGATTTAAAATTTCATCGTGGACTGGAACGTGCAACATAAAGGATGAGGTGGGTTGAATTTTATCCATCCATCTGTCATTCTCTTCTTTACTACAATAACTGTACACATAAATATTCATACACAAGTTTAATTCACTGTTTCAAACGACATAGCCATTGTAAGCGGAGAAAAAAACAAAAAAATCGTCAACGCACGTATTTGCGCTCGAACAAACGTACATAACAATCAGCTTGCGACTGTGGTAACAGTGATACGCTATCACGGGAGGATTTATTAACGTCACATTGATCGCCAGTGCTTGTTGGTTCTAGTAAATAGAGAGTAACGGGAACTACAGACAGAATGGGAGAGAAACCGTGACAGAGGGGTTGGTGGAACGTGACCCGAGCCTCGTCGTGTTTTCATGTTATCACTCCTAGATTTATTGCGCTCTCGCCACAAGTAAGCCCAATCGGTAGTGGGTGAATCATTTCGACGTTTTAACATTTGCAATTGTAATAGTAATAAGGACCCGATGCTCCAATGCAACACCTTTTATTGTTCATTTGTCTTGACTCGAGTAGAAGAGAGTCAGGTAGGTCTGTTCTGCAAGGCCGGCCGAGCCGACTCGACGGGCTAACCCGCCAAATGATATACTAATTTTGTCAGCTAAGTCTGCTGGGTCAACTAAAAATTAGCCGCAGTGAAGCTAGCCGAAAATGTGATCGTCTAAGCCGACTAAAATTAGTGACTGTTGAGCTGGCCAAGGCTGAAAGTTGGAAATTTGGAAATCACGTCCTCATTAATTTGCATTTTTCGCATGGAGAAAAATTGATCTGCGGATATAGGTGCCATTCGCAGGAAATATGGTACAGAAGTGAGACATGGGCTTTATTGCAATAGGTCACATTAAGTATATATTTTTCGCAGTTTGATGGTATCAATATTCCCTAAGACTGAAGATCGTGAAAACATGATCATGATGAAACATCGTGAAAAAAATGATCAAGTAATCTGTTCAATTTTCTTCACTACGAAATACATAGAAAAATGTAATTTCCACCAAAATCGATATCACTTAGAAAATAAAGAGAGTAGAGTTATTTAAATTTATTCTCCTGAAATCTTTTTAAAAAGTTACTCCAGAAATCACATTCAAATCATCACAGAATTTTCATCCAAAGGATACTCACTCAAAATAATAATTTGAAGCCGTTATCGATCGATACAGAAAAATCTAGGAGTGGAATCTTGAGCATATTCAACGGTATGCTGATATTTGCGAACTACATTTCTCCATGTAGTTGTACATATAGTCGATATTTTCATATGGTTGAAAATTTTCAAATTGAAATTAGCCTCACAGTGAATTTCCAAATCGGGTTCCGTGAAAATGCAAGTGTTTCACATATGAAACTTTGAGCCCTTACTGGCACGGGTTAATTTAATTTTAAACCTCGCTCCGGGGTCAAAACTCAATTCTATTCTTTGTCTATGAACTGTAAGGTTCACTTCTCGAAATGATATTTAATGTCCACCATAATGTGTATGTGTCCATATTCATAGAGCTCTTTTGCCAATACTTTGCCCTCTAGCACCTTCGCCTCCATGTGGTTGTCAAGAGAAGCAGTCGGTACTTGCATAATCCGCCCCTTGATTTTCAAGCTGGCTCAATATATTTAACCTCGAGTACTTCTCTGACAGTAAACCGATGGTGCACGAGTGCTTCGACGATATTTGCGAATTATCCGTGTGCGGATCGAGCTGGAACTGGCTATTCTAGACTCGGTGAGCCGCTTGATAATGTTGAGGAGTCGTGAGTTGGTGGTCTGGAATAGAAGGGAAGCAGTGGGTGAGTGGGGAATAAAGAGAAAGAGAAATATAGCGAAAACAAGGTACGAGAGTATCGTGAAGAGGTATCAAGAAGCGCACATATTTCTTCACCGTTATACAGATGCTCGTGATACCACACATACAAACCTATACATTGAAGCAAATGGAGGAATACAACTGGAGGGTCTGGAAACGAGGGCGCTAGATATACTCCTTAATACCAGAGCACAGATGGGATGAACGCAGGAAGAAGGCTCATCCTCACAGAGTACCGTATCGAAAATCGAAGCGCGAAAGCTCCAACGATTTTACCAGTTCCGGGTTTTGGTAACTGCTAACAATTGCTACCAGAAAACACGATGGTCGCTTATTTACGATAGACGGAAAGACCATCGCTGATCCCTTTCCCGCCCTAACCCGCAGGGACATCCTTGATTGCAACACGTTACGGATTAACTACCCCTCGTAGTGCTTCTCTTTATCTTCCCGTTCCGGCCCGCAGACACCTCATGGATAGCAGTACTACGTCGCTATATTCTATATGCCATGTCCCAGGCAAGCCCTTCAGAGATGCAGTATGAGAAGTTGTAACGACAGACGCGCTTTCGGGGTCAACGCGTTAACTCTTTGTTCAGGGTCGTGAAATTATTTCGATATGGCACGCCGAGGCGTCACCATGCCATCACCGTGCACGCATGTCATGCGTTTAAAACTTGTCTGGTATGCCGGATCGGAAAATTTTCAACCGGGGCATGCGTGCACGATTATGGCACGGAGCCAACATGCCAAAAAAAGCACAGTTGTCTATCTGGGTTAACGACCCGCATTAATCAAATTTATTGATATGGTCTCCCTTCCTATTATTCGTGATATTAATATAATTTAATTGAGTATCAACCAAATTTGATCCGTGGGTATTAATCCTTTGCGCCGTAGTCGGCCACGAAGTGACCCACCTATTTTCGCTCAGATTTAAATATTTCAGAATCGTTCCTGACAACAGTCAATGAATTATCATTCAGGGAAGTATATGGCCTAAAAGCTTACGCGTTCACGCCATGTTTTTGTTCTCTATATTAGCGTTCTGTTGAAATCTGCGATCGAAGACCGTCTTTGTCTCTTAATTTTTTGATAACATTGTCCCTTTTTTTTGGTCTTTGATCCATATAGAGATATCTTTCCAGCCTTTTTGAAAGTACGACGTCAAATTTGTAAGGGACCAGATATATTAATGAGTGCTTGTGTACTGAATATTAACGCATTTTTTATTTATTCTACTACTTGGCTCATTTGATTTGTGTTTTTTTTCTTCTAAAAAAGCAAAACTTTTCGCAGTTTTTTTCTGGGGAAGTTTTCTCCATATTTGCACAAGCAAACATTTTCTGTAAGTATATTTATGGGAATGAAAATTTTTCAAGCACTTGACATTGCTTTTTAACTTTTAAAAAGTAATAATTGCTTAGTAATATTTCTGTTCATTTCTGAATCAGTGCTTGCAGAGTGGAGAAAAAAATAGTTTGCTTCACTTAGTCGGTGTATCTTTTTACACAGAAGGGCGAGAGATGTCAACTATTCTATGCCTAGCAGCTTGGCCTGTGTCACGCACAGAGTGAAAAACTTGGGTGTTTGCTTAAGTTAATATCAGCAGGCATATGCAAGTCATACAACAATATAAAATCCTTTCATCGAGTACTAACAAAATAGTTCACTGGTCATTTTTATATGACCAGACTTTATATGACTTTTATATTGTAAAAGAGATCGAGCCCTATTTTTTTCATGTAAACAAAATAATACTCATCCATTTTTATTCATTCATTCAAAACACGAATGCAAGGTCCATTGCTTTCTCATCATATGGCGTTTCTTATGAAGGCACTACGCTCTTTCAGCTTTATAAGGGAGCGAACATCGATTGATATCCTTCCTCATAAAAGTAGCATTGTGAAAAGCGACAAATAATGAGGTTAGCAATGTGGAAGGTTCTGCTTTGCATCCTTGTTTTATTTATCTTCAGTATCGATATAGAGGAAAGTACGGTAGCCATTGCGGCACAAGTTGAAAAACAATTTACTTATTTAATAATGAGAAAGTGAGAAATCAATATAAGCTGCGCTTTTTACTATTTTTATCAGGTTTTTATGTGGAAGTGTTGAGACCACTTTAAAGGACCGATGTGACTTTTTCTCTTTCGAGAAATAACGCCACGAATTTTTTTTTTTTTCTCTGGTACATATCTACTGTTTTATCTCTCGCAGTATACTCACCAGTTCGGTTTTTCCCTGGCAAATCCAGACACGTGAAAGCTATGCGCGTTGAATGAACGACTCGGTACCGTGCGGGAGCGTTGACGAAAAAAACATCGCGGCGAAGAATGAAAGTGGTAAAGTGGTGAGCGTTGGTAGCAAAGAGGGAAAGAGGGGCGGGTGAACAACGCGTGAGCGGAGAGAAATGAACGTATACGCGATTAATAATACGGTGGAATGAGGAAAATAGAGTGGAAAGGTGCGCAAGGGCTGAAATCGAGCCCCAACACCGCACCGGCTCCGACGGATTGCCCTGTGGAAGGTGGAGTTTTTAATTACGCGGAGAGGCGAGTACGATATCTGGAGTAAAATAGGGAAAAAGAAAATGACGGTGGAGAGGTGGTTGGCCGACGATGGCAGTGCTGCCGTTCCCGGGGCAAAGCTTAGCGAGTGAAATCCATTTATTTCTGAAAACTTCCACCGGTTCCTGCCGCTGCCTGTAGCACTGCTTTTATGCTGGTCTACTGCTGAGGATTTTTCTCGCATCAAAGTGATACGATTAGGGCAAAAGGACTTGCGCTCTTAATGATTACAGCAAGATTATTGAAACGAAAGTTTCGCAAAGCGAGGGCGGCCTTTTTTTAAATAAAAACAAATCAATTATCGATGGTTTTTTTATCAAGTTGAAGTGAGATATATGAATAAATACAAGGACTTAAATGGTAAGAAAACGAATGGAAAACGATTCAAATTTTTATGAGTTATGTGCATTCTAATGAAAATAAACATAATTTATATCCTATAGCAGATATGAAAAATCTAATACTTCACTGATCGTTGAAAAAAATAATGAGTAAAAAAAATCGACATGAAATTTAGTACCCTGAACATAATACAGTGGCAGTTTCATATATTATAATGACACATTCGCAAACACCGCTTTTAACATGCTGCTGATTAAAAACTAAAAACGTTGAAGTCCTTCGCAGACGTGAAAAGGCCTTTCCATCAACCATGTTTTTATGTAATATTTTGCGTATCGCAGAGAACGTTAATGCTTCAGC
This sequence comes from Tromatobia lineatoria, assembly GCA_949699805.1. Classification (NCBI taxonomy): domain Eukaryota; kingdom Metazoa; phylum Arthropoda; class Insecta; order Hymenoptera; family Ichneumonidae; genus Tromatobia; species Tromatobia lineatoria. The sequence continues at coordinate 23,820,539 of OX453036.1, forward strand.
CTGAAATATAGCAACATTGTAGCGGAAAGAGAAATTCCGCTCGCCAATTTGGATGTTGCAAAACCTGCTATGATTAATGACGTTAGAAAAAAAAGCTAATGGAGAAAGCGGCATGAAAGAGTTGCCGCTTGTTTTCGTAGTGGTCGAATAAAAAATATACACGTGTACGTGAAATTGGCGTAAGCGAAACTCGTCCAGGCCTTTATGCCTGAGATGGAAATTATGCGCAATTCGCAACTAGCAGCTGACGCTTCCCTGTGTGATTGCAAGTACACATTTTACGTGCGTTTCGAGCATAGCTAAAGCTGTTGGTGAGTTTGCAGGGCTGCAAAACCTACCTGGTCATGGCCGAACAATGTGACATGATATCACAGAGCTATAGTAAATTTTCAAGATCGTTTATCGCGAACGAGGGGGATGCTGTAAAATTTGGTAGCAGCGGGTGGTATCTCACTGACGCGGAGTCCATTCCTGCTGCTGTCATGACCACGGTCCGTCTTCTATTATCGACCGTGCTACCCATTCTTTTTTCACCAGAAATAAAAAACGCCGATCGTAGCGAAAGCTTCGGCTCCATCTACGGTTTTCGCTTCACGCCACTTTCGTTTCCAAGCTAATGGAGAATGAAGGGTTATAAAAGTGGTATACGGAAAAAAATGTCTCCGTTACAACAACAAAAAGTCGCTCGTTGGCTGTTGGTTTGTTGTGGTAACATCACGAATAGAAAATGTAGCGAATAAAGAGTCGTACTAGTAAACAAATATTTGTTGCAGAAATATACAAATTTCGGTTGTGGATTAGGTAAAAATGGTGAAAAAAAAATTTCTGCAATTTCTGCATGTAGTCTAAAAAACCCTCATTTTTTCGATAACACTGTTCATTTTTAAGAGATTAACGTTTTAGAAATGTAGATATCGAAAAAAAAATTTTGTTTAGGGAAATTAATCTGTTGGTCGTAGCATAAGAAAAAACAATGCTTTTTTTTAAAGAATTAGTTTTGATTTTAACAAAATCAAAACGAAACCGGTTTTCGCCTCAACTGTTGAGCAGACGGCAGTTATTCTGAGTTTCTAAGCTGTCCATAAAAGAGTTAGGAAAATAAATCTGACAAATCATTTAATAATTTGCTTTTGTAAAATTATTTTTAGTTACAACAACAAATCACTAAAAATTACTCTAGCAAATGTCATCTGCTTTCGTAATAGATCGAATGGTAACAAATATTTTTTCATTGCGGTAACGACAACGTTTGTCGTCACTTTATTAACATAGAAAATTCGCTGCAGTAACATATGGCAAGTTGTAATTTGAAAAATTTTCTCCGTGCATCCTGAGAAATGTTATGAGGGACATGGTAACGACAAAAGTCGGAAAGAAATGTTACAAATGACAGGGAACACGTTATTCTGCGAAGACTTTATCTCGTTGTTTTCTTTCATATCAACACGTTTATTTGGTTTACGTTGTTGTTTACGTACAATATAATATAATTATTATGTACATATTCTCGTTCATTCTCCAATTCATTTATATACATATATATCTATAATTATTGTAAATACACGTAATATGGTCATCGTCTGTTTTTTTGTTTGTTATTCATTAACTTAAGAAACTCACACGTGTTCCTTTCCTACATCTTTCGTACGTCGTTTTCTTTCTATTATCCACCAAACTCGTTATTTTTTTAGAATGTTTCCCTTCTCTTCATTCAATTTTAATTATATGTGCGCCTCCACCGACCGAACGAGTTTGTTCGATGGAGCAATATCCTGAACGTTTTCCACATTGTGTTTCGTACAACTGTGAGACGGTATTTTCTCGCGAGTCCTAGAGATGGAGAGTCTCGACGAGCTCGTGGACCTTAATATTAATCGATACGAGAATCAGAGAAAACTTATACATAGGTTATACTTAAATGTTCAAAAACAGTTAAAAAAGAAGACGCGATTATGGGGTTATCTCGGTTGTATTTAAAAAAATCATCAAACGCGCGGTCACCGATTCGAAGTTACGAACTATAAGTTAAGAAAAGTTTATGCTTAACATATGAGAGTTAGGAAGGATATCAGTCTCAAAGAGTCGTAACATATAGCGTGGCAGTGAAGAAGGCTTTGTAGCGTAGTAGAGATATAGATAGATGGATAGATACACGGAAACCTCTATAGAATGTGATAAATAAAGGCAAGAGAGGGGTGATGGTACCGAAGACTCGACGAACATACGAACGAACGAACGAACGAGGCCAGGCGTGACGAGGGTTCGACGCACCCCTGGTGCATACACATACAGTCAACGAGTCATCGTCGCCTGCCTGCGGGACTATAAAAGCGATCGTGAGGGAGAGATTCACAGCACCGATCGTTAATTACTCGAGTACACGTTCGTAAACGAAGAGCGCGCGTTATTAGTCGGTGCTTGCAGAGATGAATCGCTCGTTTCTCGTGAACTGGGCGACGATGGCAACGTGGGACACTGGAGCATTCCCGATTTGTTGCTTGTGCATTCAATGACAAATACAGAGAGCCTGTTAGAAGCCTGTCAAAATCCGCTACTATTAACAAACGCATCAGTGGTTATAAACGCTCGGGCCAATGATCCGTGAGCCAATGTACATTCGCCAACGCGTTACAATTGTTCTTATATACAATCTGGGTTGCGTGTACGTCGCTGATAGTCACCACGCGTCCCAGTCTCGGCATCGACAGCGGCACGTTGATTTTGTACGATTGACGGGCTCTGAAAATTCGTTCGCGATATTCGATTAACGCGTGACTCCGTGAAATCCATGAAGCGCGCTTTCCGCAAACCAAAATCGTAATCGTTAACGAATGCGCGTGCCTCAAATACCTGCGAAAATTGAAGGGCCTTGGTTCCGACTGACGTGACTCGGTGACCATCGTCTGAAGAACTACGTAACCATGACAATTAAATAAGTAAATGGAAAAAAAACGTTGCGATGTTTGCGCTGCAGAGACGGTCACTCGGGTGTGTGCACAATATGAATGAACGGCATGCGAGTGCAACGCTGACGCGCTTCTCCGCTAATCACGCTTCCTTGTCGTTCGGTTCTCCATTCAATAATTAAATTCGTCCACGAGCTCGTCGATTTGTGCTCCTCGCGACTCGCATATTTTCTCTCACTCACGCATACAATCGCACACACAACTACACTGTTGCACACACAGAAGAAAGATATAGTCGTATAATCTGTACCTTCGTAAATATAATCGTAACTCCATATATGCATTTATGTATATAATTATATATATATATATTATATATATTATATGTATAAAGATAATATATATATATAATATATATAATATTTATACCTCTTTGTTTCTCTTAAAACTCGGAGGAAAAAAAGTCGTTTATTCCATCTCTCATGACTCGTGTTTGCTTGTTTTCTTTATCTTTTTTTCTTTTTATATTTATTTCAATTCACCTTACGCGACTAAAGTACGTTTTGAAAAAATATCACTGCTGTACATCGGTATATCTTACAGTTGAGGTTTTTAGGGGTGAGTTCGTCGACAGTGACTGCTCGGGGCGACTGCGCTCGAAGTGTCTTCGTTATGCCCTCCAATCCTTCGGTACCCGCGGCTCCCTCCCTACGCTTGACGCACCCTTAGCCAATCGCGACTCTCTCTTGTTAGACCGTAATTTTTTTTTGTTGAAAAAAGGTACGAACGAAAGTAACGTATACCATAGAATAAAAGGATCGGAACGTGGCTGGCGATTCACTGACTTCCTCGCTTTCGTCTGTCTTCATCGTCGACGAGTCGTAAAATACTATAGACTCCAGGCCCTCGTTCATTAATAACCAAGGCTTAGGCGTTTTCGCGCCTTCCATCGCTTAACATTCGTTTGTCCTCCGTATTATTTTCGTCTTCATAGTCCAATTACCATCTCATATTTACAAAAAATGTACAAATCTATGTTATTAGGGAATTTCTTTTTTTTTTTTTTTTTTTTTTTTGGAGGGCTAAGATAGTCGAACTCGAGGTCGTGTCGCCGATTTCTATTGCACCCGGCCGATTGTTTTTGTTTGTCTTTTTTTCCTCTAGAATTCACCCGACAGCCGCGTCTCATATATTATTTACATTTATTAGCATCAATTGAGTCACGCACGTACGAATTATAGAGAACCTCGCGCGCATTCGGAGTAACGAGTTTTAGACTCGAGGAATTGTTTCCTCTGTAAAAATACCGGAATTCTGGTAACCGGCAATGTGTAACGTGGAAGAAATCGAGACTAGGCAATTGATGGGCTCATGATCATGGAGGAATAAACAATAATCAAAGCACGACGGGAAGTGTAGAGATAGTCCCTATTACGGATACAATTTCTTCTTATTCGACGCGCCTCGTTGCCGCCATATACGAAAAAAAAAAAAAAAATCATTTAGAACAACCAAGCCTTGGTCATATATACACCAGCTGATTAACCAATTAGACCAACCGAGTTATTGGTTCGCGCAAATAGGCCTATTGCTGTACAGCCAATAACTTGGTCGGCGTAACTAGCAACTTCATTCGGTCCACCAATTAATCAACTGACGGATACTCAACCAGGTGATGGGTTATTTCAACCAAGCCTTTTCATCCGTGTGACAAAACACGTAACATTTCGATAACAAAATTACCAAAATTCCTCTACTACTCGAATTTGAAATCCTTTTTTTCAAATATCATACTTATTGAAAGCGGCTGAAACTCTCGATTCGTGATGATTATTGTGGAATAAGTGGTAGTTGCCTCGGTTAATGCAGCGCGGCGAGAGCGCATTGGTTTTAGCTTTAACGCTTTTCTGTTTGACTTTAAGATCGACGCCGCAACCACGATCACACGTAATACTCGTTGACGTTTAGCGCGTCGGTGTCCCGTCCCTATACGCAACTCTCCTGGGTAGAGATGAGCGGTGTACGCACGGTAACGACTTCTCGTGGATGGTGCTGTTGCTGCTTGGTTGAGAGTCCTATGGGATCCTGAAGCAGTGCGGTACTCAGATTAGCACCTCCATTAGCTGGTTGACATACTTGGTCGATCTTTGGCGGTCTCGCGCTGTGGTCTATGCAGGCATAGACGGTTGCCTCTTTGGTATACGGTTTACCGCCCACGAGAACTCCAAGACCACTGCTAAATCCCCCGAGACCACCAAGGCCACCTACGCTGCTCAGACAAGCCAGCTTGGTATCTGCTGAGGTGGTCAACGTTGTCGGTCGAGCCAGACAGAGCTCCGCGTATGTCACTTCACCGGTCAACTGGAACAATTAAATAATCCAAATAAAATATCACTTTCGTAAAAAATCAAGTCCCAAGCGAATTAACTATAAAACGCATAATCTAATTTATTATCATCGTAGAGTTTCGTGCAATATAATTGGCCCAATTCCTGCCTATCTAAGCTCAGTTTGACGGATGATAGACGAGGTTTTTAAAAATTGACGAAAGAATATCATAGCTGGTGACATGAGAAAGATTAGAATCCCAATTGAATATATAATGAGTATTTGTTTCATATTTCACATCATTTGTAGCTTGAATATTCCAAACATCGTGCTTTCGTAACCGTGCTTCATGTAGACGGCAATCTTCGCACTGATCGGCAATCGCAAACTTTCGTCCTCCATCACACAATATATTATTTTCGTATACCAACTAAAGAAAGTCGAATATCTATTGCTTCGATTAGACAATTCACGAGTATCACTTATACCTTGCCTAGTAAACGCGCATAAAATATAATTGGTAATTATTGCTAAATATACGATTTTTTCCCCAGAGTAACAGAATTTCTAAAATTTGATTGACACTGAGATCTAATCAGTGGGATACGATTCCGATTGCGCAAGACTCTCATCAGGAATTCAACAGAAACGCTTATCCCACAAGCCACTTCTCTTTACAAATGAGAACAATGTATCCTTCGAATCAGCTATTCCTTGAAATACGGCTTCCTAAATACGGAGTACGGTTTTATCATAGCATCGAGAAATCTAAAGACATGTTTGGAAAGTCCATCGAGTTACCGACAATTTGTGAGACAAAAGAAACATCATTCACTGGACGGCTTTCTACCTTTTTAACGGCATACACAAAACTTTTCGACTGCACCTTGCGTCTAAGATCTACCTTTCGACCCTCTGAACAACAAAGTCTGTCTCTTTGACTCGCCATCGCTTAGCGCTTAACAGGAAAATTCCGCATGTCCGGGACGCTTGTGAGAAATTGGACGGGAAGAGGCAAGCAAAGTTTTGCAGTAGAAGAAGCATCATCAAGGTAAAGTCGCTATGTCGCGGGGATAAGGTTCGTTGGAGGCAATGTACAACTCGATGGACGAATTCAAGAACTCACATCACATCACTATATAGCAACTAGAGAAGAAGCGGTACAAAGAAAGCATAACTAACAAAAGAATGAGAGATGCCAAAGCGTAGAGAGAAACTTGAACGAAGATGACGAGGACAGGAGAATGGCCGAAAGGAGAAAATCCACGCTACGTCGAAACTTGGCAAAAGGTGTGCACATCCGACAATATATCCCACAGATGGATACGATTATTTCGAATAGCCCCTTGCTCACAGATTTTCTTCGGAGAAAACTTTCTCTCGCTCTTATATACTATATTCTTCCAGCGTTGAATTGCCAAGCGAGAGTTCCCGCACGTAGAAAGCTCTAGTTTCTATATGTATATGTATATATACGTCAATTCGAGTCGCTGGTATATCTATACTACAGATGCACTTTAGGTGACGTCCTACTCAGCTTTCTCTTTATACTCATTCTCTGTTCTCACTGGTACGTTCCCCTTCGTTTTCCATCTTGGCCATTCTTTTGCCAAGGCAAAACCCGGGAATGGAAGGGGATTGAGCTCGCTATTTCCAACGCTCTTCTGAAGAATTTAGCTCGACGTTATTGGGTAAAAGAATGGCTGCCGGCTTGACTATCGCCAACGGAGATCCTCCCAGCCAACACTTTCCAATACTTTGAGATGAATGTTGCGGAATTTCAATTAAGAAACGCGAGTGCAAATCGAACACGGTAGAATCTTGACTTTTCAGTATTACATAGCGGATGCATCTCCGAACTACAATTTATAGATGCAAAGAATTCATTAATTATCTGTCTAATTCGCCATCAGAAGAAATCAATAAATGTTGAGAACTGTTCGATTCCAATACATAGTTCTATCATCTAGAGTAACGTTACCTAGTCGATGTCAGTTTTGACTGATCATTCTCTTGGATGATACCTGTCGATTTTGTTTTGTCTAAGCCGCAATGAAAAGGGGAATACTGCTTCTGATAAAATTTCACAAAACTGACAAATCCTGCCTTCTCTAAGTTATACAATATAGTTCTACAATATAGTATAGAATGTAACATTAAATATATATATATATAAGGTGTAACAAACTTACCGGTAACGTTGGATAATTGTTGTAGTCGTTGTGGGCATAGTTTGAAAGCCCCTGCAAGTGATTTGTCTGTTGCATTGGTAGTGACGTAGCCGGAAGTTCGTCGGGGGTGTTCTGTGTTGCAAGTGGTGTCCCCGCGGTCGAGCCCGTCAGCTGATAATCTGAATCTTTCGGTTAAATCGAATTGTGATATGATTTCGCCTCGTATCACGTATTATCCGAAATCATTTGTGTGTGTCGAAGCAATGTCGGGTAAACTACATATACAATTAATATTTGAATGTCTGCCATTCATGGCCGTGTCTTACCTTTGTTCGTGGGAACGACGTCTGGGTTTCTGTCATCAGCGTCGTACAGGTCTTCGGAACTTGGAGCTGTGGCTTTCTTTACGGGTAAGTCTCCGGGTCTTTGAGCTCTTCGCTCGCTGCGAACCTTGAGCGCACCGAGAATGGCGATAGTGACAAGTAGAAGGGCTGCTACGACGCCGATCAGGATTCCAAGCAATGGCGTTATCTCGAAAGGCACCGGAGTACCTGTGAACAAAACGCGCACTGCTCTCGTGTAGGTACTTCCATATTCTGGACCGCGTGAGTTCAAAAGGATCCAGTCACCGAAATAAAGCCATAAGACGAAAAGTTTTGAAACAATACTCTTCATTTTAAAAACTTACATTTAAACATAATTGAGTCTTATTATTCTACAAGCTGGTAATCAAATTTTAGTGTTCGATGTCTTATTCTATCCGTCGAAGAAAGGATTCTGGATTAAATGCAGGAATTTTTTATTTCAGGTCTTTATGACAAAAATATGATTTTTAAGGTGTGAAATATTCTCAATTAAAAATCACTGAACATTTGGTTACAGTAAATTTAATATTTACTGCAATCGGAATCACTATATTTAACCGCAAATGCACTCTTTGACAGCTAAAATAATAACAGCTAAAACAGCATTGTACACTGGAGTTGGTTCACCCGTTTGGTCTGAAAGCTACGACGAGTGAAAAATTTTACTTTTGATCTCATACCATTCTCGTGCACTGTACATTGTTATGAAACTTTACACTCATGATGCTTTTTCTGCGCTTAATGAGGTTAAAATGTAAGATTTTTTAGAATGAGAGGTATCATTTTTAGAATCTCTCGCCTCACGACTTTTTTTACATGACTAGGTCCCCTTAAGGGCAACATTTTGATTTGACAGAACCAATTTTAATTCTACAGAACCGTTTCTGCACACAGCCATTTCAACACGACAAAATTTTTTATCACGTGAAATAAATAGGACAAAAATTGTCAGTGATTGTTGCCTTGATGAAATTTTGTCGATGATAAAATCCGATACACAAAATCTGTTTACATGAAGAGTCGATATGGCGAAAATCTCTGCAATCAAGCTGTGGACACGACACAATACAAATTCAACACGCCAAATTCTGCACTGCACAGATCTACACCATCATAGTTCGACATAGACCTAGTTGATACTGTCTGAGTAATATGTACACAGGGTAAACACGCAAATAAATGTATGCATGCAAATAAATAGTGTATGTAGTAATCGGTCGTTGACATCAGGAACATAGTTGCGTAGTGTTGGCGGGTGATTGAGATAATTCTTCTGATAGAACGTTGAGAAACGATGATTATCTATGTATTAACAACCACTTATTAAATAAAAAGCTTTATGTGCCAGACCGTTCATTGATTGTGAGGTGTTCATTGACTGGCACGTTCCCTCTATGCTATATTCTCGGATAAATACGGCTTCTGTTGCACTAGGTCTATGTACAGATAAATCTGTATCGAACTATGGCACAGGTAGAATTTACATAGCATAGAATTTACTGTGTATAACTATGAAGAGCAAAACTTTTGTCGTTTAGAAATTTGGTAAGTCGGTGCTGTGTCGAGATTCGTCCTATTCGAGTCTTTATGTGCAAACTTTCGCTAAGTCGATCCCTGGTATAAGCACTCTTTGCGTGTTGGATTTGATTACCGGCAGACTTTCGTCGTGTCAAAATTCACTGTGACAATGTTCGGGCTAGTGAGTTCATGATGTGTACAGCTTCGTCGTGGTGTAAAACTTCGGGATGCTGTACAACCTCATCGTGGTGTACAACTTCAACATGCTGTACAACCTCATCGTGGTGTACAACTTCAACATGCTGTACTCCAACAGATACGTCCCGGAGAATTGGATTGTTGTGAAAATTTAGAAAAGTATGAAATTTGGCAACGTTGTAACAACGAAGTCATCTACAGATCTTACGCCCATCGATACTTTCATAATAATTCATCGATACTTTCGAATTGTTGCAGGGAAACGCTGCTATTGACATTATTACTCTTTATCCGTATTAGCCGAAAATTTTGAGTTGTCCCAAAGACTTCGTTCGAGCAATGTTGTCAACTTCCATGCCATCATTTCAGCCAAAATGGCTGTTCCAGTCACGGACGACAATCATTATAAAGTCTAAAATACATATAAATATTTTTGTCGAATGCGTAAAATTCGAAGTACGGCGTATTCATTTAAGTACTGATTCCGTAAAACGATTCACATATTGGGATCGTTGTCAACTCCGAATTATCAGCAAAGTTGATTGTATCATGAAATTGATTAATTGTATCGAATTAAGAATTTCGCGGGCCACTACATTGCAGTGTTCTTAGTTTCATTTATGTCTACGGGCTCGAAAGTACGACACCGAAATATCCACATCAATTATAATCAGCCTAACTACCCTAAATTCTAATGGGTGCTTCATCCTTCGTATTAGAATTCTCGGGATAATATGGAAAATCTGTATACTAAGCAATATGAAAAATCTAGTAGCGCAAAAGCGTGTAGTATGAGTAACACAGTTTCATAAACCACACAAGACTTTCATATATAGCTATATCTTACACATTTTTAATAATTCCGCAGGATAAGCCACCCTTCGTTTTTTGCTTTTTCTCTCTGAGATATGCAACCTCCTGAATTTTTCGGTGCTGCCCGCTAAACGCCACGAGCACGGGAACGGTAAGTGATATGTTTTGTTTCCCCTCGGCTATACGTGTGGTCTCACGTTCTTTGTTTTTCCACACCGGTTACCCCGCCCACGACAGACTACCAAGAAACTCGGGCGAGACAGAGTGTTTTCTAAAGTCAGCGGTCGTGGGAGCTAAAGTGCAGGTTAATTTTTAATCGAGACTAAAGTGGCTCTGGATGGGTTGTAGTGCATTTTCAAACTCTGACGAATGGAAACCTTCTCATCGTCCCTAAAACTCGAACGCATTACTTGTTTCACTTTATTAACAGACGCGGCAACGTCTCAACATCCAGCATTATTATTAAATTCTTGCTGTACGTTAAGCTTGCTTCTGCCGCGTACTTAATGTTTTTTCCAACATTCATTATATAATTTAAGGACTAACGAACGGAAAAACTCAGAATCGCTGATTGTGGGAGATTGAGAAAACACTCTTTTTACAAAGAAACGAAAAAGAATTTTTTTTTACAGTGAATCCCGTAGAAGAAAAATATTCAAAAGGGATTTCAAGGTCTTTCAGGGCTTTTATTTTCATTAAATTATTATTCGATATTCTTATGTCAGGACACATGAAATGGTCTGGAACATCAAGACCCCTGTAAGGTCCTATAATCGACCCAACACTGGCCAACTGAAGGCGACCATTGTCCCGTTACTGGCACGGAAATAACATCAAGCAATGGCCCACTGCGGGTATAATTACTGCATGATAACTCGCATTGTATTGTTGAGTACAGACAGTAGCTGTATATTGACCCAGTACGGAGAGCAGTGGTCGTGGATATTCAGTATAATCGATGTGAATTGAGTTTCAAATCATTATGCTGCTGTTAACAAACAAAAAATCGTCCATGTGTACAATTGACCGAAATGCGTGGGGGTAGAATGATCTACAAGGAAACCGAAACATTACATTTTCAATATACTCCGCTTATCAAAAGTCTTTTGTAGTAGTGACAAGTACGTATCCGAGATAACGAGCCAGTTACATAACAATAACTCCAGGTCTACTCCACCTGTCATTTTCTCCAAAGATATATGTATCCAATCGCGTCATCGGCACCTCTGTAACCGTCAACGATTCTGAGATTACAGTTCAGTGATCCGTAATAATAACGATCTGTCTCTCGAAGGTTTTAAATAAAATCCGACCCGAAACAAGAGATCAAGACAGAAAGACCTCGCGCATTAGAATAGAGATTTCCGATCATGAAGAATATATCCACCCCTACAAAGCGGTGAAGAGTCGACCAGGTTTCGACTTTGAGCTCCCTCTCGAGTCGCAACCTGCTTGACATTTTCTCGCATACGTTCTGGCGAGTTGCCAGCGTCGCGACGCTGCCGTTTCAACCGTTCACCATACCCAGATCTCAGCTGTCCCAGGGTAGACGACTTCGAAGTGGCAGTAGTTCCCGTGACTTCGACGACGGCGAGTTTTCCGCACCGGTGAAACGAAGCGGTAGACGACGACGAGGACGGTACGCCCCGATTGCATGTTAACGACCCGGCTGGTTACTCTATATGTACACGTATACGATTCCGCACTTTCTCACATTGGATCTGTCCGTCCGTCGGTACGAGAGACGCCATCTATTCGCCCTACTGACTACGAGTACCGCACAAGCGGATCTCCCTTTGAAATCGGATATTCATTAAATACGACGACGGTCTTATTTATAAAAGTGCTACCTCTCTCTTTCCCTCATTTCGGGTCCCAATCTCCCTTTCGACTCCGCCACTTCTCCCCCCGTTCGCTTACAGCTATATAGCCTCTTGCTTCATACACTCTAACTTATCCGTTCTTCGCCTTGTCGTAGTACGAGACGCTCTCCCCCGGCTCGACCCACGTCGTTGCCTCGTCGACGCTTTATGAATTTCTAACTAACGAGCTCCGGTGCGATGGCCCACTCGGCCGCCTCTCTACTGAGGGGCGAGATTTCGAATCTCTACAGTTCAAAGTCGAGCGTTCTCATAACCCACAGAAGGAGCCCTAGCACGGAAAGCGCGAGTGGGAGTCGAAGCGAAAAGGAGAATTTGCGACGGTGGCGGAAAAAATAAAAATGGTTTAGTCGTAAGGTCGTCTGAGAGAGCGACAGAGCGTCGCAGAGAAAGAGAGGGATATGAAAAGGGATGGAAAGTGGAAATGACACTTGGCTTTTCCATCTATGCAGAAACAAGGTGGCCCCTTTGTGTAGGTACTGACCGAATCGTGGATATGTCACTAGTGAGAGCAGGAATGGGAAAAATTTTATTAAAGTTTCTTGCAGTGGCTCGATAGTCGGCCCGCTCTGCTGTCTCTAAATCAAATTCCCCATTTCTATCGCTTGTTTTATATATATATATATATATATGTATATACGCACTATTTTGCTTGTGAATATATTTTTCTTTTCACTCAGCCTCAGGGACGCGCATTTTTGGACGAGACCTGGTGCCACGTATCGCCAGTTTTTCATCTCTCTCTCCCTCTTGCTCTCACTTTCTCGGTCTTTCTCTCTTTCGAGTTGGCCATGGCTGTCCGTTACCAATAGCAATTTTACTTGTAAATTCAACGGCGGCGATACTCGCACCACTCGTCTGCGCCATCCGCGATCCAAACAAAGATTCTGAAAATTCAAACTCTGCTACGCTATGGAACCCAGCCTCCGCCCAATAACGTTATTGACGGGGCCAACTCGAACTCACCCCCTCGCCCACTTGCAATATTGCAGGGAATAAAACGAGGTGAAATATCTGCGTATGCGCAATCAACGTCTAGGGAAATTACACGAAAAAAAAAAAATGTAGCCACGACAACCAAAATGTTGATTGACACAAACAACCAATTATTCTTGTTTTCCTACAACTTAGTTTGCTTATGAGAACAAGATGAAATATACGGACAAACAGATTCATTGGTATTTCGTCCGAAAGTTAGTTGTTCAAACCCATTGCAATTTTACCTACTCCCTTGGTTGACACGACCATTACAGTATGCTGTCCGTAAACAGCAGAAGAAGTTCAGGATATTGGTTAGAATATATCATATATTTTCGTCAATCGTATTATTGTTTGTAGTAATAAACTAGTCAAATGTACCACAAATTGTGATGGTCGGTATTACAAAGCACCGTAAATCCTGCCCGATAGGCACGCTCGGAGATTTGGAAACATTGTTTTTGAGGTTATGCCTGTACACCGAATGCATTAGATATGATGGTTGTACACCGAATGCCTCTAGCATTAAATCCGTTGTGCTGACTACCTCACAGGCCGAATTATATACTCGTAATTAGTTGGCGCAACTAATTTCGGAGAGCTCGGGCACAGACAATGGAAAACAGAATTGGCACAACCAATCTTTCCGTTCCATTTACCTGTTTACTTCATCAACTTCGGCACTTGTTTTTAGCGTCAAGCTGCTGTTTGTTTTCGATAATTTAGACCTTCAACCTAATGAACTTATTTCTCTCGATTGTCAAATATAAAATGTATGAATTTTGAATTCGTAGCTAACGCAACATTTCCGCTATGTTTAAATTATTGAAATAATCATAACACAACGTTTTAAAACGGACATAGTTTACACGAGTAAAACATTTTTCCGATGTATACTATTCAGAGACGGTTAATATTCGGATTATAAAAAAATCCCTGTGTTAATCTAGTTCTCAGGATTTGAAGGTATCTGTCCTAGAAGCTTTGATCTGAGGTTAATAATTTATTATGCTTATTAAAGAACGATAATAATTATGAGTATCCCTTTCGGATCTGCTGCCTAGCTCAACTGAAACCGGAAGGGTGCTTGAGTAACACCCCCCCCCCCCCCCCTCCCCCTCCCCCCATATTCATACGGACTAATATTTACCATGTGACTATCGTCGCAAACATTGTAGAAATTTTTTTTTAGATGAGTTCCAAGACAAAGGGTGGCATATCGACGAATGTGAGAAGACAATAGAGTTCAGAATTCCGAGTCTTACCAGTCTGCTTTTCGGCGACCTTGAGCGTAAAACCCTCGAGTCGTGTGGGTTCACTTCTTCCTTTAGCGTTGAATGCGTACAGTTTCATGCTGAGTACTCTGCCAGGTTCGAGACCCTGAACGGTGAAAGCTGCGTTGTCCTTCGAGGTTACGTTTGCCTGAAGCATGTTGGTGTGTTGATCGTACACCTCCAGAAGGAAATGTTGAGATTGGCCACCGTCAAATCCAGCGGTGCACTCGACTGAGAGCGACTCGGTCGTCTGATTTGTCAGCGTACAATTGTAAGGTGCCTCCGGTTTTCCTGTGTTGGAAATACAGAGAGAAAAAGAGACTCGTGAAATTATTCAAGCGCGTCAAGCAGACCCCAAGCGCATTCTCAAAAATGAACTGTTCCGGGGAGAAAAGAATGACTGTGTATGCTAGTAGTGTATTGTAGTCCAGTGGTGCCTCGGTAAACGCCGTAATGCAAACATTCTCGGGACGCAAGGAACGGACAAAACGAGCCCGGATTTCGCCCTTTCTCCGACCAGCCCACCTATTTTTTTGCTACACCCTTTGCTCTTGACGGCGCACTCAATGTAAGAAATCTTTTCACGATTCCATCGTAAAATAATTCTACTTCGGTTGGGTAAATAAACTTTACCTCTATTTCTTTTCAGACATTTTATAAGTTTCACTACAGCGTACACAAACGTTATACTCGGCCACATTCATTATTATTCATAAAGACTATGGTTCCTCAAACTAATTTTTGCGTGTTAATTTTTCATTTCTGATGATGATGTTAACGTTTCTACTATTACATTTCATATATGCAAGGAATGGCTATTATGGAAGACTTCCTACATTCTCATTCATGAAGTCTGAGACAATTTGACCGAGGGCAAAATTGCTGTAGGAATGCATCCTATGTTCCAATTTTCCAAAGAAGAGAATGAATTCGACGTAAGAATTCAAAAGAAGTATTCTGTGAAACTGATATTTTCCACTTTTCAATTCAGAGCCTAACATTTATAAAACATACATTTTCAGAAAGGTAAATTCTAACTACATTGAGCATCGGATATAGAATATATTAAAATAAAAAGAAATCCTCCCTTAAGTAACTTTGGACTCGTTCACACATTGGCGGTATTGCCGTAAACGTACCAGCGGGTATGATGTGAAATATGCAAGCAGTGGTTTGCTGTCCTGCGGTATTGCTTGCCCAGCAAAACACTGTACCGTAGTCCATTTCAGTGGTCGGTCTGTACTTGAGAACGCTCTCTGTGTGACGGGTTGAGTTCTTGTAACGGGACACAGGGACGTCTGACATTTCCTCGGTACTGTTGAAAGCCCAGCGAAAGCTGTCAGGCGCTGGATACGCCTCAACTCGGCACACCACTCGGGCTTCCTCGAGCCGCACAACCCCGTACACTCGTTGCTGATCCGGCAGGCAAATCGGCTTGTCTGAAAAATTATAATAAAGCCCCCAACGGAAGCGTCACATTTTTTATTAATCATAAATAGTAAGTGGAGTATCTGACGTATATTCTCGCTTTTAATCAAAATGTATATATATCTAGCTCACTGTAGGAAGAGCATTTCATTTACTTTCGGAGTTTATTACTTTTTCATTAAGCTCCGAGAGTAGTACCGGGGTGTAGCGACAGTGATAAGTGCAGTCCTATAGATACGTTATTCCATACAAACCGAACTCTCTTTACCGTCAATATTTGTTCATTCTCTCGGTACTGAACTGAGTTTATTGTTTTTATGAGTAAACCTCTAAGTCTAATTAAATCTACGATAAAAATTGGCTTAAGTCAACATTTTCTATTTTTACAGTCGTGACAAGCCTTCAGAACTGACGAGACAAGACACGATGATAGGAAAATTCCCCATAATTCCGAACAAGGTTGGGAGTGGCGGGATAATTAGTCCTATGTGACACAAATATGAAGAAGCGGACATTTGATGAAGTGAAGTTGGTCAGCCGCTTGAGCCGGCAGCGAGTGGGTCTCAGTCTTCTATAATCCTTTTTTTTATCTCTGCTATCTCAAGAGTTAAAAGAAAAACCAGGCGAGTGATAATAGGTACAGTACCCGGGTAACCTGGAACTTTAGAGTAGGAAAATTATGGATGTGACGTTCTACATTGTGTTTCTCATTCTATATGCTAATATATCGAAATCATCTAATCATCTGATGGGAGTAACCTTTGGTAGGTCGTAACAAAATATGTCCCTCAAATTGTTTATTTGATTTACGGCACATTTCTGACCGAAGCGCAAATGATAAACGATAAATCTTCCATTGCGAATCCTGTAATTATGATCGCATAATTCCAATATCATTTTTTATGTGATTTGAGTACTAAATGAAAAATGGCCGGTGTACATTCTATAGTTCTTGACGAAATACAGTGTTATGGCATACTTGTTACTTGAATTATTACGGATATTCCGAAGAGTGATTCAAGTAATTAATGTATTTATACTATCCTGAATAATAATTAAAAATCTACCAAATTTTTTCCTCAGGGCAATCGGTATCCTGGCAATTCATGTGCAATGTTATTCTAATGACTTTAATAATTTATTTGCTGCACGGTTTCTGTTAAATTGATGTAATCCAATGTTTTCAAATTTTCCCAATCGATTGAGAAAAAATACAATTGTCAATTTTCTTGCGAACCTATTTCGAATAATGGCCCTTGCTCGCGCAAAATCTGCCCAGCTGTGTTATTATTTAGAGTTATCAGTTTAAATATCGGTTTCCTGGAATAAGGAATATCTACATCCTGTTTGCTAAAGCACTCGATATAACCGGGGGTGAAAAGAGTCGGCGAACGATGAATTGTTGGAAGCTGGATTAGCCCGTGATTCTTCGTTATTTACAAATCCATATAAACTTTACTAGAGTGAATAGAAAAAGAGCTTTGTTTTTGAAATTTATGACTTCAAACAGGCTTAGCTTAACGCACTGGCTATGTAGAAAAATTTATACACAACTTTGATTCGAGTCCGGGAGCGAAAAAAAAAAAAAATGAAAGATCGTGGTTGTACGCGATACGACATGCACGGATGAAAAGTGCAATTATTTACGAAATCCATTGTTTCATGTTAATGTGCTTTACATTTTCGTTCAGAAGATATTGTTATTCAAAGTAAAATTAGGATTATCTCATTATCTCTCTTGCTTGTATATAGTAACTGGGTAACGCCAGTATATGTCCGGTACCTTACGCGCGCGGTTGTCAGGTACCTCACCCATTTCCTGTTCATCAACACTGATGATGATGACTAACTGTCTTAAGACTCTTGAGAAACGAGCTGAGGGTGTTGGACAGAGATGAGAGATAAGAGCAGTCCACTTCTCTTTCTGTTCGTCTCTTTCACCTCACCTTTTACATGGCATCACCCCCAAATAATTTGCCCATTCGTCCAACAAACCCCGCAAGATCAATGGACATTATTCCCACGTTCAAATAGTTTCGCTGAACGGGTACAGTTTTTAGGAACGGAATAATTTGTCGGTTTTATTCGGAGAGTTTCCCCATTTTTTCCCCTCTCTATCACTTTATGGCGTTGTCATGCCCAGTGTGTTCGTTTTTTATTCACGACGATGTCCCCGCGAACCACTTGCACGGTCGGGCTTGTTTTTTTTTTTCTGCTATGAAAAATGCTGCCTCGGGAGTGCAAATGCGTTGTTGCAATTGGTAAGATGGTTAGTGATCGGGACATAAAGTTAAAATTGTGCAGAGCGACCCTATCCTTAAGTGAAAAGCAACCGATTGAGTAAGATCGTCAGTGAATGATGTACGGGTGATAACTGGAATTGGATAACTAGTTGATGAGGAATATTTTGACATCAGTAAAACTAGTGAAAAATGTAAAAAAGTGTGTAGTATGTATTGAAGGATTAAAGGCAAAGCATTCTATGCTTACGTACGGCGATAATAAATGTTAAACAAATTAATCGAGTATGTCATTAAGAAAGAAATTGCTCCTCGTCTGTTGTTATTATTACTTACACATTATTTTGAGCTCAACGCTGTTGCTGTTACCATCACCCTCGACGTTAGAGGCGACACAGGTGTATATGCCCGCTTGAGTTCGATTAACCCCTCTTAAAGCAAGACCGTTCGGCTGTACAACAACACCGTTGTTTGGATTATGCAGAATTGCATTGCCCTGCAATACGATAATAGAAGAAAAAAGTCAGTATATTCACAGAATTATTGAGTCCTTAATAACTTCTCGATAACACATTTTTTTTAAAACAATGTCGCATGGAGATACGAAAAATGTGGTTAACTCACGTTGTGCCTCCAAACAACCTTATAGGCTCCTGGATTCGCAAGGACTTTGCACTCGAAGTAAACATCGTCACCCTCTTCGATGTCATCTGGATTCATATTGGAGCCAAGCTCCAGGCTCAGGATTGGCATGACTGTATAAAGGAAAACAAAGAAAACGACAGCTTAGTGGTTAAATAATCCGAATAGTAGGTGGTAGCTGATCTTCATGGTTGTTACAACGTCTAGTTGGGAAATGAAAACAGGGGGAAAGGGAGGCAGGTAAACACGGAAAAAACGGCTTCATTGGGCCAACTAACTATTTATTAGTTGAGTGAAAATTTGTTGCCACAACCATCCGGTTGGTCGGTGTAACAACCTGGTATTAGTCACATTTAACATTCCGACTTAATTGACTTAAATAGGTCACACAACGAATTTCGGGGCCAAAAAAGTAGTTGGCCCAACTAATTATTTAGTTCGAGCAACGATCAGAGCCAACCACATGAAAATAGTTGATCTAACCAAGTCTGCCTCTCAGAGCATAAAGTCGCTTGGTTGGGTTCAACTATATTTTTCGTTGCCGTAACGAAGTCGTTTTTTCTGCGAGCAGTAGAATAAAATTGTGTGAAGTCAGAGTAAGGACATGCGAGAAAAGTTAGAAGAAAGTGAAGAAAACTTGTGAGTGAGAAAAAACGCGTCAGGAAATAGTGAAAACTAGAAGGGAAAATCGCAGTTGCCTGAGATGTTTTCTGCTCTGGTGCCACCAAGCCCACATTTATGTTGCCCATAGCTTGTGAGCGTTGGTTGAACCAATGGCACAGCCTACGGCGAGTAAACGCTCGGAACGCATTTTTTTCCTCCCTTTAATTCAGTAGCAAAGCCGAGCCAAAATGTCATGGTTGTAAATGCATCCAAAAAACGTCCACAGGTATTTTCATTTTACCACCGTTAACCCATCTACCTCGTTATTTCGATTACGTTTCCAGTTTTCAGTTGGGTAATCTCTATTGACTGTTGGTCTGGTCTCGCGGGGTTCTACGTTTGTCTGGCGTGGTCTGGCACCCCAGGCTTTAAACTCGTTTAAACACTGATAGAAATAGCATCGGCGGCCAACGAAATTGACGAAAAAATACGTGCCTGGCGCTTATAATTTAAATATGCGTGGGACGTTTAATATCGTTTTCCTCCGATTTAGACCTAGAGATTATATACACATGTACTAGGTAAATATAAAATAAAAATCTGCACGAAGAATTGTCAAAGTTTGCAGAAGTTATTATTCTAGTGTGCCAAAGGCAATTGGTATGGAATTGTGCAAAGAATAGCAACGATTTTCACGATAAAAAAACAATTTTTTTTTTTATATCGGCTACAAAACTAAATTCAAAATATTTGATTAAATGCGTTTATTATTGAGGATGCAGTGCAGAAAGCTTTAAGTTTACAAAGCAAGTTGATGCTACCGTGTGGGCCTATTGTTGATAAACGCGTTGGTCCGTGTTTTTATGGAGGATGTGCGATCGATATGGTGAACCGAGTTTTTTTTTCGGAAGGAGGGAACTCTGAATAAATATTATAATCATGATACTTACAGTAAACATTGAGTTTCCAACTATCCTCTGAGGAGCTGGCGCGTAGCTTAGGGTTCTCTGCCTTACACCTCAAAACTTTTCCATTATCTTCGCGGGTAGGCTGAAAGGTCAATGTCGATGTTGTTTCGTTTCCGTCTTGAGAAAACTGAAAATTATGTAATACATACAATTATTACATAATTTATGTTTATTATTACAATATTACAATCATCATCACTTAACGCATCAGCTATGGGCCTATACATGACTTTCTATAAGCGAAGTACACCATAATCGTCTCAGCAACAGAGAGAGCGCGAAGTAGTAATATCCTAAAGACTGTAGGAATGGGATGGAAGGTATGTTAAGACTATAAGTACTTTTTACTCAAGGTAACAGAAGTCCATGACCTATTTCCATCTATGCCAAATAATCTTTCTAAGACGTCAACTGATCAAGAATTAATAACGGGAAACGTTGAAAATCTCAATGTCAGAGCTCTCAGTCGGTATCCATACCAGGGAGAAAATACAACACCGGTTACTAATTTATAATTTCATTTTGGTGCTCTTTCACGTTTATAATAACGTAATAATCGAGTTCTGACCTTCGAGCTTACATTGGAAACGATTTGAAATTTGAAATAGCTTCAGGATGCTACAGCTACATTAATGCAAAGCTGATTTTTGCGTGAATTTTATTATCCGCCTGCTATTCCACCAGCATTTCTTTATCCTCTCATAAAAACATCTTTGTTTTTCATTTTATATCCTACTCTTTATCTCATCCGACCGTCAAAACGTGTTTGTAGATGGAACTACGCTATTACCTCGTAAGTCGCCTCTGGATCCTGGGGTTTCGTGGATCAGCCGTTGTAAAGTAGCTCGAACGACTTAACGTTAAACAAACTAGTCGGGACGTTACGAGTTTAACGCGTCATTCGCATTACCGTGTGATTCGCGAAAGAGCCATTTGCCCGAAGGCAAGTGTCGTGGCTCGACGACTTCAACGCGACTGGTGTACGAAACAAACCCCAAGTTTATACTGGGTATACATGCACTCATGGGGTATATATGTATATGCTATATCCATTTAGTCTACGTTATACCGACTAGCTCAACAATGACTACCAAGCGATGGAATACATCCGAATAGCTAGGTATACGAGATTGTGTATGCCAGTGTAACGATGGATTCTAACGCTGGCTTGATCTTATATCTTGTACCCTTCCCTGCACTAGTCTCATCGGACTCCGCTTATACATGGCTCTATTATATATTCCAACGGTATAGACTCTCGAAGGTAGTTGACTGTGCAATATAGCCTTTTGAGAAGTGAAGATAATCGAGGTACGACTCCCGGAAATACGTGGTTCCTTCATAGCTCTCTCCGTGAACACCTTACGCGATAAGTCACAGTAGAACCAATAGCATCATAGTCCGTATCTATACCCGCGATATAACCAGGTATTCGTCGTAGATTTACCAGTGTAATAGAGCGATAATATTTTATGCATCATCTTAGACAATTTATCGCATTCATTGATGGGAGGCTATGAAGTTATACTTTAACGTTACCACTAAAAGTTAAAATTGTATCAAAGCTTTGCAGTATTTTTAAAATAAGTTTTCCATTTCAGTGTAGCGCCTATTTGTGATGATAGATACCGCCATTATTGCTGATAGCCTATTCTATAAATGTCACTGTAACGGACCGGGAAAGTATGCGCTATAAATGTTTTGCAGCTGATCGATTGCAGGCTCTGTATATGCACGTAGAATCAGTCAGTGATTGGTGTGGAGAGCCGATAGATTACGGAGGATGTATGTGCGGACGGACGTGCAGACAGACGGACGGAAGAACCCACCGGACAGGACATATCCCATCCGGGTCATCCCGCTAGTGCGGCCAGGATTCCTGCCGGGACTAGCTTCAGGAGGCCCAGAATCACCTACGGAATATCGAGGCGGTGTGTCACTGTATACTACAGTATATATACGTGGCAAAACGTCCGCGGGAATAGAGATTCGCGCGTGGGTTAGAATTGGCTTCGCGCTAAAAGCAATAAATCGACGGACACGCGGGCGCCTCGCGAGATAGTTTTGGAGTTGGCACGAGGTAACGTGAACTGAAGCGGAATACCTGGGAGGGAACAGAATGAGAGAAAGCAGCACAGCGAGAACGCATCTCTCGGCTCTAGCTTTCGATACGTTGCACACGTCAGGCACCCTGGCCGCTGCCATACTTGATTTCCTCGTCCACCATCCGCCGACAGAGCCGATTTCCAACCTCACAGCTACTGCTCGCATGTCCACGTTCGACAAGCCGCGATATTATGTCGTATCACCAAATATCGACGAGCCTCCCCACCTACGAACACTCCAACGCCAACGAGAAAGCCTGGCATGGCAGGAAAACCTCGCGCACCATATACTCAGCCGGCATAACACCGCGCACCACTCCGACAACATCAACACACTGGAGGAGTGCTGCACGAGCTACCCCCAGCTATTTCATACCGCAGATTGTTATTTGTGACGATCGCCGAGCCGAACACCGGGGGCCGGGATTTTCCCATTCTGCAGAGCAAATCAAAACCGATACCTTGTTCTGTCTCTCTCTCTCTCTCTTGTCCCTTTCTCTCGCTCTTCCAGCCTCAAGGACTACGGGGAAACTTCGATTTGTGTTATGTTTATTGAAATAGATTTTACCGGAATTGGGATATTACTTTCGATGGTTAACGGGGCTCAATGAAATTAATATTTCTGTTTAACAGATAAAACGCTCCTGCTCCAACGTTGCTGCAGAAGCTCTGTGATAAAGTAATTACGTACATTATTTTTGTTCTGTAAAATAATGTTATTCACTGGGGTTCGAGGTGACTCGTTCGTTCATATTGCAGTACATGCGGTTTACCCGACAAAAAAACGATATGATTTTAACTACTCTGTAAAGTTAGTCAGTATATGAGTTTTTAAAATTCAAAATTCAAAATTATCACGAAAATTTAAATGACTTGTTTACTGCGTGACAGTAGTCAATTACCTACATGTCATCTTGTACCGGTGGTGATAAGATCATGTCATAATATATAGAGACGGCAATTGTTATAAATAATCTTTTGCCTTTCAAAACATGGTAAAAAAATTCTCAGAAACAACTGCGGAGGGTTTCGCTTTTCCAAAAATAAAAACATAGATCATATATATAAAAATGTAAAGAAAATACTGTTGTTAATAGTATCTGTCAATAGAACGCTGATATGGCGAATAAAAACTTAGCGTGCCATTTTTTCTTTAAATTGCTGTCGTCCACGGTTAATTGAAATAGTGGAAGAGAGGGAAAAATTATAACGTCAAGCTCGTATGTGCATGACATTAGTATAACTTTAACGACATTATTGCATGTAAAAATTATGCTAATCGATGGTCATGACACTTTCACTGTAAATTATTCCCATACCCCTTTTGGCATGAAATTTCACATTGAATACAACAAATTGAATACTGTGACATACGTTTCTCTACCGCAGTAAATTTATCGCATTTTTATTCTTCCAATTGTATCAAGTAATTTTTGTAGAGGGCTGAACTTATTTTAACAATCATATGATACCGTTTCAACCGTTAGAAGATTATGAGTAGAATCATAGTCAATGAAATGGAACACAACAGCGTTTCTATCCAACACAGCTATTAATCTTGCATAGTGGCCTTATCGTGATGGCGAGTTTTCAGTTCTTCACGAGAAATTGACACGCTAAGTTTTTGTCCGCCATGTCGGTGTTCGGTTGAAAAAATCGATTAGAACAATTTTTTTTTTTTTTTTTTCGCAAAACTAATCCCATTTTCTTGCTTTTCGATCCATGCAGAAATGTATTTTTCCAGCCTTTTCGAAAGTTCCACGTTGAATTTGTACGGGATATTATATAGACTGACTATATTATAGTCATATTATAGACTGACATATAGTCCTTGTGGAGTGAATATTGACAGATGTATTATTTCTATTGCACTTGACTCATATGACCTATTATTTTTTAAACTATGGTAAACCAAAACTTTTCTCAGTTTTCAGAAAAACTGTCTTTCCGTTGACTGATTAATGAGCCAGCGGGTTTATGACTAAGCGGTCACCCATCAAAATTATGATTGCGAACATCGTAAGTTATGATGTTACATGACTCGGGAGATCACGAAAGCCGTACACCGACAGCATAAGCACTAGCGTCGGTCTTGACGTGATTTACTATTAAATGTTCCTAAAAAAAATCCGATGTAATCCGATAATAATGGGCCTCATCTTAGAATGACAGGAGCAGACAATACTTTTCAACTAAGAGTCGGAGAGTGGGGACACGATAGCTAGTGAAGAATCAGCGAATCGTTTGGGCACAGAGAACGCGAGAAACAATGTCGAATTGTAGAGTGAGCCACCAGATCACGAAAGCATCTAGCGGGCTGTCCGGTAATTGCACCGTGGCGTGTTCGACCCCGAGAACGCTAATGGCAATGATTCAAATACCGATACCGCTACCTAATGCTACTGATTTTGTGATCTGACATAGGACGGATTAGCCACCCGAACAGGAATTACCGTGGAGCTGACGTCAGGTCCTTACAAGGCACTGCCTTACTTAACATCAGGTCTTGATAAGGTACCTTATCAGGTCCGAATCGGTAATGTAACGCAGTGGCCCTATAAGGTATTTGAGAGGTAGCCTGATAGGGCCTTATTTTTCAGCTTGATACGGCCCTGATATCATTTCGTCAACCCTACTGCTCCCTCATTTCAACCCGATGGGACATATAAAGGTTGCCCTAATAAAACCCTACTAACGTAATGAAGACATTACATAAAAAATATCAATTTCAAAATACATTAAAAAATGAATTTGATATAGTCAGCACTTCATAGATTTATATGATTACGTCTGATGAGCTGAAAATTCAAAGACATTCCTTAACTTTTCACGTTAATCGAATATATCCAACAGACTACATTGTATCGTTATTTACGTTATACGTTAGTTACGTTTAACCTTACTTTTTCATTTTCAAGGTAGGAATAAAAAAGTCCTTCTGATTTGTAACCCATTCAAGTTTACATAAAATATAAATGAAATCTAATGCCATGTTTGGTCTTCTGGACCTTTATCGCTGATACACTTTGTGTGAAGAAATACACTTAGTTATGCAGTTCGTCTTAGCTCCGGTTACTATAACACTATCATAAGCATTGATAACCCGCGTATAAATGATGAATCCAGGATGGAGACTCGGCAGTCCCGGAAAGGGTCTGGGTAGAACAGGATGGAGAACTAGATTTGATCCGATCCCATTGTCCGTCTTTGACTCCATCCTGGATTTCCAAGATCCCAACCTGGATTCCGCATCTTTTCTATTGGGGGGTTACAGCCATTGACAAGAAATACACTAAATCCGCCTATAGCATTGGTGACTCATCGAGCTCCGAACCATGTGATCTTCGGAAAAGCCGCAATTGTATTGTAACAAAGAAAGATTATTGATTCATACCGTTTCAGTATAGTTGGTGAGCTCAACGTCGTTTAGGTACCAGGACAAATGTGCTGCTGGTCTGGAGCCTACAGTCATGCAGTTGATTTCGTATTTGAGACCAGCGCTTAGAGGTGCATGTTCACTGCTGAGGATCTTCACGCTTAGCGGCGACACTGTAACATAAAAAAAAACAGGAATAGAAAAACGAGAATCATGAGCTTCAGGAAATATTTGAATCATGAATTCCTCTTCGTGCTTCGATTGGCTGTGTTTTTGTCGATCGAAAAAAAACGGAGGAAGAAAAGGAGGTAAAAAAAGAGAAACAAAGTGTAGGAGGAAGGGCTGTTAGTTTGGCCCGCTAATCTTTCCTTCATGACACAACACGCTCGAGTCTCACAGATCTTAGGGAGACCCTCTTTTACCCTTATTTCTCTCGTTCCCCGTCGTTTCACGCGAGAGGGATGCCTACTCTCGCTTAATGCGATTCAAACGAGTGGCTGCCTCAACACCCCTCAGCAAATCTTCTACTAGCATGTGCTGTGGTTTACGAGTTGCTCAGAGATTAGAGATTCGAAGCGTGCAGACAGCCTGTCTTCTCGTCTCTTTTTAGGAAATACTCTGGAAATCGTTTTGTGGTATATGTGTGCTATAAATGTGCTACCCCATGCTTTGACATCTGTAACAGTGACAAACGAGTAATCAGAAGCACGCAATGACTAGATCCATTCAGATTTCTCGCACTGTATACATACGATAGAGATCCGAAGCGAACTATAAATATGTACTTGTTCTGAATAATATCGTGAACGTGCTCGCGCCGAAGATCCACACCCGTTTGTGTGCACGATGAATATCGCTTTATATGTGTTTCTGAGCAGCGGGTTGAACCCGGACATTCACTGCTCATACCAATAGTTTCTGTCACGCGAGAGAAGATATATTCGCTTATCTTTTTCGTATTCATTCTCTTCTACTTCTGCACAGTATTTTATGCACCTATGCACATTCTACATTTGCGTACGGCAAAGCATGTGTTCTGTTTTATTTTTTTTTAGCGCATCGTCTGTTTATCACATATATGCTCATGGATCTAAATGACACGACTTGTGGTTTTGCCGAGGATTATTGCATTCAGTGAGATATCCTTGGAGTACTAGTGTTCTGCATTAATATCTATGTATTTATGGCTCATGGACAAGTCTGTATATTTTTTGTGTCGTTTTTTAAACGAGGCAGAGTGGATTACAACACGAGACTGGCCCATCTGAAATGTGGATTATACCAACGACAGCTTATGTCATATATTATTCTCGGAACAAGATGCAATGTAGCATCCTTCTTTGAAAGACAAGAGATTTGGTATTAATGCAAAGCTGCCTTTAACAATGTTCGTTGTAGACTTTCATGTTATCGATACTCATAAAATTGTCGATCTGTTCCGACCTACTTGACGTTTCTAATATAAAAAAAACACATTGTATGAAATACTTGAGATAAGTACTTTTATGTCAGTCTCATCGAATGTGTGCAAGAAGCATTAAAATGAATTGGATACATGTACGTGTACAAGTACATGGTTTATTATTTATGTAAACAGGGATCCTGTATATTATACGCTTGGAGAAAAGTAACTGCTTGTGACAATGAAATGTATAAACTAAAATAAACTGAATAACTGCAATAACCTTAGTGCTAAGTAAGCTCATAAAATTCATTAAATTGGGGGATCATTGAATTTCGATGGTGCCGTATTAACTCAACAACCCAACGGAAAAAGTGCGAACACTTAAACGTGCATTATTAGGGAAAATATACTTATTTTTTTAATTCACCGCTTCATCATAAGTGCATGAATGTGATGAAGATAATGAGGGTTTTTACAGAAAACAATTAAAGATATTGCAAAAGGTCACTTAAGGCTTTTAGAAATGCTGTAAGATATTGTTTAGGGGAACAGCAATGGCTCCTTTGGGTATGCGCATCAGAATGGTTGCAAACAGATAAAATCAGAAAAGCCTGGGACATGTGAATCGATAAGGCGACTCAGAACGGGACGAGATTTTTCATTCAAGAGGCGTCTTGGAAAATGGGGTTCGAGGGAGGAAGAGTAAAAGTCGCGAATGCTGTCACCAAAGTCTTGGAATTAAAGTTGTGGCAGTCGGTAACTTTTGACTGCAATGAAAAATTTTGCCCAGTTCTTGGCGAGAAAAACGAGTGGAACTTCTCGTCATTTTTATTTTCTTCCAGTTTTCTCTCCCATATTTACTTTCCTTTTTCTCTTCAATCGAGCCATCACAGATGCGACTCATTTCCTAGTAAGTGAATTAAAACTTCCAGATGCTCTTGGCGGACTTTTTCACATTATTCGTCGACAACGGCGTGAAAATCGCAAACGATCTTATTATTTTAGATATACCTTTCAGTTCCTCAATGAGTCAATGATTATTTCCACAATGATTATGAGAAAGAGAGGAGGAATTCCGCTCCTGTAATACGATATTGTATAATGTACCGGGATATATACAGTAAGTCCATCAACGATTGAGCGGAGCACGCATAACGAAGCACAGTTAATGAGGGTTCGATTCTCGAAGACCGACTACGGGTTTCAAGTTTAAATAATTAACGAGGAGAAAAATCGAAAGGTATGGTGAGTGCCTGCGGCCTCATGGAAGAAAGAATGAAGCGAGTGAAGGAGGGACGGGATGAAATGGGTGCGAGAAGCGAGGATAGGGTGTGCAATTAAGGGCCACAGGATAAGAAAAAGAGGGGACGAGCAGAGAGGTACGAAGCTCCTCAGGAACGTTCGTCTCCCGTCCTAGCAGCTTCAATAAGAGGTCGGTTCCGCTGCTTCTGGGGTCGAACGAATAAAGAAGAAAAAAAATAACGAGAAGAATGTGAAAAACGGCAATGAGAAAGAAAAAAGCTAGACGAAGAACGAAACGAATGAATCCATAGGAAATCCAAGCCCGAGCGATAAGAGTCTGGCCGGACGAAGTGGAGAACGAACGAGACTGCGCTTGCATCAGTGGCGCGCTACCGAGGATCGTGGGAAAACGAGATACGGGGACAGATAGAGAAAGATTTCCGAGGTACCGCCAAGAGAAACGAATGTACGTACGGAAGAACGTAAGTAACGAACGTTCGGTGCTCCGCGAGGTTAAACTTATTGCAAACGCGAATTGAAAATATATTCGACTTTTAATCCCTCGCAAGCTCCGTGTTCTGGCCTCGAGGGTCTTACGAGCTCCTCTTTGTTCCTATTGTACATCAATGATTTTCTTTTTTTCAGCGTGTTTTTTTGTAAAACTACATTTTAGACCTTAGAGATAAATATACTTATTCCCTCCTCTTTTCGTATTGGAAGACGAAATACCAAAGTATAATAAGGGAATCAAGATCGAAATATATAATTTAATAATATCATCTCAAGATGAATTTTTAAGGTTCCTTTCGGCGTATGTCAATTACTCGTTTCTGAAATCAAATCCTACCTTTTTGCTTAGCAATTTTTCGTTTATGGTTCATATCTTATGGATCAATGAGAATAAGTATGAGGGGCGATCCACGCCGTTTCGACGAGTATTTGACTTTGACCTCTCCAACTTGGTTCGTAAATTTTCGTAGCCTTAGTTAGGCCCTCAAATGCCCCAGAATTTTATGGTTTTTTGGATAGAAAATTTTTCTAGATTTTTTGCTAGATTTTTCGGATCACCGTTCTACGAAATGTAAATAATAACACGTTTTACGTTTTAAAAGTCGCGTCTTTAAAAAAATTTTACATTGAAACTTCAATAAGAATATCAAAAGCAGTAGCATCCTGCCATTGCCATTTTGCAAACAGGAGCAGATAGATAATATTTCAGCAGAAAAAAAACCGGAAACTTAGATCACAAGCATTCTTATCATTACCATGTCACATTAGACAAAAAGTGACTGGTATATCAGCCTTAACGGTGCCCGTGAAGGGAACTGTAGAAGTCTGTCTCGTCGGCATACCGGGTCGGGAATCACATGCGACAGAACGGAGGTGGTTCACTCGAGTCTTCGGGTAGTAGGGTCTGAGAGGTAGCTCTCCGACCTCGTCGAGCTTCAAAAGCAGTGGCTCCGGTATACGCAATCAAGCTTCATAGCGCTCGAGGGTCCGTACAAGGGAGCACCGACAGAAACAGAAGCGCGGCGAAACAACCCTTTCCGCGTTCCCGTTACGTACACATCCACCGCACCGAGGGAGCTTCTGGCACGGTTGCTCGTCTTCCACCTCGCATTCTTTTACCGTTCTCGTATTCGTTTGCTACCCAAACACTGAAGATAGTCTCCTTCAACTGCGACTACGTACCGAAATTTTTTCTTTCTTTCTTTCCTCGCCTCCGTCAAGTAACAGGACACTTTTTTTTAGTCTTTTCTCGGTGCAGCTCTCGCGCCTCGTGCGCGATAGAAGAAGAATGGGTGAGAAACAGTGCCCTCCGGGTACGAAGGCATAGAGATGAGATGCCCTTCTACTTTGCACGAGCTTTGCCTCAGTCGGTTTCCAACTAGAATCTCGCACCTTTGCGTGGAAATTTTTCTGCTTTAACCATCAAAACCATGGCAGTTTTACTATATACACTATTGTACCACCTCTCAGTGTCTTCAGGTTTGCGATGGAGTTGCGAGCGACTGCAATTTTTTTTTTATAAGATTCCCACTTACTATTCATACATCTATACCTATAGACGGGAAAGAAAGAGTTAGGAGAAGGCGAAGAAAAATCAAGTGGGAGTTCAACAATGATGAGGCGGTCAGAAATTATCGAAAATGTAGTCTGGAGCAGTAGCGGGCTCGTTAACGCGAAAGACCTATTCCAACCGATTCTGTAACTCATTAGTTATATGTTCAGCCATATTCGAAAATGACTTGGTCGAAAAATGGTTATTCTATCTTACAGTCGATGCACCTTAACGAAATCCTATTTGGCCGAGGCATGTATCCCTCGGGGCTATCTTCACTAGAATCCCTGCCAGTAGCACACATACCCATATTATTGCCGATGTGCTCGTTACGAAGAATCCATTTTCTCCCAGGACCTCGTCAGCGAAGTTTACTATAGCGTACCTTACCTCAGGGGCTTTTCTTTCCATCGATAATATTTAATAGCGTGTTCCGGTTATTTCCTCCTCTCGGATTTATTTGTTCCTTTCTTTCATTGTCTCACTTTTTCCTTTCCTGTGCCTCGACAGTTGCTGCTCCTCCAGCCCGCGGGGCTTCGAGACTTTGAAGAATTAGAGCCTCGATCGAAAATCAAACGGATTTCCGGGCACCGGTGATTCCTCTGACTCCCGCTTCGACTCGAACGTTGCGATTCTCTCTAACTCACCCTGTCATTCTGTCTCGTTCGCCAGAGCCAGCCCTCTCTTTCGACTATTCGCTCAATGAGCGAATCGGTGAACTCCAATCCTCGATCCATAGAAAGGCTGCAGTCCAACCTGCCGGAACGAACTGGTCGACCGACGGATGGACGGAGCAACCGCCACCGCGAGCCACCACCCCCTACGTAGGTACTCTAGTAGTAGCATCGAAGGAGACCAGGAGTAACTCAGCATTACAATTTTCCTGTGTTTTCTCTCGTTCTCTCTCTCTCTCTATCTCTCTCTTCATCTTGCTCTGTAAATCAGGCCCGGCGTTACCCAATTTCACTGGCTGACTCCATTACCAGCCAACTGGCCTCTAATTAGTCAAGCTCGATTAGGTAGGTACGGTGGTGTGGGGTATGCTTCGCGGCGAAGCTTGGTTCACGACTCTTGGAATCCATGGAGAACGAGAAAGGGTTTGGGGCATCGCAGCGAAGGCGGAAGCGCAGCTAACTCTCTCCCTGCCACTCTGTTTTCTCTCGCTCTCTCTCTCTCTCATTTCCTCTCTTTCCTCCTCATTCTCTCTTTACTTGAACCATTAACCTCTAATTTCTCGAACCTCCTCGCCAATTCAATTTCTAGGCCGATCCAGCTCAGCAAGTCTCATCCGTACTTCCTCCGCTCTTGGATCCTCTTCCGCGTTTCTTCTTTGTTTCAGTATTCTCCTTTCCATCGTACTACTGCTGAACGTTCAGCCTCGTTGCCGACCACAGAGGTGGTCTATACATACATTCTACCCCAACTTCGATTTAGCCACACAGCTTTTGCACTCTGCTCCAGCGACCTCTATCTGCTGCCGTTTACTAACATTGTTCGCATCGCTTCTACTCCCATCCTCGCACTCTCTTTCATACTGGTATCTACAGTGGAGCATTGATTATTGAACTTAGTTTAAACCACTATCATCACTCTGTTGGAGTGGTCCCTTTTGTTATCCACTTCAAATACTTTTTGTCGGACAAAAAAATAAGTTTGACGCAAATAGCATATTATTGTTACCAATTATCTTGAATAATTGATAAGTACTACGCTGCTTATTAGGAGCTTTCTGCTTATTACTCAATCAATAAACATAATGATGATTTTTCTTCTATTCGCTTCATTTATCTCGGTCATTTCTATCAAACTTACTTATTTGCAACAATTATTTGGAATGAAACCCTGAATCGACTGATGAGTGTAAAAGGTCTATTGGTTCTGATTTATTCTTGCCTAATAAATGTTAGAGTGATGTAAATATCATAAAGTTACGTCCCGACGTAACTCTCTTTACGAACTTTATATGTGAGGCGAAGGTAAAAATGATTGTTCAATTCCAACGGAAATAATGGAGCTTTCGCAAAAAAAAGTTTATAGGGATCTAGGAACGTTCGAAGTAAGTGCAGGAGAAGCCCAATGGGAAAACAGCTAGTGGGGGTTGGGAGTAGAAGAGTTTGCACGAACGCTATAGAGTATAATACCTTGCGATAAAAGCTTGAGGGCAAAGTGCCTATAGTATACGTGCGATCTGCTAATACCTAGTATAAACGTAGCTTGAGGGGTGCAGTATCTATGAATACATGGCGCGCTGCCGCTCTCAGAAATAGCGATACCTAACAGCCCTAACTTGGACGCACACAAACTGGTACACCAAGGAGAATAAGTGTCCCAATGAACGTCTCGCGCTAGGAAACGTTGCGTACGTATAACGCGGTGCTCCCTTTTTCCTAGAGTGCAGGCTAACGCAGCGCTGCACCGCGTTTTCTCCGAGGTGTACTGGACTATACGTGAAAGGGGCTACGCTAACGTTGGGTAGCTGGTACGTCGTCGGGTCGTCGCGATAACGTCGAAAGTCAATGTGCGACGGGCAGTACCCTTTGGGGACTCACTCCCTCGGCGTAGTATAGAAAACAGCCACGCTTTTCACGACGAGCATTTCACATTTTTAACGACCACTCGTGGCGATCGTAGAGTGCCAACCTACTCACTTCCGGTTATCGCGCTCGAGTCTCCCACTTTAACCGTCATCAATGTATATGTGTGTACTCCACATACACCTGGTTCGGGGTTCTGTGATACTCGAGGCACTAGTTACACTTTTGTCTCAACAAATTCAATAACCTTGTGCAACGGGATCGTTCTGTATATTGCTGGCTTTGTTTTAGCGAATGTATCTCTTATATCTATACACATAAATTGTCAAGAGTCGCATTGAGTACTCAACCCTTCATGCTTGCACCACCAGTCGTATCTCTGTGTTTTGTTTATGTTTACTTCTAATCACATCGAGTGTTTGTTACTGACCGTGCTTGGAAAAAAACGGAAAAATGTTGGTACAAACACTTCACTATAGGGCGCTTTTATTTGCTAGAGTGCATTCGGTTGCGGTGAGATTTTTAATTTGTTATAGCTATTTAATGACGTGGAATAGTCGTATATTGATACAAGGCACTACAGCGTATCCAATTGATACAGCGATCTCGCTCGGAGCAAGTACATTTACCTTTCTACCTTTACCGGCCGAAACGACAATGACGCGACAAGTCATTTTTATTAACGGATCCATCGCTGTTTAGTCATATTTTAAATAGGTGGCTTGTTCATATTAATGAATTACGAGCGCTATGGGTACATTTCGCCCTGTGGTTAGGTAGATTAGCGCAAAACATTTGGTTTGGGACCAAAATGAGTGTTGTAACTGCAGACGTTCCAGAGATATGTGGATTTTTTTATCTCGATGAGCCCGTATCGTTCTCGTGGTCGTCGTCGCACACGGTCAGTAAATGGTTTTTCGCACACCGGCTTTGGCACACGTCCCATCATAGTTCGCTACCGCTGTGATCACGTTACATTTTGTATTTTTTCACGACGTTTCACGGCACTGAACTTCAGTGAACACCGACGATATAACGCAGTGTTGTGTTCATAAAAATACAGTCGCTTTTTAATAACCAACTTAAATTTAGTTTGAGTGATACAGTTATTGTTTGGAAATAATTAGTGAAGGGAATCTTTTTTGATTTTGTTAGATTCTTATCATAGCTTATTATCAACGTAATAACGTACCAATTTTTGTACCTTTTGGAAGTTTTAGATTAATGAAAATTATAACCTGTTCTTTGAACTTACAAATATAAAAAGTTTTATTTGATTCCGACAATAACATCAGTGGTTTTTTGGAGATTAACCAACTTTCGCGTACCTTAGTTTCTTTCATGCAACCTTCAGGCTCTCAACACCATCTAGTCGATGCTGCAGTTTATTTACCGTAAATTCGGCGGCTTTCCCTCTGCTTGTCTGTGTTGAGTGGTTTTGATTTAATCTACAATTATGCGATCGTGGACAATGTCCCAAGTTTATCTGGTGGTGTAATGCTGCGTCACTTGATGAAACTTATCACCACATCACTCGCCAGATCTTAGCAAAGATATAATTAGATGTGCTTCAATGCAGATGTGTATCAAGTGTTATTTTTTTATGAGTACAAGTGACTCCTTCGTTAATTCACTGAGGTTCGATTTGTCTTCCTCACGAATTTTACAGCCCTTAACATCAGTTGTTGTTTTTTTTCTTCTAAAACTGACCCTTTGATCCTTTTTCAAAAAGATTCGTAATCATATAATGAATGGTCGTAATTGAAGACACGTTGGCTTCCGGTCCTCACTTCAATGGACTATGTACTAGTCGCAGGCACACCAAGTTTTTTGTGAAAAAAAAACACTTTCATCTGTTGAATCTACTGTTATTGTGGTCCTCAGCGTAGCACTAAAATATCACTTTTTCACCAGCGTAGTCATTTTTTGCTCTTGGCGTAGCCCCTCGATAGCCTTTCTATCTTCAAACCTGAAACGAAAAAAGAATAAAGAAAACATAAGAAAAAAGAGGAAGAAAACTTTAATATTCATGACATTTAATATCACTTACCCTTCGGAAAACTGAGTTGCTGCGACAAAGCTCAGTCTCAACGCTTCGACGAAAAATCCCTGCTGCGTCAGGGAATCCATAAGCAAACCTATAAGCAAGAAGACTTATATGCTATATTAATTTAAGATATCTCCAATATTATGAATATCTCGTATCGAGGAGAAAAGAGGCAATAGAACTTCTCGACCCAAGCATTCAAATAGATAACCTCTTTCACGTTATTTATGTAGTGAAATGTTTACTTACCTTGCTACGTAGTGAGAGCTAGAAAACGTGGTACAGTCAAGACTAATCGTTTTCTTAGGATCCATTAGTATTAGGTAAATAGTAATATGCCTATAAGCATTCTATTGTTGTTTCCAAATCAGTAATATACGTGCTCCTTAACTCATGTACTAACATAAGATATAATTCATTTTATTGCCATCCGTGGTGGGTCGCAGCGACGAGCCCACCCATATATCCATGTTCGAATTAAATCGGAGTATAAATTTGCATGTCAATCTTGTCGGTGTTCAGACTGGAGCATGAGGCTTGATTTTTTGCCTCGTTTTTTTCGTGAGATAAATATCTCGGAGCTGGGAGACGACAGGTCGCTGGTCGTGAGTCCTGTTAAGATCATGATCGCGATGTCGGCTATCCGAACCAACACAGCGAGCAAAACTTGGGAGAAAAAAAGAAGGTGGCATAAAATGCCGACGGGTCGATACAAGTGCCTAAGAAGGAAGATGCGACGTATGCGACGTCAGTTTCTACAGCTCTTCCATGAGAAGGCAAGAAGACAGTTGTGAATCTTGCCGAGGCATCATGCGAAGTGTCGAATATTTGTTTGAGCTCCAATGCCCACAAATGAGTCTACTTTCGAGCTCTCATTTTGTATATAACGAAGCTCTGAGATGTGCAGTGGCAACTTAGAAGTATATCTCGTGCCGAAAATGGTATTTGCTTTTTTTTGTCTCCGGCTTAGAGATGGAAAAAATAAAAAATATTTCTTAATTCGGCGGAGTTCTTCTCTACTTGGTAATCTGGAAGCTACTGATTATGCAAGCTGAAGAATCGGTCGGAGAATGAAAAAATTTCATAAGTTCATAACTGCGTGATGTTTATTTTGCCGGTGACAAAGGAAAAGACGTTGTCCACTCCTATACTTTGAATCCCTTTCAATGTTGGACGATCCAACACAGTATTTATGAGACTTTATGGAAGTCGAAAACCTACTTTTCCTTCCGGGTAAAGTGAATCTCTGCACCCACTCTGCTGAGCCTGAGAGCTTTTACCACCACTTTACCATGGAATTTAATAAAAATGCTTGAGCTTTAAGAAATGGGCGTTCGTCATACGGATATTCCGCGCCTGATAGGATCCAAAAGATTAGGAATAATAATTTATTCAACGTCAAATTATTTTTCTACGTTTTTGGCTACTTTCTGGTGGTAGCCAAGAATGATGGACCAAACGAGAGAGAGAAAGAGAGTGAGAGAGAGTAAGAAAAAAAGGATGGGTACCCTTATTCCAGAATATCTATATCCAATCTAATTTTTAGGTACCACCATTTTTCTTCTTTCCTTGATATCTCTTTCTTTTTTCGTTGAACATTTTCACCATTTTTTATCTCACAGTTAATATTTTTCCCTCTTATTTGACTACTTAAAATTGTATTTTTTTTCCAAGAATCTTTTTTCCGAATATTTGATGAAAAAACACCCAAAAAGAGTTCGAATATCGAAAAAAGTGGTTATGGCAGAAAAGTCTTCGATGAAGGGCACAGGACTAGTGTGAAGAGGGACTGATGAGAAGAGATATGGAGCACAATTTAAGTTTAACATTTGGAGTTTAACATTATTTGTTTTACACACCTTGTTAGCACTGTAATTGGTATGAACTCATATAGACTTTGTGCTTCTGACAATTTCAATATTATTTTTTAACCATGTAGTTCTTCGTAAATGTAGTTACATTTAAAGTTATTCGAAATTGTGGATGGCAAAAATCGGCATAGTGGTTCAAACTCTGTAGGTTTTTGAAAATCCAACAAAATTGACGTCCTTGTATTGAGTTTTAAGTTCAAAGACAAAATGTCCTCTGTGCGGAATCCAAAATTGATGGACATGTAAATACCCAAAAGTTCAAGATAATGAAGAAGCAATATACTAGGTTTTATTTGGTTTCGGTTTTCTAGTTCAGTTGCGATAAGATTCAATGGAATTCATAGCGACGCAGTCTTAAAGCGGGCAAAATTTTTGCCATAAACAGTGATGAATTTTTTATGCCATAATGGGGTTCGCGGACAGCCCTGCATCACCACATGGCGTAACGACCACCAGGCACTAAAATCTTCAAGGACTACCGCAGGAACCGGGTGTACGGAGCGCGAGCTACGTCTACAGCAATATATGAAACGGAGCGAAGCTGCGGCTTCGTGAAAGAGAAATGGTCGGAGTCAGTATAACTTCTCTGTTCAAATACCTCCATTGAAATACATTCAGTTAGCATCTTGACTTACCCCCTAGAGCTGCTTATGCTCCGAGTTTACTGCCTTATTCGAAATAATTCTTATTTTTAACCGATTCGCGAATGTCTTTGGTTTGGTCCCAGTTTAAGTATTTAGACGTTCTTGACATTCAATTCCTTATTCCCGCTTCTCGTTGCTTATAATCCTTTTCTGCTGATTCCTCGTTCCTTTCGGTGATGTCTCGGCAAATGCCATCTTGCTTTGTTTACCGCCACGGAATGAGGCTTATGGGAAAGTTGAAAATGTACTTAAAATTCAGCGAGACAATTTCACATCCCCTACTTAAAGAGCTATTCACCTAGTGGAGGAGTTTCGAAATCCTTGTAACACAGGGACTCATGTGCAAGTGAAGTTTGTTGGCGCTCTATTCATCGAAATAATGACAAAATATCAAGGCACTTAAGTCGGTACTCCCGTGCGTCACGGTATACTGGAATATCGTCGATTACGCATCGTTTAGTGTACCTACGTGTATCTGAATTCTTAGCATTGTTCGCCACTCGACGTGATGTAATGTCAAAAATGTATACCCCATCGTAATAGTGCGTATACTTTTCCACGTACGGTACGATAAGAAGTCCATAGTCCGCACTTTCAGCTTTTATTTAGAAAATCAGCCGTGACGCAAAATAACACTTTCAAGTGTTTCAGTATATCTCACTGGCGCTTCCGACGAGGTTAAAATGGGGTCAAAACGGGAAGGATTTATTGAGAAAAATAAAACCAAACTATTGATAATAGCGGAAATTTGCTCAAGGAAACTGGACATCAATAAGACCATATATGTATGACAATTATTGGGCTTGTAACTTACAGTGCATCTCGATGGCTACGGAGGCGGAAGCGGGCTGGGAAATATTGGTATTCGATGCTTGGCACGTGAATTTGGCGTTTAGATCAGCCCGCGTTAAGTTGTCAACGTGCAATGTGTTTTTCCTGACATCCTTGAACGGCCCAGGCTCGTCCGTGGCATCCAGTAAGGTTTCCCCTCTCCACCATCTCACCGTTGGCTCAGGTCGACCTAAAAATATATTAATGACACATGCATATTAATTT
This sequence comes from Tromatobia lineatoria, assembly GCA_949699805.1. Classification (NCBI taxonomy): domain Eukaryota; kingdom Metazoa; phylum Arthropoda; class Insecta; order Hymenoptera; family Ichneumonidae; genus Tromatobia; species Tromatobia lineatoria. The sequence continues at coordinate 23,859,193 of OX453036.1, forward strand.
AGCCGTCACCACTTAGGGGACTTACGATACACCGAGATCCTAGCGTTGGTGATTAACATTATTGGAAGTGGTCCGTTAGGAAAAACATTCTTTCAATTAATAATTAAATGCTAAATTGATTATTCCGAATATTCTCGCCGTTAGTTGCCCGATGCTGGTCGTGTTTCTTATCATTCCTGGGCATCATTAGCCCCCAGTACCGAGCCGCACACAACTAGCAATACTGGACCCAAATTATCATCCACTAGTTATTCAGCAATCAGCCAGTCCTGGTTTTTATTAACGTGCCATTACTGAAAGATCGACCCCCAATACATACCCAGTACTGCGCCTATTGTACACTACATGGGTATATAGACACCGTTCTGTATCGAATTGAATACTGCATTTTTAACAGTCCCATACACCTTTCATTTTAAATTCCAGAAGAGAGTCTAACACTTAGAATATTGTATTAGCCTAATCACCATATCATCATTAAGGGTACACTTTTCAACGCTTATATCGAGATAACCTTGGTGGACATACGACGTATGAAAAAAAAAGCTTTTATTCATTTACTTTACTGAACATACGAATTCTTTGTTAGGCCTCGCAATTACTTCCATCTTAGTTGTATGGATGTATGTATGTATGTATGTACGTATGTACGTACGTATGTACGTACGTATGTATGTATGGATGCACGTATGTATGTATGTATGTATGTATGTATGTATGTATGTATGTATGTATGTATGTATGTATGTATGTACATAATGAGTAACGAGAGCCTTGTCTTATACTTCTCGAGGCCGTGGGTCTCTCGCAGGCCCTCGCTGCCTCTGTATAGACGTACGCGTTAATTCATAATTCATAATGGTACTTGCGTGCTGGTAATTCCCGGGCGGACTGGATAGTCCGTGCAGACCACGCGGTCGAGAGCTTCGGGCGAGGCAGTGGGGGGTCACGCGTGGCCGTGGCGACCTCGTTATTTTTCACCGAGAACCCCGCGGCTGCCGCTGCCACCGCCCATCGTATACCGCACACAGGTATGCCATATAACAACCGCCACCCACCATTTTCGTACAGGGTGGAAAACTCGCGGGCAGCGTCCGCTGCTCGCCCCCTCTACTGGGAATGGCGATGGCGGTAGCTCTGCCGCGCCCACGATACACATGAATTTTGTCGCCGCGGCATGCCAGGCAATAAACATGAATTTATTATCGTTATTACCCGTGGTTGCTCGCATAACGTGGCCGACAATTAAAGTGTAATGAAGTAAACGGGACGGAAGAAACGGAACTGCTGGCGCGTGAAGGCTCCCGGAGGAAAGGGACCCTGCTAATTCGCGAAGCTCCTGTTCCCATCTACGCCATACGTACGAGAAACTCTCGGTTGTATTGTACTGGCCCGTGCATATCTCCCTCTCGTGACAGAGGGTACGAATAATTACTTGCATAGAGAAACTCTCGATGGTTCCCGCCAACACACCAGCCATATTACTGCGACAGTACCGCACCATACATAACAGCTTTTGAATAACGGAGCTGATGTCCGCGGAATGTGCGTCTAGTTGTTACGACGGACGACCGTACATGAGTACGTGTTTTCGCTACCAGCGAAATGTGAAAGTTGCCATTGAACAATGTGCTCGTCCGTGAGTCCTCAAACTTTCCACGTGACGATCCGCAGAAAAGTTATGGATGTACAAATTGTAATGGCCCATCATATACGACAAAGTTCTATGCTTTTTTATATATCGACTCACAAATGGGAGTTGTAAGTGACAAACTTTTGCCCTTCACCGGAGCAATAATCGTACCCCCTTTTCGAATGAATTATTTGAAGAGATATTATTGAAACGATATGAGAATTATCCGGGAAGGTTCTACATGAAAATCTGATGAAATTTTTACTAAAACATGCACATTTAAAGTAAAATCGTCCCTCAAAATGAAATAACGCGTTGTATCGCAAGAATACGGCATTCGTAATGAAGACTTAAGTAATCGACGATCGCGTCGAAGTGATCACTAATGGCGCTGATTTGTAGTAGCTTGGTGTTGTAGAATTACAACACTGTGCAGTGAGAATGCATTCATTACCCGTGCAGAACATTACTTGGAACCCCCACTTGACCCTTTCTAGCTTGCCCCAATTCTGTTAGGGACCCAGAATGAAAATTTAATCACAGCCATACTAGGCTGGTCATACTTCAAGTTTGGGTCTCTAGAAGTTTCCCTGTTATCGCCTAGAAAGACTGTCCTATTAAGCCCTTACTAACTTAATTTGAAAAATTAACAATATCCATTTGTCCTTTTTGATCAGTTTTGTACTTTAAATAAGATCCTACGACCCTTTCTACATGGTAGTACATATGAATAAAAAAAAAACGTTTTTACTTTTGTACTTTGACGGGAATCGTCACCTGGAACCCTCAGGATCGCGTTGTTGCACTGCGGCTTAGCTCGTTCGACCATTCAGATCATATGATTGTACAATATATATGTAACAAGGGTGTTCGTTTTATTTCTTGCCCGAATTCATTCCTTAGTATTTAATTAGATCACCACTTAACCACCGGAGGGTCAGGCAGATGGGTGGCCGCTTGGCTAACTGGATCAGCACTTGGTTGGGTGACCGTGTACTCTTGTTCGTGTGCATACAAACGAACTATAGTTCGACAGTTCTATTGACGATACGTTCGTTGTTGTCGTCGCCGTCATTACGATCAAAGATAAACTGATTCCTATCCGTACTTCGCATTGAGTACTATTAACATTCTCGCTGTATC